>OY987194.1:4443202-5643202 GCA_963920755.1 Cartodere bifasciata | reverse complement strand
CGCGTGGATAAATAACAGTTGTTCCTGTTCGACTCCCGTTTATTTTTTGCATTAGAGTCCGAAGTTTACTCAACAATTAAACCACACTACTAAACAAAACAAAACAGCTACTTTATTTTATTTTTACTATTAACAGAATGTGTTTTAAACGATATGCATAATTAAGTTTATAAACAAGCGTGCGACGTAAATTAGTTTGTCTGTGATACCTCTAGTTTAAAAATAGGTTCTTCTATAAATAATAATGCCTAAAGATGTTCCAATAACTGATATAAAAGGTAAAGTCATAGTCCCCACGTTGGCCGCCAAATTTATCAAAATGTGTAAACTTTCAGCAAGAAAAGAATGGTTCACCACACGAGATCTGTTATGGTACCTGGTGTTTTTTGGGTTTGCTGTCAATTACATGATTCGTCTTAATTTAAATATAGCCATTGTATCAATGGTTAAAAACAGACCTAATAATATATCGTTAACGAGTGAATGCATTGTTCCAGCTGAGGCGATAGTGTCTATAACTAAAACTAATTTTACGACTGTAAACACTAGTTTTGTGACGAATATTACGGTAGGTAATTATCTTGAACTAATGAGAGATTATACACAGTTTTTTCAAATGTTTGTTTCATAAATTCAAACCTGAATTAATAAGCTGGCAAGGAAAAATACTTCCAAAGTTAAAACTGGAGCATATAAAATGAGTGGGTTAATCGTGAGTTGTTTAGGTCAATGTTTTTGCTGTCGCATTTATAAATTCATTGCCAAAAAGAGCGCACAAGGCTACAAACAAAATCTAAGTTTGGAAAAATTTAACAAAGGGACTATTTAAAAGTACAATGTTGTCGGAAATCAACATAAAGCTACTAGCTGTCATTCAATAAGTTCTAGTTTAGGGCTTTTTGAACCGAGGGCTATTTATTAGGAAAATTGGTGAACACAATGACAATAATAGATTAGGGGTATTTTTGGTATTTTTAGGCATCTTGGGACTATTTTTAGCAAATTTGAAATTTTGAAGGAATTTGTGAAATTTTTTTGGTAAACACATACTAACAATTGACAATTCCAACAAGAGAAATGTCACATTTTTTGGCAGACAAAACTTGATTCGTAGCAACGCATACTTCATTTTATCAGGCCGGCGCACTCTCATGTTTATTTTTTTGAATCCTGGAGGCCTTGTTTTCTAGAAGATCCAGTTTTGTGACGTCACAGAAATTAGTTTGGCTACTCGCTAACGGTATCGCTTTAGCCAGCAATAAAATGTGAATAATAATTAATTAATGAGAGCTTTATTCACTAAAAATTAAGTGAACAGGCAGTTTTAATAAAATGTAGCCGTATAATATCGTCTTTACAATTTATTTAGATTTTGCACAGTGCGTAAAACAAAAAAATTAAATCATAAAAATATCCTCTTAAGGTTCATTCACAATTTTAGCTTGCATCTTGTAAGAAATGTATCTTGCAAGAGCTTAACATATGTATTCAAGCCATATCATTCACAATAAATTATCTCATGGCAGCTAATTCATTGAGAATGATACAGCCTAAATAAATAGTTCAAGCTCTTGCATGCTACCTTAATTATTACAAGATGCAAGCTAATTTTAATTGTGATCTTACTTTAGAAAGATGTTCGTATTGCCCGTTTACATAGGAAATATTCTATAACCAAATCGAAAACTATAAGAACGATTTTTAGAAAAGAACAACACAGCGCTTTCATTTGTTTAGAAAAATTATTGTTTAGGAGGCCCAAATTAAAATTATGTATTGTTGTTGTTATTTTTAAAATTACTATCATACTACCTTTAAAACTACTTTTCATTAAAATTTACATTTTTAGGATATAAAAAGTATATTACAAAACCTCCCAAAATCAACATCACCAACGTTTGACTGGGACGAAAAACAGCAAGGATTTTTGTTGGCCACATTTTTTTATTTACATTGGACAACACAAATTCCAGGTGGTTTACTCGCAGGAAAATATGGGACAAAACTTGTTTTTGGTTTGTCCAATTTCATTGGGGTGGGGCTCTGTTTTTTTATGCCACTCGCTGCTTCGTGGGGATACTACTATTTGGTTGCTTTAAGACTAATTCAGGGGACAATAATGGTAAGAAAAAAAAAGGAGCTTAAAGTTTTTTTTGTAATGATAATTTTGTTGGTAAAGAAATTGATAAGGGACATTCCATATAAAATCGACCAATCATAGTTGCTATTATTTGATTTGTTTTATATTTGGTGGGCACAATCCTTACCCATGGTGAAGGTGGAAATAAAATTTTTTTTTTGAATTTTCATAATTTATCTTGTCTTAGATTAAAAATTGAATTTTCCGAATTTGCGATTTTGGAAGATTAAAATTGGTAGTAATTTTAAGTTGACAATAGAAACTTATTTTTATTAAAAAATCAGGAGGTGCATATTTGCACTCATTCTCTACTATTAAGTACCTTAAACTATTGAAAATGATCAAGTTTAGGTCTAAAAAAAGCTATGTGGGACTGGGTAGATTTTTTTTTTGATAACTTTAAAATGTTAATGTGCTAATGAAGATTCATTAGAAAATTATTTTTTTTTGTGATTTAACTTCGTTTAGAAACAGCAATGCTTTTAAAATGTTACCGAGTACGTTAAATTTAAACAAGATCAAATCATATTTTAAATTCTTGGAAGATTAAAATTAGTAGTAGTTTTTAGTTGACAAAGGACACATCTTTTTATAAAAAAAACTATGAACCGCATATTTGCACTCCTTATCTACCAGGCAGCTATGGAAAATGACCAAAAATGGCACTAAAAAAAGTTATGTGGGAAATTTATTTTTTTTGATTATTTTAAAATGTTTTAGGGGTAATAGAGACGCATGAAAAAAACAAATTTGGTTTGTGATTTATCTTCGTTTAGAAGCTGCAACGTTTTAAATATGCTACATTTACACAAAATCGAATCACAAGACCGTTTATTTTTTTTTATTGTTTACTATGTCCTTGGTAACATTTTAACCTAAAAATAAAAAAAGTTTACTCACTCCCACATAGCTTTTTTTAGGCCCAAATTTGGTCATTTTTCATAGTTTGAGGTGCTAACTATTAGGGAAGGAAACTCAAAATCCGAATTTTGCTCGATTATATATGGAATAGGCCATAAAGAAAACAGTTTTAAAACATTTTCTGTATATTGTAATTTGTTTTAGGGGATGGCATGGCCGGCCATGCATAACATGACTGCACAATGGATACCCCCAAATGAAAGAAGTAAATTTGTTACAGCTTACATGGGTAAGACTTTTCACCAACTAAAAGTTAGTCTTTAACAAAATTATTTCTGACGAATCTTTTCCAGGCAGTTCAATCGGAGCAGCTTTGACTTATTTCTGTTGTGGATTTGTGATACATTGGTGGGGATGGGAATGGGTTTTTTATGTCTGTGGTATTGCTGGAACTCTATGGTTTATGTTTTGGTGGTCGTTAGTTTATGATAGCCCTGCAATACACCCTAGAATATCAAAACAAGAAAGAGAATATATTTTGGGGAGTCTTGGAACTAGTGTTTCAATTAAAAAGGTAAATGAGTTTTTAACAAAACATGTTTTCAAAGGCCACGTGCACTTAAATGTGTAACTTAAAATTTAAGTGACACTTAAGCATATAAAATACTAGCTTATGATTGGTTGCACCAAAATATTTGTCTTAAGTGTAAGTTACGTTTAGACATAAAAAAAAAATGCTTAGACGTTTGCGTTGCTTTGTTACAACATGCATTTTTCCCTTAAATTTTAAGAAACACCTAAAACTGTAAATGCAATCGGCGATAAGTGGACAATAAAAAAAAGTTTTTCTACCCTATTTCTTCTCATAAGAAAGTATTTTGTAGTTGACGACGTACGTTTTTTTAAATCTTGAATGGTTTCTAAACTCTAATGCTATAAAATTTGGGTTTTAAAAGGACAACTGCCAATGGAAAATCCTAACAGTAAATCCTTATGTAGATTTGTGCTCGGATTTTTGCAATAAATAGACTTTGTCACAAGTAATTCGTTTGTCAATAAAGCCAAGCTGCGTCGTCAATAAGAGAAAGTTTAAGTTTTATTAAACTTTATTGGCCATAAAAGGATTTACCTTTTTGCAAGGAAATTTTATGATATTGTTTGCATATTACTATTGTTGCGATAACAGGTTTCTTTGGCTTAACGGGAGATTGCGCGGTAATGTTGGTTGCCTAAATTTCAACAAAAACAACCCTTTCTGTTTTATGGACATTGGCAATATAAGAAAGATTTCAGATTAAAAAAGGTACTTACCCGCAAGAGAAAAGATCAATAAACAATATGAGTGGTTTAAAATATGTATTACAATGCACTAAAATACCAAATTTAGTAAATTAAAAAACACTTTTTTTTGACCATTTGTAGCTCTTTTTTAATCATTTTATTCAGCACTTTTTAGATTGATTTACGAACCCAAAATCACTCATATTGTTCTTCATTTAATGTAGAATAATTATTTACTGCATGATAGATGTTTATAATTCAAATAAACTCAATGTCCATAAAACGAATTTGCAATGCTTAAAAATGTCAAAAAAATTTAAAAACTAAAAAATTATCGACCCCTGCATTACCGATATTAAGAAAAATGGACAAACGTCAGTTTTAAAATATTCGTAAAGAATTTTTTGATAGAAACTCCGAAATCTTTTTATAAGTTATTATTGGTGTTTGTTTAGTTAATCCCTCGGTTAATCCTATTTTGTACAAGGTAAGTAAAGGTATAATTAACCTAAAACCTCATTTAAAAATTTTATATTTTAGCTAAGTATTTAAAATAGGAAAAAACAAATCCCGGCCAGTGTACCATTCTCGAAAGAAAAATACAAAAAATAAGAAGTTGCAATATTGGTGGAATGAGAAAAAACGGAAAAGGCCTAAAAAGTAAGTTACTTTTAACTTTAAATACAACCAACACTCAAGGTGTCCTTTAACCAAATTAGAAACGTTAAAACATAGGGACATAGGAAGGTCCTTACTGCAATTTCACAATCATTTTCTTAAAGTTTCTAAAAATGCTCATTTTTGTAAATACAAATATCTTCCAAAAAAGATGCAGCAAAAGAAAAAACATTGTCCGTAAACATAACCTCACACTTTAATCCTACATTCTACAAATTCATTGATTAACACTACATTGGAGAACCACTTTTTAAAGACATTTTGTAAATACCAAATACAGATGCCTACTGGTTTGCAAGCAGAAAAAAACGTTTGTAATTTTATTAAACTGGCGAGTCCAGATCAATTTTAATTTTATTTCGTTTGTTCCCTTTCCACACATTTCACCCGTTTGTAAAGAATCTTATCATCAAAAAATAAAGACAATTACGCGAACAAATGCAGCTAAAATATTTTTGGCATTATATTTCAGATTTATATTATTCTATTTTAAAAATACAAACTTGACTAGACACCACAGTCGGCCATTGCTTAATGCTTCCTCTCTACTAGTCGAAGTAGTGGTTGCGCACCGAGCAGACTGAGCAGAGCGGATAAACCCGATCACCCGATAAACCCGTACCTCAGCGCTACCAGCAAGGCCCGCTGCGCGGAAGTGCCCCCAATCGGTTGTGGCCACCAAATGACAGAAAAAATGGGAATCTCGCGGGCGGGCCCCAAAGAATGCTGGTACGTCCTGGGTTTCACAGTAAGTCGCCCATAAACTTAGAGATAGAAATGAAATTGCGTCATTGGAATAACCCCTTATCCATCTTTACTTTACAGTGATACCCCGGTTTCCCGAAATAAAAATAAAATGGAGTGACCAACGTTAGTTTCTGTAGAGAAATTACCAACAACATGTTTTGGATTATTTAATTTGCATCGACAGAAGAACCAAAATTAAATTTAATTTTAATTTTGAATCGAGTAATTTTTTGCAATTTTAGGTATTTTAAAAATGTTAGTTTTTTTAAAATAAATTTGGTTTCGATACTCAACAAATAGGTAAGATACTTAATTTTATGAAAAATAGGTAATAAATTCCTTAAAAAAAAGTTGTTTTCTTTTTTGACTTATACCTTGTAGTTTTTATACAAAAAAGAAAAATTTTATACATGACCAATTTTTGTGTACAACCCTGTATATGATCTATATATTTTGACGTCTTTTGACAAAGTCATAACCCAAAAAATAAAAAGTTGACAGAAGTTTCATTTTTTTAGTAAACTGTGGTGCCATCTTTTATGATTTGTTTGAGGTTTTTTTGTTTATTTCAAAAATAAATCAATAGAGGGAGATTTGTGCAATCCCCCTTAGGGCACTTAAAATCTAAATACTTCGTATTTATGTAGTTTCTAGCAAATGTAGTTGCCTTAATCCCCCTTTAAGCACTGTTTTATATTTCCTTTTTTTCGGATCTTCATTTGTTTTAAATTAGTTAATGCTTGAAAAATCGGTTTTGGTTTTTTTTATCAGGGACCCGAAAGTTCAGTGTCTGCAAATTATGCCCTTTGACCTTTATTTAGGAGCTTTTAAAAACATACTACTTCCTGCCGATTAGTCTGCTTGTTAATTGTAGCCATTTTCTAGTTAATTTTCTAGGAAAGTTTTACACCCGATTTAACATTCCTTTGCTGCACTGAAATTTCCCATTTCCGTTTCCTTTAGTTGGAATATTTAACGATTAATTTATAAATCTATATCTAGTTTTAATTAAAAGTTGTATATGCTTAGCTCATTCACATTGTAAGTGCCTAATTTTAGTATTTAAAACTTTTGGTTTTTTAGGCTCCCGTGCCATGGTTAAGACTTTTAACCTCTTTGCCTGTATGGATGAATGTAATAGCCCATATGGGAAGTATTTGGGGATTGTTTTTGCTAATTACGTATGCCCCAATATTTTTTAAGTTTATTTATGGTTTGGATATAAAAGCGGTAAGTTTTGATCATTTTTATAGGTTCTATATAACACTCTGTATTATGTTTTAAAAGAATATTTTAATTAATTAAAAAATATGATGGCACTTTGCACACCGCATCGCGTCGGTCGTATTTACTTATTAAAGTCTTTTTTTATATTTTTCTTAAATAAGATGCAGCTTTTTTTAAAGTTTCCTTTCATCTTGAAATGTAAACGCTTTCTGCATAACCCGTCTTAAATCTTAATAAAACTTTAAAACTTAATTAAGAGTAGGTATGGTGCAATAATTATATACATTTTTAAACGTATTTTACGAGTTTTTTCGAGCATCTGCTGACCTTTAAGGATAAAGATTAAATTTAAGGAAAGGCTTTTGATGATGTAAAGTATTTTTTCATAAAATAATAAGTAAGAATAATCTATTAATGACATTAATAAAATTAAATTAATACATTAATTCTGTAATTATAGTTTTGATATTTTTTTCAGACAGGATTTTTGTCCGCTTTACCACAAGTATTAAGATTGGTAGTGGCCTATATTATTTCAAAAATTGGGGACTATTTACTGAAGTCAAATAAACTGGCTCGAACAAATGTAAGAAAAATTGCTGCAGCCATAAGTAAGTAGGTACATCTTTTATTTTTATTGTTTTAAACAAACAACAGTATTCCTATCTTTTATTCACCAATAAAAAAAACAACTAAAGCACGATTTGTTGAACGTAAATTTTGTTATATTTTTAATAGTAATCAATTTTATTCGATTATGCTAAGCAGTTGTTCGACGTATCTTAATTTCCACTTAAATTAATAGAGATTGCTTATTTACGCGAAATTTACAATGTTAAAATAAGATTCACAATGAAAATTAGCTTGCAAGCAATTAAATGTGTTTAGGCTGCATTGTATCATTTACAATGAGCTTGCATTAGCTAATTCATTGTGAATGATATGGCTTAAATATATATTTTAAGCTTTTGCAAGATATCTTAAAGTGGGATTCACAATGAAAATTAGCTTGCATGCGGTAAGAATTAAGGTAGCTTGTAAGAGCTTGAAATATGTATTTGAGATGTAGCATTCACAATGAATTAGCTTGCATGAGCTCTTACAAGCTAATTCATTGTGAATGGTATACGCCAAATACATATTTCAAGCTCTTACAAGCTACCTTAATTCTTACCGCATGCAAGCTAATTTTCATTGTGAATGAAGCTTAATTCTTACCAGATACAAGCTAATTTTCATTGTGAATGAACCTTAGAGCCGTTGTGTTAAACGCGCGTGTCCTGTTCACTTTCTGATTATTTAACATTTTGGATAACTTCCGACTTATTGAAACGGCACAAAAGAGAAACACATACACAAACATGTAAGACAGACAAAGTTTACCGATAACCTGGCTTAAAAAGCTGGCAATTTGGACCTTACCTTTTAAATCAAGGCAAAGAGAAGGCTCATGATCGACTTGCCAACGAGTTCCGACTTAATCCGACTTAAGATAAATGGTTCACTAAAGGACTAAAGCGGCACAAGAGTATTTAATGTTTAAATATTTCATATATTTTCATTTAGTTTATTTTATTTTCGGTTAATCTAAAGCTTCATTCACAATGAAAATTAGCTTGCATGCAGTAAGAATTAAGGTAGCTTGTAAGAGCTTGAAATATGTATTTGGGATATACCATTCACAATGAATTAGCTTGTAAGAGCTCATGCAAGCTAATTCGATGTGAATGGTATATCCTATATACATATTCAAGCTCTTACAAGCTACCTTAATTCTTACCACATGCTAGCTAATTTTCATTGTAAATCCCACTTTATGCCGGAGTGATATTTAAGTTCTATAATCTTGGGCCTAACAGTATTTGTTTTTTTAAAATGCAATAAAACACACATGCATTACTGATAAGAGAAATGCACTCCTAAACAACATCTTAAATAAATTAAATATGCGTTTGGTTTGGGTCATACATTATTGCCACCATTTAAATGTTATAAAGTAAATATGCATAACCTAATAATAAACTTTTTTTAAGGCACTGTGGGCCAAGCAGTTACAATGTTAATTCTATCATTTTCTGGATGCAACTCAACGTTCGCGTTTGTCTTCCTAGCAGCATCAGCCGCCATAAATGGTGCATGTTCAACAGGTCATCTTTCAAGTGTGGTTGACATAAGCCCTAACTATGCCAGTAAGTTCCAACAAGTCAATTATTAAAGGTAACCTTAATGAAAATCGATATGGAGAACTCATTTTAGAAGATTAACTCTGAAGCATATTCGGGAAAGTTATTAATTAAAACAGCTCGTGGACCGATCGCTTGATGGGATTAAATTTTAATTAAATTTTTAGTTAAAGAATATCATACTAATTAGGAAAAGTGTTGAATGTTTTAAGAAATTAGTTAGTTGCTACTTGTTGGGTGTGTTTTTTAATATTTTTAATTAAGTGATGTTTTCTTTAGATTTTTATTTAACCAAATCCACAAAGAGAAAACCGAATAAGCTATGTTTCTTAAGGATGGATTATTATTATACTCCTCGCAGACAAAGTCAAAAACTAGGAGTATATTGTGATTGCTTTGAAAATGGATGCAGTTTCGTGCGTTTCATCAAATTTTGAACAACTCAAAAAATCTGTCCGACCGCACGCCTGTCACGTTTTTTGTAGACACTCTAAAATTTTATTCGGTACCAAATTGTTTTTTTTGTTTTTTTTTGCCAAGTTATTAGGACCCAAAATGGCTTAAATAAAGATTTTTAGTGATACAAATTTCCATAAGTCTAGCTTCGGTCTAGGTGGCTTTGTAAAAACATTTGAAACAAAACAGCATCTTTCTAAAACCAAATTTATATCCTAAATGTAAGGGTCAGAATTAAAATGTATGCTCTTCGCTAATACAAAAAGTTGTTAATAAGACAGTTAATAGCTTGGCCTCTTCAAAGATTTTTTCTTAATAATATAAATGAAAATAATTCTTCTTTTAATTAAATATTATGATTGTCGTATTACTGCGAGGAGTATCCTTTTAAATGTTGGCATTTTATAAAAGAACCTAACCTGCTCAATGATCTAACCTACTCACTGATCTAACCCATATCTAGTTTAAGGATTTTACTTAAATTACGTTTTTATGTATTATTTCAAGAAACCGGATATGCTCTGCCCGTAAAACTTATGAAACAATTTGTATTTAAATATAAAACTAAATTCAGGCAAATTGAAATCCCTATATTTTTGAAAGCTCCTAAATTCACAAAATATTGATCACAGCATTCAAAGCTTTTTTTATAAATAATAAAATAACATTTTTTTACGTAAGAAAAGAAAAAGTAAAGTAAACAGTTGTATAAAAAATTGTCAAAAAAACTTTCAATCATGTCACCCTTATCCTTGAGACGAATTGTTAATAAATATGTATAAGATGCAAAAAATGTAGAATATTTTTATGTTAATTTATTTTTTAGGTGTTATTATGGGAATGGTAAACTCAATGGCTGCTGTTGTGGGTTTCGTAGTACCTTTGGTTGTCGGGGCATTTACATACCAAAACGTAAGTAATAAGCTGAATTAACAATTAATTTTAGTAAAAAACAAGTATTTTCATAATTCGAGGTTGACTCTAATTAATTGCAATACCTACCCTAGGTTTCATAAGACACTGGGACGCTGTCAAATTTCTTTTGGTAAATATGACCTTAATTTAGCCATAATTAAGTTATATTTATGGTGGTTGTTTCGTCGCTTATTCATATTTTACGAATATAGTCACAAAATACCCAGAAATCAAGAAATTAATACCAAATTCTGTAAAAGAAATTTGACAGTGTCCCAGTGTTTGTGAAACCAAGTGTACATAACGTTTAAGTGTGATTTAGAGTTAAATTAAATAAACTCAACGCGCTACTTTACTCCACTTAACTTGACGCGACTAAATTAAGGCATTTATAGTATAAATTTACACGTTAGTTTACTAAAGCTAATTTAGTAAACGCCATCTATCGGTAAATGTTAGAATCGTCTTATTTCTGTAAATATACAGAAATTCATCTGAAATTCTTCGATTATCTTTGTAATTTTAAAAATTTGGTGTAGTAGCCGATAGATGGCTCTAGTGAAGGGCTTACTTTACATTCAATTATCTGAAATTAACCAAAATTAAGAAATAGAACCTTAAGTAAACGTCAAGTTAAGTTATTTGGATGTGTAAATGGGATTTCATCTTTCGTATAATTTATTTCAGTCGCGATACGTTAATTATAAGTTAAGTTAATTTGAATTTTACACAGTTTAAATAATATGGCGAATGCGCCGGATTAGCAAGGCTATTTAATGTGTGTTTTTTTTATAAATTCAATTCTACTTTTTGTATGTTTAAAGCATGTAAAAAAAAAACATCCTTGCATTGGCTTTCATAAAACTTTTTTTTCTTTTACAGCAAACAATAGAGCAATGGCAAAAGGTCTTCTGGCTTTCTTGTGGTATTCTAACCCTAACTGGAAGTTTGTATGTCCTCTTTTCATCCTCTGAATTACAAGAATGGAATTCAATGCCAACTAAAGAGGAACACGCAGCTGAATTGGAGAAATTAAACACAATAAAAGACGAGAAAATATTGAACGATCAAACTTTAGAATTGAACGATAAATTGTATTTGCAGAATGAAAATAAAAATAACACTTAAATTTTGGTTTGTTACAACATAACCTTTTCTTACCACTAAAGTTTTGGGTCGTTTTATTTTATAGTTTACACACAAGAGAGCGTGTCGTATTCTGGTTATAAATTGAAGGCTTTAGTATTTTAGTCACAGATCTTTGCGTGCCACAAATGGATTCTTGATGCAACTTAAATTATATTATTTTAAGATAATGTTACCTAAAATCCAAACCATGTTGATTGTGGAAGGGAAGCGGTATAAACTAAAACAAAGATTTTAAGTATGTTACACTATTTTAAATAAGCAACTCTATATACTCAATTTTTGCTTTGTATATACGGGGTGCCAAAAAAATTGCGAATTAACGCGATGGTACGATGTTGAGGCATGTCTAGGGAGCCCCAGAAAATTGTTTAAATAAATCTATTTCAAATATCTCTGGAGATATGAGGCCCCCAATTAAAGTGTGAAACTTTAAACTGTTATATCTTGAATATAACAGCACATATTAACGAAAGAAATGGCTTATTACAAAGCTACGGTCTATCTTAAACCATTCCACCATTTGTTTATTTTTTAAATGTTCGAACTGCATTTTTATAATCAATTTAATTTTACAAAATTTTCATGAAATGAAGCTGACAACAACGTCAATAAAATCTACTGCAAAAGTGTATGATCAAGACTCATAGATGAGATTTTTAGATGTATGTTCCTAGACTGTGTGTGTTGCCGAATTTATGCAACTTTTTTCGCATTTTTCTCGATAAATAAAACAGATTCATTTTTGTGGCAATTTTCTAGGGATCCTTGAGAATGCCCCAAGAGCGGACCATCGCGTTTATGCGCCATTTTTTGGACACACTGTACGGTCAAAATAGTGGCTTAAACATCTCAAGTTTTATGCGAAGTGGACATTAACAAAAAATATTTCTCTGATTTTTTTACGAAGATTAGAGCGTTATTGTTATTCTGAAATCAAAGGTGGCAGATAAAAAATCGTTTTAAATTCCATGTCCACGATAGTATATTGTAAAAGATCCTTAATACTGGAGCACTCAATCATACATATTCTAAAATGGGAATAAAAACCGCGTTAAAACTCAAATTGAATTTGTATAAAATTTTGATTTGTCTCGCCAGAACTTACGACGTAAGTGTTGATCTGTCACATTATCGAGGAAACATATTTCAAATTACATTTTAACTCGCATATTTCGGTTTGAAAAATACCAAAGAAACTTTAACCTTGAATTATATTTATGATTTAAATATATCAAACTGAAGAGGATGGAAAGCTATTCTGACATTATAGATTTATTGGTCTGTCATCGGTACTTACTGTATGAATTTGGAATTTATAAGATAGAAATGTAGTCTTCAAAAAAGTAGAAAACTTTAAAATTTACCATTTAAATAAGATGCTGAGACTCCAATTAATAGTAAATGCTATATACAGGGTGTTTCCGAAAGTCGTTTCAATAATTTAACCCGAGATTCCTTACCCAAAAATAGTTTGATTAAGCCCCATTTACCTGTATCCAAAAGTGCACCGTTTTCGAGATACAGGCTGTTTTTCAAAACCAAAATTTGTATGTTTTTTTTTATTACTGTTAAATGAAACAACATAGAAAAACAAAATTTGGTATAATTGTCTTACTTTTTATGATCGACACAATGGTCTTAAAGAGAAACCCATAGATTTATTCCATAACCTCAAAATGGGACACCTGCGCCCCCTTTTGGGGCATAACTTTTTTTGTATTTGAATTTTCAAAAAATAAATTATTTTATCGGTAAGATACCGTTAATACGAAGAAAAAATTATACCACATTTTTTTTGGAAGAACCAACCCTTTTTCAAAATTATTCACATTTCATAATTTCATGTTGCATTCTACTTTTTGAAATATTTTTGCAATTTTTTTTTCTGGAAAACATAAAACTATTATAAACTAGCGTAAACAAAAAAAACTAGAATTGGCTCCACAATAGGACACTGGGCCCCCTTTTTTGAGCATCGGGCCCCCTTTTTGGGGCTTTTTGAAATATTATTGCAATTTTTTTTCTTGAAAACTTAAAACTATTATAAACTAGCGTAAACAAAAAAAAAATTTAAATTTGCCCCACAATAGGACACTAGGCCCCCTTTTGGGGCACCGGACTTTAAATGACGACAATGATGTACTTTTTCTGTAATAAAATCTTGAAACGCCTAGTATTCTTTTCTTTACAAAATAAAAAGATATGTGAGGCCCAAAAAGGGGTCAGGTGCCCCAAAATGGGGCCCATTGTCCTATTGTGGAGCCAATTCTAGTTTTTTTTTGTTTACGCTAGTTTATAAGAGTCTTAAATTTTCAAGAAAAAAAAATTGCAAAAAGATTTCAAAAAGTAGAATGCAACATGAAATTATGAAATGTGAATAATTTTGAAGAAGGGTTAGTTTTTTCCAAAAAAATGTGGTATAATTTTTTCTTCGTATTAAACGTACCTTACCGATAAAATAATTTATTTTCTGAAAATTCAAATACAAAAAAAGTTATGCCCCAGGAGGGGGCGCAGGTGTTCCATTTTGAGGTTATGGAATAAATCTATAAGTTTCTCTTTGCGACCATTGTGTCGATCATAAAAAGTAAGACAATTATACCAGTTTGATCTGAGCGCCTGAGCGAGTCACACGTACATTTATTCTGCTATTTATATTATCACATTGTGCGAAAATTTGAAACCTAGAAAAAACTGGCTGACAGTATAAATCAGTGCATTGTGTACAAGTAGTAACCCTCCTGTGCACTTTTTGGGTAAAAACTATAGCGCTTATCTACGTTCTCTGGACAACAACACAAACCTGCGGTACACTATACTATAGCGAGCGGACTGCTACACAGAGGGGAAAGGCGCGTTAAACGGACCTACACTGAAGCAGTAAAGGTGGTAACAAAAAAAAAAAAAATATGGGAAATCCTTTAAACCAGAGCCATTTTGATCAACTAATGCAACAGTTAGGGGATATTAATAGGGCCATATCTGAATGCAACTCAAGCATTAGTGCCAATAACTCACTCATAGTGGCTCAAGGGAAGCGTATTGCACAGTGCGAAAATGACATTGTAATTATTAAACAAGAAAACACGGCGCTTAAAGACAAAATAGTTTGTTTAGAAGATGAAATTAAAAATTCTAATGTTAATTTTTTCTGTAATGAATTTCGTAATCGTACACAACGCGAAAAAAATTTTCTTATTATTGGTTACCCTGAAAATTCCAAAGATAATGAGGTGGTTAATGAAATATTGCAATTAACCCTTAATTCTGCTGCGCCACAATCAACCCGTTTTAAAATATCAAGAGTAGGACGCCCCTCTCTTATTCCTGGTACATCGCGCCCAATTAAAGTGGAAATGAATGAAGCTGGAACGGTTCGAGAAATTCTGAAGAATAAAAATGCTATTTTAAAATCACACCTTAAGGGATTAATTATTCGGGCAGATTTGACTCCGGTACAGTCGCAGGAACTTAAAGATTTGCGCATTGAGTTAAATAGGCGAAAGCTTAGTGGGGAAAATGATATCACGATACGATATGTCCATAATATTCCGCAAATTATAAAAATGAATAAGCCCGAAACGCAATCCAAACGCCCCCGCGAAGAAAGCCAGTCTCCGCACGATAATCGAACGCTTAAGCAAGGCAAACAGCAAGCATCTTCCCCCGAAGCAGAATTTCATAGTGGCCAGGAATAGCAATTACTGAATAATTTGAATATCACTTTTTGGAATGTTCAAGGCTTCAAAAATTTTAGTGAATACTACTCAGACAATAATGTTTTTCCCCATATAATTTGCATTGCTGAGACGTGGATTTTAGGATCCTCATTGGCACTACCTGCTTCTTTTTCTAACTATAATTATTTTGTTTCTCCTGCAATAAAGGAAAAGTCTCAGGGACGTGCCAGCGGAGGCTTAGCAATTATCTACCGTAACTATTTAAGAATCAAGCTTTTAAATGCTTCACCTTGGTGGATTTTCGTAAAACTGCTGGTGGAAGATAAAGAATATATTCTATGTTGTACTTATCTCAAGCCATCTTTGGAGATAAGCCATATCTTGGATTTATTTCAACTTTCGTTAACTGAAACAACCTTAAGAAGCCCCAACCTGCCGCTTATTCTTCTCGGCGATTTTAATTGTAGAATTGGTGATGAGGGACCCGTTCCCCCCGAAATACTACCCAATTCTGTTCTTTATGAAAATAGATCTTCTCTTGATTCTACGTTAAACCGCAGAGGGAAAAGCTTGATTGAGTTTTTATGTGACGCAAATCTTATTATTTTAAATGGAAGAGTGGAGCCTGATCGTCCAGCGCAGTACACTTTTTGCAACACCAACGGACAAAGTGTTATTGATATTGCTTCGATTTCATCATCACATTTGGATATAGTTACTTCTCTTCAAGTAATCACGACCTGTTTTAATTCGGATCACTTTCCCATTTCTTTAACGCTTAATATTTGCCAATCTCAGCCGTTGATTCCCGCAAGCCATGAACCATTTATTGCACAAGAACGTCTGCAGTGGAGGTCCACCAAAGTTCTTGCATATAAAAACAACATTAGTTTTTCATCCACTGTGGCTGATATAAATGGCTCGGTGCATGAAATGTATGATACTCTGTGTACCACAATCTGGAAAACTGCCAAAGATGTCGGACTGACCAAAATTTCAGCTAACTGCAAAAGAGGATTTACCAACAAGCCATGGTTTGACACAGAATGTCGAGTCTCTAAAAAAGCAGTTCAGTCTGCTCTAAAATTGTGCACCGTCAATAACTTTGAGGCTACAGTAAAAACAACTTATCTGACACAAAAACGAGCCCACAAAAATCTTCTAAAGAGGAAAAAAAATAAATTCGAATACGAGTTTCTCCTGCAAATATCATTATCGAATAATTTGTCGACTTTTTGGAAACGAATTCAAACATTTAAACGCCCAACTATAGAGAATAATATTTCTGTTACTGATTGGGAAGCTCATTTCGATATGTTGATACGACCGAAAATAACTTCTGAGGTATTGTTTTTTGATGCAGCTAACGAATATCTTGATGCACCGTTTTCCTTGCATGAACTAGAAAGGTCACTTGCTAGCTGCAAAAATAATAAATCTCCTGGGGCCGATCACATTACGTATGAATTTCTTAAGGAACTACCGCAAAATTGGGTAATGTTTATATTGTGTATGTTCAACAAAACTTTCGAGCAAGCTTGCGTTCCCTACAACTGGCATAAGACTATTGTAACGATGCTACACAAAAAAGGACCAAAAAATATTCCGGATAACTATCGTGGAATTGCGCTGACTGTTTCTTCTGCTAAGGTTTTCTCCCAAATGCTCTTGGAAAGATTAACTACATGGTGTGACTCAAATAGTGTCTTACCGGAATGCCAGTCTGGTTTTCGAAAAGGCAGGGGATGCATTGATAACATCTTTACTCTCACAGCAATTATACAACTGCATCTTCGTCTTAAGGGCCGTAGAGTTTATGCTGCTTTTGTAGACTTTCGCAAAGCCTTCGATATGATCGATCATTCTTTATTATGGCAAAAACTTTATACCCTGGGTGTCTCTGCTAAAATAATTAGAGTTATTAAAAATTTGTATGATTATGCTGAAATGAATATTAAAGTAAGTAACAAACTCTCCAAAACATACAAGATTCCAACTGGCGTTTTACAAGGAGAGCCTTTAAGTCCGCTGCTATTTTCGCTGCTTATCTCAGATATTGAGCAATTTTTTCGCAATGAGGGTTTAACGGGGCTAAATATTGATGGACTTCATGATATTATTATGTTACTTTACGCTGACGATTTGGTTATACTAGCTGATTCCCCAATAGATCTTCAGCGCAAATTAAAAATTCTTCATAAGTATGCAGCAAAAATAAAACTTGAAGTTAATGTGGCTAAAACAAAAATAATGACTTTTTCCAAAGGATCTCGTATACCAAAAAATATGCATTTCTTTTATGACAATCAGGAAATTGAAATTGTCCCTAAGTTTAACTACCTTGGAGTGTTATTTACTACGCAACTCATATTTAGGCAGATGGCTAATGGGATATCGCTTAAAGCAAAACAAGCTGCTGGGGGAGTAATGAGTACCATAGTTAAGTCTAGAACTAAGTCGTGGGAACTAAAAGAAACTCTTTACAAAACAATAATTCTTGGAGCCATACAACACTGCAGCCCAGTTTGGTCACTCTCCTATGTGGATATTCTTGAAACCACGCAGCTACACTTTTACAAAGTACTTTTGTGTCTTCCCAAAAATACACCTAATTACATTGTCAGAAGAGAAACAGGCAGCGTAAAAGTGGAAAGCATTTTGGTAAAAAATACCTTAAACTGGCTATTGAAAATGCTATCAATGGATACTTCTCGGCTACCACTACTTTGCTTTAACCGTTTAAAACTTCTGGAAAACACTGAAATAAGATACAATTGGGCTCTTCAGGTAAAGCATTATTTTCAGTTGCTTGAGGTGACAAACGTGTGGGAAAATCTAACTTATGGTACGCTACGTAGCATAAAAGTAAACTTGCTGGAAACACTGGAGCAAAAGTTGCTGGACGAGGACATCCTACGAATTTCCACTTCCTCATTTTCGCAATTTTATGGGAATCTTTCTCTTGTTTCCGGTCCACAACCATATCTTTTCATGAAGGTTCCTTTTTTTATGACTCGTATCATTGCACAAGTCCGCGCTGCTGGCGCAAATGGTTTTAAATTTGCCTTTAGAGGAATTTCATATTTTATTGATGCATCCTTAGACTGTACTATTTGTAATTTACATGTCCCAGAAACAATTGCTCACTTTCTTTTTGATTGTCCTATTTACGAGCACCTTAGGTATTTTATCCCGGACGTTCGCACCCTGGACCATTTATGCTTATTCCTTGGTGACCCCTCTCCCCGCAATATTAAGAATTTGTGTTATTACCTAACTGGAGCGCTTAAACTAAGATCTTTTTTGCTGAATGAATAAGCTTTTTTGAGTTTTATTTATTTTTCTTACTTGTTGTTGCTTTCATAACTATTTTTATTCGCCAATGATGCAATGTACACGTTTTTGATTTTTGCTTTCCCAACTTTAATTTATACTTTATTCTTAGGTTAATACTTATAATTTCTGTTTAATATTTCTCTTTTGTATACTCTAGTATTAAGCTTATATATAGTTCAAACCCTTGTAATAAGAAATGTTTTATAATTTCTTTATATACAATAAACATTATTATTATTATTATTATTATTATTATTATACCAACTTTTGTTTTTATATGTTGTTTCATTTAATAGTAATGAAAAAAAACATAAAAATTTTGGTTTTGGAAAACAGCCTGTATCTCGAAAACGGTGCACTTTTGGATACAAGTAAATGGGGCTTAATCGAACTATTTTTGGGTCAGGAATCTCGGGTTAAGTTATTGAAACGACTTTCGGAAACACCCTGTATAGTGGCTTTGTGTGCCTCGGCAAAATTGTCTGTCTCGCTTCGCTCACCAGACAATCTTTCCGCCTCGTCACACAAAGCATCACCTTAACTTAGTACTAAAATCTACTAAACATGAGGAAAAAAGGAATTTCTTGCCCGGCGCATTCGCCATATTCTACAGGGTGTCCGCGATCAATGTGCTTTTTTTTTAATGGGAGATAGCTGGGAAAAATGCAAGACATTTGGTAAAAACAGTTTTTTGAAAAAGTGCCCCCCTTCGGAAATACCGGCCTTCAAACATGTAGACTAAAAACCCATAATCGTAAATATTTACCAAACGATTTCACCAACCATCATGAAAGTTGTACTATCATTAAAGGTAATAAAAAGGGTCAATTTAAACCCATTTTGAAATTTGGGGCCCCCTTTAAAATGGGTTAAACACTAGTAGTGTAGATAAAAACTGCATGTAATTTCTTTACCTTTAAGAATTTTGTAATTTTATGTATTTTTTTAAATACCCCAATTTAACTAAAAACATTTTTTCCACTTGAAATTTCTGAGAAACTGTACCATTTATGAATAAACTACCAAAAACACCTTTGATGTACCCCATATTTTGCGTTGATTTGACAAAAAACTTACTTCAATGTAGTGACACACAAATTTCAAAAGAAAGTCTAGTCTTATGCAAAAATATGGGGTACATCAAAGGTGTTTTTGGTATTTTATTCGTAAAAGGTACACTTTCTCAGAAATTTCAAGTGGTAAAAAAGTTGTTACTTAAATTGGGGTATTTAAAAAAATACATAAAATTACAAAATTCTTAAAGGTAAAGAAATTACATGCAGTTTTTATCTACACTACTAGTGTTTAACCCATTTTAAAGGGGGCCCCAAATTTCAAAATGGGTTTAAAATGACCCTTTTTATTACCTTTAATGATAGTACAACTTTCATGATGGTTGGAGAAATCGTTTGGTAAATATTTACGATTAAGGGTTTTTAGTCTACATGTTTGAAGGCCGTTATTTCCGAAGGGGGGCACTTTTTCAAAAAACTGTTTTTACCAAATGTCTTGGATTTTTCCCAGCTATCTCCCATTAAAAAAAAAGCACATTGATCGCGGACACCCAGTATTTTCATTGATGTCAATTGAAAAATATGTATATTTTATATTTCAGCATTTGTGTATTGGGCATTTAGGTAGGAGATAAAGCTTCCATATTTGTATTATTTTTAAAAAAAGGGAAAACAACAACACACCTTCTATTGGAGTCTTATACCAATTTGAATTTTTACACAAAGTATAGGTATAAAATAGTAAAAATGTATTCAAAAGATTTATCCTTGCCGAAAGAAATATGTAAGACGTAACAATGGTTAAAGTCAACTTATAAAACTATAAATATAAATTTAAAAATGTCACAATGGGTGCACTATATTTTAAAGGTTTAAAAATGTTTTCAAGTTTTTGCAGTGCGATAAAAATTTTAAGAAAGGAAAAGTAGGATCTACTATTATGGCCGATAGACGCGTGGACGTCGCAATAATTCATTACAAAAATCAGGTCTAGTAGATTCAAAAAATAACAATAATTTTATTTACAAAAGACTAAATAAAAGATAAACTTAAGTTTTCTTCTTTCAACGTTTAAAAAATTAACAATTTCAACTGGGATAAAAAGACGCATTTTAAGGATGTTCAAGAAGTGGCTGAATAAAATCTCTAGCCTAACACAAATTTTTAACAACTTATTTTTGTAATGGCTGATAGAAAAACACAAATAAACTTTTCCTATATCCATAATGTAGCAACATGTTTTTAAATCCCAGCCAAGGAATGAAAATGCTTTGATAAAATAGATTGGCTTTCAAATTGAAATAAAAGTCGAAAGTTGACACTTTTCTGCACGATTTGGTGGAGATTAAATAAGTTTGTTTTCATACTAAGCCAATTTTATCTGAAAAAAGCGTCCTTTTGGATGGCACACTTTTTAAATGTAGGAAACTAGGTCAAGAATTCATTTTAAGAGGATCAAATAGCTAATAATTTGCCTTCTCTTTGTCTTGTTTCTGTTAAGAAATTAAATATATACTAAGATTTGTATTTATAAAACACTATTTATTTAAGAATGCTTTATATGTGTCATAGAACAAAAAAATAAAACACATATAAAACTGCACAAAATCTGTCATCCGCACCTTAAACTCAACAAACCATATGATTCAATAAACATTGGGTAAATAAATAGAACTGGCATAAATCTAAAATCTTTAGGCATAAAATGTTTTCAAAAAAGAAAATATGTTTACCTATTAAGGTTTAAATGTACCTTTTTTCACGACCGGGCGCAATAGTGCACTTTTTGGCCCGTCTTTGTGTACGTAAAGTTAGGTTTTTTTAACCATGGGCGTCTTTTAAGCCCGCCGGGCGCAAAAGATATTTTTGCGCCCGCAAAACAAAATGTCAAGATGATAGATCAATTAAAAAATTCAAATTTTTATAATTTTTTTCACGACCGAGCGCAATAGTGCACTTTTTGGCCCGCCTTTGTGTACATAAAGTAAGGTTTTAAATCTTTATTTTTTTCTAACTTATATTGTAAGACTATAACAAGAATATTAAAAAATGTTGCGGTCGTGAAAAAAATAGTGTATATATCACGGATGTAATTGTTTTACGCCCTTGAGTTATTGTAACACTCGGCTTCGCTTCTTAATTTGAACTAATTCAGGGTTAAGTACGTCCCTTTTTTTACTATAAAGCCCTCTATCGACTACTAGACCAAATTTTTAAAATTAGAAAGAAAACTGTAGAATGGACATACAAGTCGATGAAATAATACGACTAATTACGATTCTAAGATTGACCGATAGATGGAGTTTTTTTACTACTTTTAATTAGCGCAATTGCAAAACTATAAATATATAATTTGGTCGCGTTAAGTTAAGTGACGTTAAGTAAATTTAATTTAACTATAAATTAAGCTTTGAAATTTCCATAAATTAACGCCACTTAAAATTAACGTAAATTCTCCACATAATTAAGCTAATTAAAGTAACTCTTACCGGTGTGTAATCTTTGGACTGTTACTTTTCAAAAAACTTGATTTCCCAATTTTATCTATCAAACAAGAAAGCTGCATCCAATAATCCTTACGTAAACAGGCTTTTCGTAATCGAATATTTAAATATTTCCATAACCAACGATCAAATTTCACTTAAATATTTACTTCCAACACGACGATCATCAGGGCCCAAAATATGATGAGCCCTCTATAATAATAATTACATTAAATTGATTGCTTAAATAGGTAACGGGTAACGACACAAGAAAACTTTTCTGCTAAGCTGGTCATGGACATTGTCAAAACAATTTTAATTGTAGCTGATGTAGGAAAAGGTATCGCCTTTATTATTTAGGAAAATAGGAACTATTTTATAAATAGTGGGTGTACAAAACTTATTTCTTTTACAAAAATTTATAGGATTTCTAAAGAATTCAGCTGCCAAAGTTTAAACCATTTTCATTGGTCCTTAACATTTTTATGGTGAAAAGAAATACTTTTACCTGTTGAAGTTAAATTTTTTGCGAATAACACAAATGTTTTTTATTTTTGTTTTATAAAAAAAAGTTTCTCAATTCCAATTAAATTTTAATCGATTCGCTATGTTGTAAAAGCCCTTAAAGGAGCAGCATAGATTAAAAAATATTAGGAAAAACATAAATACATCAATAAATTCTTAGAAACTTAACCTAATAAGCTTATGTTTCCCAACAGCAATATTTTTAGTCTAGTAGATTTTTTTTGACAGAAACCTATATATTCTTGTACATTTTTGAATGCGACGGCGCGTTTCTAAACTTCTTGGGATAGTTGGTAGCAGGAAGGTTTTAAATGTTTGCCGGCTGTTAATTTCACTGTGCTCTGCGTTCGGTTAAGGGAGCAATTCTTTCCCTTGCTGTCTCGGCCGATCCAACAAATTCGCAAAAACAAACAACTTCTTTTGACTTGACTAAATTAAGGTAAATTGTGTTTTGCTTGCTGAATGTTTTTCTTTGTGAACTTGTTTGAAAAGTCAAGTTTAGTATTAATTAGAACCATTTCAAAACAAATTCTAAACTAAATTATATTATGTTGTTTATAAATTTAAAATGTTTTTTTGTAAAATTTACGATTGGTTAATATATATTAAAAATTAAAAAAATATATTTAGGCAATCAAGAATTAAAGTTAATAATTTTAATTTACAATTAAAGATAAAAACCGTTGAAAATACTCATTTATGAAAATATTTTAGCTAAAAAAATACCGATATTGTTGCACATTGCACAGATAAGAATCTGTGAATTATTTTTGTAACAAAATAAATGTTTTATTTATACCCTTAGTGTCTGAAGCGCTTAAGAATTTTAAACGATTTTAAATGGTTAAATTTCAAAACAAAGTTAACATAGGTTGGATGTATACCAGTGCTTGTCAAAAGTTCACCCCTTAACTTTTAAACTTTTTTTAATTAACAAATTTTTACCAACCAACTTCTTTTTAGTTTTTTTTTTGTGAAAAATGTAGGAAGGGGTAATTTGCATTTTTTAGCTTGTAGAAAAAAAAATGTATCTACCATGTTCAAAAATAGCCTTTTTTTACTCAAGTGCAACCCTTGTGTAAAAAGTTGCACTTTACGAACTTCTTTGGAAAATTACCATTCTTTTAAGAATTTTTTTTTGTTTTTATTTAGGTACCATGACGGTTGTGTATTTTGAATTATTCCATTTATATGGCAAATCTTTATTATTATTTACCTCGTGCTTTGCACTTAGTAAATAATTAGACAGCACCTTGCGGGACATAACTATGTTCACTCGTTCATTTTATAATCGAAAATTCATAGAGCACTCGTACTATGACTACTGAAAATAAAATAGTAATTGACACGTGATTTTTTTAATTAAAAATATGAATGCTTCTCACGACGATCGTTGCCAATTAAATATCTGACAGAAAATGATAAAATGCTCTTTTAAGTTCATATGATAGAAAAAAAAATGAATTCTACTTTGCAATAAAAATTAACTATTAAAGATTTGTGCTAATTGCTACACTGTATAATAGGTACAAGTTACTCAATTAGTTGCAATCCACTCTTCGTACTTAGAGATAGAGAATTTAGCTCATTTAAATTCCTGGAAATTGTCAGTGAGTGCCTAATCTGTGTGAAGATTCATTCAAAAAAAAAGAAAACATGTAACTTATAAATCAAACTTGATTTATTAGATTCTGTAAAAGTTGGACAAGATATGGCTGAACAAATTAATGTTAAATAATTAAGCTACTTTACTTATTACCTATTTATTTTATGTTGGTCCTTTGTGTTAATATTTTATGAATCCCTTTCGGGATTTGGATCCAAATTATTTTAGTTATTGGTTCGAAACACTTCACGAGACAATGTTTTTTTTTGTATGAGCAATAAAAAAAACCATGACGCTGTACACTCTTCACTTTATTACAACATCAAAAAATAATAAAATTTGATATTTCCTTCATTTTATTAGCCCACGTTTTAACATAAAAAGGTTAATTTCTAACCGCTAACGTTCTGAGATATCCAAGCTTCAAATTGCTTTTGAAAAACCCACAAAATATGGATAAGAATCTTACTGCAGCAGCAGCAGCAGCATTTCAGGTGCTAAAGTTTAATAGATTATTTTAAATTGCAGTTCTTATTTTTCATTTTAAAGTTATAAACTTTTAGTTGGAAGCTTCCTGAATAATATGATCTATTTATTTAAATAGCCCTGTGCATGTATATGCAAAATTAAAAAATCATTCTCACTTAAAATATGACGTGCAAAATTAGTTTAAAAGCACAAATTACAAGTAGTCCGGTGCGTAAGGTTCAAAAAATGGTAATCTGCATTTTGAGGTAGAAACATGAAATTTGGAACATATGTTTCTTACAATATTTAAAAAATATTTGGATATGGAACCCCTCTGAGAAAGTCCCAGGAGCCCCCCAGGGGGGCCCTCTGTATTTGAATCTTGTAGGATTTTTTTTTAAATAACTGTTTATGATAAATGTTTAAAAATCAGATGGATGATTAATAATATGTTAGTCTTTAACTCCATATTTTTTTTTTGAAAAAAAATCCCCACTGGTGCCCCAAATTTTCATTTTTATGATTTTTGATTATTTCTTAAAAAACTATTTTTAAATTCAAAATTATACAATGTAAAATTTTTTTTACACATTAAAACAATTAACCCACCCAAAATATATGTTAACCCCCCCAAAATCCCCCTTTGCCAAAGATTTGACATTTTCATAATTATTTTTGCCAACTGTGCAGGATAAATGTTTGACAATTAAATAAAAAATCACTATTATTATACTCCTCGCAGACAAAGTCAAAAACGAGGAGTATATTGTGATTGTTTTGAAAATTCTAAAATCGTAAAAAATCATCGTTGAGCAAAAATTTTTGCAGATTCGTGCGTTTCATCGAATTTTGAACAACTTTCAAAAAATCCGTCTGTCCGTCTGTCCGTCTGTACTCTGTCACGTTTTTTGTAAACACGATAACTTAAGAACGAAAACCCTAATCATGTTCAAATTTTCAGGAAAAATCGTTCCTATTAAAATCTTGGTTGGGATTGTTTTTGAGAGAAATCAGATAATGACAAAGGGGGCTCCAGGGCCCCCCAACTGGAAAAAAATTTATATTTCGGTTATTATAAAATTTATAAAAATTTTTTTTTGGTAATATACAAGCCTTTCCAATTCTTTACAAAAAGTAATCGAAAGTTTTTTTTGTCCGACCCCACATAAGCCCCCCAATTAATAAAAATGCCGTATCTTCGTTATTTTTCAATTTACAAAAAATAATGAAGTTATAAAAATGGAAGAAAATTAAATTCTGTGTTAAAAAGTATTTTTTGTTTTTTTTTTTATTAAATTTCTAAGACAAAAATGTCCAAAAGAATGATTTTTAGTCATAAAAAAGTTCTAAGTCCCGAAAGTCAAGGATCGGTCAAGGTGGCTTTGCAAAAAAAAATCAAAACAAAAGCATCTTTCTTCAGCCAAATTAAATCATAAACGTCAGTGTCAGAATTGATACCTATTTATTCTCTTCGCGAAAAGAATTTATTTTTTTTGTTTATTGGAGTGTAAATAGTTTGACCTCTTCGCAGATTTTTTTAAATAATATTAAAAAAAAAATTTTGTTCAATTTTATGTCTGATTACTGCGAGGAGTATCCTATTAAATGTTGTCATTTTATAAAACATTCAACCCGCTCACTGATCTAACCCACTCGCTGACCTAGCCCATTTCTAGTTACTATTTTGAGAAAAGAAAATTTATTTTAGGACCCCCAATTGCTTTGCCCCCCCCCCCACTAACGCATTTTAATTTTTTCTTTATTATTGTTTCATTTTAGAATCATATACACTTTCACGATCCTATTTACAGATTTATATCCTTGACCCCCCAAAATATCTGTTAGCCCCCCAAAATCCCCCTTTGCCAAAAATGTGACATATTTATAATTTTTTTAATAACTGTGCAGGATAAATGTTGGACAATCAAATAAAAAATCACTAAAATTATCTTTGGGAAAAAAAATTATTGTAAGTCCCCCAAATGTCTGCCCCTCCCCATTAACAAAATGTAACAGATATTTTGGGGGGTCAAGGATATAAATCTGTAAATAGGATTGTAAAAGTGTATATAATTTTAGATTAAAACAATATTAAAGAAAAAATTAAAATGCCGTAATGAAGAAGGGGGGGGCCATTTGGGGTCTTACAATAATTTTTTTCCAAAACATAATAATTTTAGTGATTTTTTATTTGATTGTTCAACATTTATTCTGCACAGTTATAAAAAAAAATATAAGAATGTCAAATTGTTGGCAAAGGGGGATACTGGGGGGCTAACAGATATTTTGGGGGATCAGGGATATAAATCTGTAAATAGGGCGTGGAAGTGTATATGATTCTAAAATAAAACAATAATAAAGAAGAAATTAAAAAGCGCAAGTGGGGGGGGGGCAAAGCAATTGGGGGTCTTAGAATAAAATTTCTTTTCTCAAAATAGTAATAATAGTAATTTTTTATTTAATTGTCAAACATTTATCCTGCACAGTTGGCAAAAATGATTCTGAAAATGTCAAATTTTCCCAAAGGGAGATTTTGGGAGGGTTAACATATATTTTGGGTGGGTTAATTGTCTAAATTTGTAAAAAAAATCTTTAAATTGTATAATTTTGAATTTAAAAATAGTTTTTTCAGAAATAATCAAAAATCATAAAAACGAAAATTTGGGGCACCAGTGAGGATTTTTTCTCAAAAATAAAAATATGGAGTTAAAGACTAACATATTATTAATCATTCATCTGATTTTTAAACATTTATCATAAACAGTTATTTAACAAAAAATCCTACAAGCTTCAAATACAGAGGGCCCCCCTGGGGGGCTCCTTGGACTTTCTCAGGAGGGTGCCATATCCAAATATTTTTTAAATATTTTAAGGAACATATGTTCCAAATTTCATGTTTCTACCTCAAAATGCAGATTAATTTAACTTACGCACCAGACTAAAGAAGTAACACAGATATGGCTGGTCATACAAAGAGTGAAGAGTAAAGACTAACAAATAACAAGTCTGGAAAATGTGGTTTAAACCAAACTAAAATTAAAACAACTTGTATTCAACAAAACTGTAAAATTAATAAATTGTCTGGTGATAGTAAATTTAATACTACTAGTTTATCATTTTCTCTCTATTTAGCAAATATTAAACAAAGTATCTTCTAAGAAAATAGTCGATTTTAGTACTAAGAATTAAAATGAATCTTTTAAGTGACGAGGCAGAAAGATTGTCTGGTGAACGAAGCGGGACAGACAATTCTGCCGAGGCACACAAAGCCACTTTAACTCTGTGTACTAAACGATACTTTTTCTTAAAACTTCTAAATACAATGGTTTTATAAAAAAATTAATTTACATATTTTAGTTAACTTTTATTCATTTTAAAATAAACGTCATTAAAGTGATGTTTATTTGACGTTTAAAAAAAAAAAATTGGTAGCGTCACTAAAAGTGACATTTACTGCCGCCGGCAGTAAAAATAAAAAATCTATGATACATTTTAGAAAAATGTTATTATGTTCGACACATACGTCACTAAAGTGATGTTTTTTTGACGTTTTAAGAAAAACAAATTTACTGTTAAAATAATAATATTTTATAAAATTTTTTTTTATTAAAAACTTATTAATTTCTATAATCAGTCGCTATCATCACGATTAAGACCACCATTATTTGTGCTTTAAACCAAGAAAATCATATCTATATGAAAACACAATAAAAATATGTCATAAATATGAAATGCGATATCTAGAGTTTCCATCAATACATTTTGTCACATACAATTTTCTCTCGTAGTGTTTATTTACACTTTTAATAAAAGCTTCATTGCACTGAGGTATTTTATTTTTCCTTTACGACTTTATCAAATTTATTTAAACTGAATAAAACATTATGCTACACGTGGAGAATAAATAATGGGATAGTTTTAAAACTCGTTTTTAATAATGATTTAACAGTTTTTTTTTTTCATAAGGAAAACTTTTTACATGCATAAATTTTAAAAGTTGTATCTCTAAAAGTAAACCTGTTTCCTCTGCAAGTTGTTTTTTAATTTGTCCAATATTTACTCTGTTGGTTATTAAAACTGCGATTACATTTTTACTTTAAATACTTTTCTACAGCAATAAATAAAACTTGATTCATCATAAAAAGCTTAAAAAAAGTAATATAAAAATAAATTTGGTGAGTGTAATATTTGTATAAGGCACGTTTCATTTCGTATCTCTTGGCAAGTTTTTCATTGAATAGCAAAATAATATACCGTTCATTTTGCTTTGATAAAATAAAAACAACCCATAAAATTTGTTTTTATACTGTAACCAAAATTACACTGAGCGAAATTCGTTTCATTGATAAATTGTTGTCAAAAAAAAATCACATTGATTGCGGACACCTTAAAATTTGTAAAATGACAAATATACCAGATTCTTTACCTATGTGAAACTTCTGTTTCTCTATTTAGGTATATTATTTTTTAAATATTTGATTGATGGAATCTCCATCAGTTTTCTACTTATAGTCTGGTCATAGTATAATATATACTACTGGTTTTTTATAGTGTTAGTGAACATGAAAAGGGTTGGCCACCTAAAGGATGGTGATAACGAAAGTAAAGTCATGGAACCTTGCTGTTAAGAAAGTTATCTTTTACATAAAATCTTAAATTATTGGATATTACGCATCAAAATAATGCAAAGTGTAAAAAAATTATATTAAAGAAAAAAATACCATTTACATCCTTGAGGTATATGGTAACATTGCGCTAATAATGTTTTTATTTACAACTGCATATGAAATAACGACATTTCTGACTTTTTAAAAGTTGGAAAATGTCATATTATTAGTTTTATTGAGCTGTCACTTTCCACCCGGGCGGAAAGTAACTACTTTCCGCCTGGGTAATGAAAAAATGTCTCAATAAGAAATAGGAATTTTTTTGTGGGAGCAAATCCTCTTCGGCCTTTTGTGCACACTCTTTAAATTCTGTACATTCGTCATCACTATCCGACATTATGGTTTTTTAATATTAGTTGGTTTAAAACAATGCGGGAAATGACGTTTTTTGAAAATTAAAATTTAATTATTTGTTCACTTCGATGTCAAGCAATTGTATGTGACCAAGGTAATAAATTAAAAAAAAAAAATCATGTTAACTAAGATTTTAACAATGAATAATATTAATTTGCAAAATTAGAGCTTTTTAAAATTAAATATAAACGTAAACAGTTGTAAATAAAATAGTATACTAACCTCGGTGGAAATTTCCTTTCTGTCTCGAGAAATGGTTTACCGCGGCGCTACGCGCCTTGGTAAACCATATTTTTCTCTCGACAGAAATGAAACCCTTTCCACCCACGGTAGTAATATACTATTAATTGTGCGATTGATACTCTTTATTTTCCGAAAAAAAAAACTCTGGTGCGCATCTGGAATGAGTTTTGTGTTTTTTTTTATTTAACTTTGATTTGTGGTATTTCATTTCAAAAATTTAAAATAGCAAATTAGTTTTTCGATATTAATGCTCTTAAATTTTTGTTTCTTGTATGTAAATCTTGATCGAAACGTTAATTTTTTATTCGAAATCAATTTTATTAGAAATTTTCCTATCTATTTTTAAACAGTCATTCACAAAAACCATAAAAACGATGCTCTAATAAATGCAGATTATGCAATTTCTATGTATTTTTAAAAGAGAATATTCAATCCAAAGAAGAATCAAACTTTTCAACTTTAGCTCCATAAAGAAAACTAGGATATAATATATTTTGAGCAGCCAGAAAATTCTTCAAAGCTGAAGTCATGTTTATGAAGCTTCCTAAATCGTACTTTCAAAAACAGATCTTTTCGTGTTAAAAGAAAAGAAAACCAAAAACAAAATACTGTGTAGCATGCACTTATCTAACCGAATTAAATTAAGTTAGTGGAATTCTTGGTGCGTTAAAAATTAATTACTCACGTTGTCGGTCGGTGCTAAATTAAGGGCTTTCGTGACTTTCTGTGAAAAATACTTTAACACTAATCTCTGGCACACAGTGCCAGTGGAGTAATTTCCGACGCTTTAAAAAGAGAGTGCACTTTAACTAAACCGTATGGTCCCATTGTGACGCTTTGGTGATTTTTTTGTAAAAAAATAAAGCTAAAGACTTTTAACAATTTGTTTTTGGTATAGCTTTCAATCTTTAAGGTTCGTTAAGAGACAAAAGTTGAATTAACTTAACGCCACTTAAATTAACGCAAACTCAAGTGTGATTTATTTTTTAATTAACTTAACGCCACTTAAAGTTACTTAACTCCACTTTACTTGACGCGACCGAATCAATGCATTTATACTTTTAATTAACACGTTAATTTAGAACAGTAAATGCCATCCATCGGTAAATGTTGGAATCGTATTATTTACCGACATTATAGTACTTATTCTTCAATTATCTTTGTAATAATTAAAAGTTGGTCAAGGAGCCGATAGGTGGCTTTAGTGAAAATGTCCACTTTACACTGAATTAACTGAAATTTGTCAAAATTTAGAAATATAACCTATAAGTAAACATAAAGTTAAGTTAATTGGATGTGTAAATTCGATTTCATCTTTCGTATAATTCATTTAATTTGCGATACGTTAATTTTTAGGTGAAGTTAAGTTAATTCATCTATAAATCAAGCTTCAACGTGAAAAAATTAGGCATTTTGGAGATTCATTAATTTAGCTAATTTTAAGCATGCGATACGTGCGTGTTCTTCTCTTTGACGTACACCAATGTGAAATTAAGAGCCACCCTACCTAAAGTGAGTTTTTCAAACTTTCCTGAGGCCCGATTATCCTGAATTAACATTAAATTAATCAAATTAACAGAAATAAGCTTCAACGCTTCTTTTAAGTGAAGTAAATTTGATCTATAAATAGGATTTTACCTTTGCATATATGTTGTTACTTTGTACACTGGCGGTTTTGCTACCTATATAGCACATGGCTGACCTAAGGATTTGTGCGTAAACTGCCTATGAATGAGTCACTTTTGCCACGGCAGATGGCGGTTACACCACAAGTCCTTCTTTTGATATTTTTTGAAATATACAATTATCTTAGTTTTCTTAAGGTTATGCATCGACTATCCCTGATACGTAATTCTGATGAGATTTCATCATTTTATATTGTATAATTCGTTTAATTTTTTGTTAGTTAGCGATACTTATTCTATAAATGGCGTTTATTTACATAAAGTCTGCCGGCCTTTAATTTTCACTTAAAGTTTAAAAAATTGAAGTAGAATATTGTGAGACAACATTAATTATTTCTCGAGACAAGCATATAAATTTTACGCAGGTTTGGAGTACTTCCCAAAAATAATTAAATTTCTTCACAAAGCCTGTCATAAAATTAAATAACAAAAAGAAGTATGAAAAGCATTCATCTGTTTAAAGGTAGACATAAAAACGATGTTTTATTTGGATAGAAAATTCAATCTTCATAAAATGAGTTTAATTATAAATATTTGATTTAAAAATTCTTCTAACAAAATTACCTACCTTAAATCGAATTAAGTTACAAGCTTTTTATGCTTACACCGAGTTAAAAAAAAAATTATAATTTGTGCATTGGTTTAACGAATAAATTTATCCCTTTTTGAAATTGCGATTTACAAGTTTAAATGTTGATTAATTTTTTATGAGCTTGATTTAAATAGGCGGTAGATTAACTTAACATTTTCATGTTCTTTTTGCATAAAATAATTTTTTATATTTTTTTACCTCTATAACTGTCAATTATCCACTAAACTGTTTGCTCAGATTTATTTTTAGGCTTAAAAAGTACACATCCACGTCATTTTCGATTGATTTAGTAAAACTTTTATTATTAAAACGCTTTACAGGAACATGGAAAATGTTTTAAACAAAATCGCATAGGTATTTACTTCCTTGAGGTTTTAAATTAAAGATGTTTCTTAGGTGCTTTTAAGAAATGGGTTTACACACAGAAGGTATATTTCTATTTATTTTGTATGTAATGGAACGGAAGTAAGTATTACAAAAATAAAGAAAATAAAGATTTGCACTCAGTATACATTGCACATAATTTAGATACTACTTCGGCAAAATAGGAATATGAATAAATGGTAATTTTTGGACTTAATATTAAAAGTTTTTATTTTAAAATTGTTTAAGTTAAGAAAATAATTATAATTTTACAAAATATTATGTTACCTATACTGAATTGTAAAATGGTCGATGCGCCGGGACACTTTTCTATCTAACCAGATAATGGTTTGGGTTAAAGTCCAATTAAAGTTATGAAAACTAATACAGGTGTGCAAAAAATGGCGAATAAACGCCATGGTACGATGTTGGGGCATGTCTAGGAAGTCCCAGAAAATTGTTTAAAAGATCTATCTCATATACCTTCGAAGATATAAGGCCCAAAGTGCGAAACTTTAGACGCTTATGTCTTGAAAATAACAGCACATATTAACGAAAGAAATGACACAATTTATCTAAAGTTATTTTATCATTTGTTTATTTTTGAAATGGTCAAATAAAATTTTTATAATTAATTTAATTTTACAAAAATTTTATGAAATGAAGCTGACTACAATGTCAGTATAATCTAATGCAAAGATGCATGCTCAAGAATCTAAATGCGTTTTTTAGATGTATTTTACAAACTGTGTTGCCGAACTTATGCAACTTTGTTCGCATTTTTTTTGATGAATATAAAAGATGTATTTTTTTTGACAACTTTTTAGGGATCTTTGAGATTGCCCCAAGAGGGTACCATCGCGTTTATGCGCCATTATACTGCAATAAAATAAACTTCTTTTTTTATTTTTTGCATTGAGGTATGCTGTAATTGAGTATTGTGGTTGGTTAAATAACAACAAAAGAGCTAATTAATGAACAACAACCTTCAGTTTCTGATTTCTGATTTAATTTGCCTTTTTGATATTTCCATTTGTTATGCTCTTGCGTAAAAAATAATGCATTTATTTTGATAAAAGCAGTAGCTTGTATAAAATATTAATTATCAAAAAAAAAAAAATATTTGTTTGCTAATTAATTTCTGAGTTAAATTTTTTGATTAGTGATACAATAGACCTAATAACAAGAAATTGCATGTTTTTATTTTGTTTGAATTCCTTACCAACTTTTCATTTTTGTTGGCAAATCTTTTGTTTTTATTTTGTGGATGCGTACGTATATTGAACAATAAAATTCATGATCATTTTACTTCATAAAATGCAGGCTTAAATTACAATCGATAATTAATTAAAACTGAAATTATTGCTTTTTTATGGTTGCTCTCTTTTATCATTGCCTAAATGAAAATTGTATTTTAGGGGCGGTCTTATCGGATTTTATAAGAAAATTAAAGCAGTTAAATCGGTTTTTAATTATCTAATGTTTTCTACAGTGGGTAGATCATATGATTCATTAACTGACACTGTGCAGGATCTTTTAAGAAATCTGCAAGGCAGTTCATTTGTACCCAATTATCGTTATACAGGGTGTCCAAAAAATGGCGCATAAACGCGATGGTGCGCTCTTGGGGCATTCTCAGGGATCCCTAGAAAATTGTCAAAAAAACTCCATCTGTTATATTCATCGAGAAAAATGCGAACAAAGTTGCATAAATTCGGCAACACAGTCTAGGAAAATACATCTAAGAATCCCATCTGTAAGTCTAAAAATCCCATTTATGAGTCTTGATCATACACTTTTGCACTAGATTTTATTGACGTTGTTGTAAGCTTTATTTCATGAAAATTTTGTAAAATTTAATTGATTATAAAAATGTAATTCCACCATTTAATAAATAAATAAATGGTTGAATGGTTTAAAATTGACTGTAGCTTTGAATTAAACTAGAGTACCTATATATAATGAGTAGCGCCAGAGGGTCGTCAAAATGACAATTTTGCGTCAAAATTAGTTAAAAATTCATGATATGCATCTAACTAGCCACTTCTTTTCACAGAATCGTCAACTTATGGACTGTTTACACAAAATAGCCTAAAGGGTCCTTTATGTGTTTGTAGGTCGGTATTTTCTAAATTTTTCTGTTCTAATTAATTCATCATAAAAAGTTTTGATAATTTGCTAGAGGTAAAATCAAATCTTTGTCCATCTTACTTCTTTTAACGGTGATAAAAAATATGTCCGCGAAGAATAAAATTTAATTAGTGTTGAATCAGCAACTTAACCATTTCTTTACAATTCTAATAAGGTATACTTTCGGGTATACATATATTACTTTGTTTACAACTACGTTTCCAAAAATTGGACCTCTAAAATTAAATTATGTAAAATAAAAAGTTTTAATTTTCTTACAAACGTTAACTTTTCGTAAATTAAAGAAAATTTAGTTCTAGTAGAATTGTTTCAGCACCTTTATCTGCTTTTTATATTTGCATGAAATGGAAGTCTAGTTTGTATCCCCCTTTTCTAAAAAAAAGTAACCGGGTTTTATATTATTTAACGGTAAAACTTACTTTGGTTTAATAAACAATAGCAATAAACGGAACCATTAAGATGTATGAATGTAAAAAATAAGAAATAGGCAAATGCTTATAAGCAAACCAGTATAGAAAACATTATTTTGAGCGAATTATTTTATATTTACGAATAATGTCATTAATTGACAAGGACAAAAATTTTCTTTTGGAGCAAACTTTATTTGTCAAAAAAATGCTATTTTTGGTACCAACTATTTTTGAGTCCAACCACAGATGAAATTGAGTCCACCAATCAAAAAACATCTCCTGTGGCGCTACTCATTTTATATAGGTATTCTAAATTAAACCATTTGTTTCGTTAATATGTGCTGTTATATTCAAGGTATAAGGGTTTAAAGTTTCGCACTTTTGGGCAACATATCTCCGAGGGTATATGAGATAGATTTTTTTAACAATTTTCTGGGACTTCTTAGACATGTCCCAACAACGTACCGTCGCGTTTATGCGCCATTTTTTGGACACCCTGTATCTAGGGCGGGCATAAAGTTCCAAAATGAAATCTAAGTAGCATTAATTAATGTTGTATGACATATTTTCAAATATAAGGCAAATTATTAATGCCTTTGAAGATGCATACAAAATACAGGAAAAATTACCATTTACATAATATTCAATTAAGAATATGACATCTTATTAAAACTTGGTTTATATTTATACAAACTTATAGCATTCAGAAATAGCATAAAATGCCGCGAGGTAACGTCTAATTTCTAATTTGATGAATTTTCTTGTACAGACTTAAAGCCATTTGGAAAAGGCTTATAATTCACGTAATTTGACAAGTAAATCGGTTTACTGCAAATAATGATGTTAATAATTTGTTTTATATTAGGTAACAAAGAAATAACTTTAAGACTTGGGTTTCAAATTCACAGATCTTCGAATCTGTGCTCCTAGAAGCTCGTATAAGTGATCTCCGTTGAGCTCTCGCAAATTCTACAAAGTAGCCCATCTACATGAGGACCCAATCGTATATTAAAACTAAATTTAGTTTTGGAAAACTAGAAAAATAGGGCTAAAAACGTATTATGGTTTTATTTAAATCGGTTATTTCTTTGTGTCGAAAATCTGACTTCAAAAATCATTATACTATTTTTATATTTTTTTTTCGACTACGGATACATTTTTTGGTTGATTTGCCATTTTTTATAAATACTGTAAATAAATAACCAGAAATTAAGAAATTAATGCTAAATTTCATATAACAAATTTGCCACTTTTTGACTGTAAACCATTATTATGTGAATTTAACTGTACTATTTTACCATCTTTTTAATATTTCATGCACTCAGTACTACTTCTATGTATCACAAACATTACACTAAATATGTTTAATCATAGTTATTAAGGTATTTTTACATATTTTGTTGAAATTTCGAAAATAACTGACATTCAGCGAAATGACTTTTGCGAACTTTTGAGCCCATCAGAACTACAGTGCCTTGAAGAATTGACAGTTTAAAGTGACGCCATGCATCATTCTTTCTCTGTCATACAAATAACGTCATTAATTGTGATTGTAAGTTGTAATTGTTGTCACTTTGGCTATAACGTTGATGACGTTATCTGTATGACAGAGAAAGAATGATGCATGGCGTCACTCTATAAGGCGACAATAACTGTCAATTCTTCAAGGCACTCTAATCAGAACATCCCATTTATCAATTTGAAACGCAAGTCTTAAACAAAACAAATAATTTTTGCTTTTTAGGCATGACAAAATAAATACTAATTTTACAGTCTTCCAGTCGTAATTATTAACATGAAAAAAAAAAATGTTTTTGTTGTCTACACAATGTTCTTTCTTATCATTATATATATAACCGTTGTATAACTCATAATACTAATCAAGAAATTTCCATGACGTCTACAGATACATCATTTAAATTATTTTGCCATCTGAATAGCTAAGATCAAAGTAAATCTTAATTCGGCGTCGGGATGTGGCGACCCCACCGCCCAAGGAGGTTATCCTTGCAATCAGCCTCCCTCGGTACCCAGGGTCAGGGTAACTTTTCACCCCCTTTTTCCCTTCATTCCCACAAGGTGCCGCTAACTTAGACTCGGTAAGTCCCAGGAAGCCGTTTGGAAGTACCCGGGTGGCACAGCACTGGTGGAGGGTACAGGTTATAAACTGTGTTTCACGTCACAGGCCGCTGAATAGTACAGGAGCCCGGTCTTGCCTAACCAGCAAAAGGCTGGCTGCTCTATCAGTCAGCGAAAAATCTCGTGCACCGTGTAGCTCCAGGTGGTGCCTGGATGGGGGCCTGCTAGGTGTAGGAGGGGCTTTCCCGAGGCCACCGCTAGGGCTGTAACCCGGAATTACTTCCACTCGACACCGGGGATGGATAGGGTTCGAGGTTCTCTGCACTTTCCTTTTTCTCCTTCCTTTTAGTCTTTTCCTTTTTTTTTTCAGCATAAGCATGGATAAGCAACAAAAAACAAACGACGACAAAAACGTGACGAATCCCCCGTCAGATAACGAGAGTGGAGAGGAGGAATTCTCTTCACCACTCTTGCCACCTTCAACCGGTGGGGAGGCTGCAATGCCCTTGGGCGAGACAACCTCCACACCGGCCACAACACCTCCAACCGGGGAGGAGGCTGCAATGCCCTCGGGCGGGACAACCTCCAAACCGGCCACACAAACAGAAAAGGGGGGGTCTGGCGAACCTTCGGGTTCGTCCGCCCTCCCTGCTCAAAACCGAAGCTCCCTTCCGCGGGAGCCACTTCCACTCAAGAAGAGGCCTTGCGGGGCGGAGCTTAAAAGGCGTAAAAACGCTCGTTTGGCGGCAGGGGCTCAAACCTCAACCTCCTCGAGTGGTTGTGCCAGAGCAACCCCCTCCACCTCTGGGATGGCCGGCAAGGCCAACCCTTGGGCAAAGGGGGCAGCCCAGGCACAACAAGCCAAGAGACAACCACCTCATGTCCCTGGGCAGGCTACAACTGCCAACCCTAAGACAGGTAGTGGAAGTCAAAAAAAAGGTAGTCAGGTCAAAGCTGGCACAACCCAGACCTCTCAGGTCAGGGCTGGTAAGGCAAAGGACCCAACCGCCAAAAAAAGGACGAGGTCGGAAGAGTCGGGGCCATCACCTGGTAACAGGAAGAAGCCCCTGCTCCACACGCCTCCTACAAGGCAGGGGGGCACCAAATCCGCCCCTCCTCCTCAAAAGAAAAGCTACACGGAGGCTGCTTCCAGCCACCTTCGCGTAGCTTTGATCGACCGAGCACACAGTCTGGGCAGACTAACGTCCGAACAGTCTGAGATGCTACAATCAGCGCTGCTCCAGAGGTTGGACGAGCAGCTATTTACTCCCAACCCAGCGACGCCTCCGCCCGCGTTTGGGGGCATTCGTTTCTCGGGGCAGATCCTAAGGATCAGCTGCGAGGACGAAGCCTCCTTAAGGTGGTTGCGTGAGACGGTCGCTGCTCTGACTGGTCTCTGGGACGGCGCCAATCTAGATGTTGTCCAGGAGGATGAGCTGCCAAGGCTTGTCAAAATCTCGTTCTGGATCCCTGGAAACCCCGAGGATTTAGGACTAGTAGTAAGACGCCTAACAGCTCAGAATCCCTGGGCAAACATCGAAACTTGGGTAAGATTTCATGACGGCCCGGTAGAGAATCCGATTGGAAGGATCCTCGTCTGGGGCGTCACAAATGAGATCGTTACCAAAATTAAAGCCAAGGGTGGAAAACTACACTACAAGTTCTCTACCCTTAAAGTGCGGATCCAGGGAGCAAGCAATAACCCCGCCCCGGCGACCGAAGGTCTGGAATCACAGGAAACTGTGACCCAGCCTTTGGAAGCAGGACCGGGGATGTCGACGCTCCCGGGTTCGGATTGTAGATCGGTTCTTCCATCGACCTCCACCACTAGGCAGCCGGAAACTCAAACCTCCGCGATGGAGGAAGAGATCCCGCTTTCTGTGGATGAGGTCATGGCAGATCTGATGAACACAACGATAGAGTCCCCGTCGGAGGACGAGTAGGCCCAACAACAATGACCAACTCACCTCAGTCAAACGGACTTAATATTATTCAAGTGAACCTGCAACACTGCCGAGCTGCTGCAGCTACTTTATGCAAACAGCTCGACACACAGCAGGACACTATTTCACTAATCCAAGAACCATGGATTGTCAAATCCAGAATTTGCGGACTAAACAGTAATGGTGTTGTGTTTTCAGATTCATCACAAGCAAGACCTAGGACGTGTATTTACATCCCTAGGAACATAAAAGCTTTTCCTTTACTTCATCTCTGTGGGCAAAACATCACCACCGTGGAGATGCAATACAGTTCTGGTGGAGCCAAAATAGAGGTTATCTTAGCCTCAATATATCTCCCAATTGATGACAGCGAACCCCCTCCTACTTCGGAGATGGTGGAGCTAGTTGAATTTTGCGAGAAAACCCGAAAGAAGCTCATAATCGGCTGTGATGCCAACGCACACCATGTCTCATGGGGAAGCGGTGACATTAACACCCGGGGCCGAGCTCTCTTTGAATATCTAGCTAGCACTAACCTGGAGATACTCAATAGAGGCAGCGAACCTACATTCGTTACCTCTCGTGCTCAGACCGTCATTGACGTTACCTTAGCAACACTGGGTATCTCGAATTTAATAAGAAATTGGCATGTTTCTACGGAGGCATCCATGTCAGACCATAGATGGATTTGCTTCCAACTATGTGGTACACCTCCACCCCCAAAGGAATATAGAAACCCTAGATACACAGACAAGGCAGCCTTTTTAGACACCTTGCTTCTGAAGTCTAAATCTATACCCTTAACCTATGCAGCTCCCACGGAGCTGGAATCCAGCGCAACCCTTCTTCAGCGAGCCCTTGTATCCGCCTTTGAGGCAGGCTGCCCACTGAGGACAGCTAGAGCAGCTCAAAACACCACCTGGTGGTGCAAAGAGCTTCTCGGGCTGAAGTCAGAAGTAGGCAGACTGTTCAATAAGGCAAGGAAATCTCGGACACCTGAAGATTGGGATGCGGTAAAACTAAAAAAGCGGCAGTACAAAAATACTATACGCTTCAAACAAAGAGAATCCTGGAGAAACTTCTGTGGAAGTGTACAAACTACCACAGAAGCGTCCCGGATAAATAAAATCCTATCAAAGGATCCGAACCAACACCTTGGCTCCCTCAGGAAAGCTGACGGGAACATAACCGAAAGCCCTGAGGAAACAGCCAAAGTGCTAATGCAGACACACCTGCCCGGCTCCACTGTAATCGCCGACATCGCATGGGAACCGCACAACCAGCCTCCTCCCACGGAAGAGGACTGGGCTGTAGCGGACCGTGTGATCGATGCTGAGAAAGTGAAATGGGCAGTAAACACTTTCCAACCTTATAAGTCGCCAGGCGCTGACGGAGTGTATCCAGCCCTACTACAATGGGGACTGGATGTAATCCTCGAAGCGCTTGTGCAGATCTTTAGGGGATGTATCGCCTTTAGGTACATTCCCATAGGATGGAGGGATGTTAAAATAGTGTTTATACCAAAGCCGGGTCGTAATGACTACCTCTCGGCCAAATCCTACCGACCGATAAGCCTAACATCGTTTATTCTCAAAACTTTGGAAAGGCTTTGCGAGCGCTACATTAAGGACACAGTACTGCCAGTCAGTCCTATGCACCCAAACCAACATGCATACACCACAGGTAAATCTACTGAATCGGCCCTTCACTCAGTGACGGGCCGAATCGAAAGATCATTGGACAACAAGTTGTCCACCCTAGGTGTATTCATAGATATTGAAGGAGCCTTTGATAAGACTTCTTTTAATAGTGTTAACCGTGCTCTAAGGGGACATGGTCTTGAGGTCACTTTATGTGATTTAATTGACCAAATTCTTAAGAACCGGGTAGCACAAATCAGTGTCTGCGACACAACAGTCAAAGGGCTGGTAAGAAAAGGCTGTCCACAAGGTGGAGTTCTCTCTCCACTACTATGGAACCTAGTAGCAGATAGCCTTATTACCACTCTTAATAATCAAGGGTTCTACACCGTTGGTTATGCGGACGACATATGCGTCCTTATAACCGGCAAATTTGAGGGAATGCTGTGCATTCTCATGCAAACAGCATTTCGGGTAGTAGAACAATGGTGCACTGAACAAGAACTGTCTGTTAATCCCTCTAAAACAGAACTAATCTTGTTCAGTAGGAAAAGGAAATTAGGCAACCTAAGGTTACCTTCTTTGTTTGGAGAACCCCTAAAGCTTTCAGAGGAAGTCAAATACCTTGGTATCATCCTCGACAAAAAGCTTAATTGGGGTAAACACATAACACACAAAACAAGCAAGGCATGTGCGGCCTTTTGGCAGTGTAGGCGGGCAGTGGGTAAAACGTGGGGATTATCCCCAAAGATTACCAGCTGGCTATACTACGCTGTCATAAGACCCATGCTCTGCTACGGTGCCATTGTTTGGTGGCCCGCCACCAAACTTGCGAAATCACGAACCTCGCTGGGTCATGTACAAAGACTCGCATGTCTAAGTATAACCGGGGCAATGAAAACCACACCCACAGCTGCAATGGAGGCTGTGTTAGGTATGCCTCCTTTGAACTTTTTTGTTCAAGAGGCTGCCTTAAGCGCAGCCTTCAGACTGCAAACGCTTGGGCTGTGGTTACCACAAAGAGGAAAGTACTCTCACACCCTTATCTTAAAGGAGGCGTCCCACAAGATACCTCTTTTGAATATGGGAAGTGACAATATGCCTCTAAAATATGTCTTCAATAGACAATACTCAGTCAAGACCGGTATGGTGGAAACTAGCAAGGAGAACCTTGCTATCTATTCTGACGGTTCATGTACAAACAAAGGAGCAGGAGCAGGCGTCTACTCGGATAAACTGCAAGTGCATAAATCTCTAGCCCTTGGCAAACACGCCACCATCTTCCAGGCCGAAATGGTTGGGATAATCGAAAGCGCTTACTCCGTAATGGAACTAGGGCTTAAAAACAAATCCATTCAGATATGTACGGACAGTAAGGCAGTACTCAACTCTCTAGGCAGCAATAAAGTTACCTCGAGGCTAGTCTACGAGTGCATGCTTATACTAGACCAAATATCAAAAGATAATGTCGTTGAGCTCAGCTGGGTGAAAGGACATGAGAACAATTTCGGAAATGAGAAAGCAGACGAACTAGCGAGGAAAGGGGCTGGTTTACCTTTACAAGGCCCAGAACCTGCCCTGCCGCTACCTCTTACCGAAATTAAAAATCAGATTCGCAAAACTACTGAATGTAAACACGTTCAGTATTGGGAATCAATCACAAGCTGTCAACATACCAAGGACTTCATATCGAAACCTTGTGCGAAGACATCAAGATTCTGTCTGCAACTGACCCGTAACAAGCTAAGGTCACTGCTTGGCTTATTAACGGGCCATTGCGGACTAAATAAGCACCTATACCGAATAGGAATAAAGGACGATCCAATATGTCGTAAATGCCAACTTGAGGAAGAGACCATTCAACACTTTCTGTGTGAATGTCCCACCCTTGCCAACCTCAGATTATCCATGTTTGGGGACCCCTGGCCAAACATGGCCGACATAAGTGAGGCCCCACTCAACGTACTTCTTCAGTTCGCCCTCAAGGTGGACGGGCTGAAGTAGGGGTTTTGGGGGCCCCTTCAACTTATGCGGAGGCGGTACAATGGGCCCAATTAAGAGGCCTAAGTGCTAATCGACCCTGTGTCGACCTCCTTTTTAATCCAGATCCAGATCCAGAGAAATCTTAATTAATTTGCTAATATATCTACCTTCATAGAGGTAGTGGTTGGATACCAATCAAAACATTTTAATGAAGATACAAGTACCACACTGGGTATCGACGACAATGCGCATTTTAAACAGCCAACTTCAAAGTAATTTAAAATCACTTTCAAACAAAAACAAAGTCATAATGGGCTTGTCACGTTAAACAAAGTTAGGTAACCAAACAGATTTACAACAACCTGGATAAATTGAGGGTTTCTTAAGAAAAGTTGGAGTTGGTTAAACAAAAGACTTTTAAACTAATTGAAACATAGTAAGAGCTTAATAAGACAACAAAGATAGACCGAACATTCTTTTCACATTTTTAATTGTTTTTTACGCTTATATTATAATTGGCAAATATAACGCTATTATACAGACTTTCCCAGAATTGGCGCACAATCTGTATGGTTCGCTGTTGGAGGAATCCCCATAAAATTGTCAAAAAACCTATCTTTTCTTATCTCTGAGGAAAATACGTTAAAAGTTCGATAGTCTCTATAAAGAAGCGCTATTTAAAACCCATCTATGATTCTTGATCTTACCTTTTTGCATGTGGTTTTATTGACATTGTTGTCAGCTTTATTTCATGAAAATTTTGTAAATTAAAATTAATTATAATATATTATTTGATCATTTTGAAGATTAACAAACGGTGAAATAGTATTTATATCCTTCGTTAATATGTGCCGTTGTTTTAAAGTCACATGCGTTTGAAGCGAGGGGCAATTCAATGAAAGAATTAGTGTACATTTTTTTGAGAATTTGTTAAGAATTTGTTGAGAATTGGTAAAGTTCGTTAGGAATTTATTGAGAATTTGTACAATTTGTTAAGAATTTGTTGAGAATTTGTTAACAAATTCTAGAACTTGTGAATTAGTGTACACAATTTGCCCATCCGATTGCCCCTTGGTTTAAAGTTTCGTATTTTACCACCTCATTTCTCAGAGGGTACATATATTCCTCTTATACAGGGTGTTTAACGTGGAAAAAATTCAGGGGGTAAGTCCTGGACCCATTTTAAGAAAAAAAGTTCCCATAAACATATGTCCGATTTTTACTTTTTTTTTATAGCCCCCTCAGGATCCTCACTATAAACGTTTTTTTAAATTTTACAAAAGGGAAAATATTTCTTGTTTTTAGATAAATCAAAATGGTTCTATAACATTTTTTGAGAAAAAATTATTTTCGAAATTACAGCGAAAAACTGATTTCTTAGGGGTTTTTTGGGAGGCTGTAGGTAACTCAGTAACGACGTAAAATCGAACACCTATGAATATGAACTTTTATTCTTAAAATAAGTCCTGGAATAACCCCTTGAATTTTTTCCACGACATTATGGAACACTCTGTATATGAAATAGTTTTTTTTTTATTTTCTGAAGATCCCTAGGCATGCCCCATTAACGTTCCATACAGGTGGTACGCCAATTCTAGGACATCCTGTATATCAAAAAAAACAACTTTAAAACCTTCAATGTACCAACTTAAAGATTTTTGTAACATTTACGGATTGTTTTACAACAATTAACTAAAAAATGGAAGATTTAATACAAAATTCGTGCATAAAACAAAATGCGGATTATGTTGCACCTCTACAGAAGTTTCTTTGTAAATGAGTCAAAAACTTTTTTACTTAATTATCTAAAATTGGCAAGGTAAAACTGCTGGTTCCATTGAATGTTTTAAGGAGGCTGCCAGTTGTTTTTTGGTATATTTGCGTGTAGTTGTATTTTTATGAACATATGAAGCCAAGAATCTAATGCCTAATTTACTCAAAAAATTTGACAGTGTGCCTCTTTTTTTGTGAAATTGAGTTTACCTTAAATTTTTTAATGTATATTATTAATACTTTAGACTTTTTATTTGGAAGAAAAACATTGTTTAAAATTATCAAAACAAAAATATAGTTAAGTTGTTTCTTATTTTTGGTTCACTAAACCCAACAAAATTGTACCTTTAAAACAGTTTTTATTTCTTCAAGAACTCTACTAAAAATTAAGATAAGTTTGGTTTACAGAAAAAGTTTTCAGAGTCTAATAGCCTAAAATGACTAAAGTGTTTTTTTTTATGACATCAACAACGTTAAATCTAGGTAGGTTAGTTACGGCTGTACGACGCCGAAACCAAAAGATAAAAGAGACTTTATATACCTCACTTTGACTAACAAAGAGTTGTTTTTCGTTTGAAATAAGCTAACTCAACAGAAATTGAAAGGTGAATGTCAAGGTCAATTCTGAAACTGAGAATCAACAACTTTCCGTTTTCGTTAATTACTTTTTGCCTCGCCTTTTGCATTAAATGCGTCGTAAAACTACCTACTATCAGTGCAAGAATGATAAAGAATATTTAGTTTAAGTGCTTTTGTAAGCGCTACTAATCCTTTGTTGATAGCTTTTAATTAAAATTCATTGGATAACTTGCTTATTTCCATGGATACTAAGTAATTCCGATAAACGACCCTTTTTTAATTTCATTTTTATTCGGGTGGATATTTGCACCCTCAATTAAATTTAACAGTCAGATACATGAAAGAATTAATGAACAATAATTTTAAGGGTTGCAGAATTATACGACATAAAACATAGAAAATTTAATTTTTAACAAAAAAGTATTCTTTGGTTTTTTTTGTCCGATCCCCTAATTACCCCCCAGCACAAGAAAATTCATATCTCCGTGATAATTCAATCTGCAGAAAAAATATTCCTTTTAATTAATAAAAATTAAATTTTTTATTAAAAATGTTCGTTAATTTTTTGTAAAGTTAACCAGTAAGATTAAAAAAAAAAATGATTTCAGTAGTAAAAGACTTTAAAGTCCCAATCGCGTCACGCGTCAGTCAAGAAGGCCATGCCAAAAATATTTTTAACAAAGAAACAGCAAATTTCCTCAAATATGTTAAACGTTAGAACTGAAGTTTATCTTCTTCGTTAACGAAATTCTTCGTGTTTTCTGTTAAAAGTTAACACTCTTTGCAGATAAATAAACAAATTTGTTTTATTAAAAAAATTATTACCCTATAATAGTTTCTTTGCAAAGTGTATACTATAGAATATGGTTAAAATATTGTTTTTATATTTGCGTTCTATAATATGCACATTATGAAACCCGAAATTTGGTTTTTTAAAGTTTCTGAATTGCTTCATTATTAAACCCAAAATTTTATTTTATTGGTTAGTTTTCCTGATGCAAAAAGATGAATTCTTTTCTTGCAAGGTACTTTTTATTTAAAAATTTTACTATTATAATCAATCGGGGGACGATATCAATGGTTACATTTTCTCAAAAACGCCTATTCATTCAGTATTTAATGAGTAAAGTTTACAAATGTCATTATTCAATATGTCTAACTTTAATTTATTTTTTACTTCAAAATGTCAATGTTATGCTATAAGGTTGGTCATAAAAAACAAAATTTCATCTTAAGTTTTTAATTCAAATTAAAAATGCTTTTTAATGAATTAAATGAAGCAAATATAAAAAATAGTATAAAAAACTCTCACTTGTCCATTGGAAAACTCGCCGTGCTAAAAAACTTCTATGCGTTTCGACTTATACATGTTCTAGTTATTAAACCAAAATGTTAACAAACAGGACACGAATTTAATAAAATGTACCTATCTCAAAAAAACAACGAATGTCATCAACAAAAATAAAGCAAACCTTTAAAACGCTCCTTCGGTTAAAACCATTCAAAAAAAGCTCTCATGAAATGATAGAAAACGAAATAAAAATCATCGTGCATGTTTTTTCAGAGCTTCATTCGGAATAATGAAAATGAGGGTCATTCTAGCAAATTGCAGAGCTTAGACCGTTACGTGACTTACATATCTAATTTAAAACGAGTTTCTTATTCACTTTTCCACTACTTTTTCAGTTAAAATGTTAGAAGACTTTGTCTACTTTAATAGTTTTCCTAGGTGCATTTTCTTTTGAATTTTCCTTTCAACATCTTATCAGTGCTGTAACACATTGGTGAAATTTTAGAATAGCAAAATTTCAATCTGATATCTTTAGTTAAATTTTCTATTTTAGTACTGAATATTTAATTTTATCAGTGCATATAAATTATACAGGTGCTCTAATTTGGAGTATTGTAAAATGTTAGGGCATGTCTAGTCATTCTTTCTTTTATAATCTCTGTCTCTTAGGAAAGAATGGTAGGTGTTAAAGAATTCATAAAAAGAATATTTTCTTGATCATACACTTTTGCATAAGGATCAACTTGAATCGTTGATTCTACCATTTTATAACAGACCTTGAACACTGGAAATTCTGCTGCCAAGCACATGGCTGACCTGCGCATTTGTGTTAGCTTTGCTACATGCGTAAACTGCCTAAGTGTGAGTCACTTCTGCCTCGGCAGATGGCGATAACATTACTTGTCATTTCTCTGATACTTGTTAAAATCAAATATATTTTAAAAGAATATCACGAATGAAGAAAGAGAGGTTGGGGCCAAAAAAGTGAAAGGTACCTCTCATACCGAATCGAGAAATGCGCACTCCCACCATCTACAAAACCGACGACCCGGATACGTCGAATATACGATTTATGTACATGCTCATGAATAACATTGTACACCTTCAGTCTATCCCTTTTTGTTGCATGCAGATTATAAATTTGACTATTTCACTTTGTTAGCCCGCCCCTCTGCTATTATATTATTAAGGGACACGCATTATTATTTTGTTTATATTTATATGGTTTAAATATCCAAGTACCTATCCAAGTTTTTTAGAGTTCGACTATCCCTGATACGTGATTCTGATGAGACCCAATAGGGCGAAACAGCTTAAAAAATTAAGCAAGGACATTCTTTTATAAACGACAGTTCTGCTTAGAATCAATTTGAATCGTAGAATTCTACCAAGTTAAATTAAATTTAATTGACAATTTATTTAAAGAAATATTTTGATAATAAAAATGAAATGTGACAATTTAGAAGATACGTGAATTCGCCTTGGTAATTTTCAGTGTTCTGTAGACAAATATACCCAACATTGGTAGTAGATTAGTTATTAATCTTAACACGCTCCACCCAATTACCAGAAAGTCACACAAGCGGAATAATAAAAGACGAATGAATTTAACTTCGAGGTTATAATCACTCACAGCATGAATAGACTATAATTGGAAACATTTTACTACAATACAGTAAATTGTACCTATTACGTAATTATTTCATTATTATGCCAAAAGCTAAGTGGACTCTATTCCGGGAAGTACATAAAAAAGTTTAAAGCCAGCTTTAGACGCTCCAAAAAATTGTAACGATCAAATGCAACGACTTCCTGTAAAGTTATTCTAGCGCTATACAGTGTATGGTAAATTCTATCAGTGAGTATGTAGAACACACACACCCAATTTAAAAATTTGCAAAGATTTACTCGTTACACGTCAGAAAAAATTGTAGAAGGTGGACTGCACGTCCAATTATTATTGTAACAATTTATTGTTATGTCTTGGGCGGGCATTAGGATGTGTTGTTCTTTTTGTGTTGTGTTTGGCTGCAATGTGGATAATTTTTCTAGTAGCATTAAAATTAATTAGAGAAATAACAATTTTCTTTTATGGTTCAAACTATTTTCTGTAAAAATGAGCAAAATAAAAAGATCTTTGATGTTTTTTTTTATTCTTGAGTATCTTTTACCTACCAGTTGTTATAATAGAACTTTTAAATTGTAGTTTTTGTGTAGTTGCTAAACAGTACATCGTCAAGGGTATCATAAGATTTCTGGAAAAATTACCAAACTCCATAATATTATTACACCTGTAACCTAGGTATACTTAATAAGTTCACTTTAATTTCACTTCACTTAGGCATAAATTAACAGTAAATTAAATAAATTATACATTGGAAATGTATAGGCAAATGTATTTAATACTTTGTAGCTCCTTCCACTTCACTTTACTTAGTTTATGTATAAATAAGAAGAAAGTATAAACAAATGTATACATTATCGCTACTTTAGTGAATCATTTAACATTAAGGGACTCGCCGATTATTTTTATACCTGGATCAAAGGTAATTAAAATCGCATATTTTGTTATGTCAACGCCAAAGTAAAATAAAAGTCTTATGGAAGGTTGCACAGCACATTTTAAGTCATTAAATAAATCAAGTGACTGTTTATCATAGAAAACATAATTTTAAACAATGTCTAGGTTGTGGTTGTCAAACTCTGTTTATGATAAAATGTCAGTTCAACTTTAAGGAGCAGTTAAGAATTTACGGAGAAACCGGGCATTAGTGAAATTAATGTTCCATAAAGCAACCTTAGATATTTAAAAAAAAATACTTTAAAAGCTAAATATTTACTACCGATAAGAAATTCTAGTATCAGGAAAACAACAATGTTAAAGGAAAGCTCATTTGGCGCATTCACCATATTCTAAAATCTCACAGTTCAGGTTATAGTAATAGTGCGTATGTTATTGTAATAGCGCAGAAGTTAAAAGATAGGCAACGCGTGTATTAACACAGAGAAGCTCATGCTTATAACTTTGTGCTTATGCACAAACTATGCATAGGCGCACGCCTTGCCTATTTTTTAACTTCTACGCTATTACTATAACATACGCACTATTACTATAACCTAAACTATTTTTGATGCTTTACAGTATATGAAATTAAAGCACCATGTATTCCATTGAATCATTAACAAGCCATTTAATGTAGGACATTGTCCTTATTATTCTTGGTACAAACTATATAATCCTTTTTACCAAGTGGATATGGATACCTACATGCGAATGCATCAGCTGACGTGTCACTTTCGAAGTGCACAATTATATAGGACAAACAAAACCAAGGATAAGTATAGGATGTCGTGACCATCAAGCGTCATTGTGGAAAATTTACTGGAGCGAAATAGCCGGCATCACAGAATAATCTTACATTATTATCATAAGGATAACAACTATGTAGACAGGAGCTACAACGAAATCTAGGATTATATTTCAGAATATCACCTTACCTGCATTGTTGAGGTGTTCAAAGAGAAATTGTCTAGCTGAATAAAGTTTTCTGTACAATGGGTTAAGTTCTCAACAATCAAAAACTTTTGACACACTTTTTTCGTCAATTTAAAATCTAAAATTGGAATAAAATATAACAACAAATACTTTACATCTAATGCAACAAATTTAAGTGAAACAGTCTCTTGTACCTTTTTATTTAACAAGGCAGAATATTTTCGAAAATATTCCATTTCTTTATTAGATGCCAGTAGAGTTTAATAAAAAGGAAATTTTATCCTTACATGACGCTCATATAAAAGCATATTTCTATTTGAGCACCTCATCAGTAAGACATGGTTTTATAAAATAGAAAATTCCATCCTTATCATTATAAATAATGTAAGATTATTCTGTGCTGTCCCCCATTTAACTAGATTCTTAACATGAAGGCCGAGACTAGCAATAATCCTTTATTATTCCTTATCTATCAATATGCACGCTACCACAGACAATAATTTATTAGTAGAAGGACTTAGAAAAATGGAATTTTACACGATTGAATTTCAGATTATGAAGAAAGATAGGATGTAAATAAAAAGTCCTTCTTTATTGTTTAAGGGTATGCACCTATCAGATCTAAAGTAATTGACAGCTGTTTCGCCATATTGGGGCTCATCAGAACCACGTATCAGGGATAGTCGATGCATAATCTTAAAAAACTAAGATACTTCCATATTTCAACAAATATCGAAAGAAGAACTTGAAGTTTTACCGCCATCTGCCGAGACAGAAGTGACTCAGGCATAGGCAGTCTACATATGTCCAGCGAAGCTGCCACAAATGCGCAGGTCAGCCATTCGCAATAGGTAGCAAAGAATAAAAGAATAAAAAATGTAGACGTTCGATAGACAAGAAGTTTTTTATTATATTGAATTGCATAAAGAAAATGAATAATGTTGTAAGTTTAACAGGATACTTCGGATGATACTTAACTAATTATTATTATTCAGAAGAACGAGATTACCTTCCCATTTATTTGTTTGTTTCTTTGGTAAAAGAATCTGGTTTTTAAAGAATTTAAGCTTGTCTTTACGTTTAGTGTAAGTAAAAAACACAATAAAAAAATGTAAAAGGTTATTTCCTAATTTTGACACTTACAGTCTTCGTTTACCAAACATGGGGACCCCACTTTTTGCAACTGTTTGACCTCTTGCTTGCTCCATATAGGGTTCTAGATGTGTAGTGTACTTTCCACTTCAGATCTTAAGAATTCCATCAACCGACCTAAACGACCTTCCAGTAGTGAGTTGCCTGCCGAAGTCTTTTTACCTGAGTCACTAAAGAGTGAAGAACGCTGCCACGCTCTCAAGAAACTCTGAGGTAAGCTAGATTCGACCAAAGGGTATAATATCATTGCACAATAATTGTTTGTTACTCCCAACGTTTCCAATGCTCTCAAGTGGGTTTCTATGCTATCATAAAGACTACAAATATCGGCTTTGTTTTGGGACATGGCGTTGTTTACGAATAACTTTAATAACCCTCGTACATACACCTCGATTAGAAGATCCTCTCGACCAAACTTGTCCTTAAGGCACTTGATAATGGAATCGTAGTCTTCCCCAGCATGAGGATAACTTTCCACTAATCGCCTCGCATGACTACCTGCTACCGTGGCCTGTACGAGGTAGGAATACTTATCGTGCTTTTCTATATCTGGATCTTCGTGTATTATTTTAAACTGTGCCCAAAAACCGAGCCATTTTTTAAGGTCGCCGGTAAATTTCTTGAATGTAATGATGGGTAATTTAGATTTACACCTACATGAGAGTCCACCTAATCGTTTTGAGTGGTTAGAGTCTGCTACACTGGCACTGCTATGGGCTGCCTCTTGTTCCAATACGTTCATCCTTTGTTCTAACTCATAAAACTTATTTCTATAAACGTCCTGCTCATCTATTTCACTTTGTAATGAATCTTCGTCCTCTGTTTCTACAGATACATCCACAATTTTTACATTCAGCAATCCGATTCCTTCACTCTTTTGTTGAAGTGTTTTCCACACCTGACGAATTTTACTAAGATCTTTATCGTCCGCCGACAATAAAGTACCAAGTTAGTTCGCATATCTAGTAAACGCAATACGTTGTACATTTCTAAGCTTTTTAGTACCTTCTAGAGTCATTTTAATTTGAAACTTTTTGTCCTGCACCTGAGGCGAAACACTAAAACTAGCCATCTTAATTTGCGCACTCAGTTCGAATAAAAACACAAATTGCAACTTAAAAGATGTTTGACGAAGAAACAATAAGGTTAATAACAAAAATTACTGATAATTTAAAATGCACAAAGAAAATAAATAACGTTGTGAGTTTAACAAGGGATATTTTGAATGATCCTTCGCTACTAACTAAAATTATCATAAATTAAAACTTAAGTAAGATAATTCCCATCCCTTCTACATAAGGGTGGGACCCAAATTAGATGCAAAACGTACCAATGACAAATAAACAAGTACTGGGAATTTCCCAGGTACAGACGATGGTGCCAAAAACCCAATTAGCGACTTAAGATTATCAAGGGTATCTTTCAGCCGAAAAGATATTACTTAAATGGTTCTAGATTACAATTTATTTCAGCGAAACTATTACCGTTAATTAAACTGTTTACTATGAATAGTTTTACACAAATAGATTTTACCAGAATTAGAAATATTGCAGAAAAAAGTCTACCTTAAAATATTCTTAACAATAACTATGTTAATGGAAAGAAGTTTATAAAACATGTTGTTCAAAATACTTTTTGAGCGACAAAATAAATAAAAACTAGCTGAGTCGAGGCCGGTGGATCCGACTCTTGAGTTCATTTCTTACGTTACATTCATTTTTTTGTTAGAATTAAAGCGTTTCCTGAAGATAGTCCAGAAGGTCCAAAACATAAACACAACCTTTTATGTTTTTAAAGACATGTCCAAAATTCACATTCCATTTACCAGGAAATAATTTTTGATTAATAAAAATTGTATTGGACTTTTAAATGATATGACCTTGACATGCCCTTGAACTCCTGTCTTTTGGTTATCCATCCTCAAAGTTTAAAACCTTTAACTATTGTGATCTTTGAGATAACCGAAGTCAAACTATAAATCGCTTCCTGAAGATGGTCTACTAAGTCCGAAACATAAGAACAACTTTTTGTGTTTTTAAAAACAAGTTCAGCATTTACTTTGCATTTAACTTAACATAGTTTTTTAATAATAAAGATGCTATTGACCTTTCAAACAATATGACCTTGACATGACCTTGAACTCCTGTCTTTTGGTTATTCATCCTCCAAGTTTGAAACCTTTAACTATTGTGATCTTTGAGATAATCGAAGTCAAACAATAAATCGTCACCTGAAGATGGCTTGCTAAGTCCGAAACATGAGAATAACCTTTTGTGTTTTTAAAATCATGTCCAACATTTACCTTGCATTAAACTTAACGTAGTTATTTAATAATAAAAATGCTATTGACCCTTTAAATAATATAACCTTGTCATGCCCTTGAACTTCTGTTTTTTGGTTATCCATCCTCCAAGTTTGAAAACGTTAACCATTGTAATCTTTGAGATAACCGAAGTCAAAACTATAAATCGTTTCCTGAAGATGGCCTACTAAGTCCGAAACACGAGAATAACCTTTTGTGTTTTCAAAATCATATCCAACTTTTACCTTGCATTAAACCTAACATAGTTTTTTAATAATAAAAATGCTACTGACCTTTCAAATAATATGACCTTGACATGACCGTGAACTTTTGTCTTTTGGTTATCCATCCTCCAAGTTTAAAACCGTTAACCATTGTAATCTTTGAGATAACCGAAGTCAAACTATAAATCGTTTCCTGAAGATGGCCTACTAAGTCCGAAACACGAGAATAACCTTTTGTGTTTTCAAAATCATATCCAACTTTTACCTTGCATTAAACCTAACATAGTTTTTTAATAATAAAAATGCTATTGACCTTTCAAATAATATGACCTTGACATGACCGTGAACTTTTGTCTTTTGGTTATCCATCCTCCAAGTTTAAAACCGTTAACCATTGTAATCTTTGAGATAACCGAAGTCAAACTATAAATCGTTTCCTGAAGATGGCCTACTAAGTCCGAAACATGAGAATAATCTTTTGTGTTTTCAAAATCATGTCCAACATTTACCTTGCATTGAACTTAACATAGTTATTTAATAATAAAAATGATATTGACCTTGAGAAAGATATGACCTTGACGTGACCTTGAACCCCTGTCTCTTGTGTATCCATCCTCCAAGTTTGAGTCCTCTAACTATTGTAGTATTGGAGCTATGTCAATGCAAACATTGACATTTGAAAACGTCATAGCTTTTTTCCTAGACATAGAATTTTTTTTAAAAAAATTTAACACAAAGGGCTCTCCAAAAGAATATGTTTAAGTAAAAAAAAATCACAATATTTTGGGCTAGATTTTTTTTTGCATGCAATATCTACTAACCTTGACCAGTGGTCAGTATGACCTTGAGGTCACCTTGACCACAAGACTTTGGTATTTACTTATGCCAAGTTTGAACTTTCTATCTAGTACCATAGTTGAGTAAATTACAGTTAAAGAAATTTTTTGTCCCGTACATCCATCCATCCATCCATCCATCCTAACATACACCAAAGTGATATTTTTTAATAATAACCCAGTGGATGGTCCGATCGAGATGATTCTAGTTTTAAAATATCGGTAATTTTTTGTAGCATCTTTCCAACACCCTTAACATTTACGTATCTTGCTTCGTTTAGGCACAGTTGCAAAAAAACATCCATTTTCAGAAATTGCAATTACAATAGTACATTTCTTTAGAGAAATGAACTAAAATATTTTGCTTTAAAACACACTTAGAAATTAAATTTAAATTTGTACCCTAAATATCCCAATCAACAAAGAAAGGAAATTATTTTTGAGTGCATTGGAAAGATAGATATTTTAAGTTTTAATCTTATAACAATTGCGTAACGCAGCTAAAATGCTATAGTGGGGGGTCTCTTTGATAATTTTCTTTTCACCCCAATTATGATAATAAGTCTAAATAGTACCTATTCATATCTACATATTCTAAAATGTGTAAATAAATTTTTTTGTTTTAAATAAAAGTTGTAGATACCTACCCCTAAATAAAGTGTTGCCGAGTTTAATAAGGGCAACCTTGGAAAAAATACCTACTTAATTAAAAGGTAGAGTTGGATAGAATTATAATAAAAAAAAAACAACGAGCACCACTTTTGCAAAAAAATCTGGTCGGCGCGGCCCCCTTGAACAAGATTTTTTTAAGCAATAAATTTACTTTGCCAAAAACTGCTCTTACCTCATAATATTTAAACCTTGATTAACCTAAGAGAACCGCTTTTTTTTTCTGGGTTCCGTCTGCAGATGCTTCGGTTGCACTGAAGCCGTGGGCTTATTGTTTTAATAATTCTCTTAGCTCTTGCCTTCAGCTTTCATTTGCTACCCATAACTTATAAAAATAACCAATAATTTTCCTTAAAGGCAGTGGCGTATTTACGCATAGGCAGTAGGATAGGCTGTAGTCTAGGGCGGCAAAATTTTAGGGACGGCGCGGCTTCGGCAAATTTTAAAAGAATTATTATTTTGTTTGCTAAATATTAACAATTTTGCGCTTTTTATTATAAAATTTAAAAAAAATTTGCCTGCGGCGCTGTTTTCTGATGAGTTTTTTCAATACATATATTTTTTAAATAAAATTATTTATTATTTGGGACGGCAATTGGGGCAAGTGCCTAGAGGCGGCATTTTTGTAACGCCACTGCTTAAAGGTCCTTAAAGTATGAGTTTGCATAATTTTTCTACTAGGTATAAAAATAAATTCTCTTATCGACTATCGTGAAGAACAGTCATTCAAATTTAAACAAATAAATAATCATATACATAAGTATACAATTAAATTAAATTTAATCACTAGTAGGTAGACGTAGATTTTTCTTTGCAAAAACGAAAGCGTTGATAAATTTTTTATTTTACTTTACTATACAGTTTGCATCTTGGTATTATTTAGATGAACAAATTAAACGCATTATGTGTTTTGTTTTTGTAAAGAGAATAAAAATACCTATCTCGCAAATCAAAATTCTAGGTACTCTTGAAACGATTTATTTATTTTTGTAATATTGCCTATCTTAGATAAATTATTTTATCAACTAATAAACAATCTTGGGTAAAAAACGACAAATTAAATATAAAGTTTAAGTTCAAATAAACTCCTTTTTACTGGAAAACGTAGCAAACGTACCGATAGTTAATTTTCAAAATGTTTTCCAAGTCATGTTGTGTTTGTTTTTTTAAATAAACAATTCTTTGAGCAATAGTAAGTTTAACTTTTTCTCTAATAGTGGTATAACCTGTTTTATAATTTACCGAAAACCGAATCAGTGGGGCAAAAATGTAGGTACACTAGTTCCACAATATCAAAAAATAATTCTAAAAAATTTACACTGATTTCTTGAATTGTCTTGCCCCTTAATTGTTATTATAACAGAATGATGCTAATTTAACTTTTTTTTGGAGTTTACTGAAAATTAATAAGTAGAAACTAGCAGAATTAAAAAGAAAGAGATTCGTTTAATAAAGAACGATCAGTCCTGTTGATTAAATTATGATTATGTCAAGTCAAATTTTATATTATATGGTAAAATTTTATTTGATCGCTCTTAACAATTTCAATTTCAGATAAAACAAAACTACGGCGTATAAATTAAAAACTGCATGACAAAAAAATAGAGAAATTATTTATTGCAAATAGTGGGTCGTGACTGTGAATATTTAAACATAAAAATAAAACTAGAAATGGGTTAGATCAGTGAATAGGTTAAATCATTGAGTGGGTTAGGATTTATTATAAAATGCCGGCATTTAATAGGATACTCCTCGCAGTGATTAATCACAATATTTTATAAAAGCAATATTTTTTTTATATAAAAAAAAATCTGCGAAGAGGTCAAACTATGAATTCTGACACTGACGTTTAGGATTTCATTTGACTTTGAAAGATGCTACTGCGTTTCGAATGTTTTTGCAAAGCCACCTAGACCAAGGTCAAGACTTATGGGACTTAGAACTTTTTTATTACTAAAAACCTTTCTTTTAGCCTTTTATGCCCTAATAACTTAACAAAAAAATATTAGAAAAATTATTTTAAATACAGAATGGCATTTTCTTTAAATTTTTTTAGTAAATCAAATAATAACGAAAATACCGCGTTTTTTTTAATTGGGGGGCTAATGGGGGGTCGGATCAAAAAATTTTCAGAATAATTTTTGTAAAAAGTTAAAAGGGCTTTAATATTACGGAAATTTTTTTTTCTTAAATTTATAATAACTGAAATATGAATTTTTTACCAGTTTGGGGGCCCCTTTACCCCCCTTGTTATTATCCGATTTTTTCCAATAATAATCCCAACCAAGATTTTAATGAGAACAATTTTTCCTGCAAATTTGAACACGATTGGGCATTTCGTTCTTAAGTTATCGTGTTTACAAAAAACGTGACAGACGGACGGACGGACGGACGGATTTTTTGAAAGTTGTTCAAAATTCGATGAAACGCACGAATCTGCAAGAATTTTTGCTCTACGACGATTTTTGACGATTTTAGAATTTTCAAAACAATCACAATATACTCCTCGTTTTCGACTTTGTCTGCGAGGAGTATAATAAGCTGATGTTTTAAACGAATACAGGAAAATACCTACAATAAGCAATTAATAAAATGAGAGGTGATACAAAAAATAAAGTACCTAATCTTTAATCAGGTCTAATAGTAATATTCCGTTTTAATTTATTATCCATTACAACCAGGGTGCAGGTAAAAGTATAGGTTCTGACACATATTATTGACAAAAAACATAAAAATATTTATTTTAGTAATTAATTATGTATTTTCAATGATAGGTACTTATAATAATTTTTCTGGTTATTAATGTAACATTATATTATCAAAGTAGGTGGGTAAAAAACACCCGACTTTGTTTTTTTTATTAATTAACTTAGTTTTCAAAACAACTTCTCGTTTTTATTCATTAATGCAGAATATTAAGGAAATTTCATCATATTATTAATGTAAAAACAATTTTAGTCAAAATACCACTACATTTGAAAACCTGAAAATAAAAAAAATGTATGACAGCACCTTTGTTTATTTCAGAAAATGGAAGGAGCGTCTTCCTACTTGGACGAAATTTATAAAAATCAAGATTTAGGGATTTTAAAAGCAAAAGAAGAATGCATAAAGAAATATGGAATTGAAGTTTTAAATGGCTCAACTGCTCCCTATGTAGATCCACAAAATGGTAGGTTTTTTAATGTAGACAATGGTTTAAAAAAAAACTGGAGACCAAAATGTAAATAGCGATAGATGAATTCCGAATAACCAAATTTTTTTGAATACCATATTATTGAAGGAATGCAAGTTTTGTCATAAATTTTTACAACAAAGCTTTACTTATTGCAGTATGCAACCATAAAAATTGCAAACATTTTAATTAAAATTTTACAATCAAACAAATCTTTATTACAGCTGTTATTTATCGTTTTCATGTTGCATTAGGAAATAGTTTTAAACTGACGTAATTCAGTTTTTTATGTTTCATTTTTCATTAAGGATGTATTGGACGATAATCGGAGCAAAAAGTATCGCGGTTTTTTAAGTAAATTACGGCATTTTTAGCGACAGTACAATGAAAAAAACCATTATAAGTAGTACTTACAGCTTTTATCTATACATTTAACTAATTTCCCTCATGTTTTACAATATTTTAGGATATATTCAGTTTTCATAAAATACTTTTGACGCAGAAAAATGACTTGATTGAATCCTAGCAAAATAAAAATTTCAAAGTTTTTTTGAGCCTAATAATTGTTTGTGTGTACTAAAAAGTGTTTAAATGCTCTTAAAAAATTCATTTGTGTAAATAAATCACCAAAAGTTATTCAAATTTGTGGTAAAAATTCAAAAATAAACATGTAATTTTTACTTGGAAATCGTGGCAACACCTCGGAAGTTGGTAATACTGACTTGTCCGTTGACGTCCTATAAAAATTTTAAAAATGTCAGAAAATGATGCGCTTAAAAACGAAAATGTACAAAGTTTATGTTTCGAACTAATAAATAGTGACGTTACATCAAATTATTTCAAAATGATTTAGAAGCAAGACCCTACCAACATTGTTTGCAATACATATCTCCCTAAAATCCAACAACAATCTTTTAAGAAGACATGGGTGTCGAAGTAGTGCCCCAAATCAAACATTGAAGAAGAATTGCTTGTATAAGTCTCAAGTTCATGTATTAAAATGTTGGAAATGAAACATTCACCAAAATTAATGGATGCACTGAGGCTGGAAGTTATAGTACCTATTTAATTTATTCGACTTTTCAAAAATGCAAGACCATATTTTTCTGAAAAAATAAAATAAGAAATTCAATTTACAACGATCCTTAATTGTTACTATGGTAAGGAACCCCATCAAGGATCATTGCGCCGTGATAGATTCCGCAGTTTCGTAGTAACGACTGGCTAGGACAGTACTTGGATGGAGTACCACTTACCAAATAAAAAGCTAGTTCTCAATACTAACTAAATAAAGTAAATAATAAAGTATTTAATAATTCCTGTACTTAATTACACTACAAAATGTATCTTATTTTACATTCTTTAATTTTGTTTAATTTAAAATTTATAGTAAATCTTTTGTGTGTGTTTATTTTTCAAAACCTTCGGTTAAAACATGTTTAATGCCAAGAGCCGACTTTTTGGTAAATTCCTAGGATTTTCAAGAAACTTGAACCTAATTCTTAAAAGTATAATAAGATATTTAAAAACCAAAGTCTGCAGTATTTTTGAAGGAAAAATTGACATTTTTCAAACTTTCGCCCTAAATGAGACTAATAAAACCCTTGTAGAGGCTATCGAGCATAGAATAAAAATATACCGTGTTTGTGCTCACCACCGCAGCGTTGCCATATTTTCTAGTTAAATAATTTTTAGAGTGTAAATATTCTAAATTATAATTAATATCTCGAAAACAAGTCCGATGACCCCCAAAATTTTTTTTACTATTATCTTTTTAAGACCTTCAGCTGTGCGTATACAAATTTAGAAAAAAAGTTCATTATTTTTTCTACCTTTTTTTTGCTAAAGTAGCCAAAATCTTGTAACATGTTAACATAAAATAATGCTAAACTTTGTTACATTACAATTATTTTTGATGTTTTATGATTAAAATTGTTAGTTATTAATCCATCTACCCAAATTAATCGAAACTATAACGAAATTCCTTCGGATTTCTAAAAAATTAACAAAAAACATTATAAACTTTAACCCGTGTTTTTTCTGAAACGGGTTAGTAAACCGAATTAAAATTTTTAGTGAAGCTTTATATTGATAATAGAAACCTTGTGTGCAATTTTCATCAATTTCTCATTATTTTTGCAAACCATCCAGTACATCCTTAAATGATAAATAATTTGATTTCATTAAATTTTCCATTTGTGACAAATCAATCCAAAGTATTAAAAAAACAAGTTGCAGCGATAAAATCCCGAATAAATTACAAATTAAATTGATAAGGATAAGTTTTCATTGAAGACTGTATTGTGCGAAAAGGGAAAAAAGCTTATTTATGTCAAATTTTAAATACACCACCACCATAAGGTTTAGGCTTCGCTTATACAGGATCAATTTTTGCATTGTAAATATGGCTAAAACAGCGGCTTAAACATCTTAAGTTCTATCTAAAGTGGACGTTGGCAAGAAACATTTCTCTGAGATTTAAAAAACTCGATTTACACTAGAGTAAAATTTAAAAAATTAAAGGTGGGTTATAAAATATTGGTTTAAATTTAATGTGCAGGATAGGACATTTGGTTACAAAAGTTTTGCATTATTACTGACTGACTTTTAAACGACGCGAAATTTCATTGTCGCACATAAGAGCAAAATTTTGATAATTTTTTTCTTTTTAGTTCTACATTGTCCATCCTACTTTGACCAGATAATATGTTGGCCTCCTACAGTGGCAAACACATTGGCGTCGATGAGTTGCCGTCATGGGGCACATACGATTGGATTTTCCCAACACGTAATTAAGTTACTTTTTCTATTTCCACCTTTAAAGTGACACTTATCTCACTACTTGATTAAACATGAAACAATCCTTTTGCTATGTTTTGCAAGCTGTGGGTAAAATGGCATTTTACCCACGGGGTGAGAAGTTAGCGTTACTCGCAGAAAATTTCGGATGACATTTTTGTATTTATTTTAGTTGTAAAAAATGTATAATTTGGCGTCTTCTTTTAATAAAAGTTAACTAATTAAACTACGGTTTTGCTAAACTGACATTTTGTCACAAATATACTTTAACAACTACATCATGGACAATGTCTAAAATTGTTCTCTCTATGGTTAGTAAGTTTAGCTAAACTGAAGTTTAAATTTGGTTTCTACAACCGGCCCTTAGTACATTAGCACATTTGGCATAATGCAATTCAAATTTTTAAAGGCTACTATTCGATATTTGTGTTCAGTGTTGATCAAAATTAGGCGAATTTGCTTAACATTGACATGACAAGTCATTAAAGTTAAACCCTAACTTTTCGGTTATGTAGGGTTTCAGTAAGATAAACAAATATACGATCTTTGACGTGATTTTTATGTCAATAATTGCTAACCACGCGCTAAAGGTACCACACTTGCTGTTAATACACAATTGGAATGGAGCATATGGCGTACAATGTACCTATGTTTCATTAGAACTCATGGTTCATTTTAGCATAGACAAATTATTAACTTAGACTGACAGTGACGGCCTTTTTCATGAATCGCGGTATTTCAGATATCTGTAAAATTTTACAGTTTTCTTTGGTGATTTTATTTTAAGGTTAGGTTTTTGTACAGATTTTTATTTTGATTTACACCAAGTACATAGATGACATTTTATTAAAATTAAATTAAAAATGTCAAATAAACTTCAATTATAAAAAAAAAAAATAGTAATAAAAACTCCTGATACTTCCTTCTACAACAAAGTTTACGTACGCGCTTGTTATTTAAGTGTTGCATAAACACAAACAGATTGAGTAGATTTACTTTTTTGCATTCCAAAGAATTTTTTGCCAAGATTGGTGAATTTTTGCATTCATTCAAACAGTTAACTCCAGTTTTGATTTATTCAAGCTTGTCGTAATTGCCGTCGTCAGGTCGTAATTTAAAGCATCCACTGTTTCTTTTGGGGACAGGAACCGCTGCACGCTTATTTCATTCACAAATACACTATTTTTCTGAGTATTTTGATAGTCTTGAATTTTATGGGTTCAATTTTGATTTTATTTTAAAGAGTTGTAGCAAATTAGAGTTATTTTTACATCTAATGGAGGCAACATTAACAATAATCACTTAATTTTAAATAAAAACATGTTTTTTCCCATTTAAATATTATTTTGAATAAAGTCAATTTGACATAAATAATATGTTTAGTTTAGAGCACTTACTAGATTTTATTTTTGGTAGAATAAAAAAACAACGACATCTACCCATGAAATTTTGAAGCTTGAAGCGCCCTCTACTTTTCAGAGTGGCCCTCTACCTTTTAAAACCTCGCGCACTGATACTCTAGTAAATTCATTCTCTTTGATTTTAGAATTTGGTTAATTTATATCGTGCGATCAACAAAATTTGACGTCGACTGTTGCCATGCATTTGTAAAATTTCAATTTTTTTCATTGTTAAAACATTGTCGATTGTCATGTTTTTGACGTTCCACAGCCTGAGTCGACGTCAAATTTTGTGGATCTCACGTTACAACCTTACCCTATAAAGCAAACACATAACAGAATTAAGAAATTTAACTTTAAACTGTGCGTTAAACCTATTATGTAGTAGGTACTGGGTAAATTGCCTAATTAAAAGAAATTAACATTATTAACAAACTAAACCATTTTGCAACCCTTATTCCAACTGAAAACCAAATTAACTTCTATAAGCATTACAATGTAATTCCTATTTTACATCTACACTACATGTTATGCTCTAATCTAATTCCCGATTTTCATTTTCAAGTCCCATCCCTGTTAAAATGATGCACTAATCTAAAATTCAAATCCACCAATATTACCTCAATTCTAATACAAATGTCCTCTAATTTATTTAAGTTGGTTTTACCACCATATTCGCATAACACATAATTTTGAACATCAGAATAATAAATCCATCAAAATGGTTGAAAATCGCTTTAAACTTGAATATCGTTTTATTTATTTGCACATGTCGCTTGCTGTAAGTGCATTTCTAGTGACTGATTTGTTTACCTTCCATCGTTCATGTGATTTATATAAAATTGTGGTGTAATAATAATCATTGTTTCATGAAGCGAAGTCTCATTCGATATAGATTCGTTCGATTTAATTTCTGCTTCAAAAGATGCAGTTTTAACGTACATTGTTATATTAGACGAAAAGAGTAGATTTTAGTACTAGGAGTTGAAGTGATGTTTTGTGTGACGAAACAAAGAAATTGTCTGGCAAGCGAAGCGAGACAGACAATTCTGCCGAGGCACACAAAGCCACTTAAACTTCGTGAAGTAAATTATACTTTTTCTGAAAACGCCTAAAAATAATGGTATTAGTTTAAAACAAACGTCAATAAATTGATGTTTTCTTGAAGTTTTAGAAAAAAAAAATTGGTAGCAGTAGTAAAAGTAACTTTTACTGCCGCCGGTACTAAATGTAAAAAACTCTATAACATATTTCACCAAAGTGATATTCTTTTGACGTTTTATGAAGGAAGTACATTCACAAAAAATGTAAACTGTTGTCATTTGGGCATAGTCCAAGATGGTTAGTGAAAAAACCATGGCAATTCTTTAAAAAAATCACATCAGCCAGAATTTTTATATGTGTTAGAACATCTCTTCAGAATTCACAAAATGCACACTAATAAGACTTTAGGGTTAAGGTAATAGCTACCCAAGAAATCCTCTTTAATTTGTAACTTTAGATTACGATGGATCTGCACCAAATTTTACAAATAGGTGCTGAATAAGATTTTATAAAAAAAATTTGGCAAAAATTATTGCTCTAAAAAAATGCCTGTGCCTTCTAAATGGCCCCTGAAAAGTAATATTTAGTCATGTTGGATTCATACAAAACTTGGCAAAAAGATGCAAAATACTTTTTTCAACTAGCTGAGTCGAGGCCGGTAGATCCGACTCTTGAGTTCATTTCTTACGTACAAATTCATTTTTTTGTTAGAATTATAGCGTTTTTTGATGATAGTCCAGTAGGTCCAAAACATAAAAACAACCTTTTATGTTTTTAAAGACATGTTATTAACATTGCATTTAACAAAAAATAGTTTTGGAATAATGAAAATTATACTGAACTTTTAAACCATAAAACCTTTACATGACCCTAAACCCTTGTCTTTTAATTATCCATTCTTTAAGTTTGACTTGACTAATCGTCAAATTATAAATCGTCTCCTGAAGATGACCTACTAGGTCCGAAACATAAGAACAACCTTTTATGTTTTTGGAAACATGTCCAACATTTACCTTGCATTTAACTTAAGATAGTTTTTTAATAATAAAAATCCTGTTGACCTTTCAAACATGACATGACCTTGAACTACTGTCCTTTGGTTATCCATCTTCCAAGTTTAAAACCTTTAACTATTGTGGTGTATGAGATAATTGAAGTCAAACTATAAATCGTTCCCTGAAGATGACTTACTAAGTCCGAAACACAAGAACAACCTTTTGTGTTTTCAAAAGCATGTCCAACATTTACCTTGCATTTACCTTAACATAGGTTTTTAATAATAAAAATGCTACTGACCTTTTAAACAATATGACCTTGCCATGACCTTGAACTCTTGTCTGTTGGTTATCCATCCTCTAAGTTTGAGACCTTTAACTATTGTGGTGCATGGAATAATTGAAGTCAAACTATAAATCGTTCCCTGAAGATGGCTTACTAAGTCCGAAACACAAGAACAACCTTTTGTGTTTTCAAAAGCATGTCCAACATTTACCTTGCATTTACCTTAACATAGGTTTTTAATAATAAAAATGCTATTGACCTTTTAAACCATATGACCTTGACATGACCTTGAACTCTTGTCTGTTGGTTATCCATCCTCTAAGTTTGAGACCTTTAACTATTGTGGAGCATGGGATAATTGAAGTCAAACTATAAATCGTTTCCTGAAGATGGCCCACTAAGTCAGAAACATAAGAACAACCTTTTGTGTTTTCAAAAGCATGTCCAAAATGTACCTTGTATTTAACGTGACATAGTTTTTTAATAATAAGAATGCTATTGACCTTTAAAAAGACATGACCTTGACATGACCTTGAACCCCTGTCTTTTGTGTATCCATCTTCCAAGTTTGAGACCTCTAACTATTAAGGTGTATGAGATAATTGAAGTCAAACTATAAATCGTTTCCTGAAGATGGCTTACCAAGTCCGAAACACAAGAGCAACTTCTTGTGTTTTCAAAAATATGTCCAACATTTACCTTACATTTTCCTCAACATGGCTTCTTAATAATAAAAATGCTATTGACCTTTCAATCAATATGACCTTTGCATGACCTTGAAACCTTATCTTTTGGTTATCCATCCTCCAAGTTTGAGACCTTTAACTATTATGGTGTATGAGATAATTAAAGTCAAACTATAAATAATTCCCTGAAGATGGCTTACTAAGTCCGAAACACAAGAACAAGCTTTTGTGTTTTCAAAAACATGTCCAACATTTTCCTTGCATTTACCTTAACATACATTTTTAATAATAAAAATGCTATTGACCTTCAAAAAGATATGACCTTGACATAACCTTGAACCCCTGTCTCTTGTGTATCCATCCTCCAAGTTTGAGTCCTCTAACTATTGAAGTATTGGAGCTATGTCAATGCAAACATTGACATTTGAAAACGTCATAGCTCTTTTCCTAGACATAGAATTTTTTTTAAAAATTTTTAACACAAAGGGCCCTCCGAAAGAATATGTTTAAGCAAAAAAAAATCACAATATTTTGGGCTAGATTTTTTTTTGCATGCAATATCTACTAACCTTGACCAGTGGTCAGTATGACCTTGTGGTCATTTTGACCACAAGACTTTGATATTTACTTATGCCAAGTTTGAACCTTCTACCTAGTACCATAATTGAGTAAATTACGGTTAAAGAAATTTTTTGCTCCGTACATCCATCCATCCATCCATCCATCCATCCATCCATCCTAACATACACCAAAGTGATATTTTTTAATAACAACCCAGTGGATGGTCCGATCGATATGATTCTAGTATCAAAAGATCGGTAATTTACGTATCTTGCTTCGTTTAGGCACAGTTTCAAAAAAACATCGATTTTCAGAAATTGCAATTACAATAGTACATTTCCTTTAGAGAAATGAACTAAAAAGATTACTTTAAAACATTTGGAAAGGAGGCGTACAGACATTTTAAAAAAAAGAATTAGTTAAAGTTTTTAAAACCTTCTTTTGCATCTGTTTATCAAGATTGGTGTGAATTTAACATGATTAAATATTACTCTTCGGAGACCATTTAGGAGGCGAAGGATTTTTGAGAAAAAAATCATTTTTGCAGAAACCTTTTTAAAATTTTATTAAGCACCTATTACCACCTACTAAAATTTAGTGCAGATCCATCGTGATCTAATGTTGCAAATTAAAGGGGACTTTTACGCCAACCCTAAACTCCTATTAGTTTGCATTTTGTGGATTTAGCTTCCTAAAGAAATGTTCTAACACATATAAAAAAACTGACAGTTGTGTATTTTTTAAAAGGCAAACATTTAAAATCTTGGCCTAGCAACTATTAACAAGTCAACGGTTGCTCGCCCGGCGCTTTCGCCATTTTAAATTATTTGCATGGAATTATTATTGTGGAATCAATGTTCTTTTTTTTTTCATTGAATATCCCGTAATAATTTAAATACAAGTACTCTATTGTTTAGCCCGCTGCTGCTTTGCAAATTTAGTAGAAAATTTCCATTACAAAGTTCACATGGCAATGACATTCTCATTCAAAATGTGTTTATCGATTATAAATTATTCACCAATAGGGCAGTTAATATACCTATCAATTGCCTGATCTAATCTAATTTTCAGAAACTGGACTAAATTAGGGTTGCGGTTATGTGGTGCGATCTAAACACATTTCAACAAAACTTTAAGCCCGTAATTGTTTTGAGGTTGAAAGTAGAGACTAAATAAATTTAGCTGAAAGTTTTTGTTTTAATTAGTTTTTAAGTCACATTAAATTTAAATAAAGAAAAATAAACCGAGCTTAAAAGTGATAATTTACATTTTGAGTTATTGTAATCGCAATTATTTTTTAAAAGCACGTCTATGAAATGCATTTATTAAAATGAAATCAAATAAACAGGAAGCAGGATTTATATAAGCAAATGTGCATTAAATATACTGGTGTTTTATTTAATTTCCATCACATGTTTTAGTTAATGCACTGGAAATAATACTCTAATTAATTTACATACTACTTTGTTGCACAAACAAAAAGTACAGTTGCAGCAAAAAATTAATTAATAGAAATAATTTCGTTTATGCACAAATAATTTGTACTCGTACAAAAATTGTCTGGGATTACCTAAAATACATGTCATACCACCCGTCGTTCAAGATGCTTACTGACATTAGGTACTTCTGGATTTTATATTTTTATCAAATATAATTTAATATACCAAAAAACAACAAAATGCCGGTTTAAAACATTCATTGTAGATATGAGCTAAAAAAACATTTAGAGAGTGTTTTATATATTTAATTATTTATAATCAGGTAAATAAGAAAACAATGACTCATTAACAAAAGAATTTCCGTGATTGTGTAAAATAATTGGCATTTTTTTGGATGACTTTGGATTAAAAGTTTTTTTGTAAATAAAACAATATGTCCTTTTAGTTCATTTCTCTAAAGGAAATGTACTATTGTAATTGCAATTTCTGAAAATCGACGTTTTTTTGCAATTGCGCCTAAACGAAGCAAGATACTTCCATACTTCATGCTGTTGGAAAGATGCTACAAAAAATTCCCGATCTTCTGATACTGGAATCATATCGATAGGATCATCCACTGGGTTATTATTAAAAAATATCACTTTTGTGTATTTTTTTAACCGTAATTTACTCAACTATGGTACTATTTAGAAGGTTCAAATTTGACATAAGTAAATACCAAAGTCTTGTGGTCAAGGTGACCTGAAGGTCAAACTGACCACTGGTCAAGGTTAGAAGATATTGCATGCAAAAAAAAATCTAGCCCAAAATATTGTGTATTTTTTTTGCTTAAAAATATTATTTCACAGAGCCCTTTGTGTTAAAACTTTTTAAACAAAATTCTATGTCTAGGAAAAAAGCTATGATAATTTAAATGTCAATGTTTGCATGAACATAGCTCTAATACTACAATAGTTAGAAATCTAAAACTTGGAGGATGGATACGCAAGATACAGGGGTTCAAGGTCATGTTGAGGTCATACCTTTTTAATGGTCAATAGGATTTTTATTATTAGAAATCTATGTTAAGTTAAATGCAAGGTAAATGTTGGACATGTTTTTAAATACACACAAGGCTGTTCTTATGTTTCGGACTTAGTATGCCATCTTCAGGAAACGATTTATAGTTTGACTTGGAGTATCTCAAACATAACAATAATTAAAAGTTTTAAACTTGGAGGATGAATAACCAACAGACAGGACTTCAAGGTCATGTCATATTGTTTGTAAGGTCAATAGCATTTTTATTATTTAAAAATTATGTTAAGTTAAATGCAATGTAAATGTTGGACATGTCTTAAAAAACTTAAAAGGTTGTTTTTATGTTTTGGATCTAGTGGACTATCATCAGGAAACACTACAATTCTAACAAAAAAATGAATTTATACGTAAGAAATGAACTCAAGAGTCGGATGTACCGGCCTCGACTCAGCTAGTTTTATCTAATTACGAAGAATTAAAGATGTAAACCACTCCGTAAATGTTATACAAACCATTTGGCTGGTACATTGAATGTTTTAAACCGAAAGTTTGTTGGTTTTTTGGTAGATTAGCGTTATATTAAATAATAAATGGAGTAATGTTAGTTAGCATCTTAAACGACGGGTGGTATGACATATATTCTAGGTAACCCCAACCAATTTTTGTACGAATACGACCCATTCTAATGCAAAAAAAGACGCCCAAATACCAAAGTTGTTTTTTAGAATAAGTAGTTATTTTTTATTAACAGGGTATTTGAGGGATTTTGGATACAAAATATTTTAAACTTCTTTAGATAAGGCAGTGTTTCGATGCATTATTTTCATCTTCTTTACCACTATTCAAAGGCTTTTCTAAGAAAAGTTAACACATGGAATTTGTTAAACATCGACATGTAGGCAATCATTTTTATTTAAAAACATGATTTTTTCAGCTACGCGACAATTCAGCTACAAGAAACTGTACAGCAGACGGAAGCTGGTTAAAACTAAACAATGAACTATGGGCCAATTATACTCCTTGCTACCAAATCGAAACAACGATTATAAGAAACCATAATCTACCAAACACATCTATCATTTCAGAAATGGTAAGTTTCTATTCTACAATGCTTATAACGTAAACATTACAAGCCATATTTTTGCCAGATTTAGATTTATCTCAGATTTATTTGAAAACTTTTCTTAACTACTGTTTGTTATTCCTCAGGTGAAAACATGTTTTTTTGTGTTTCAGAGCTATTATCCTACGCTAAAAACAATTTCGGAAATAGGTTATGGAGTTAGTTTTACGACATTATTAATAGCAATATTGATTATGCTGTCAATAAAGTAAGTATTGTATTTATACAGGCACTAAGTAGAAACATAGGAAGTCCACCTTAATTGAAAAGTTACGGTTACAATAATGCTTACCAAAACTCGATCGAAATAATTGCTTAGCTTTTGGGTTTGATCAAGGTCTAGACGTTAACCCCCGTAGGGAGAAATTAAGTTCTAATTTAAAAATACTAGTAAGAGGATGTGAACGGGATAAAAGTTATCTACTCCTTCTAAGAAGATTAATTTCTGTCCTTTTTTTAATCGTTGAATTTTCATGCTGTCTACTCCAAAGTGTAATAAGACAATGAAACAAATCGTTTTTCTAATTTGAAAAACTATTTATGCAATAGATGGATGTCTTAAAACTTAAAATTAAACACTATCCATTCATATTTAAAAAAAAAACAGTAACCTTACCCTAAGGCGAGCCTTAGGGTAAGAAAAGTCAAAAAAATTAACAAATGCATTTAATGTTCAGGGCATCTGAATCAAAAACAATGGTCTCAACATACACAGAAGTTTTTTTTTTATTAAATTACTTTATGGTGCACTAATCATTAAACCATTTAAAAGTTTACACAAAACTGGAATTATTAATGTAACTAATCACTGTTAAGAATTCCTCTCGGAATTCCTATTAGGATCATAGGCTAAATTAGCACTTTTACAAAAATATTTACAATTTTCTTTATAAATTCTCATTATCTTAAACAAAAATTGTATTAAAACTAAATGTAGTTTTAAAAACTAGAAAATTAGGGCTACAAAATGTATTATGGTTTGATTTAAATCGCATATATTATTGTTATGTGTCAAAAATCTGACTTCAAAAATCATTATAATATTTTTGTTTCTTGAAATCAGATTTTCAGACAAATAAATAACCGATTTAAATGAAACCATAATACGTTTGTAGCCCTTTATTTTAGCTTTACAAATTACATTCAGTTTTAATATACGATGATGTGGCCCTCATGGAGATGACTTATCCGAGCTTTTAGGAGCACAGATTAGAATATCTGTTAATTTGAATCTCTAGCCTTAAATTTAACGCTAACATTCAAAAAAACAACAAGGAGTCTCCGAGCGAGTCTTTTTAAAACATGTACCAGCAAAAAGGTTTGTACAACATTTTTAAAGTGTTTTAGATAGTGAATTTTGGATAATTAGTAAAAAAGTGCGTAATGATTGATTTACAAAGAAATTGCCAATGCAAAGTCACACATCCATGGTAGATTATTTTTAAATGTAATTATGCACCTTTTTACCTTATTATCTTAAATTGAAGATGTAAAACACATCGTAAATGTTATACAAACCTTTTAGCTGGTACATTACAATAATTTTAAGAGGCTGCCTGTTGTTTTTTGTAATACCTGTTAGCGTAAAAATTGGAAAATAGTATGAAAGTAATGACGTGCTATTAGTTGACATCTTGAATGACACATATTATCTTTGGAAATCCCAGCCGATTTTTGTTCGAATATGATCCATTATTCTATAAAAGTTGCAAACTAAGTAAAGCAATTTCTTTTTGGTTTGTCCTTGTCTTTTACAGAATTAAAAGTCACGTGTAGTTTCCACAAACAATTATAACTAATTAAACTCCCTGCAAACTCCATAAGATGCGGTTATATGAAACGGCAGTATGAAGTTTGTGGGGGTATTTAATTTCCATATTAAATGCATATTCTACAAGGTTATGCTGCTTCTAAAGAGTCAAATTAAACGGGATCCCTAGTGTAGGAATCTTTTTAAATAATTAGGTACTTGTTATGCACGTGAATACATATTTTGATGACAGTCGTAGTATGTCGGCTAATGATCTTCTTAAACTATAACAAAAAAATCTCCCACATACTACATTTTAACAAAAGAATTGGGTTGGAAGAAAACATTCCTTAAAATTTTATAAGTTTAGAGTTTAATTATTTAATTTTAAATCGCAGATTCAAAAAAGTGCACGAGTTCAGACCTTTCAAACAAATATGGCAGGATTTTAACCATTTACAATGAACTGATTTAACAATAAATCAATTTCTAGTTTAATTTATTTGAAATATAAGCCAGATGGAATTGCTTCTAAAAAAAAGTAAAAATGATTGCAGTCTCAGTTGCCATTGCATTGTTTTAGACTTATTGCTATTATTTGGTATTCGTTTTGTACACAAGTTATCCACCGGTAAAATAATTGTTATTCTCTTCGCAGACAAATTCAAAGAGTTTTATAAATTCAATCAGCCCAAACCTAAAATCGTTATTTTTCGTCGTAGAGCAAAAGTTCTTGCAGATTCGTAAGTTTCATTGAATTTAAACAACTTTGAAAAAATGCGTGAATGCGTCAGTAAGTCTGTTGGATGTACGTTACATATTTGTCTCCGCGCAATATCTTAAAAACCACAAATTTAATAAGTTCAAATTTTCTGGAAAAATCATTTTTCCTAAAATAATATCGCTTTAGTCAGCAATAAAAGTGAATTGTTTTTTAAAAAAATTGTTACAAAAAGGGGGTCCCAAATTTATATAAATTTTATATTTATATAATAAATTTATAGAAACTTTCTTTATAGAATTATTGAAGTGGTTAATTTTTTTGAGTTTTTTGTCAATTTTCTTTTTTAGGTAAAAAAAGGAATTTTGTGGGTTTCAGTAATAAAACATTTTCTAAGTCGGTTTATAAACTCAGTAGGTCTAAATGGCCTTAACAAACAAACGAGAGCTGCGTTGAACCTTGCTCCTCTTAAATTTTAAACGTCAAAATTGACGTCGCTCCCGAAATTATTTTCTTTTTTTCTTGAGTTAATGGTCTGCAACTTTCGCAGATTTTATACAGGGTGTCCCAGAATTGGCGCACCACCTGTATGGTACGTTGTTGGGGCATGCCCAGGGATCCCCAGAAAATTGTCAAAAAAAATCCATCTCATACACCCTCAAAGATATGAGGCCCCAAAGTGCAAAACTTTAAACGCATATACCTTAAAAACAACAGCACGTATTAACGAAAAATATGGTTTAATACAAAGCTGCAGTCTATCTTAAACCATTTCACCAATTTTTCTTCTTTTAAATGGTCAAATAACATTTTTATAATCAATTTAATTTTACAAAATTTTCTTGAAATAAGCTGACAACAATGTCAATAAAATTTTAGGCCAGAGTGTATAATTAAGACTCATATATGGGATTTTTAGATCTATTTACCTAGACTGTGTAGTATTTTCCTAGACTGTGTTGCCAAATTTATGCAACTTTGTTCGCATTTTCCTCAATGAATATAACAGATGGATTTTTTTTAACAATTTTTCTGGAATCCCCAGGCATGCCCTAACAGCGTACCATACAGGTGGTGCGCCAATTCTGGGACACCATGTATTATAATGATCAGTAAAAAATAATCTTATCTTTGTGTTTAATACTGCGAAGAGTATTTTATAAAGGGTTTACAACACATTTCATAATAAAAAATTTATAAATCTGCGAAGAGTATGAATCCTTTCGTTGTCGACTTCTACACATTTCTTACACAGAAACAACTTAATTATAAGACAACAAACTTTAATCAGCTAAGTAAAAAAAACTCGAAAAAACTGTTAATTGAAAATTATTCGGTAAACAAAAATGTTGTTTTAAGGGTTTAAAAGGATGCAAAAGAAAAAGTTGTTATTTTCCGAACATAAAAGTTTTATTTGTGTTCTTTAGAAATGTTACATCTACCTACCTACTCGTTTGTTAGTCTACGATTTGCTTGTAAAATCTGCTGAAAACATGAATAAAACACAATATATTTAAGGAATTTAAAATATGCATTAGATTTTTATAACATATTGTTATAAAAAGTAAGCTAAAAGCCTTTTAAAGTATCATCGCTTTAGGAGGTATTAATGTCTATTTTTATCTCTACCAAAGAGTTAGGGTCAGTCGGGGTAATTATAAACAGAGGTGTATGAAATCATACTATCAACTTTATGAAAATTTGTTTGTCGTTAAATCTATCGGATAAAAATGATGTATAAACGATCGGTTTTACAATTCTAAATAACATTTCTCAAAAATTACCCAAAGTAAGTGTGAAATGCATTGCTTTCCTAACATGTAGCCAAGTTTCTTTTTAAGTTCGGGTTTTGCTTATTATAAATTTATTAAATATTTGAAAATCCAAGTTTTTTTCCTTCGGTTTATTCGGCAAAAATCTTCAGAATACTATTCTAACATAGGCTGTTTCGGTTCCATTTGAACCAACATCAGAGCCAACTAAAATAGGTTTTTATGAGAAACTTAAGTAAAAATCTAAAATTACCTATGACAGTTATTGGAGTAAAATTTTGCGTATGGAAAAAACCCTTTGCCATACGCCACATGCGCAAAATTTTACTCCAATAACTTTCATAGGTAATTTTAGTTTTTTAAGATTTTTACTTATGTTTCTCATAAAAACCTATTTTAGTTGGCTCTGATGTTGGTTCAAATGGAACCGAAACCGGTCAGCCTATGTTAGAATAGTATTCTGAAGATTTTTTCCGAATAAACCGAAGGAAAAAAACTTGGATTTTCATTTACACGAAAAACTGCAAGAGGAATAACACCTACGTATTAAATATTTGGACATCCAGTGTCTAAATGTAAATTTTTGTTATTTAGTTCTGAAGGTAATCTTTCCATATATATAAAAACATAATGCAATGTTGTCTTGTACACAAATTCTTAACAAATTCTCAACAAATTCTACATAGTGGCGTCAAAGTAGCATGAAAAACCTTAAAATCTCTAACTTTGGGGAAACTCAATGGATTGACTTCATTTTTTTTTTGTAAAACATTCTGAATTAAATTTAAATCACTAATAAAAAAAATGGCGCCGCTAGTCCTTCCTGAATTTTTTATACTCTTCGCAAACTATATCTCGCTTATTATTAAATCTACAGAAAAAAATATTCTTATAAAAATTAAAGAGAATAAAATTTTGTATAAAAAAATATTTTTCCCTCCCCGAGCTCTGCCCCCATATAGCTTCCCAAATTTTAAGTAATTTTTTTTTATGTTTATTTTTAATTTATAAATTTAAAATTTTATTCCCTTTAATTTTAATAAGAATGATTTTTTCTGTAAATTTAATAATAAGCGAGATACAAATTTTTCCAAGTTAGGGGGGCATACTGGGGGAGCATTTTTTTTTTTAATTTAGTAAATAATGTATGATATTTTTGGTCCTTAAAAAATAAGCATGAAAAAAATAATATTTAAAATTTGGGCGGCTATAAGGGGGCAGACCTTGTGGGGGGGGGTAATATATTTTTTTTATTACAAAATTTTATTATCTTTAATTTTCATAAGAATGATTTTTTCTGTAAATTTAATAATAAGCGAGATACAGTTTGCGAAGAGTATAAAAAATTCAGGAAGGAATAGCGGCGCAATTTTAGTTTTTATTAGTGATAAAAATTTATTTTTGAACGTTTTGTCAATCCATTGAGTTTCCCCAAAGTTAGAGGTGAAATGCTACTTTGACGCAACTAACAAATTTTCGATAAATTTTTAACAAATCTTACAAATTCTGCAAATTCTTCACAAATTCTTCACAAATTCTTAAAAAAATGTCCACTAATTCTTTCTTGAATTGCCCGTCGGGGACAAATGAAAACGCTTATTTTGGAAAATTTAAAACATTGGTTTTTATTCAATAATTTTTTAAATTATAGGCAAGTTTATTTTAAATATTTTGCATTCAGAATATTCAGATGGCTACTCGTATCGCTAAAATGTCGTAATAAAATAAAAATAAAAAATTACTTAATTGAGTTAAACTTAAAAGGCCATTGACCGAGGTCCTTCAGCCAATAAAATGTCGTCGTATATCACACAAAAATAAAAAAATCTAATTTTTGTGGTTTTTAAATTCATTTGGGTACAATTTAGTTTTAAACGCATTAAATTAAACGCGCAAGATATTTTTACCCACTCAAATTAACATTAAAAAAATATCAAAAAAGCAATTTTTTTATAAAAATCAAGAAGCCGTTGTCAAAATAAAACAAATCCATATTTTAAACCGCAAACCAATATTAATTCAATAAAAGCAAAAAACGACAAAACAATTGTATTAAAATGCAAATAATGTGTTTTAATTACCCCAACTGTTCCTAAATCCCTATAAAGACGAAAAACGCCAACGTCTCCAACATTAAATTCTATGAAGATTTTTATAATCTTTGTTGACAAAGGAGCTAAATAAATCAAAAATTGCTGCAATAGGCATAGCACAGAAACTCTTCAACTTTACTATAGAGATTTTTCTTAATCAAAATTTGATTATTTTTTTAAGAAACCGTTTGTCTTCTTAGGAAGGTTAAATTTTATAGTTTAAAGTCTCAAAAAAGCTAATACACTCTTCCGATTTAAAGTTGGTCAAAGTAAAAAGTTATTTAAAATGCCAAACTTGAAAATGCGAAAAATGTAAATCGACAAGTAATTCTCTCTTATATTGTTTGTTCATGTCTTTTATATTTTTCAGGAAATTGCATTGTTCACGAAATATATTACACATGCATCTCTTTGCTTCCTTTATTATGAGATCCTTTATATATTTATTAAAAGATGTCATATTCGTTGAGGGGGTGGGTTTTGGATCTGATGTTATCAACCAAAATGGAACCTCCTACTTTCATATTAAACCTGATGTAAGTACTTATTCTTTTAAGCCCTCAACAGAAATTAGTTAAATCAATTTAACTGATTCAAACGTATAACGCAGAAACACACTTATTTGTGGACATCCAAAATGCTCTCCAATTTGCAGACATAGTCATTAAGTAAAAGTTAATCCGTTTACCTGCAGTAAGAAAAGGATTATCCTTTAATTTGAGATGTTTATGTGCAGAAGTCAGTAATAATATTTTATGCTATTCTTTAGTATAAAGATCAAATAATTTTAAACTACAATGCCTTCTGATAATGTGTTGATACATTTTTTATATAACAACACCGAGAACAACACCTAGTAATATGTCCTTTAGTGTAATGCACACAATTTTGGACGCACTACTAGGCACCGACATAGCTAGAGTTTATATTTTCATTTTAGCAGCAAAACTTAACCTAACCTACCTAACCTAATGTTCCTAAGTGCGTTCATAAAAGTCAGTCTAAAACCCTGAAATTCAAAAAAAATATGCATATTGGACTTTTAGTAAAAAAACTCACTACAACTAACCTTTCCGTTTTTGACCATTTATGTCTGCAAATTGGGTATGTCCGCAAATTGGGTGTCCGCAAATAAAAAGACACGATAACGCAACAATAAAATTACGATTCAATTTGTGTTTCTCAATTACCCCCTAAGTAATAAACGTAAGTTTATTAAAATGAGGTGAAATAGAATTATGTAAATTTAATTAAACTTTTATGTTGCCTTCTTTTAATACCGAAATTTAACCACCAAAATGTATTTGCTAAAGAATTACTTTATCTTTTCTTGAAAAGATTGGAGTTTCATAACTCTTTTGACATTCTCCAAGAGAAAATAGCTTTTGGCTTTTTCACTTTACTTTGTATGTCGAAACACCATGTAAAGGTTGCTCTCAAATACTCTCTACAGTGTGTTCTCGTCTAATGTTCTTTTATCTTATATTATTAGAAATCAAGCTTTTCCATTAAAACTAACTACCAATTTTATTTACTCTGAGGATGCTTATTGTTAGCCAAATTAACTAAATACACTAACACATTTTTTTACTAACCCTCTTTTTAAAGACTTATAACTGGCAATGCAAACTAATGACAAGTCTATGGCAATATTTTACAATGGCAAATTACTCATGGATATTAATGGAAGGATTGTATCTTCACAATTTAATTTTTAATGCTTTGTTTGCTGATACTAACCGAAATGTTATCAAGTATATTATAATGGGATGGGGTATGACACTAACATTTAAATAAATTAATAAACACGTTAAAACAGTAGCCCTCCTTTCTTAAAAAAATATCTACATCTAGTGCTTGTAGTTAAAAATTAATAATTAATCACGCCTTATGCGCATGTCTCTCTGCACAGATTGCCTTACTGATGAGAGCAAACAACATCGAAACATTAATCTCAATGTAGATATAAGAAAGGAAGGGAGTCTGCTATTTTTGTGTTTTGCAAGGTTTTTGAAAATAATAAATTTTAAAATTGCTGAAATATTTTTTTTTCCTTTTTAGGATTTCCGCTTTTGGCAATAATACCATGGATCACAATGCGTCTTTTTTATGATGACACCTTGTGTTGGACCATCACAATAAATCACCAAATAAATTTGCTGATTATGATACCAATTATGGCTTCAAATGTTGTAAGTAATTTTACACAAATTTAGTATAAAACAAAGATTCTCTCCAAACCACACTTTATTTAGAAAAATCTGAATACGTATTTCGACAGCTAAGCTGTCATCTTCAGCAGAAGATAGAATTCTATCTTCTGCTGAAGATGACAGCTTAGCTGTCGAAATACGTATTCAGATTTTTCTAAATAAAGTGTGGTTTGGAGAGAATCTTTGTTTTATATTAAACATTCGCCACAGAAATCATCAAATATCCACAAATTTAGTGCTAAAATTATTATAACTTGGCAGTTCCGTCTAGGATCGATGAGAATCTTAGATTCTGCCATTTTATATCAGACCTTGACCGTTCACGCGGCAGTTGTTTACCTTAGACACTTGTGAGTCACTTCTGCCTCGGCAGATAGCGGTAGCATCTCAAGTCCTTCTTTCAATATTTGTTGAAATATACAAGTATCTTAGTTTCTTAAGGTTATGCATCGACTATCTCTGATACGTGATTCTGATGAGCTCCAATAGGGCAAAACAGTTGTCAATCACTTCAGGTTCGGTAGGTGCATACCATTAAGAAATAAAGAAGGATTTTTATTATAACTTTGCGGTCTCGCCTAGGATCGTTGAGTATCTTAGATTCTACCATTTAATATCAAATCTAGTGCTATTTAAATTTAGTTACTCATATCATAAATGGTTTATGCTCATGCATATATTCTTTTAATAAGATGAAGATGCTAGACACATACAACCTAATTCGAATTATATTACATACATGAGATAATTTTCATAACTAGTTAGCGGGTTAGGTCAGTGGATAGGTTAGATTAGTGAGCATGTTAGAGTTTTTTTTATAAAATGTCGACATTTAATAGGATACTCCTCGCAGTATCAGAAAATAGCAAAATTAAAAATAAACAGTACTTTTTTAAAATTAAAAATTATCAAAAAAAATCTGCGAAGAGGTAACACTATTAACTCTTCTTTTCTATAAAAAAAATTTATTAGCGAACAGCATAAATAGGTATCGATTCTGACACTGACGTTTAGGAATTTGGTTTGAGAAAGATGCTTTTGTTTTAATTTTTTTTTGCAAAGCCACCTTGACCGAGTCTAAACTTACGTGACTTAGAACTTTTTTATCACTAAAAACCTTTCTTTTGACCTGTTTTGTCTTAAAAACTTCACAAAAAAAAAGTAAAAAATATATTTTAATACAGAATTTAATTTTCTTTCATTTTTATGACTTAAGTTTTTTTTGTAAATTAAATAATAACGAAGATACGGCTTTTTTTTTTAATTGGGGGGCTTATGTGGGGCCGGACAAAAAAAACTTAAATATACTTTAAGTAGAGAATTAAAAGGGCTTTAAAGTTACCAGAAAAAAAATTCTGTAATTTTTGTGATAACTGAAATATGAATTTTTTCTCACTTGAGGGGTGCCGCAGCCCCCCTTATTATTTTCCGATTTCTTTCAAAAACAATAGGGATCTAGATTTTAATGAGAACGATTTTTCCTGAAAATTTGAACTTGATGGGATTTTTGGTACTCAAGTTAGAGTGTCTACAAAAAACGTGACAGACGGACGGACGGACGGACGGACGGACGGACGGATTTTTTGAAAGTTGTTCGAAATTCGATGAAACGCACGAATCTGCAAGAATTTTTGCTCTACGACGATTTTTGGCGATTTTAGAATTTTCAAAACAATCACAATATACTCCTCGTTTTTGACTTTGTCTGCGAGGAGTATAATAAAGCTATTTTCACCTTTTGCACGAAACTTAACTGACATAAATTAACGGCATTAAATGGATTTTGCACTACCATTACAAATAACACAAATTTATGGTTTTGTACACTTCAAACGTGACAAGAAATTGCTCTATTCACGAGCTGCTTATAAAGCTTTTCAAAAATCAATAAATCATAAAATTATTGTACTTTTTACAAGATTTTTTACTATTTACATAAAATTACGGATTTGAATCGTAAGTAACAATCATTTATTTTTATTGACTGTGCTTATCATCTCAATAAATAAATAGGACTCACATTTTGTAAAAGAGTCAAAATAAATTATAAAAATAAAATATTAAGATAAGATCCCTAAAAATTGCCAATAGAGATATTTTTAAAAAATTAAAAAAAAGAGTACCTATTTTTGATTAATTTGCATTTTTAATTTCAGGTAAACTTAGTGTTTTTCGTCCAAATATCATTCGTCCTCTTTGTTAAACTTAATTCGCAACTTAACGAAGAAAGTAAAAGATATAAAAAATGGGCTAAGTCAACTTTAGTTTTGGTTCCACTTTTTGGGGTTAATTATACGTTACTTTTGGCGTTACAATATACAAACAATGATTCCATAAAGAACTTTTGGCTGTTTGCAGATCGACTTTTTGGAAGTTTTCAGGTAAGAATATGTCGAGGGCTCCAACGATTACTCTTCTAACTCAAAATGACCACTTTTCAGGAGAGCGAAAAAACAAATTTAATGAGAATTATTTGTAAATATTTTAAAAACTATTACATTTATTGTTTTAGTATAAAAGCTCTCAACATGAAAATCCACATTATTAACGTTGTCATGATTTTTTGATATTACATAATATTTAATATACCTTTTCTAAATCCAACAAAATGGCAGGCCAAACAGGTGGCGTTTTTTTTTTAAGGTAAAAACATCATAAATGAGATTGTTTTATTCGTACAACAAAATAGATTTTTGCACCTTCGAGCTATAACCTAGCCAGCCAGCTTTATGATGGGTTAATCGCTTTTCAAATGTGCTTTCCAAAAACATAAAACCCTGTAATAAAAATTTCTTATTTTACGCATCTACAGATTACACAAAACTAAAAATGTTCACTTCATAAATGTCTGAAGGTATTAAGGCTCATATTTGCACATATTATTTTAAACGCTACCTGTTAGCGCTGCCAGTGTATTGGACAAAAATTAAGAAATATTAAATAACGTGCGATCCACAAAATTTGACGTCGTCTCTGGCTGTGGAACTCCAAAAATATGACAATCGACAATGTTTTAACAATAAAAAAAATTGAAATTTTACAAATGCATGGCAAGAGTCGACGTCAAATTTTGTGGATCGCACGATATAATGTTATGCACAAAAAATCATGACAACGTTCGATGCTGTTTTTGGTTGCCAGCTCTCGTACTATTTTGGTAATGGTATATCATATTTAAACAAAAAAAAACTGTTACATTTATCTTAGTTTTCGTCTGTGTAAGTTAGACTCTTTCTTGTTGTTGAATCGTAATAATATGCAAATAGGCCAATAGGTCTATTATTTTTAAGTCAGTAAGAAACCCAACCAATTTTTTTTTAAATATGTTTTGTATTAGTTCAAAGCATATGTTTTTATTTTTAGGGATTTTTCGTCTCCATCCTATACTGTTTTCTAAATGGCGAAGTAAAAGCAGAACTCAAACCACATATCCATCAATTTTTGACCTTTTTCGCCACAAACAAATACCTTGGACTATGTTTTCCGTGTAGGACACAATTTTTGAGGTATAAAGGTACTTTTCGAGCGCTTTTTTGCCATTTACAAAATTAATTGTTTTTAAATTTTAGTTCGAACGTCGGTGTGCACGACATTGTCTTGTAGCTCACTGAATGCGTATAGGAATAATAAATGTCGCTGCGAGGTTTCTGTACGACATAAGCACCTTAATTGCACAGGTAAAAAAAATTATCAATCCAACAAAAATATAAAATTTTCTTCCTAGCCCAATCATTCTAATAATGCCCCCAGAAAAAAATCCCAACCAAGATCTGCTTATGCAGGTTTGTAGCTACTACCCCCAGGAACATAAAAGTGAAAAATTCCCACAAAATTTCCGTGACGTTTAGCCCCCATCTTGCAAAGAAGTGAGGAGTTAGTTTTTTGCTAATACTATTTGGCACTTATGAAAAAAGTTTTTAAAATTTTTAGGAACATTATTTTAATAGGAATACAATCATTTCACAAAAAATAATAAATCACCAATATTAACGATTTTATAGCACTTTGAATGTGTGCTAATTTGGTCCTCCAGAGAACGCTACAATCTATGCTTCAGGACTCTATGACTAAGATAGACGATTATGATGAAATAAGGTGATTTTCAAAGAACTATAGAATCGTTAATATTGGTGATTTATTATTTTTTGTAAAATGATTGTATTCCTATTAAAATAATGTTCCTAAAAATTTTTAAAACTTTTTTTAAAATTGCCGAATAGTTTATGTATTAACAAAAAAACTAACTCCTCACTTCTATGCAAGATGGGGGCTAAACGTCACGGAAATTTTGTGGGAATTTTTCACTTTTATATTCCTAGGGGTAGTGGCTACAACCCTGCATAAGCAGATCTTGATTGGGATTTTTTTCTAAGGAACCTACAAATTTTAATTAGAATAATTGGGGTATTCCGTGCAATTAAAAAACCTAGTAACTCGAGTTAGTTAGTTTGTGTTTAAACGAAGATTGTGCTAAAGCTGAAGGTCAAAGGTTAAAAAACCAAAGCCATTTTTGGAAATTTACATTTTTAAACTTTACATAAATGGCTTTAGTTTTAATCTTGGACCTCTAGTTTTCGCACAATCTTAAACATTAACTAGCTAACTAGAGTTACCTATAGGTTTTTGAATTGCACGGAAGTTTTACCTTTTAATAAGAGTGAACGATTTTTTGCTTATCGACAGGCCAAATGATTTTTTTTGTTTTAGATAAATGTATTGAAATTCACATCTGCCAAAACGGTCTAAGATGTTCTAATGATTCGATTTTGTGCGAAAAATCCAATTTTCCGTTGAGTAAAGCTAGTCATCATTCTACTGCTTGTAATTATTTTGGGAAAGACGTTAATATACCTCCTAAGGTAAGGATCGATTCGGCAAGATACATTTTGTCATATTTTTAACTTATTTCAAAAACAAAGTATAGCAAGAAAGGGGCTTTTTGTGTAATATTAATACTTTCATTTTTGATTGTTAAGATGGAGACACATTTGACAGAAAATGCAGAAAAACCAGCAGAATTAAGCAGAATGTTACCACCAAATGTTTAAACACAAAATATTGAAACCTTGCCGAAGGCGTAATCTGATGTGATGTACAAAAAACCCCATTATCAAATTTTTTAATAAATTGATAAATTCATTCATTATGGAGTCACAAATCTCACGAATTAAATTCCCCAATATTATTACTTGTATTACCACTGACTTAAAATTTAAAAATAATAGACCTGCTAATTTGCATTTTCGGACGATTAAACAACAAGAAACAGTCTAACCTACACCAACGAAAACTGGGTACGGTCACATATTAAATATAAAACTAAATCAAAATTTTTATAAAGGGTGTCCAAAAAATGGCGCACAAACGCGATGGGGCATTTTCAGGGATCCCTAGAAAATTGTCAAAAAAATTCCATCGGTTATATTCATCGAGAAAAATGCGATGAAAGTTGCATAAGTCCGGCAACACAGTTTGTAAAATACATCTAAAAAACTCATCTAGATCATAATGACATTGTTGTCAGCTTCATTTCATAAAATTTTTGCAAAATTAAATTGGTTATAAAAATGTAATTTGACCATTTAAAAAATAAACAAATGGTAAAATAATTTTAGATAGATTGTTTCTTTGTATTAAGCCATTTTTTTCGTTAATATGGGTTGTAATCAACAAGATATAAGCGTTTAAAGTTTCCCACTCTGGGGCCTCATATCTCCGAGAGTATATGAGATAGATTTTTTTAACAATTTTCTGGGGCTCCCTAGACATGCCCCAATAACGTGCCATTGCGTTTATGCGTCCATTTTTTGGACACCCTGTAGAGTAGGTCTATACGAGGGCCCATGCACTTATTTGTATATTTGAATGAATTTTGCGACATTTTGATGTGTAATGCAGTATTTGTAATTAATGAGTGAGATGCTTTGTCTATTAAGTCTTAAGTCAGTGTGTATTACCAAATCAACTAAATGTGAAATCTTTTGATAATAAAACACAGAAAAAATATCTTAACATTAGCACTTAAGATTCAAAATGTTTAGTGGATAAAAAGATAATTTTTCTACAAGATTGTTATTGGTGTTCTTACTTTTAACGTTATTAACTTTTATGTAAACTATGTTATTAATTTTAAAAATAAATATTTATATTTTCATCAAATTATTTTTATTATTTCTTTTAAAATATGATTGTACCTTTACTGAGGTACTCAAAACGAAACAAAATAGTAAAAAATACGTCTACTTAACTTAATTATCGTCATCCTCCATTTCCGCATCGTCCACTTCTTCTTCTTCATCGTCGTCAGAGCCTACTTGACTTTTCAATTTTTCAAAACCATCCTCTTTTGACCAGCGGGCTTTTAACGATAATTTAAAGGTGGCTAATCTGTGTTCAAGCAATTGCAAAATTTTGGCTTGTTCTGGTGTTAATATGCTGCCTTCATTGCAAACTTCGAAGTCTTTTATTAAAGTCACAATACCTAAACAAAACAATTTAAATCATAAAAAAGAAAATGTTTTTAAAAAAAATATAATTTGTTTTTTTGGGTTTTCCAAAGTTTTTGCTATTATTTTAAATCTTACCTTTATCTAATTTTGTAGGCATTCCAAGCTGTCGCAAGTAAGGTTCTATCGAATGTGCAAATTGTTTCAGGGGCCCCTCGTTTAAAACAACTGTGGTTTTCGCTTTGAACCCTGACCTGGCAAAATCTTCAAATGAAAAGTTTTCAAACCATTCGATGACTTCATCTTTTTTACTGTCAGTAAAGAGTAGAGCGCATTGGCCTTTTAAGCAGTTTGTTATCTGTAAAATAAATTAAAACACATAGAAATTCGAATTTAACTTTGAAAACTGTTATTTCAGAAATTTAGTTTCACCGATAATATAACATAAAATTTAACCTTTTTTTTATTATTAACCGAGATACTAACCTTGTGAATGTCGTCTTCAACTTCCTCTTCCTTAGTTCTCCCCAAGCCGATTCCAATAACTTTGTTTTTACCAAAGAAAAATCTACTAGGCTTCCATTCTTCTCTCACCTCCTTCATTTTCTCGTTCCGCATATTTTTAAACGTAAATACATAAACACTGTTAAACTTCTCGACGCAATTTCGTACATCTTCTACGATTTTTTGTTTAAGCGGTAGACCCTTTTTGCTTGTTTTTGTTAAAGATACTAAAATAATAGTGCGTTAAAGTACAAAAATGTATGTAGCATAAGGAGATAGACTTACTTTTCTTGTCCCTTTTTGATTTAGGCATTTTGGACTTTATAAAATTGAAGAAAAACTAATAAACAATGTGGTTTTGGAAACAAGACATGTGAATTTGAAAGTAAACATAACCTTACTTTTGAACGCAATGACGCACGGAGTTTTGCGTTAAGCTGAGTTTAATCACATCGTAACGTAACGCTTTCAAAAATTTGAGATGAAAAGTTTCTTTTTTCGTATTTCTTTGCGTGTATTTATAAAAAAAGAACCATTATTGGTACAAAAATATATTTAGGAACAAAAAACTTAAACATTATCTATATTTTAGGACTAAAACTTAAACATCACTAATATTTAAACACTTATCAATATGGGAGTTCATTTCAACTTCGGTTACAAGTTTCATACAAAAGGGGCAGTTGTATTTTTTAACAGTGACTTCCTTTTCATTTTCTTCTTCTTCATCATCGACAAAACTTTGACTAGCATCAAACACACTCGACATACTCATACAATCCTCCAAATGTGAATTAAGATCCTTTTTAACAATTTTTTTCCCACAAGCCAGACAAGGAATCGTATCATTTTGCGTTTCCTTACTTGGACTTCCGTTCATGGAGTCCAACATGTCTTTTAAGCATTTTTCAACATGGTGGTCGTAAGTGGGCGGGGCTAGTTTGATATAACACACAGGACACTCTTGATTTTTACTTTTTGTGACGTCCGAGGCGGAAATGCATGTTTTTTGGTGATCTAGCAAGTCATCGATGTGGATTTTTTGTTTACAGAAGACGCAATCTATTAAAGAAAGATCGTCTATGAGTTTTTCTTTATCAAAAGTTTCCTGGGGCGGTTTTTTAATTACTTTAGACGTAGACGCTTTTGGTGACCAGTGATCATGCGCACTCGAGGTGCTTTCAGATGAAATGTCATTCAGAAGGTCATTTATTGAGGCTTCAAGGTCATCAGCTGTTAAATCAGCGCTACTGGCTTTAAAATCGTCGGATGGGTTGTAGAAACTACTTGTTGACAACTCAGATTCGTTTAGTGATTTTTCATGGGACTTTGAAGAGTTTAAACTGTTGTTTATAGATTTTTCAAATTCATTATTAATGCTTTTGCGGCTTGGACAAGTGTCTTTGCCGCTTGACGAATGGTTGTTGTCATTTTGTGTATCAAAATGTTTCTCAGAGCAAGAAATAACATGAGATTCGTATTCAGCGTTTTTAATTTCTTTATTGCAAATTATGCACTCCTTTGTGGCTTTTTCAGAGTTGTATAAGCACGAATCAATATGCGCGTTAAGTTGTGGCATTGGAAATTGTTTACTGCATATTGGACATTCTACTAAGTCTGGAGTAAATGTATTTTTGTTATCGCTTATATTATTGCCAATGTTAGTAGCTGATGTTGTCGCCCTATTATTGGTATCTGTTTTAGCAACTTTGGCAGGAGTTTCATGGGATTCTGTATCAATTGATTTTCTTTTTCCTAAAGGAACTTTGCCAGTTGGAAATTTATTTAACCAATGGTTTCGAACAGCAGAATAATCATTACTAGAAGTATTTGATGAATTAGATAATATTCGGCCAGGTCCCGTATCAGGTTTAATATTATCCTTAACATTAACAGGTATTTGTGTAGAATTTCCACTTGTTACGGTAGAATTGGTTGGTTTTTTGTTTATAACAATAGTGCTAGAGGTGTTTTTAACTCCACCCTTTATATTTTGCCTGTTATCCAAATCTTTAAATCCAATTATGTTCGCACTTTTTGTATTATCATTTAAGGGTTTGGTGGCTGGAATCTTAAACACATTATTTGGGTTGGTAATATTGACTGAAGTCGATGTTGATGGAATATTGTTAGTAGCACTTGTTTTTGGGGAGGTAGTTGGAAAAAAGTTTCGAATGTCGCTTTTGCCTGGGTCTTCTGGTTCCTTTTTGTTTTTGGGGTTAGTTGGTTTTGTTTGAGGTTTATTCTTTTCGGGTTCCTTTACCTGAAAATTTTAAAATTAAGAGCTGGCAACAAAAAAAATGTCATCGAACGTTGTCATGATTCTTTGAGCATTACATAACATTTAATTTTTATCGACTTAGCCCAATAAACTGGTATTGCTAACGTTTTTTAAAAACATCAGAAATGGGATACGTAAATTAATAGGTGTACTTGTTAGGGTTCTCTGTCTTTGGAAAGCATATTTTAAAAGCGATTGACCCATCATAAAGTTCAGGAAGAGTTATGTCTCATATGTACAAGTATCAATTTTCTTGTACGAAGATAACGATCCCACTTATGATGTTTTTAACATAAATAAACGCTACCTGCTTGACTTTCCATTTTGTTGGATTGAGGAAATGGTAAACAATATTTGAATATTTTATAATCGGCTTTGCATAGAACATTCTCTAGCAAGAAATTCTAGTCCAGTTTTTTTTTTACAAAAATCGTTTTATCAATCGAATTCTGGTTCTTACCTTAATATAAGTACCCCCACAATTTCTTGAATGTTCACCCCACCATCGATCATTGGGTCCTGGGGCTTTATTAGTAGCTCTTCGAACCATTCCAAAATAAGGCTTCCATTTTTGGCATGGCCCATCGCATCTCCACCAATGTTGTTGGTACAATTTGACTTCATCGTGAAAGTCATGGTACACTGTTATGTTTGTCCCTAAATGAATGAAAAATAGTTAAAATACTCCACAGAAGAGATAATCTTAAATAAATTTTACCTGATTCTTGATTAATTCTGTGCATGTGCTTATGAAACTCAGGTCCATGTCCATCACGATCCTTATTGTTATGAGTAACGAACAGAAATGCATGGATCATCTCATGAAGTAAGGTTTCCACCAAATCCTTCCTAGGTCTTAGTTTTAGCAATGGTTCACTCAAGGCAATCTTGCATTCGCCTCCTCGTCCATTGTACGAACAAATCCCAGCACAGGTAGTCATTCTTTTACTCCACGACACCGTTACAGTAAACAGTTTATCCCAGAAAAATCGCTCATTAAACGCTACGAATAAAATATGAACATCCGGTGTTGGATCCACTATTTCCCACGATGGATCGGTTAAGCTTTTAGTGGAATCTTTGCTTTTGTTCTTGCTTGATTTATCATCGTAAACCAGATTGTTGCGGGGGATTTCTTGTACGCTTTCGGTTTCAAATTGCTCTTGTAGTTCGCGCGCTAAAATGTAATCACCTTCGTTTTCGTGAATTGCTTGTCCTACATTTTTGGTTTCTTGCTCATACTGGTGCTGCAGGAGCAATGCCATTTGATAATCTACCTCAGACATTGCTTATTAAATTTATTCACATTACAAACAGAATTTACAGCTTTTTCAATCTTAACGTTTTATTTTGGCACAAAACAGCTGAAAGTAATGCGCCGTTCACAAAGCACGTAGTTTCTTGACAACCGCATTTTTTCTAAACTCCGTGCCTGTAAAGCGTCGTTTACTAGTCTCGACACAAATTCGAAAAAGTTGAAAGCGTTTTCCGGTTCCTCAGTTCCTGTTTAGTAGGCAGGGGTAGGCAGTTGGCTGCTGACTTGCTAAGTGCTGGCTTGAGTTGAGTTGCTTTGCTTTATGAAGTTTAGATTCGTAGGAATTTCTCCCTCAGTTTCCCGAGAGAAAAGTGTTTCGTGTCCCCCAGTATAATATGTCTTATCTTTGCGTAAGTTCTGTTATACTTTTTTATTTTAGTATTTTTAGTAGTTAAGAGATGATAAATCCAGTAAAGTAAGTATATTTTGTACTGACGGCGAGGTCCATTACAGAGTTAATTTCTGTTTTTAGAATAAGGTGGTCCCCTTTTTACAAGAAAACTGTACTGATATTAATTCCTGGTTGTTGTACGTTGCATGTTTCCTTTTATACATTTCTGGTGCATGTCTATTTCAAAAAATTTGTTTTAAATGCTATACAGTTTACAGGGAGCACTGCTTTTTGGATAATCTATTAGCACTTCTACAGGTTAGTTTTTGTGTTGGGCTAATAAATTATGTTAGTAGGTAAGTGGATAGAAATATAAGCACACGGTTTTTACGATTCAATAAGCAAAAATCTCACTGGGATTTTTTTTACAATCGGATAGATAACCCTTTCTTTTGATTGGAATTTTTGCCCAAAATAAAAACCTAATGCAGATTCGTTTAATCAAAAGGTTTTCAGTTAAATAGAAACGAAGAGGTTATTCAAATTTTGGAAATGTACCCATATTTTGCGAATGTTGTAGTGGGAAGATCTGGATATACCCCTTTTTTGGTGAGTATTTTTTTCATTTTAAATTTTGTATTAAAATTAGTAATTCAAAATTACAGCTCGCCTGTAAAAGTGGAAATTATGAAGTGGTGCATTACATGCTTAATCAAGGAAGTAGGTATTTGGATTTAATTAACCTCCTAATTTGTTAAATATGTCTTTTCTGGATGATTATTATTAAATAACACTAACTCTACTTATAGTTGCTAATATAAAAAGCAGGACAAACATGAATGAAAATGCCATTTATTTGGTAACGTTGTTCTACGTTTGGAATCCCCAAAATCTAAACGCTTTCTGCATTAAGGATTTATATTACGCTGGTGTTTCAATAAACGAACCAACACAAAAAGGCTTGACAGCTTTACATTTGGCTGTAATGTTCGGGAACACGTCTTTAGTAAAGTGGCTTATAAACAAGGGGGCTTCCCCAAATATTCCTCCTAAAGCCTATTCATTGGCGTTATCATACGGTAAGAAATATTAACTTAAATACCTTTAATTTTCCCAAAAAAACACACAAAAGTTTGCCTAAAATGGTGTATTATTTCCATCTTCCTGGTAAATGACCCTTTGATTTTTTTAAACTTTTCATTAACTTTACAAGGAAAAATACGATTGACCTGTTTAATTTTTCCAAAATAAGCTTTTATTATTGCAATTTTAGGACATGACGATACTGCTGATGTAATAAGGAAAATGGAAAAAAAGCAACTGGATTTTAATCAGTTTTATTAACAAACTATTTTACAAAATAGAGTTTCATTTGATTTTCAAACTATTTTGTTGCAAAAAAAAACTAAATTTAAAATTTTAAAATTTTTTTATATCTGTGTTATTTAAAGCTTAATAATATAAGTGTCAAAATAATCGAATATTTTTGTAATAACTACTTAAAATAAATTGATTTGTTAATTTGTTCTTATTGTGTAAATTTGATAACCTATCTATAGTGCTAATTTAATAAAAAAAAAAGAATTGTGTTCTATATATTGTTCTAAAAAAACGAGGGGAAAGAAATAGCGTGAACAAAAATTTCCAAGAATTCTTTGCAATTCCTTGTACAAAAAATTTCCAGGACTTGTTCAGAATTCCCCCCGAGATTTTCCTCAAAATAAATTAAAACATTCAATCTATGCTAACCTTTTCTTAAGTACCTTTGCACTATTTTCCCTGGACTGTGTACATTTTGTAATACAGACCTTTTAAATTTATTAGTTCAGAATGTGTTCCTAATTCTGCCACTTTACCTTTGTTTATTACGCAAATAACGTCCGCGTTTTGTATTGTGGTAAGTCTATGGGCAATTGTTATACACGTTCGACCTTCTGAGGCACTGTCGAGAGCCTCTTGCACAACCTGAAACAGGCATTCGTTAAGAAAAAAGTAGTTTAGTTGCCTTCAAATGTTATACACAACTTTATTTGTGGATATTAATATCCAATCTTACCCTTTCACTTTCAGTATCTAGAGCAGACGTGGCTTCATCTAAAAGAAGGACTTTTGGGTTTCGAACTAAAGCCCTGGCTATTGCAACTCGTTGTTTCTGACCCCCAGAAAGTTGGGCCCCCTTTTCCCCCAACCTTGTCTCATACCCCTGAAATATTTAACAACTTTAATAAAAACCTTAATCGTAGCATTTTTTTTCTTTTGTCTAGGCAAGCATTAAAAATAATCCACTTACCAGAGGCAGCGTACTAATGTAGTTATGAATATTAGCATTCTTAGCAGCTTCAATAACCTCATCTATACCAACCACTCTTGAATTGTCACCATATGCTATATTCTCAGCTATGGTTCTGTCGAATAACACAGGTTCCTGTGACACAATTCCTAATTGTGACCTTAGTCTCCTCAAAGCAATGTTAGCCGTACTTTCGCCATCAACACTCAAAACTCCACTGGTAGGATCGTAGAATCTTTCCATGAGTTGAACAATTGTGGATTTACCACAACCGCTTGGTCCGACCAGAGCCACGGTTTTACCTTGAAGAACGTCCAAATTAAGACCTTTAAGAACGGACGAGGTCTCGCGAGTTGGGTAGGAGAAGAATATTTCAGAGTATTTAAAGTTTCCCTTGTTCTAAAGAGAAAGGAAATCATTTTGTTGCATAAAACGCTGAAATACTACTTACCCAGTCGGTGTCAATTGGTTCTGAAACGTTTCTTATCTTTGGTACTCTGTTTAGGAGTTTTAATGCACGTCCAGCGGCTGTTAGACCTTTTTGCAGATTGGGAGAAAATGCAAGACCGTTTGCGATTGAAACTGTTCCCATAAGGAGAGCTTGAGATACTCTAAAACAACGTATAAGAAAGAACCTCCTTTTGGTACTAAATAAATCTTACTTGTAAACATTAGTATAATCCTCTCCATCACGAATAAGTTGCCCTCCGTAGTACATGCAAGTGGCAAAGGCGAAAAACAGAATACTTCTAGCTAAACCAAGAACACCAGCTCTAACATGAGTATCCCTCAACGATTTCTTATTATAAGGCTCTAACTGATCTATATATAGATTATGGAACGTTTCTTCACACACCAAAGAAGCTACCGTTCTTATGTTACTTATTGCCTCAACTGCAAGCTACAAAGATAAGATTGTAACATGTTTTTAGTTTGAAGAAAAGACCAACCTTTGTGGATTCTTGCAAAGACTTGTGTTGTGTTTTGTTCGAAGAGTTCATTAATCTTTGTTGGAAGAAGGTAGCAAGTAGAATAATTGGTACAAATGCCATACAAACAAGACCAAGTTTCCATTGGTAGTACATTGCCAAAGCAATTCCGCACCCTAGCATTACAAGCGATTGTACAATTGTACTAAGACGTTGACCTGATGCCTGAAAAATGGTTTTTATAATGTTTGGTTAAACGTTTTTAAAATATGCCATCAAGGTTGCCACAAGGAACACTTTATAACAAATATATTATGATGTTAAAGGGACCCAAAATTAAGCTCTGAGGTACACCCTTAAAGATATTAGGTACCTTTAAGTTTGTTTGGCTGCTAAATTAGTTGCACCCTTTTTTCCTTAAAATTAAGAGATGAACTTACTCCTTGAATATGCGCAGCCTCAGTCGATAATCGAGAGCACAAGGCTCCGGTTCCGTTTTCTTTTCTGTCAAACCAACCCATTTCTTGAGCAATCATAGCTTTAAACATTCGGCTTCGGAAGCGGCGCGTCAGTTTTTCACCAGCCATTGAGAAGAAGAATATCTAAAATAAAAACAGGATTTTTTATTTCTAGATATTTTTTGTTGTCTATTCTTTCTCGTCGAGTTTTCTTACTATGGAAATTACACTTACAGAATTAAATACTGCAGTTCCAGATACAACTCCTGCTATTATAAAGTACAAACAATATTTGTTACTTTCAGTGTGAATGTATTCATCATCACCTTTAGAGAAGACCTAAAAACAATTTGTTTAGACTAAGTTGTCGCTTAAAAAAGTAAAACGTTTCTAACCCCGAGAATATTACCAAATAACACTCCAAAGATTGGCATAACGCATCCCATAAAAGCAGCACCAAGACCACCAATTAAGAAGCAGTACCATTCTGGAGAATTCATTTTTAGGACTGTCCATAAAGATGTCTTAATAATTTCATCCTCAGTTTGAGTATCGAAGTCATGCACCTTTAAATTAAATTATGTATTAATTTACAACTTATTCTATTGATTTAAACAAACCTCGGAAGCCGCAGATACTACAGAACCTCGTTTAAGGTCGTTGAAACTAACTCGGGCCTTTTCTCCATCTTCAATTAAATCGGTTAGTCCAATCATTTCAGCGTTGACTTGGTTCATTACTAACTGGTAGTATTCGTCTTTTAGTGACATTAATTCTTCGTGTGTTCCTTGTTCTACTACTTCCCCTTCTTTAAGTACGACTATTTTGTTTGCTCCTTTGATAGTGGAAAGACGATGGGCGACAATTATTGTGGTGCAATGTTTACTTGCCTAAAAGTTAATGCGATTGAAGAATATTTGCCCCGAAAAAGAGGGTAGTAATTAATTTACCGAGTCCAGAGCAGCTTGCACTTTTTTCTCGCTGTTAGTATCCAAGGCAGAAGTAGCCTCATCAAGAAGTAACACTTTTGGATTTCTTGCCAACGCTCTTGCTATAGCGATTCTTTGTTTCTGTCCGCCGGAGAGTTGTGCGCCCCGTTCACCAACCAAAGTATTATAAGCCAGAGGAAGCTTCGAAACAAAGTCATGTGCGTTTGCTCTTTTTGCAGCATCTATTATTTCTTCCATGGATGCTTGCATGTTTCCGTAGCGGATGTTCTCTTCAATTGTTGTGCCGAAGAGAACGGGTTCTTGACCTACGACACCGATGTTTCGGCGCATCCACGTCAGGTCAAGATCTTTGATGTCTTCACCGTCAAGATGGACCTTTATTAGGGATAAGGAAGACGTTTACACAGTACTTTTGAATATTCTTCTGAGAGACTTACGCTTCCTGAAAGTGGGTCATAGAATCTTTGTATTAATTGAATGCAAGTTGATTTTCCACAACCAGAACTTCCTACCAGAGCTACAGTGTCACCAGCTGCTATTTCTAGATCCAAACCATTTAAAATCTAAAAATAAACTATCTGCTTTAAAATAGACACTTCTTTAAAAGATATAAACGGAAAAACAGAAAATTAATAGAAAATGTCAGTGCTTTATTTTTATTTTTGGACGCTACTTACCGGCACATCTTCTCTGGATGGATACTTAAAGTGTACATCCTTGAAAGAGATCTTTCCTTTAATATCACTGATTTGTTTGCCCTTGTTCTTGGAAGCATTTATAGTTGGCGGATGATCAATAACGGAGAAAATCTTAGAACCAGCCGCCTTTGACTGACCAAAAGCTTCAATATAAGGCGATGAAATACCAAAATTCATAGTAGCTGACATAACGGAAAAGAACACAGTAATCATGGTGTCAACTCCATACTTCGGATGAGCGTCGTATTTGTATTTAAGGATAAGTCTAATTCCGTACCAAAAGGATAGGGCGTAGTTACCGAATATGACGAACCATAATAGCCCGAAACCACAGGCAGATAGAAAAGCGCGGAAAATGTTATTTTTGGCGGCTTTGCCTAAATTCTCGTCGTATCGCTTAGATTCCAGTTCTTCGCCACCGAAAGCTATGACAGTTCGGATGGAGCTGAGCACTTCTTCTGCAATTGTTCCTGCGTCACCGTAAGCATCCATTTCTTTTTTAGCCAGTTTAGTTGTTAACTAAACATATTTGCAACATAAAACGAATTATTGTAAATGGTTGGAATTTCGGGAATACAAAGTATTACAATAAAGTAAACCCATGATGTTAAACAAAGTTATAACGAGCGAGCATTTAAATTCTACCTCGACTCTTGCCATGGAAAACAAAAGCTGCTTTTCCGTATGTCTCTGATAGTTTGTATAAACGTCAAAAAAGGATGACAACATCAAAAATGACATTAGTAGAAACTATCAACGACCTACGAAAAAGCAGCTTTTGTTTTCCATGGCAAGAGTCGAGGTAGAATTTAAATGCTCGCTCGTTATTATCAATGGTCTTGTTTGTTGTCTCTTAATATGGTAAAGTTGTCAATTATTCACAAAAGAAATAGCACTGGACAGTTTAGGTACCTTAAACTGTTCCTTGTGGAACTCCAAATTGAAAGTTACCGGAAGTAGATTACTATGTCCATTATTTTCTAATATCTGGATCTATTTTTTAGGTAACTTTTAATTTTGTCCAGTGCCAATTCTCTTACACCATAAACTCTAATCTTCGCCAAGAGAATGCTGTGACCAACAGTGTCAAATGCCTTTGCAAGGTCTGAAAAAGGTACAATATTTTGAGTTTACTTACTATTCCAATTATTCCAATGCAAATCATTGCTGCAGGAAATGAAGTAAGACAAACTAAAGCCAGTTCCCATCCTTTAACGAGTCCGATTATTACAGATGCCAAGGATGTGGCTTGAAATGCAATGAACATGGGTATCTTTTCACCAAGACCTTCTTCAAGTTTGTTTAGATCGCTGAAAAGGAATAAAGGAAGGTATGAATAGAAACCCTTTGGATATGCAATGTTTAAAGCCAGAAATGCATAGCAAATGAATTAAATATACATTCGACCGACAATAAGAAAATGTGGCTAAAGAAAGCAATTTTGTTTAGAGTTGCACGGACAATAAAAAGTAGCAAAAAGGGAAATATTTATTGATGAAAATAACTTACTCAGACATTCGACTAGCAAAATCACCAGTTTGATTAACGTCGAACCAACCTATATCCTGATTAAGAGAACTTCGAAGGTAAATACTTCTTATTTTGAAGATCTAAAAAAATTAAAAAACATTATTTAGTAAACCCTGTAAACATGTGTTTCCACTCCAAAATTTGAATAAATTTTAAGATAGAGATAATAAACAATCGTTCCGTGTATAAATTAAGATGCACGTATCAAAAATTTATTAACTGCAATTTCCAAAGCAAAGAAAAATTTTGTAATTAAAAAAAATAACAACCTGTCTAATGGCGGTGTAGTTGAACGTTTCCGTCGAAACATAGCAAGATATAAAAATCCCCACACCAATTATGGAGTTATAAATAGCAAAATGGGTAACTTGTTGTATGAACACATCTGTGGCTTCTTCTATTTCTTTTGGTGATGTCAGATTGTGTAACAGAATAGTATAGTCGATCATTTGTTTCGAGAGGGTACCACTGAGGATAGTATTAAGAGGTTGAAGTACTCCTGTTGCCATTGCACAAAGAGTTCCAATGATAAGCAAAAATATATCAAGGGGTGTTGCGTATCTAAACTAAAAAAAAGATATTTTTTATAAATGAGTAACACGAAAATTATTGTTAAAGTTTAATTCACAATGAAAATTAGCTTGCATCCGGTAAGAATAGAGGTAGCTTGTAAGAGCTTGAAATATGTATTTGGGATATACTAGAGTGCCTGGAAGAATTGACAGTTATTGTCGCCTTATAGAGTGACGACATGCATCATTCATTCTGTGTCATACAAATTATGTCATCAATTGTGATTGTAAGTTGTAATTGTTGTCACTTTGGCTATAACGTTGATGACATAATCTGTATGACAGAGAAGGAATGATGCATGGCGTCACTCTACAAGGCGACAATAACTCTCAATTCTTCCAGGCACTCTAGACTATACCATTCACAATGAATTAGCTTGTAAGATCTCATGCAAGCTAATTCATTGTGAATGGTATATCCCAAATACATATTTCAAGCTCTTACGAGCTACCTTAATTCTTACCGGATATAGGCTAATTTTCATTGTGAAACCCACTTAATTCTTACAACATCATAAAAACCTTTTTATATTTGCGTTCTATAATATGCACATTATGAAACCCGAAATTTGGTTTTTTAAAGTTTCTGAATTGCTTCATTATTAAACCCAAAATTTTATTTTATTGGTTGGTTTTCCTGATGCAAAAAGATGAATTCTTTTCTTGCAAGGTACTTTTTATTTACAAATTTTACTATTATAATCAATCGGGGGACATAGTTTTTTTGTAGTGGGAATAACTAGAAAAATTGGAGAAACGATATCAATGGTTATATTTTCTCAAAAACGCCTATTCATTCAGTATTAAATGATTAAAGTTTACAAATGTCATTATTCAATATGTCTAACTTTAATTTATTTTTTACTTCAAAATGTCAATGTTATGCTATAAGGTTGGTCATAAAAACAAAATTTTATCTTAAGTTTTTAATTCAAATTAAATAGTATATTAAAACATAGAGTTTTATAAGGAACGTTTTTTAGCACGCGTCCAGGTTTGGAAAAAGAGCCGCGCAGCGGCGAGTTTTCCAATGGACAAGTGATAAAAAACGCCTTATAAAACGAGTTATTTATACTATTTTTTATATTTGCTTTATTCAATTAATAAAAAAGCATGTTTAATTTAAACTAAAAACTTAAGATGAAATTTTGTTTTTATGACCAACTTTATATAGCATAACATTGACATTTTGAAGTAAAAAATAAATTCAAGTTAGACATATTGAATAATGGCATTTGTAAACTTTACTTATTTAATACTGAATAAATAGGCGTTTTTGAGAAAATGTAACCATTGATATCGTTTCTCCAATTCTTCTAGTTATTCCCTCTACAAAAAAAATATGTCCCCCGATTGATTATAATAGTAAAATTTGTTAATAAAAAGTACCTTGCAAGAAAAGAATTTATCTTTTTGCATCAGGAAAACCAACCAATAAAATAAAATTTTGGGTTTAATAATGAAGCAATTCAGAAACTTTAAAAAACCAAATTTCGGGTTTCATAATCTGCATATTATAGAACGCAAATATAAAAAATGCTTTTTAATGAATTAAATGAAGCAAATAAAATAGTATAAAAAACTCGTTTTATAAGGCGTTTTTTATCACTTGTCCATTGGAAAACTCGCCGCTGCGCGGCTCTTTTTCCGAACCTGGACTCGTGCTAAAAAACGTTCCTTATAAAGCTCTAATTTTTAATATACTATTATTTTTTGGATTCTTACCATTTTCATGTAACTAATAGTTGGAGTGTCATCTTTCTTTGGATCCTTCTTGTCCTTGTCCTTATCCTTGTCTTTTTCTTTTTTGCTTCTAAAATATTGTGTGTTTAAAAATCCATCAGCCGCTTGTGTAAAATGCTTACCCTTTTTTTGGATCGCCATTTTCCTTAATTTTTTCTTCATTTTCGTTTTGATGTAACACAATATTGCTGTCGTATTGAGATTTGGTCATTCTCCTGAAAAAGGATAATGTTATATTTGTTGGAAATATCTCTTCGAAGTTAAAAAATATTGTGCAATTTACTTACGCAACTTTTTTTCCAAAATTCCAATAAAATAGTCTAAAGCATATCTCACTCACCACAAATCTAAATTTGTCAATTCAACAATATATTATCAATTGTTCCAGTTATCATTTTTTTATCTGATAAAACAATGAAAAAATATATTAATGAGGGTAGAGTAGGTACTTGAAATTAAGACATGTGTAGTACAACATATTAAGGTTATTTCATAGATCCATGCATAATGCGTAAAACTTACGCTTTCTTTTTTTCATTACATTTTCTTAGTAAAGCATCAAACATAGTTTAGGTTATAGTAATAGTGCGTATGTTATAGTATAATAGCGCAGAAGTTTAGAGATAGACATAGATGCTTATGCACAAACTATGTATTGGCACACGGGTTGCCTATGTTTTAACTTCTGCGCTATTACTATAACATACGCACTATTACTATAACCTCAACTATGTTTGATGCTTAATAAGTAATAAGATTAAAAACATAAGTAATTAAAAAAGAAAGCGTTAGCTTTATGCACTACGCATAATTTTTGTTCGAACTTGAATTGATTCTTTAAAAGCCAAGAAATATTTTTCAAAAATAGTTTGTAAAAAGACAAACTATTGTTTGGTTTGCGAAATTTTTTTAAGCATGTTTTTTTTTTTTGTTATTTTCGGTATCAATATAATTATTGCTTCAAATATAAACTAAGGGACATCTCTTTGTTATGGTTAAACTATTCTTATCTCTCACTTATTTTCTTTTAGTTAGAGCGCAATATTTTGCACTAAAATTTATGTAAACTTAAACTAACGTAGGTAATAATGAGAATAAATTTAAAAATAAGCTTGACTTTTGACGCATTAACAATCTATTTTATTTTTGTTGCATTTACTGAAACACAGATTAAAGTTATTTTTAATCTGGCGTACGTGTTTGATGCATGCCTAGAGATCCCCAAAAAATTATGAAAAAAAATCTAATATACACTCGGAGATATGAGAGCGAAACTTATAATTATAAACCTTGACAACAAAACGGCACATATTAACCAAATATGTGGCTTAATCTATCCAAAACTATTTTCTGGGTTGCACGTTGTACTCGGAAAAGGTTAACATTTTTAATAACCCACCAAAAATTATAATTACCTGTCTGTTGTCTTTGAACATCAAAATCGTAAATGCAATTGCAATGTTGGGATTATTATATCATTTTCCTCATATTTAATTGAAATACATGATCTTCAATCTCTAGTTTTAGGGTACGTAAGTCATATTTTAGATTAAATAAATAAATAAAATAAAACGGTTATCTTCCTCTCACATAAGTTAAGTTGTAAAAATAACAATTAGTTTTAAACTAAAATAAATATATATTTTTTTCAATGTCAATACTATTTGTTGAGATCTTCAAAATCAGAAACTAATTAAGTTTTATGGGGTGTAATAAAATAAAAAGTATGTAGATGTTTACTTTTATTATCTTAAAAATATGCTTATATAATTATACGAGTATTATTCTAATAATTATTCTAATTATTTGGTATGTTTTTTTAACCTGCAGTTTGTAGTTTATAAAAATCATAGTAAAATCCTCTTTTTTGTAATAAATCATTATGAGTTCCCATTTCCACAATTTTGCCTTTGTTTAAAACACAAATGACATCAGCATCTTGTATTGTGGTAAGACGATGTGCAATAGTTATGCATGTGCGACCTTCTCTAGCTTTGTCTAATGCTTCTTGGACAATCTGTAAAAAATAATTTTAAGTCAGTTTTCTCCTGAAGTTGTTCATTTCACATTCGATCCATTTTAAGTATTTGAATTAGCTTCTTACCTTTTCACTTTCGTTGTCCAATGCCGATGTTGCTTCGTCAAGAAGCAGAACCTTTGGATTCCTAACCAGAGCACGAGCAATGGCTACTCTCTGTTTCTGTCCTCCTGATAACTGAGTTCCTTTACTTCCCAAATTGGTTTCATAGCCCTAAAAAAACAAAACGTTTGTTATAAAACTTAAAAATAGTTTAGGATGTTTAAATATCTGGGACCTAAAAGAGACCCTTGTGGAACACCTACCAAAGGCAACGAGCAGATAAAATTGTGTATATTCGCCTTCTTCGCAGCTTCAATGATCTCGTCTTGCGGTACATTTCTATCATTAGCTCCATACGCAATATTTTCCGCGATTGTTCTATCGAATAGGTTAGGTTCTTGTGATACAATTCCCAACTGTGAGCGCAACACTTTCATGTCCATAACATTGATATTTGTGTCGTCAATTGAAACTTCTCCGCTTGTTGGCGAATAGAAACGCTCCAATAGTTGAATAACCGTTGATTTTCCAGAACCACTTGATCCAACCAAGGCAACGGTTTTATTCTTCAATATGCTAAGGTCTAGACCTTTAATAACTGGAATTGTTGGCCTTGTGGGATAGGAGAAATACACGCGTGAGTACTCGATATTTCCTTCTTCCTGCAAGAAACCAAATTATACTTGATTTTTAGATTAGAAATTGGACATACCCATGGTTTAGTTGACGGGTATGCTATGTTGCGAATTTTAGGAACACGGTCAAAGAGCTCAAACATTCTTCGAGCTGCTGTAAGACCCTTTTGGAAATTGGGTGAAAAGGCAAAGGTGTTTCCAATTGACCATGCACCAAGAATAACACATTCTGCCACTCTAAAATAGAAAAGAAGTATTTTAGTACCATTTTAGACTACATCAGGAAGAATAGCCCCGGCATGCCCTACGTCACAGTTCACAGAAGAACCAACGACCAAAGAAAATAGTCATTTTTTTCTTATTCTGTGTTTCCAACATTGGTCTTTTTAAAACATTATTTAAAGAAAAATAAGAGAGTTTTTCAGGACCCATTGGTGTAAAAATGTTCCTTATATATTTTAATTTAAAATTACCTAAGAATCTACCGCAAGAATTAAAAAATCAAATCCCTTATTAATCTGATGATGATGATCACCCACCAAGATGTCAGCTTTAAACGCGAATTGTTTAAGAAAGCAACCATATCAAGGGGTATGGTTTGTTCTAGGTAATAGAAAAAAATGTTAGTTTTACCTCTTGATATGGTTACTTTCTCAAGCAATTTGCGTTTAAAATTCACATCTTGGAGGGTGCACGCATAAACTGCATAATATAGAGTTTTACAATAAACTAAACTTGAAATATCGAAGTTAAGACATTATAGCACATTTTTATACCAAGGGTTCCATAAAAAAGCCTTTTCTCACAAAATATTGCTCTAAAAAAATCGGAGACAGAATCAAAATTCTACTTCACAGACAGTTTTTTAAAGTGGATCTGTGATCTGTGACGTAGGAGTTGATTGTGTGTATGAACGTACTTGAAAACATTGGCGTAATCTACCCCTTCAGTGATAATTAGTTTAACTCCATACGTCATAGCGACTGTGTATGCCCAAAAGAACAGACTTTTTGCAAAACCAAGAGCTAATGATCTGAAGTGAGCCTTCTTTTTGGCCATCTTCTGGTATGGATGCAGAGCTTCTAAAAAATTTTCAACGAATTTTTCTTCGCAACCTAACGATTTGATTGTGCGGACGTTTCCAACTGCTTCAACTGCAATCTGTTACGCAAATAAATATTATTTGTCTTACAATAAAACAGAATCAATACATACTTTGGCAGAATCTTCCAGTATTCTTTGTCGACTTGTCGAATCACCTTGAAGTATTTTTTGTTCGAAATAAATTGAGACGAATGTAAGAGGTGAGAATGTCATCAACACCAAAGCCAATTTCCAGTTGAAGAACAATCCAAATGCGTTTGCTAAAATAAGAGTGGCAATGGAATTAAGCGCTGTACCAATCGGCATTCCTGACGCCTAAAAATTAAATGGTTATTATTTTTGCAAATGTGTCTTTAATTTGGTACTGACCCCTTGAATGTTGGCTGCATCTCCAGATAGTTTAGCACAAAGCGCTCCTACTCCATTTTCCTTTTTGTCATACCAACCGATTTCTTGATTCAGAATTGTTGAAAACATTCTGTGTCTGACCCGTAACGTTAATTGTTCACCTGCTAAACCAAAGAAGTATATTTGCGTAAACCAAACTATTCCAGTGACTATTCCAAGAATGAGGAAATATAAGCAGAACTTATTGCTTTCCGTTCGGACGAATTCGTCATCATTACTTGCCAGAACCTTTGAAGAAAAAAATTAAATAAAGTACTGTATTTTGTGTTGCTATTTTAGTTCTTACACCAATAATGTCTCCAAACACAACTGAATATATGGGAAGTCCAGCACCAGTAACGATTGATGAAAGGCAACCCAAAACTATGTAAAACCATTCAGGACTATTAAGTTTAAGTACTCTAAAAAGGATGTTTTTGTCTTCTTTAATATGTGCATCGCTCTACAAAAATTAATATAGATTATTTTAGCAACAAATCTAATAAGACGTACCTTTCTGTGTTCAAACCTTTGGATGTCAAAAATGGATTCTTTTCTTTCGTAGTCATGTCCATTTACTATGGGTTGAGATTCTAAAAGTTAAAGGTTTAGCAAATTATTAGTTTATTAGAAGTTGTCCAAAATACCTATAATAGTTTCTTTCTTCACGTCTTCGGATGTGTGATGTTTGACCAAATTAAAGTAGGCACCTTTCTTTTCAATAAGTTCGGAATGTGTGCCTTCTTCAACCATCTGACCTTTTTCAAGAACAACAATTTTGTTTGCATTTCGGACTGTTGACAATCGATGAGCTACTACTATTGTGGTGCAGAAATGACTAATCTAAAAGTGATAACGATCTTTTTTAGGCCAAGATAGATAATTGTGTACCTTGCAAAAAATAATATAGAACGGACAGATTTGCAACATAAATTAAGATGAATTTGCACAAAATTTTAAAATGGGTTGCTAATTAAGATTTTAAAAATGTCTTTGGAATAATTTCTTATCTAAAAAAATTCAACACCATTGAATAATACTCTTCGCCACTTTTTTTAAGAAATAATTTATCCAAAAGCGTTTTTAAAATCTTATTTAACATCTATATTTGTAAAATTTGGTGCAGATCCATCGTGATCTAAGGTTGCAACATAAAGGGGGCACCAAAAAAATCTGGCTATTTTTTGCGAGGTAGAAAATTATCTATTTTAGCCTATTTGTTTATGTGCATTTTTTGAATTTGTTGAACAATAGATTATGTTTAAGTCTGGAGTGTAAAAATTAAATTGTTGCGCAATCTTAAATCATGATCCAGTATAATTTGGACTAAAGTCATAACAATATAATCTATTTTTGTTTTATCTATTTACCTAAAATATACAGGGAGTTTCCAAATAACGTGGAAAAGGGATTATTCCTGGACTCATTTTAAGAATAAAAGTTCATATAAAGAGGTGTTCATTTTTGCGTCGTTAGTGAGTTACAGCCTCCCAAAAAACCCCTAAAAAATCAGTTTTTTCGCTGTAATTTCGAAAATAATTTTTTCTCAAAAAATTTTATAGGACCTTTTTGATTTATCTAAATACAAGAAATATTTTCCCCTTTGAAGATCTTAAAAAACGTGTTTATAGTGGGGGTCCTTAGGGGGCTGTAAGAAAAAAAAGTCAAAATCGGACATATGTTAATGGAACTTTTTTTCTTAAAATGGGTCCAGAAATTACCCCCTGAATTTTTTCCGCGTTATTTGGAAACATCCTGTATACTTATGTAGTTTACAGAAACAATGAAAGGACAAATCTGCTTTATGGTAGGTACTTCAAATTGCAATATGATAAATCAAACACTGATAACTTTATACAGCATCTACTATAATAATATCACAATCTTACGCAAAGCAAACATCATAGACAACTTTGATAACCTTGAAATCACTTACTTTGTCAAGTGCAGCTTGAACTTCAGCCTCACTAGCAGTATCCAACGCAGAAGTGGCTTCATCCAAAAGCAGTACTGAAGGTTCTCGAATCAAAGCTCTAGCGATAGCAACTCTTTGTTTCTGTCCTCCTGATAGTTGTGCTCCCCGTTCCCCTATTATGGTGTCATATCCTTGTGGAAGACTCTTGATAAATTGGTGAGCGTTTGCTTTTTTGGCTGCCTTTTCTATTTCATCTTGTGTGGCCGTTAGTTTCCCGTAACGAATGTTTTCAGCGATTGTCGTGGCGAACAAGGCGGGTTCTTGACCTACGACACCAACTTGATTACGAAGCCAGCCTAAGTTGTAGTCCTTGATGTTTGTGTCATCAATAAAGATCTGAAACGTTTCACAACTTAAGAAAACAACAAACAAAACATTTAAACCAACGATGCCTTACATTTCCAGAATCAGGATCATAGAACCTTTGAAGCAACTGAATGCAAGTAGATTTTCCACAACCAGATTCACCAACCAAAGCAACCGTTTGCCCAGCTTCTACCTTGAGACTCAATTTATTCAAAACTTTAACATCACTTCTGGAAGGATAGTTAAAGAACACATCCTCGAAAACAATGTTGCCTTGTATCTTAGACTTCTTCACGCCTGAGTTATCTTTGTCCTGAATTTTAGGCTCACTATCCAACACACTAAAAATCTTATGGGCGGCACCACAGGCTGTGCCAAAAGTTTGCAAAAATGGCGCACCTAGCCCAAAGTTCCATGAAGCCATTAAGGTATTAAAAAAGACAGCAATCATGTTACCAGGGGTGTATACAGCGTCTTCGATGTATTTTTCTTCAAGGATTAAACCAACTCCGTACCAAAAGGATAGGGCATAGCTGGTGTAGACAAAGAACCATAGGAGACCGTTGTTTATTCCATTGAATAAGTTTCTACGCACGTTGTTGTCACGAGCGTCAGTTAGATGTTCGTTGTACCTTACAACTTCTTTGTCTTGACCTTCGAAAGCTACCACTGTTCGAATGGAGGTTAGGACTTCTTCAGCAATGGCTCCTGCTTTGGAGTACGATTCCATTTCTTGTCTGGAGAACTTTGTTGAAAGCTTAAAGAAGAAATTGATTAAATAACTTGGACTTGTGAATATTTAATAAAATAAGCAGTACTGCTTATGCAATTTAAAGATTATCCAGATGAGATGATTAAATGTTCTTACCCAAGTAACAAATGCCATTGTAGCAGTCGATATAGGAAACGAAACCAAACAAACTAAAGCTAATTTCCAACCAAGAATCAAAGCCCATATAACCGAAACAACGCAAACTGTTTGATAAAACAGAAACAACGAAATTTTGTCTCCTATGCCATCTTCAATTTTGTCCAAATTGCTAAAAAAATGTGTTAAGTTTTTAGCCCAATCATTCTAATAATGCCCCCAGAAAAAAATCCCAACCAAGATCTGCTTATGCAGGTTTGTAGCCACTACCCCCAGGAACATAAAAGTGAAAAATTCCCACAAAATTTCCTTGACCTTTAGCCCCCATCTTGCATAGAAGTGAGGAGTTTTTTGTTAATACCTAAACTATTTGGCACTTTTAAAAAAAGTTTTAAAAATTTTTAGGAACATTATTTTAATAAGAATACAATCATTTTTAAAAAAATAATAAATCACCAAAATGAACGATTTTATAGCACTTTGAAAATGAGCTAATTTGTTCCTACAGAGAACGCTGCAATCTATGCTTCAGGACTCTATGACTAAGATAGACGATTATGATGAAATAAGGTGATTTTCAAAGAGCTATAGAATCGTTAATATTGGTAATTTATTATTTTTTTTCAAAAGGATTGTGTTCTTATTAAAATAATGTTTCCAAACATTTTTAAAACTTTTTTCAAAAGTGCCGAATAGTTTAGGTATTAACAAAAAACTAACTCCTCACTTCCATGCAAGATGGGGGCTAAACGTCAAGGAAATTTTGTGGGAATTTTTCACTTTTATATTCCTGGGGGTAGTGCCTACAATCCTGCATAAGATCTTGGTTGGGATTTTTTTCTAAGGAACCTACAAATTTTAATTAGAATAATTGGTCTATTTGTTTATTTTTTAAATGGAAACATACTCAGTAAAAGAAGTTGCAAAATCTCCAGTCTTGTTAACGTCGTACCACTCTACATCTTGGGCCAGCGTTTTTTCCAAAAATCTCTGGCGAATTTTGTAAATCTACAAAAGAAAACTTTATTAACTAATCTTCTTTGGCAGTACCTACTTTTTTTCGAACCTGTCTTAGGCAACTCCAATTAAACATAAGTCCAGAAAGGTATGTAAAAACAATAGAAACCACCCCCAATATGGCGGTCGTAACACCGAAAAAGTAAACTTGATCATAGAGAATGTTGTCATAATGTTCTTTTTGTGTGGGTGTTATAGTTTCATTGGTGTAGAAATGTGCAGCATAAGCAACAATATCGCCAGTAATTTGACTGAATAGTACCATCATGTAAGGGTGCGCCAACCCAGTTATGATAATCGATACTGATCCAAGAAATATGAAAAGTTTGTCCAGAGGAGTTGCATAGCGATACTAAAAAACAAATTATTTAATTATTTTTTTTTTTTAATTTCAATCAGATTGTGAATGGCCTTTTCAGTTTGACTCAATATAGAAATTTTTTATTTATTCTATTATCAGGTTGTGGCACAATTTTAAGAAATATTGAATTTGCAAATTGAACAATACATAAGTGGTTCTCAATGCTTTGAACATTTAAAAAACAATTTTTTTTAATTTCTGTTAATGATTTAAAACCACAAAAAACATGTGGAAAAATTAGGAAACAACTAATACACAAGATGTCCGCTTTTTCTAATATGGCAAATATATAAAAACAATTTTTAAAAAAAGTGCCCTCCCTCGGAATAAATGACCTTTAAGCAGGTAGACTAAAAACACGTAATCTTAAATGATTTGTCCAACCATCATGAAATTTGTACAATCAATAAAGGTAATAAATACGCTCATTTAAAACCCATTTTGATTTTTGTGTCATTTTGGTGCCTCTTTTAAAATGGGTTACCTCTTATTTTGCATTTATCTTGACAAAATACTTACTTCAATTTAGTTATTTAATATCAGTGACTTAGAAATTTCAAAAGAAATTTTTTTCTTATGCAAAAATATCGGGTACATTAAGAGTGTTTTTGGCAGTTTATTCGTAAACGGAACAGTTTCATAGAAATTTCCAGTGGTAAAAAAGTTTTAACTTAAATTGATGTATTTAAAAAAATTACAAAATTCTTAAAGGTTAAGAATTTATATGCAGTTTTTATTAACACTACCAGTGTTAAACCCATTTGAAAAGGAGCCCCAAATTTTAAAATGGGTTTAAAATTACCGTTTTTATTATCTTTATTGACTGTAGAAATTTCATGCTGGTTGTACAAAACATTTGGTAAATATTTACGATTATGTGTTTTTAGTCTACCTGCTTAAGGGTCACTTTTCCGAAGGGGGGCACTTTTTCAAAAAACTTTTTTACCGAGTGTCTTGAATTTTTCCAAGTAGTCCGAGAAAATCTTACATTTGGTCAAGAAATTTTCCCGGCAGCACAATTTTTATGGGAAAGTGTAGTTTTGATATCTAGAAACATAATTACCATGTGCGCACTCATGCGCATATTAGCATTTTGTGCTAGAGCCCCCCAAAGAGCCCCCGTTAATTGGTAATACTAGATCATGGAGGATTTACACCAAATTTTGGAAATAGACACTAAACAAGGTTCTAAAATGATTTTCGTAAACATTTTTTTCGTAAAAAAATTTCTTCACCCCTCAAGTGGCCCCAAAATGAGTAATATTTATCACGGTGGATTTACACCAAATTTTAAAAATAGGTTCATAATAAGGTTCTAAAAAACAATTTTGAAAAAAAAATTATGTAAAAAAATTTCTTCGCCCCCTATGAAAAATAGCCCCCAGAAGGGGCAACAATTTATTTTTCAAAAATATATTTCAAAAATGGTTTTTAGAACCTAATTTTGCATCTGTTTGTAAAATTTGGTGTAAATTGAACGTGGTAAATATCACTCATTTTGGGGCCATTTAGGGGGTGAAGGAATTTTTTAAAAGAATTTTTTTCATGAATATCATTTTAGAACCTTATTTGGTGTCTATTTGCCAAATTTGATGCAGATCCACCATGATGTAGTATTACGAATTAAAGGGGGCTCTAGCACAAAACGCTAATATGCGCATGAGTGCGCACATGGTAATTATGATATAAAATACTACACTTTTCCACAAAAATTGTGCTGCCAGAAAAATTTCTGAAAAATAAGGGCTTTTTGTAAGATTTTCTCGGACTAAAGGGATTTTTTATATCAAAAAAAGCCAACTATACGCGGATAACTAATAATTTTTTTTTACTTACAAGCTTGTAGTATGGAATCGACTCATTTTGCTTTTTCTTTTTTGATTTGTCATCTTCAATAATAGCACCCCTAAAAAATGATTGCACAAAATTAACAAAAACTCACAAAACTGCAATTTAATATTTACATTGATAACAAACTATTTTTAAATAAAGCGGTTGCCTTTGATCTGAATAATGAATGAATTCAGAAATATAAGTACTTTAAGGTTTTATTTATTAAGCAATTTATTTTGAAGCTCGCGTAGAAATGAACTTGCTAATATTGGAGATGTAACTAAACAATAAATAGAAAAGTTTTGAGTCTTATAATTTTTGCAGCTTTACTTAATTTATAGATAGCGCGAAAATTCAATAAAATAAATCCAACAGTTTTAAGTACCACAATAAGGATTAGAGTTATGATATTTAAATGAGATAAAATGACAGTTTATTTGTAATTTTATGAACTGGTCGACATATTCTACACGTTTTAAATTTTAACACCAATTTAAGAGCAAAAAATTTAAACATGTAATTACAATCAAAGTAGTACCTAAAGTGGTAATTTAGGCAACAAAATGTATCTAGACAACGATAATATCTTACTTATTCTAACTATTAACGAATTTTGCACGTTTAATTAGACGTATCTAGCTCCTAATAAGCAAAATTTTGAAAAAAATGTATTCGGTCACTAGGCCAAATGTATTAGTTCATTTCTCTAAAGGAAATGTACTATTGTAATTGCAATTTCTGAAAATCGATGTTTTTTTGAAACTGTGCCTAAACGAAGCAAGATACAGAAATGTTAAGGGTGTTGGAAAGATGCTACAAAAAATTACCGATCTTTTAATACTAGAATCATCTCGATCGGACCATCCACTGGGTTGTTATTAAAAAATATCACTTTGGTGTATGTTAGGATGGATGGATGGATGGATGGATGGATGTACGGGACAAAAAATTTCTTTAACTGTAATTTACTCAACTATGGTACTAGATAGAAGGTTCAAACTTGGCATAAGTAAATACCAAAGCCTTGTGGTCAAGGTGACCTCAAGGTCAACATGACCACTGGTCAAGGTTAGAAGATATTGCATGCAAAAAAAAATGTAGCCCAAAATATTGTGATTTTTTTTTGCTTAAACATATTCTTTCGGAGAGCCCTTTGTGTTAAAACTTTTTAAAAAAAATTCTATGTGTAGGAAAAAAGCTGTGACGTTTTCAAATGTCAATGTTTGCATTGATATAGCTCCAATATTACAATAGTTAGAGGACTCAAACTTGGAGGATGGATACACAAGAGACAGGGGTTCAAGGTCATGTCAAGGTCATATCTTTCTAAAGGTCAATATCATTTTTATTATTAAAAAACTATGCTAAGTTAAATGCAAGGTAAATGTTGGACATGTTTTTAAAAACACAAAACGTTGTTCTTATGTTTCGAACTTAGTAGGCCATCTTCAGGAAACGATTTAAAGTTTGACTTTGGTTATCTCAAAGATTACAATAGTTAACGGTTTCAAACTTGGAGGATGGATAACCAAAAGACAGAAGTTCAATGTCATGTCAAGGTCACATTATTTGAAAGGTCAATAGCATTTTTATTACTAAAAAACTGTGTTAAGTTTAATGCAAGGTAAATGTTGGACATGTTTTTGAAAACACAAAAGGTTATTCTCATGTTTCGGACTTAGTAGGCCATCTTCAGGTGACGATTTATAGTTTGACTTCGGTTATCTCAAGGATCACAATAGTTAAAGGTTAAGGTATCAAACTTGTAGGATGGATAACCAAAAGACAGGAGTTCAAGGTCATGTCAAGGTCATATTGCTTGAAAGGTCAATAGCCTCTTTATTATTAAAAAACTATGTTAAGTTAAATGGAAGGTAAATGTTGGACATGTTTTTGAAAACACACAAGACTGTTCTTTTGTTTCGGACTTACTAGACCATCTGCAGGAAGCGATTTATAGTTTGACTTCGGTTATCTCAAAGATCACAATAGTTGGAGGTTTCAAACTTGGAGGATAGATAATCAACAGACAGGAGTTCAAAGTCATGTCTAGGTCATATTGTTTAAAAGATCAATAGCATTTTTATAACTTAAAAACTATTTTAAGTTTAATGCAAGGTTGGACTTGTTTTTGAAAACACAAAAGGTTGTTCTTATGTTTCGGACTTAGAAGACCATCTTCAGGAAGCGATTTATAGTTTGACTTCGGTTATCTTAAAGATCACAATAGTTAAAGGTTTCAAACTTTGAGGATGGATAACCAAAAGACAGGAGTTCAAGGGCATGTCAAGGTAATATCGTTTAAAAGTTCAATACAATTTTTATTAATCAAAAATTATTTCCTGGTACATGCAATGTAAATTTTGGACATGTATTTAAAAACATAAAAGGTTGTGTTTATGTTTTGGACCTTCTGGACTATCTTCAGGAAACGCTTTGATTCTAACAAAAAAATGAATGTAACGTAAGAAATGAACTCAAGAGTCGGATCCACCGGTCTCGACTCAGCTAGTTTTATTTAGTAAAACTCCAAAAATTCTGTTACTTTGGCATGCAAAGATCCACCGACCTTATAGCAATGTTCAAAAGAAAAATGTTTAGGAGTAATACGAGATTTTTTTACTTTCAACATATTTTGTTGCACCGATTTACCCTATGATGCTCTTTAAAAAAGTGAAACAATTTATGTATTCCTAGTTAGTACCTATTCTGCTCTTACCTACATACATGGAACTACCAAGTGGAACCAATAATACAGCACTAATATAGGTTGCTGACTCCATAATTAAAATTACACAACCAAAATTGACACTTCTTTGACTTTTTACCAATAATGCCAAAGTCAAAGAGAATGAATTTAATTAATTTAGGGTATGGTCCGTAAGTCATTTTGGTAAACCAAAGTGACAGAAAACGACTTGTTACACAATTCGTTGTCATAGAAAATGATTGTTAAAACTGTCAGTTTGGTTTACCAAAATGACTTACGGACTATACCCTTAGTTAATAATTTGTCTATGCCAAAGTGTAATTTTGGTAGTAACGCACTATAAAGCATAAAGCATGTACTAAAGCCAAAGGTACTTATTGTGTACGTAATGTGGGTATTTTATTCATTTTATTTGATGTTATTAAAAAATGCTTAAAGAAACAGGTAACTCTTTGCTATTCTACTTCATTTTTTTTCGTACCTAGGTGCTTTTTTTGTACGACTTATTACTAGACTTTGGTTGATAATAAATTGTTACCTAACATAACATGGGCTAAAAAAAGTTTTAATTGGTAAGAAATCCATCTGATGAACCATAAGTTATTGGGACATGCCTAGAGACCCCCAAAAAATTATTAAAAAATAGTCTAAGTCATACAGGATGTCCAAAAATTGGCGCATTGGGGCACGTCTAGCGAGTTCTAAAAAATTGTATCTTAAATACCCCCGGAGATATGAGGTCCCAAAGTGCGAAACTTTAAACACTTATATCTTGAAGGTAACAGCACGTCATATTAACGAAAGACATGGCTAAATACAAAGGCACAATCTATCTAAAATAATTTTACCATTTGTTTATCTTTTAGATGGTCAAATTACATTTTTATAATCAACTTACTTTTACAAAATATTTATGAAATAAAGCTAACAACAATATCTATCTAATAATCTAATTGAAAAAAGAATGATTAAAGAGGAATTTTGAGAAGCATAGAATCTTAGAAATATGTAATGTTGGTTGCCTAAGTTTCAGGAAAAACAACCCTTCTTGCTTTATGGACTACATATAAGAAACCAAGAAGGGTTGTTTTTCCTGGAATTCAGGTAACCAACATTACATATTTACAGAATCTGCTTCACAACATTCCCCTTTAAGAATCATAGATGGGTTAAATATGCACTTGTCTTAACAGAGCTGCCAAATTTATCAAACTTTAACCGCAGGTATTTTCATCAGAGATAAGAAAAGATGTATTTTTTTTAATGTATAATTATTACTTACTTTTTGAAATTCTTATTTAGTGGTTCGGTTTCAGTGGACTCAACTTCTTCATCGTGATTCATAGTATTTAAGTACACTTAACAGTTTGCGAGGCTTCTGTTAGTTGATGAGTTTTTTAGGCAACTGATCGGGAGTGTTATGTTTGGATATAAAATCTATTACTAAAATAACAATAAATCGCTATTAGGTATTATAATTAAAGCAAAATATCTGATGCCAAATCATTTAAATCATCCTATTGTTGAAACTAAGTTCAAATTGTTAGACCTTGACTTTAATCAAAAGAAGAGTATTTTATGAATACAAATTAATAGAAATCATTAGATTCAATGGGAGTGCACCAGTTGTGGATATTTAATTTTATTTACACTACTTTTTTGTTAAACTTTATTAGCTGAAATACATGGGATGCCCTAAAATTGGCTCATAAACGCAATGGTACGTTCTTGGGGCATGCCTAGGGACTCCTGGAAAAATGTTAAAAATAATCCATCTGTTATATTCATTGAGGAAAATGCGAACAAAGTTGCATAAGTTTCGCAACACAGTCTACGAAAATACATCTTAAAATACACTTTTTTGTATTAGATTTTATTGACATTGTTGTTAGCTTCATTTCATGAAAATTTTGCAAAATTAAATTGACTATAAAACTGTAATTCGACCATTTAAAACATAAACAAATGATGAAATAGTTTAAGATAGACTGTAGCTTTGTATTAAACCAATTTTTTTGTTAAAATGTGCTGTAATCTTTAAGGTGTTCAAAGTTTTACACTCTGGGAGCTTATATCTACATTTTTACAGGGATCCCTAGACATGCCCTTACGACGTACCGTGGCATTTATGCGCCAACTTTTGGACACCCTGTAGGGCATTTTTCTATTTTTATTTAATTTTTTAAAACAGTCCAAACTGATCTTTGATCACTCCAGAAGATTTTTAAAAAATGGGTCTGCTATAACGCTAGTAAAATCTAAAAAAAAACCTTGTGTATGCAATTCTACCAAAAAATTATAAAAATTTTTTGAATACTTTACCAGTAATTAACAGAAGTATTTTTTTTTTAAACAAATTGTATTAAAAAATTAATCAAAAACTGACCTATTATTGTGGAATTTTTGTTTGTTTTCTTTTTTAACAGTAAAAAATGTGTATACTAAATTAATATCCAGCGTACGATATTTGCACATTATTACCATAACGTTATCACTATTGCGACAATAACCTATGCATTACTCAAAAGAACTCAAGGTAAATTATCATAAACCTAATATTATACTGGACTATCGCAATAAATTAAAATTATTATTAATTATAGGTACAAAAAAAATACCTATGCACCAGTCCATTTTAGGATTTTTTTATTGTTAAAAATTAATTGTTAAACATTTTATTTAAATCCAAAACTTTTTGAGGAATTATGAAACAAATTGAGCACGATACTATTATTATTTTTGAATGACGCCCAAGACGCCAATGCATTAAATTTGGACGCCCGGCGGGCTGCCGCCTTTTTGCCTTGACATTGTTAAACTTATGTTGTTCTCTTGCATAACATTTTAACACAACCGTTAATCATAAAGTGTGATTTATAGTTAAATTAAATTAACTCAAGCCACTCAAAGCTACTTTACTCCACTTAACTTGACGCTACTAAATTAAGGCATTTATAGTATAAATTTACACTTTAATTTACAACACGCCAATTTAGTAAACGCCATCTATCGGTAAATGTTAGAATCGTGTTATTTACAGAAATTCATCTGAAATTCTTCGATTATCTTTGTAATTTTAAAAATTTGGTCTAGTAGCCGATAGATGGCTCTAGTGAAGAGGCTTACTTTACATTGAATTAGCTGAAATTAACCAAAATTAAAGTGTGATTTAGAGTTAAATTAAATTAACTCAACGCCACTCAAAGCTACTTTACTCCACTTAACTTGACTTGACTAAATTAAGGCATTTATAGTATAAATTTATACGTTAGTTAACCACAAGCTAATTTAGTAAACGCCATCTATCGGTAAATGTTAGAATCGTCTTATTTCTGTAAATATACAGAAATTCATATGAAATTCTTCGATTATCTTTGTAATTTTAAAAATTTGGTCTAGTAGCCGATAGATGGCTCTGTGAAGAGGCTTACTTTACATAGAATTAGATGAAATTAACCAAAATTAAGAAATAGAACCTTAAGTAAACGTCAAGTTAAGTTAATTGGATGTGTAAATGCGATTTTATCTTTCGTATAATTTATTTCAGTCGCGATACGTTAATTATAAGTGAAGTTAAGTTAATTTATCTATAAATCAAGCTTTAGGGTTATTGTTAAACCTAAAGTTAAGTTAATTCAGCTAGACACCAATTATTAATGCCATCCAATTAGATGCCTCACTTATTTGGTTTTACAATTTTTTAACCTTCAAAACTTAAACAGCAGGTTTATCTACATATTAAATTGATTTGATACAGTTGAAGTTTTTAATAATTGTCTGATCCCAATAAAATAAAATAGTGTTAATATTGAAATTAATTTTTTTTTTAATTAAATGTAAAATAGCGCGATTTACAAAAGAACTAATGCCCGGTTTCTCCACAAATTCTTAACTGTTTCTTAAAGTCAAACTGACATTTTATCATAAACAGAGTTTGACAACCACCACCTAGACATTGTCTAAAATTATGATTTCTATGATTAACTGTCACTTAAATTTATTCAATGACTTAAAACGTGTGGTGCAACCGGCCATAAAAGATTGGTCCACGTTTCGATATAAATGATATCTTTCTCAGGACACTATATTAAACAAAAGAAAATGTTACTTTTAATTACAAAAACAAAGCTTTGTAATAATTCTACATATTATGAAGTCCCTTTAAAATATAAGATTACCTTGTAAATTAATTAATAACAATATATTGCTTATTCATTTTATAAACATTTGGCAAAACGTTGGAAAACAATGATTTACACAATTTCTAAAAATGTAGGTAAGTTTAGGGAACATTTATTATGTAATATGAAAATATGAGGTTGGTTGTGAATTTTGGAAAAACGAAAACCGTCATGTTGCGGTTATATTTGTTTTAGTCCAAACTTTTCAATTTTAAGGGTTTCACTCGCGCGTTCTTCTACCCTATATAGTCCAAAATGTACTAAATAGATTTTCACAACAATCGCGATCCCTATGAAAGTCGTTGAATGAGAATCTTACGTCCAAATGTTTGGCCAAAAATATTGGACCTAAGCCAAGCTTTCTTGGTATAGGTACAAACATTATCGCATGCTGATTTATTTCCTTAAAAAAAATTGTTAAAATAATGAAAGAGAATTTTCATGCCCACTTTATATTTTAATAAATATACATAAAAGATATAAAACAAAGATTCTCTCCAAACTATTTGTTTTATATTAAATTATCAAATATCCATATATAAAAGATTAAAATACATAAAACAAACAAATAAAACAAAAACTGCACTTAACTAATGCCCACCCTAGACATCAATAAATTGTAACGATCAATTGCAACGTCTTCTTGTGTAGTTAACCCGCTATTCACCCATTCCGTTTGTATCGAAGTCACCGGTCGACACATCTCAGAAGCCGTCAGATTGACTCATTTATTTCTGACGTATTTGGACGTATCTGAGATGCGTCGACGGTGACTTCGATACAAACGGAATGGGTGAATACAGTGGATTGCAAATTTTATAGTGAGTGTATACTACACACCAAATGTAAAAATTTTCAAGGATTTTGCCATCGCACGTAAGAAAAATTGTGCAAAGAGGGCGAACATAAGGCTTGCCATTAACGATCTAATAAATTGTAACGATAAATTGCAACGATTTTGTTGGCCTATGATCGACAAGCCGACGAGTGCCGACTTAACTCGACCTAAGGTAGATTCACCTTAGAAGAGTAAAGCAATGTATAGATTTTTTTTTACATTTCTATGTAGTTTTTTTAATTTTTGGTTAATTTACGCCAAAGAAAAGTGGAAGTAAAGTAAAATTTAGGTTCTATAAATCAGACTTTTTGAATTTTAGTAATTTATTGTTGTGCCTAGGGTGGGTCTAATTTAGGTCAACTCGAGCTACTTATCATGTGAAGAGTAACATCTACGCGTTTCGACTTTTGCCCATTTCTAGTTTAAATTCAAAATTAACAAAACATGAGTGCATTTTGTTAAATATTTAAGCAGTAAAAGTGTTTCAAAAATTACCGTTTTTTTAAACAGAAGATTTTACTTACAAAAATGTTTTTCAAGAGAAACAAAAACCCCTGTAAATTGCTTTGATAGAGAATAAATACAAATATTTGAAGTATATGTAACCTTTTTAACATAATTTTAAACAAAAAAATCGTGGGGTGTAAAAGGTACGTACTTGTTTGGATTTTCTATAAACTGTTATAAAAATAAAAATTTGAACCGATTCGGTATTTATGTACCAAATTAATCACAAAACGAGTATCCTTATTCGTATTATTTAAAAATATCTGTTTATTTGAATAGTTTCCTTTTGTCAAAAAATCCATTGACTCATAAATAGTCTATAAATTTTTGAATAGAAAAAATACAACAGCACCCTCTCTTTAAAATCTTTGACATTATGTTAAAGGCATCTACGATTTTGTTAATTTAGTTCAGATTTTTAATAACAGAAGCGCTGATCATATTTGACTTGCTGGCCTTAAGATTAAAATTGTGTCATCAGGGTCATCATTAGGTTAAGGTCACTGCTTAACTACTAATCAGCTTTACAAAGAATGAAAATTGTCATTCGTCCTTGTGCATAATTAATAAAAATAATACAGGAACAATAAAACTGAGCATATCGGGACTTACACTTAAGACAGTGTTTTTTTATCAAAATAAAATAAACAAAAGATACTTTTTAATCTTAATAAATTTTAGGGGTCGGGGGGGGGGGGGGTTATGACCCCGAAACTTCCCCCCCTGAATACAGCCTTGAATTTTGCTATCTAGAAATTACAAGTATTAACAGCGACATTTTTTAAGCGAGGGGCAAATTAATGAGAAAAATTGTTTCATTCCTTAATTTGCTCCTTGAATAAAAACGTATCTACTTAACAAGTAATTCACAAATCTAAGTCGGGTTGCTTAAAATCAAAATAAAATTCAGTTTTTTCCATTGAATTAAACTAAAGTGTTTTAAAAAGTATATTTTAATAAAATTTCAATAATGTATCTATTTTTTTGATCAGTGCGCTTTATATTTTTCATCTTCGGCCAGCCATGAAGAATATTCCAAAGTTTTCTGATGCCAATAATTTGCTAAAAATTCAAAGGAATCTCCATTGCCCCCGTATTCTTTAGGGGTCAATTCAATACCTAAAATTTGTTGCACAGCTTCATTGGCATTGCTATGCACTCGTATTCTTTTCCCAAGTTTTGCAGGCAACAAACTTTTAAACATCTAAAAAAAATATTTTTAAAAACTGAAAACACTGCTTTTATTTTTTAATTATGAAACACAAATAAAGCTAATTTTGGCCTAAGTAACTACGTTTTAATTAATTTAAAATTTTCCATTTTTTAAGTAGAATACTTAATATACAAATTAAACCAAAATAATTAATTTGGTTTACTAATTATCATTTTATGATAACGGGTACCTATAATTAAAAAAAAAACTATGTTTATAGATGTAAAAAATTGTTTTGCATTTTCAGAATGAAGACAAATAACTAAATGATAGAAAAATATTATATGTAACTGGAGTAGGTACCTTTTTATTTGGTACTTAAGTATATTATTAAATATTAAACAGTAACAAACTCTGCATATTTCGTCAGTTTATTTGAATTTGACCTTGAGATGACCTTCAAATGAACTAAAATAAGCTGGGCTGAAATTATTTCTTTAAATTTTAATTTTGATAAGAGGATTTTATTTTCTACCTTACCCATAGTTACTTACACTTATAATAACGTGAAAAAACGTTGGTACATTAATAAATGCTAGCTGTTGCGGCCTACAATAATAATTCAGCAGAGCATTAGCGGACCTTTGAATCATAGCGGGGGTAAACTGCCTTATATGCGCAAAAGTTAACCCTTCAAGGTCAAAAATAGACGTAAACCCGTAAATATGCACTTTTTCAATCTCCTGTAAAGCCACATCAAAAACCATAAACACGACCTTGCCAAGGTCACCAATAGAGTGCAGTTTTGGATCATGCGCAGCTAACCGATTGATAAAAACCCCTGTATTGTCGGCTTTTGTTTGACGAAGTGGAAAATAGCAATTGAGGTTTAGTAACTCCTTTACTATGTCTAGGTTTGGGTCTCGGTTAGAGTACCATTCTGGTCTGTCTCTTTTCATGGTGTGGAAATTTGTTATTTTAGTTTTGGTACGGTCTATGTCGAATTTGCACCCGCGCAAAAACGGTAAAATGTATTTATCTTCCATGCGGATTGATATTTTGAGGTTAGAAGTAGCCCAGTCTTTTATTTCCTTTAAGCCTTTTTCTCGGGTTTCTTTTGTTTCTTTAAGAACCTCTTCCATGTACTTTAGCCTTTCTTCGTCCATTTTTGGTAATTTTGAGAATGTATTATGTAACTACAGCGTATCACTTTATAACAAAGTTGGATTAGGACTGAATAGAACGCGATGTGAATGTGAATATCGAAAACATTAATCGAATAATTTATCTCTACCGCGATGTTTTGAGTGTCATGCTGTTGTAATATAATCGAGGGGTAAACGATTCAAAAGTGTTGTGAAAATAATAAATAGCATTTGCTTACAAATTTATTTGTATTTCATTTTCATACAATGTATGACCTCAAAGTTATTTAAACTATAGCTTTCCTTATAAAGAATCATGGAAGACTATAAAAATAATTTATAAGAAGTGAGGGTATTTTAGGAATTTTTTGATGCTAGGAATTAATTCTTTTGAAACCAAATTCTTGAGAAATCATGAAAAAAATTGAGCACGAACCAATTCTCTTTCTTGAATGACGCCCAAGACGCCAATGCATGAAACGCATTGAATTTGGACGCCCGGCGGGCTGCCGCCTTTTTGCCTTGACATTGTTAAACTTATATCAGATATGTATTGTTCTCTTGCATAACATTTTATTAACATAACCGTTAATCATAGGGGTTATTGTTAAACCTTAATTCAGCTAGACACCAATTATTGATGCCATCCAATTAGATGCCTCACATAAGTATTTGGTTTTAAAACTTTTCAACCTTCAAAATTTAAGCAGCAGGTTTATCTACATATTTAATTGATTTGGTACAGTTAAAGTTTTTAATAATTGTCTGATCCCAATAAAATGAAACATTGTAAATATTAAAATTGAAACATTTTTTAATTGTATGTAAAATAGCAGGGATCAATCAAAAAAACTAAATGTCTAAAATAATAGTCCACGTTTCGATATAAATGATATCTTTCTCAGGACACTATCATAAACTAAAGACAATGTTACTTTTGATCACAAAAACAAAATTTTGTAATAATTCTACTTATAATATACTTAAGTCTCTTTAAAATATAGAATTACCTTATTTATTAATTAATTACAATTGCTTCTTTATTTTATAATCATTTGGCAAAACGTTGAAAAACATTGATTTACACAATTTCTAAGAATGAAGGTAAGTTAGGTTATATAACATTTGTTATGTTATATGAAAATATAAGTTTGGTTGTGGATTCTGTAAAAAACGAATATCTTCATGTTACGGTTATTATACTCTTCGCAGACAAAGTCGATGAGTATTATATTTGTTTTAGTTTGTGTTTTGGTTCAAACTTTTTAATTTAAGATTTTCACTCGCACGTTCTTCTACCCTATATAGTCCAATATGTACTGAAAAGATTCTCAAAGCAATCGCGATCCCTGTACGAAACTAGTTGAATGAGAATTTTGGCCAAAAATATTGGACCTAAGCCAAGTTTTCTTAATATAGGTACAAACATTATCGCATGCTGATTTATTTCCTTAGGAAACTAGCTGAGTCGAGACCGGTGGATCCGACTCTTGAGTTCATTTCTTACGTTACATTCATTTTTTTGTTAGAATCAAAGCGTTTCCTGAAGATAGTCCAGAAGGTCCAAAACATAAACACAACCTTTTATGTTTTTAAATACATGTCCAAAATTTACATTGCATGTACCAGGAAATAATTTTTGATTAATAAAAATTGTATTGAACTTTTAAACGATATTACCTTGACATGCCCTTGAACTCCTGTCTTTTGGTTATCCATCCTCAAAGTTTGAAACCTTTAACTATTGTGATCTTTAAGATAACCGAAGTCAAACTATAAATCGCTTCCTGAAGATGGTCTTCTAAGTCCGAAACATAAGAACAACCTTTTGTGTTTTCAAAAACAAGTCCAACCTTGCATTAAACTTAAAATAGTTTTTAAGTTATAAAAATGCTATTGATCTTTTAAACAATATGACCTAGACATGACTTTGAACTCCTGTCTGTTGATTATCTATCCTCCAAGTTTGAAACCTCCAACTATTGTGATCTTTGAGATAACCGAAGTCAAACTATAAATCGCTTCCTGCAGATGGTCTAGTAAGTCCGAAACAAAAGAACAGTCTTGTGTGTTTTCAAAAACATGTCCAACATTTACCTTCCATTTAACTTAACATAGTTTTTTAATAATAAAGAGGCTATTGACCTTTCAAGCAATATGACCTTGACATGACCTTGAACTCCTGTCTTTTGGTTATCCATCCTACAAGTTTGATACCTTAACCTTTAACTATTGTGATCCTTGAGATAACCGAAGTCAAACTATAAATCGTCACCTGAAGATGGCCTACTAAGTCCGAAACATGAGAATAACCTTTTGTGTTTTCAAAAACATGTCCAACATTTACCTTGCATTAAACTTAACACAGTTTTTTAGTAATAAAAATGCTATTGACCTTTCAAATAATGTGACCTTGACATGACATTGAACTTCTGTCTTTTGGTTATCCATCCTCCAAGTTTGAAACCGTTAACTATTGTAATCTTTGAGATAACCAAAGTCAAACTTTAAATCGTTTCCTGAAGATGGCCTACTAAGTTCGAAACATAAGAACAACGTTTTGTGTTTTTAAAAACATGTCCAACATTTACCTTGCATTTAACTTAGCATAGTTTTTTAATAATAAAAATGATATTGACCTTTAGAAAGATATGACCTTGACATGACCTTGAACCCCTGTCTCTTGTGTATCCATCCTCCAAGTTTGAGTCCTCTAACTATTGTAATATTGGAGCTATATCAATGCAAACATTGACATTTGAAAACGTCACAGCTTTTTTCCTACACATAGAATTTTTTTTAAAAAGTTTTAACACAAAGGGCTCTCCGAAAGAATATGTTTAAGCAAAAAAAAATCACAATATTTTGGGCTACATTTTTTTTTGCATGCAATATCTTCTAACCTTGACCAGTGGTCATGTTGACCTTGAGGTCACCTTGACCACAAGGCTTTGGTATTTACTTATGCCAAGTTTGAACCTTCTATCTAGTACCATAGTTGAGTAAATTACAGTTAAAGAAATTTTTTGTCCCGTACATCCATCCATCCATCCATCCATCCATCCATCCATCCTAACATACACCAAAGTGATATTTTTTAATAACAACCCAGTGGATGGTCCGATCGAGATGATTCTAGTATTAAAAGATCGGTAATTTTTTGTAGCATCTTTCCAACACCCTTAACATTTCTGTATCTTGCTTCGTTTAGGCACAGTTTCAAAAAAACATCGATTTTCAGAAATTGCAATTACAATAGTACATTTCCTTTAGAGAAATGAACTAAAATTGTTAAAATAATAAAAGAGTACCCTCATGCCCACTTTATATTTTAATATACATACATAAAAGATTGAAATACATAAAACAAACAAATAAAACAAAAACTTCACAACTAATGCCCACCCTAGACATCAATATGTACACTACACACCAAATGTAAAAATTTTCAAAGATTTTGCCACCGCACATCAGAGAAAATTATGCAAAGAGGAATGCACAGTCCAATTATACCAATTTTTGGTAGGCTTGCACTAGACACAATAAATTGTGACGATAAATTGTAACGATTTTGTTGGCCAATGCGCCCATGATTGACTAGCCGACGAATGCCGACTTAACTCGACCTAAGGTAAATGATTCACTTAAGAATATTAAAGCAATGTATAGATGTTCCTATACATTCCTATGAAGTTTATTTAATTTTTTGTTAATTTAAGACGAAGTGGAAGTAAAGTGAAATTTAGGTTTTATAAATGTTGTGCCTAGGGTGGGCTTAATATAGGTCAACCAAAACTACTAAGTTTGGTATAATTTTATGAAAAAATGGTTAACAGGATCTGGCTGACGCGCAATCAAATTCGGCCGTTCTATATAAACCAGGTCTACAAAAACATCTTGTTATATTAGCGTGGTTACAATACATTCCGTTTCCTCTGGCTGGACAACGATCCGCACATCGGTCGAGGGTTTGTTTCCATTCTTTTTCATTGTCTTTACATGGACCTTGCTTTATTGCTTTCTGTAAGTTTCCTACAAAAAAATATTAATGTTGGTACCCATTCTAAAAGTGAAGGAAAGTAGACCAGCAGTTGATACTATTTTTAGATTTTGGGGTCATAATACTTTAGTTAGCTTGTTAGCTAGCACCCCCTGACATTAAAAGAAGGCATGCGGCTAAATAGTACACACAATCTGTTCTAAATAATGCGGGACAAAATTCCGGGTAGGACCGCCATTACAATATGTTATAACTGGAGGTCCAAAATGTAAAACCTTAAATTGACGTATCTGACTGTACTAAAAAGGGAGTACGACAAGATACATTTCGAATTGGAAAAATTTCCTATAAACCTAAATTTGCAGAGGTTGCTCTCATCCAACCGGTTAAAATGGAGAAAGCCCTTATGACAAGAGGAATTTGTACACAACCCCTTTTCAGTATATGATGTGTGAAAACTAAATTGGAAAAACGTTGATGTGTCCTTATTAATTGAAGATCACACTCAAGAGGTTTTGCCCAGAAAGATTTGGAGTACTGTTAATCGCCTTAGAAGGTGGCTTGCAATGATATGTTATAAAAGTGGAACCTAGTCCATTATTTGAATGTGGTGAATCTTCAGAAACTATTATACATATTGTAGAGGACTGTCCACACATTAATTTTAAAGGCGATTTTTTTAAAATACATGATCTGACTGATGCATTAAAGGGGAATATTGCGAAGCATAAAAAATGTGGTTATGTAATGTTGATTGCCTAAAATGGACAAAAAACAGCACTTTCTGGTCATTGCTCAGTGGGTTTTTATAGGAGTTAATTTTGATTAAAAATTGTGCTTACCAGCAACATAAAAATACAAATCAGAAGTTGTCATATTCTAAAGGTCCATCAATAAGCGTTTAAATACAGAATTTTGGCAATTTAGAAGCTCTATTTTTTGCATTTTTAATTGCCAAAATTCTGTATTTAAGCGCTTATTGATGAACCTTTAGAATATGTCATTTATGTTGCTGGTAAGAACAATTTTTAATTAACATTATAACTCTTATAAACCCACTGAGCAATGACAAGAAAGTGGTGTTTTTTGACGATTTTAGACAACCTCGTGCCCATGGGCACCCCAAAAGAACATAACTTACACTTTTTTTAAATTTTTAATAACTTTTTTTTTGTTAGGTATTAAATAATGTTCATATTATTTTGTCACATAGCAATACTTATATATATACTTTGACTTGCAATCTTTAATAATTATCATACAACTTACCAATAATTGCTACCTTAGAAAAAATCGTCTATGCTGCTAAAAAGCTTTTAAATTGTACCTTTTTAAGATACAAAACATTACTTATATTAGTCACCAAATTTTTCAATAAATTCATACTTACTTAAAATCCAGCATTCAGAAGGTTCCAAAACAATAAAGCTTGCAATTATTATAAAAAGCAAACCCCAATAAAGATTATTCTTCATTACTTAACAGTTTGTTAAATAATCTCAAGCGCCAATAAAATATATGGTCACCAATAGTACCTAGTTATACAATTGGTTCAAAAATGCTGAATCACTTTGTTTAAAAATAATTTGACTTTATGACTAATTAATTGCTTATCACAATTACAATGCGAGATTTTTATGCTTAATCATTGAGGAATGTTCCATTTAAGTTTTTTATTACTATTCGTACTCTTCGCTAACGAAGTCGAAAACGCACAGAAACCAAAATTTGATAAATAATTACTCGTCCAACAACGTATTTTTTAGAGATTGACCAAGAAATAATAGTCTCATAAAATCTTACATTTGGTCAAGAAATTTCTGGGCACCACAATTTTTGTGGCAAAATGTAGTATTTAATATCTAGAAACATAATTAACATGTGTTAATTAGCATTTTGCGCTAGAGCACCCCAAAGTGTCGCCTTTAATTTATAATACTAGACCAAGATGGATCTAAACTAAATTTTAAAAATAGACACCAATCAATGTTATAAAAAGAATTTCGTAAAAAATGTTCTTCCAAAAAAACTCCTTCGCCCCCAAATGGCCTTAAAATTAAAATCTATTTTACGTATGATTTACACTATATTTTGCAAGCAGATGCAAAATTAGATTCTAAAATACGTTTTCATAAAACAAAATTTGTTTGCCCCATTGAAAGGCCATTTTTTTTGTGGGGTAAAGAAATTTTTTTAGAAAAAAAGTATTTTAACAATGTTTTTAGTGGTGTTATAGTTGGTGTTTAGGATATTTTCCCTTTTAGAATCGCATTATGAACCTAATTCCAAAATTTGGTGTAATGTAAATCCAACGTGATATAAATATTACGCATTTTGGGGCCAAGAGGGTGAAGGAATTTTTTTGGGAGAAAATTTTTCACGAAAGTCCATTAAGAAAATTTCTGAAAAACAACAATTTTTAATAAGATTTTATGGGATTAGTCACCTTTCCCGCCGTTGGTCACCCTCGCGGTCGTTATACTTGGGAAACGTCAGATATGCGTCAGATTGTAATGCTGGTGGTCATTTACTTTCCCAAGTATAACGACCGCGATTGTGGCCAACGGCGGGAAAGATCTATAATGTCATGTTTCTGTTTGGGGATGTTCCCAGGAAGATTTACTTACCTTTTAAAAAAATATTAATCAGCATATAGTCTTTAACTTTAACTATTTTATACCATTTTAGATTTTTGTGTTGCCATTAAAAAATAAAACAATAAATGATCTTTGAACTTAGTTTATTTATTTTTATTATTTTAATATAAAACGTATTACAATACAATAATTATTATTTTACTGCCTAAAATAATAATAACAATAATAATTTAAGAAGTACGTTCATACAAATACATGTATCCTAAATCTTTCGGAGGATGTTCGGATAATGCTACTTTTTCGTCATTGTATATGACCCATTGTCCTTTTTTAAGGATATGCACAACATAGTGACCGACCATGCTGGAGGTGCCCATGTGGGAGATAAATCCAACTAGTTTGTATTCTAAAAACAAAAATTGGAATAATCAAAAAATACATGAAACATTCTAAAAAACAAGAAATGGGTTAGATCTTTGAGTGCTTTTAGCTTTTATTATATTTTATATTATAGGCATCTGTTCCCTTTTTTACTAGAACCATCTATCGGCTACCAGACCAAATTTTTAAAATTATAAAGAATACCGAAAAATAGACATAGAGTGGATAAAAAAAATACGATTAATTACGATTCTAAGATTTATCGATAGATGGCAGTTACCGCTTTAAATTAGCAAAGTTTGGCAATATTCACTTTTATTGCTGACTAAAGCGATACCGTTAGCGAGTAACCAAACTAATTTCTGTGACGTCACAAAACTGAATCTTCTAGAAAATAAAGCCTCCAGGATTAAAAAAAATAAACATGAGAGTGCGCCGGCCTGATAAAATGAAGTATGCCTTGCTACGAATCAAGATTTGTCTGCCAAAAAATGTGACATTTCTCTTGTTTGAATTGTCAATATGCATTAATTTGGTCGCGGTAAGAGCCTTTAAGTGGCCTTATGTTTTTACAACGAGCTTTACAATAAGGTGTGACATGAGCCCTCTATTAGTTAGATTTAAAAAGTTGTTTTTTTCTAGGACTAAGCTCAATGACTGATTTTTTAAGTAAGAAATTTGGACTAATCAATCCCGAGACTTTCCAGAATAAGACGAGGAATAAGGTGGTGTTCTTTAATGATCGCAGGTGCATATTTCCAAACAAGAGCGAAATTTTACTTTGTTTCCATGCAAGAGAATCTCAAAAACATTTATCTCTCACTAAAATGTTTCTTCCTTATTTTACTTACTTGAACTTCCATCTCTAAACTCAGGCGCAGGTGGTGGACTGCTAACACCATCAAGCTCATCCTGATGCGAGAAGATCCAGTCCATAGCCCTGTCCACATTGTTATCGGTAGCTTTCAATGCTGTGGTGGCATGCTTCTGGGAGAATCCCATAGAGAGGATAGCGTTCAGTGAATCTGGATTGGGGACGAATTGCGCGGACGTGGCCTCGCTACCGGGGATGATGAATGGATCAGAGAAATCGGCATCGGCGATGTGCTCCATGATCCATGCTGTGGCTGACTCGAGACCACTGTTGTTCGTAAAGAATACTGCTCTTTTACAGGATTCTAGTGGGAAACCTGGTGGATATTAAAATTTAAGCGATGGATATAACTTTTCAGGTTAATTTTGAGGTTAATTTTTAAACTTGAGTACTTAATATCAAAAATAAGAAGCATAGAAACCCTTTGCTATGCTCAAAGTTACTATTTATATTCCTACATTACAAATATCAAACTATTTTTATTTAGTGTTCAAGCAATAAAAACCAAAAGAAATAGAATATTTACCGTTGTATAAAATGTTTTGTTTCAGTTAAAATACAAAAATACAGATTTTTTATGCCAGTTTTGTAAAATAACTATTTTTTTAAATTTATTTAATAATTAATAATGACACACAATGTGCAAAAATCCATTGTATCCAGTTCGTATGTTAACAGTTATTTAACCAGTAAGTGTGTTGATAAAGGCGATTAATAAACGAGCGGTTTTAACAAGCGAGCGATTGGCGAGCTTGTTAATAAGTATGTATGTATGTTAATTACTTCAAAAAAAGCGAGTTTATTAATTGCCATTTAACATACAAACTGGTTACAATGCTTCTTCGCACATCGTAGATCATTATTAAATAAATAATTTATAAAATTAAACAGTTATATCACCAACTAGCAGAAACAATGCGTCAGCCATTCAACTTTATTCAAGTTGAAAAAAAAGAAGAGCTGTCACCGAAGTTTTATTAATTGTGAATAGAAAATGAATGTTATTTCCTTAAAATGTGGTAAAAGGATCTGCTTCTCATTCTTTCCGACAGTAAATATTTAATTTCTTTTGAATTTTGTTGCTTAAATCGTAGCGATCGGAGTGCGTTAATAAATGTCTTTAATAAACGATGTGCGAGAAATTGAGATTAATAAACTCATTAATTACCAAGCTAGCTAATCACTTTTATTATTGAAAATCGCTCGTTAACTAATCACCTTTATTAAACCAGCTCGTATATTGATTGGCGATCAATAAACTCATTTATTAACAAGCAAATCACCCTTATTTATTGCCTTCATTAACACACTTGCTGGTTAAATAACTAATAACATCTGTACGCAATTAAAGTATCTTTTTTTTTTTGAATTATAGTCCTGATGAAAGAATAATATAGTTTTCGAAAAATCGACACCCCTAACGCTATGTCTTTTCATTTTTGTCCAAACGAAAATTTTCAAGACTTTTGGCAATCATTTTTATATTGTCTTATCTTACCCATTTCAGTGAGTTGTGCCAAAACTGCCTCATCCATGACCGGAACAGGGGGTCGTGCATCCGCTTCCGGCAACAACTCTTCATCAGGTTGTGGCCCATTACCTCTCAAAGTTGACAGATCCAAAACATCAGGCATTTCAATTGAAACATCTAATTTGATAGACACCCAATCTTCGCGAAGCATAAATTTCTTTAATTGTATTAGAAGAAAGTCTGGGAAGCTTGCAAAGCGGGTTGTTCTGTTGACAAAATAAGCTTATTTATCTGCGCGCGCTTCTAATTCTTAAAGTGCAACTACATTTAAAATGGAATATGTTTTCTGACACAAAATAATTCTAGTATTAGGATTAGGTAAACTTTAAAACTTACTTTCTAGCTGTAACAAAATCCTTAGTAGCTGAGCTGTAGAAATTATTAATAACCTCAGATTGCGTAAACAATTCTAAACACGAAAAAAAATTGATTTTTGGTCGAACGATTGTGTTGGGGTCTACATGTTTTCCCTGAGATTCTGCTTCCGCTTTTTTTGCCTCAAATGCTGCAACCTGTTAAGAAAAATAAAAAACACTAATTAAGTACATTTTTTTCTTGCCATTTATTAAGAAAAGCAACAATCTTACCTCTTCTTTATTAATCGCTGCATCCAGAGGAATCGAAAGCGGCAAAATAACATCCGATCTCGTCAAATATTTACACTTCTTGCTCGCCCCACATTGAAAACGTTCTTCAACTTGATATTTAAAACAATCCCCGGGGTTTTTCTTGCCGGTGTTGTTTCGTTCGAGTAAAGTTAACAAATGCAAAATAAACTCTTGAACGTCTTGCTGCCTTTTGGTTGAGAATTCTTGATGTCCACGACCAATTAAGGATTTAAACATAGAAGGACAAATGCCTGTTGGGTCCAGATTCTCTGAATGAGGAAGTGGAGTTGAATATTTGCCGGAGAGAAGACCATGACCCAATTTCGCCCTTAAAATTATCAAAATTTAGAAATTAAACTTATTTAATGTGCTTCCTTTTAAAACTTACATTTGCACTGTGAAATCTTGAGTTGGATCACCAGAAAATTGTCCAAAAATACTCGGTCCTTCCTGGTAGTATTTTTGAATAAAATCAGGAATAGCAAACATCAATTGCATAACGCTGTTTAAATAGCAAGAGTTTCCCATATTGGTCATTCCAGTATAACCTGGACCGTAAATTGGTTTCAATTTACCCCCACTTTCTTGTAAAGCTGTCCACTCATTTGTTTTTTGGTTGAGTTCTAATTCGAGCTCCACCATTGATTTTTCAGTTTTTTCGACATTTGCGATGTTAATTCCTAAAAGAACGTTTTTTAAAACAAAATGATAGGTCAAACAGGTAGCGCTTTTTTGTAATGTTAAAAACATCATAAGTGGGAACGTTTTCTTCGTACAAGAAAATTGACAAAAAACCCTTTAACCAGAATCGCTTATATTACGCAGAAAAGTCCATAGATTACAATATATTCAAATTAGTTACTTCATAAAGTTCTGGCTCATGTGTACCTATCAATTTATTTGTACAAAAAAAAAAACTGTCCCACTTTTGATGTTTTTAAAAAGCGGTACCAGTTAGTAGTGCCAGTTTCTTGGATTAAATAATGTTATCCCGAGTTTGAAATGCTTTTAAAACTTACCCCAATGATTCAAATGCTGAATCAAGAGCGGATCTTCCACCATATCATCCTCCGAATAACTGAAAACATCCCCTTTTCCCTCTTTGGTTATAGTCCCCAATTTAACAGCCAGCGGATATCCAGTAACAGAATAATGTTCAACGGCATGATTATTACCCCCTGAGCCATCATAAAACTTCCTCCCACAGAGAATCGTACCGTCCGTTAAATTGAGCCATAAGTTCTCGGTTTTGTCACATTTCTCGCATTTCCACCCTGAAGGGGTGATTTTAATGCCATTGTCCAATTGAGGTAGGTTCTGGGCATGCTTTGAGATCACGCGGGCTTCTCCGTCCCATGTCCCACTTAGAGCTTCCAATTCTGCAAGTTTACTCGCTGATGGAAGGTCTAAAATGGCTTGCACGGACGACCTAACCTAAAATATAATTTTGTTATTCGTTTAAATGGGGTTGTTATTGGTAATACTTACTATTTCAGGCAGATCAGTGTTGGGCCACGCGATGCTGGTGAACTGCGGCAAAACTACGATGCTATAATTGTCTTCAAATTCGAATTTCTTACGATCGGCGTTGAATCCACCCTCAACTCCAATCGCCAGTCTGGTTATTTTGGTTTCTGGAGCATCACCCTGTTGTGTGGACGGAACCTAAATTATTTAAAATATTGGACTTCAAACACGCCCTTGGGGTGATAACTTACTTCATGTCTGAACCTGCGGTGGTGAAGAAAAACTGCATTGCCGGTTTTTTTGAAATAGCTCTCAGCGTGTTCTTTTCCCAAGCCAATAAAGGTGGAAAGACTCACATAAAGTCCTGTTTCCGTCTCCTAAAACGATGTAAAGTATGACCAAAGCGGTTTTTCGGCTGGAGGAGCAGCAAACTTACTGGATTGTCGAAAGAGTAAACGCATTCATCTTTGTACACCTTGTCGTTGGCTGTTGGCACTTTAATATGGCCTAAATGCTTCTGCAACTGATCCATCACAACTTACAAACAAAATATAAGTAAAATTCACTAAAAATTGCAAGAATCACCGGCTTTTTTCGAAGAATATGAAGTTATGACAGATGTCTTAAATGTCCGTGACCTTCAAAACAAACTCCGCCTAATTGCTAAAGGCACGTTCACAGTGACGGTTCCGTAACCGTAAAGATGTAATCATTACTGCTTTTTACGAGGTGAGTATTTTTCCAATATTTTAAATTAACCGGAAGTCCAAATCGTTTTATTTCATAAAAATGAGATAAACATCATAATGGTTAATTTTATATTATGTTTGCGAGAAATATACCATTGTAGGTTTAATCTTGTTTTGATTAAAATGAATAAATATTGGTGCGCTTTTGTTATTTAAAAAAATGGCCCAATATTCTCAAATTCTTTCGGGGTTATTCTTAACTTTGGCTATTATAACAGTTGTGTGTAAGTAAAGTTTTTATAATAACAAAAAAAATTAAGTAAAGTAGATTTTTTAAAAGCGGTTTCCGATGGAAACTTTTCACCGCGAAATAATCAAACTGAGTTGGCATTAGGTTCTGTACAAATGGAAAATATTACGTTGGATCCAAATGGACCGGAAGTGCAATTTGTCTTGTTTACAAGGTAGGCTAATTAATAAATAGCTACCTTTAAATTGCCTAAAATTTAAAAATAACTTTACATTTTGATTAAAAGAAAATTCCAAAAAATTCTTTGCGATTTTTTTTATTTGAGTTTCTATAAAAGTCGACGGGCAATTCAATGAGAGAATTGGTGTACATTTTTTTTTGGATTTGTAGAATTTGATAAGAATTTGTTGAGAATTTGTGGAATTTGTTCAAAATTTTTTAAGAATTTGCTGAGAATTTGTGAAGAATTTGCAGAATTTGTTAAGAATTTGTTGAGAATTTGTTAAGAATTAGTGTACACAATTTGCCCACCTGATTTGCCCCTTGATAAAAATTTTAAAAATTTCTTACCATAGGTACTCTTTTAATTTTATTGCCTCACCTTTATTAAAAAAAAAGTATTTTTAAAAATAAGTATCAAGGTATCAAGATTTTGTACTATTAAAATATTTGCCATATAGCCCAATCATTCTATTTAAAATTTGTAGGTTCCTTAGAAAAAAATCCCAACCAAGATCTGCTTATGCAGGATTGTAGGAATTATCCCCACGAATATAAAAGTGAAAAATTCCCACAAAATTTCCGTGACGTTTAGCCCCCATCTTGCATAGATTAAATTGTTTATTGCAGTTACAAGGAATGTTTTACATAGAATAGCATAGAAGTGAGGAGTTAGTTTTTTGTTAATACCTAAACAATTTAGCACTTTTAAAAAAAGTTTTTAAAATTTTTAGGAACATTATTTTAATAAGAATACAATCATTTTTAAAAAAATAATGTATCACTAATACCTATTAACGATTCTATAGCTTTTTGTAAATCACCTTATTTCATCATAATCGTCTATCTTAGTCATAGAGTCCTGAAGCATATAGATTGCAGCGTTCTCTGTAGGACCAAATTAGCACATTTTCAAAGTGCTATAAAATCGTTTACAATGGTGATTTAATTTTTTTTTTAAAATGATTGTATTTTTATTAAAATAATGTTCCTAAAAATGTTTTAAACTTTTTTTAAAAGTGCTATAGTTTAGGTATTAACAAGAAACTAACTCCTCACTTCTATGCAAGATGGGGGCTAAACGTCACGGAAATTTTGTGGGAATTTTTCACTTTTATATTCCTGGGGATAGTGCCTACAATCCTGCATAAGCAGCAAGATCTTGGTTGGGATTTTTTTCTGGGGGCATTATTAGAATGATTGGGCTATACTTAAATAAAAAAAAATACTCAAAAAAGCAAAAAAACACAAAGTGGGAAAAGAGCAAAATATATCATAAAGTTACAACTAAGTATTTTAAAATCAAATTTTGAGCTATTTTTTGTTTTCATATTAAAAGAATTATCGAACAATTTTAGGTCAGCTCCAAAACCGTACCACCTAATAATAGGGGATAATGACAATTTAAAAAAATCCAGCTTCGATTTTGACCATCCCACCAAGATTATTATTCACGGTTTTTTAAGCAGCGTTAAATTTGATGTGTTCAAACTTCCCAAAGATGGTAAGCATTTTGATTTTTTTCGTCAGCATTACTAAAAATATTCAAATTTTAGCATATCTGGATACAGGGGAGTACAATGTTATTGGCATGGACTGGTCCGTACTGTGTGAATTCGAGTATTTTAGTGCGATGAGTGGGGCTCGAAAAGCAGGGCGGTATTTAACCATGTTTTTAGACTGGTTACATTCTGTTGGGGTTAATTTAAGCAATGTGCATCTTATTGGACATTCGTTGGGGGCGCATGTTTCTGGAATGGGAGCAGCGGGGGTGAAGAGCAACGCAAGAGTTGGAAGAATTACAGGTCCGTATCAAAAGAATTACAAAACATTTTATTATTTTATCAAAAATAACCGAGTAAAAAATCAACTTTTAAGTTTTACTTAATGCAAAATAATACATAAGTGTAGGGGTATTATTGAAAAAATAAATAAACAAAATAATTGATTCACCATTCAATGAAAGAATAAGTGTACATTTTTTTAAGAATTTGTAGAAACTATTGAGAATTTGTTAAGAATTTGTAGAATGTGTTTAAAATTTGTGGAGAATTTGTGAAGAATTTGTCAAGAATTTGCAAAATTTGTTAAGAATTTGTAGAATATGTTAAGAATTTGCAGAATTTGTTGAGAATTTGTTAATAATTTGTTGAAAATTTGTTAGGAATTAGTGTACACAATTTGCCCCTCGGATTCACCCCTCATTTTTATCGTCTTTTTGTTTTTAAAAAAATATTAAAAAATTGTTCTTCTTTCATCGAAATTCTCGGTTTGTCTATAATTTGCACAAAATAGTAATAATGCCCTTACATTATTTATTATACGAGTACTTTTTGCAAACAAAGTCTAAAACGTTGCTTTTAAAATTCTAAAATCGTAAAAAATCATCGTAGAGCATAAAATCTGCATGAAGATTTTTTCGTTTCATTAAATTTTAAACAACAAACTTAAAAAACATCTGTCGTCGTCGGTCAGGTTTTCTGTAAACACGATAACTTGGAATCAAAGAGTCAAATCTTTTTTAGGGATTGTTCGCATTAAAATCCTGGTTGGCATTAATTTTCAGCCAATAGGAGAGTTAATAGTTTACCCTTTTCGCAGATTTTTTCCTAATAATATAAAAAAATAATTGTTTTTTTTTATAAAATGTTGTGATTGTCTCATACTGATGCAAGAATTATTATATGAAATGTCGACATTCTATAACACCAAGAAAACATAAAAATTCACAAGCAAATATATTTGAGAGTACTATTGCTGTAGTACGAATAATTTCGATATTAGAAAATGTCCAATCAAACTTGATTTAGGGTATAGTCTGTAAGTCATTTACAGTGTATACTATATTTTTACTCCTTTAATTTTCCCCTCGCATTTAATTTAAAGGACGAATCGCCCGGCGCATTCGCCAAATTATAAGTTTAAGTAATATTTTGACTTATAAGTTTATTATTTATCTTTTGTTAGGTAAATTTACTTATTTAATGTCGATTTAAAACGATAACTTAAATAAACCTACCTAGACCTATTTCTACTCCTTTTTAAACAACAAAAATCATAATTAAACTAATAATACTGATGTGCACAAAACTTAATCCTTTCAAATGAAACTAAGAGCTTTAAAAAATGATATTTTAGGACTGGACCCTGCAGGACCAGGCTTTAATAGCACCATGGTGGCCAACGTAAAGCTAGACATAAAAGACGCTAAACTTGTAGACGTTGTTCATACCCATATAAATATATTGTCCTTAGCACAAACTTTGGGACATATCGATTTTTATCCGAATGGTGGACAATTTCAGCCAGGATGTCCGAATGTTTATGATATCTGTAAGTTTATCTAAAAAGTTCTCTGTTTGAATTTATTTTCAATCAATAAGGTACTTTTTAAAAAACCTAAACACTATACTGCAGTATAAGGATTTTTTTTGTGCTACAAACGAAATATTAATTATATTCAGAAGTGTTTGTTATAATTAATGCAATTTTACTGCACCCTACAATGTATGTTACTTTTTTTTATGATAACCGTTGAATCTAGGATTTTTTTAGGGAAAATTTTGGACGGTCTAATGTGTAATCATGCTCGTGCATTTCACTTTTTTGAAGAATCCATACGTAATAAAAAAGCTTTTAGAAGTTTAAAATGCAATAGTATTCAAGAAGCAATGAATAAGGGTTGTTCTGAAGTTTCTAATGTTTACATGGGTCAACCGGAAACTTACAAGTGGGTATAAAAATCCAAAATGTTCTTCTAATGAAAAAATTTTTCTTTTAAAAAAATTTCAAAAAAACTTATCCAAATTAAAGTTTATTATACTCTTCACAAGAGTATATTGCAATCGATCAGAAAATCCTAAAATCGTCAATTTTCATCGTAGAGCAAAAATTCTTGCAGATTCGTGCGTTTCATGACTTTTTAAGATTTTCATTTTTTCTCCGTCCGTCGCTCGGTCGGTCGGTCGGTCGGTCGGTCGGTCGGTAGGTCGGTCTGTGGGATGTCACGTTTCTTGTAAACACGCTATCTTAAGAACCAAAACTCCAATTTAATTCAAATTTTAAGGAAAAATCGATCCCTATAAGAGGAAGAACCCTATTGTTTTTGACAAGAATCCGGGTACTATAAAGCCCCCTTTGCAGCCCCCCAAGTGAAAAAAAAATCGTAACGTAATTATTATTAAATATACAAAAAAAATTATTCGACATTAAACATAGGAAATTTAATTCTCTACAAAAAAGTATTCGTTGGTTTTTTTATCAGACCCCCCAGTTACCCCCCCCCAAAAAGAAAAACATTCTATCTCCGTTATTATTCAATCTACAAAAAAAATATTCTTCACAAAATTAATGAAAATTTAATTTTCTATTTAAAATGTTGGTTTGTTTTTTGTAAAGTTAGCCAGTAAGGTTAAAAAAACAAAAAATAAACGATTTTAGTAGCAAAGAATTTCTAAGTCCGAATTGCGTCATGAGTCGGTCAAGAAGGCCATGCCAAAAATATTTCAGACAACGAAACAAAAGTCCTCAGAACAAATAACCTTCACATATGTTAAACGCCAGAACTGACGTTTATCCTCTTCGATAATAAAATTCTTCGTGTTTTCAGGTAATAGTTTGCACTCTTCGCAGATTTTTTAAATAAAATTTGTTTTATTAAACAAGAACTATTATCCTATAATAGTATTCTTGCGAAGAGTATACTATAGAATGTGTAGCAATTATATAAAATATTGATTTAGCTTTGATTTAAAAAAATATAAAATTACCCTTCTACCGATTCCGAATTCTACTTAAGCTACTCATTTGTGAAGAGTAATTTCTACGCGTTTCGACTTCTACCCATTCCGAATTCTACCCGTTCTAGTTTTTTTTAGACCTGGTCTATACTATTTTCGAACAAGAGCTAATAAACCGTATTCTATTGGAATAAAACAATTTGGATAATAAATTGTTCAATCTATAAAAGACAATAATTATTTACCTTAGTTAATAGTAAAATAAAACGCAATAAAAAAGATTATGGATTTTTATTTTACAAATTATTATACTCAGATAATTGCGATACAGGATGATGATTCTTAAATTTAAAGAATGATCTTAGAATATTCCATAATTTATAAATTTTTGATCTTAAGTAAATTAGTAAGAATTACTTTGCCACTGATCTTCAAAATCAAATATAAAAAACAGCGGAATTTTTTTTAAACCGAATATTTTGCTTTAAAAGTAAGTTTAATCTTTTTTTTTTTAGATCAGGGGTAAAGCCAAATTATACCTCTTGTATTTACATAATACATTAAAAATACATTTATTTTTTATTAAATTTTGATTATGCTGATATGTAGTATGCTAAATAAAAAGTAAACCAACCAACAAACACAAAATTTAGGGCAACCACCTCCACCTACACAGTTTTTATAATTAATCCTTCAGAGAATACCTAATATAATAAAATATTAGGGAAATACTGAACAAATTTTTGTTGATTGGACCACTTCTTCTAATATGCTTAACAAAAAAATCGTGATGGTCCATAAAAGGTTTTTAAAAGTCACTTTAATAATGTTATTAAGATTCCTTGCCTAAAAATAAATTTGTTTAGCCCTATTTTTACAGAAACTTTGAATACCATTATTTAAATTTCACTTTAAAAACATTTTACATATTTATGAAATTTGTGCTCTTTTGATTATGCTTTAAAAAAAAATAAACACTTACATCCAAATTTGCTTATACATTTGATTTTATTTTAAAATGTACATGTACACAAATAAAGACATTTATTTTAATATTATTATGTTAAAAATGGAAGAGTTGTAGTTTTAAAACTTAGACAGATAGTTTGTCTAGGCCTTGGTGTTCTTTGAGAGAATTATTATTTACTTTTTTTATATTTTAGAAAAAATAACACAACGAGTTGACTAAACAGAGCAGACCTTTAATTTGAGTGGACTTTTTTATTTAAACTTTGGCCTATTATGCGGATATTTACGTGAATGAAAAAAAAACAAGCTTTTTTTAGGGCCAGTAGGTACACAAATCGTTTCTACAATGCATTTTTAAGCTCTATTTCAGGAAAATAAATAGATCCTCGGAATAAATAAAAGTAAGCATATAAAAATAATAGAAGAACTATTTAAACGATTGCCACTTCTAAAAATTGTTCCGTAAAATGTAAAATGTATCATTCGTTCTTTTCTTTAGTCTCTATGTTTATGTAATATTTTATTACATTTTGTATAGATAAATCGCAATAAACCCAATCTCCACATTTACCTAAAAGTGCTTTCCTTAAATAGTTTCAGAACCCTTCTACACATTTTCTTTGTTTTGTCAGTCAAATTAGAATCAATTATATGGTCGAGAGTCTTTGTTTACTAGAATATAAGTTAATTATATTTTTGGCATAATACTGCATAATAATTTTCTAGTCTTAGATTCTATGCCTACCCACTGCTTTTTACTTTTTAGCCTAGACATTAAATTTCTTAGTAGTAATTATTAGAGTTAATAAGAACTGTGTATAAGTATAAATATTGTTTTACAATTCTTATTTTTTGTTATGCATTCAAGTAGAAAATTAATCTTAATTTAATGGAACGTTGGTAAGCATAAAAACATAATTTTTTTGTTTCAGGTTACAATACAAACAAAAAAAATGTTAATAGAACTAAAACTCTGCCTTGGGGAACACCCCTTGAAATTTCCTTTATAATGAGACAGTTTTAAAATTTATTAGCTTTACGCTGTAACTAAAATGTACCCGTGTTTGTTAAAAACAGTATTATATCTACCAAAACTAAATGAAGTATTCTAATTTTAAAAAGGTCCAAGGGAATTCAGGATTCTTCACCAGGAAATATATCATTTTGAAATATTCATAGACCATTTAAATACCGGCAAAACTCGAATCGTTTTCGTATTCGAAATTAAAAGTACCATTTTTGTCAAATATATTTTATCAGCAGTTTAACAGGTACCGTAAGTTAACCAGTCAAATTAAATTTATTGGTGCAGAGATATTTTTCCTAAAGAAATGTAAGGCAGAAAATCTTTCCCCTACATTTATTTTGGCAAAGATATCTGCTCCTCTTAGAATTAAATTAGAGATAAGATATTAAACGTTTTTTGTTTTATATTAAACATTCGCCATAAATATATCTTAAATAAGATCAGTGCAAAATTTCATGTTTTTCTGCTAACAAAATTTTAGTTAAGCTTTTAAAATGTCTTGCCTTTAAAACATCCAATGAAGTCCCTGATATTCCCCTTTGTTACACGGACAACTAAACCAAACTGAAAATTGTACGATCCAATTTTGCAGCCTTACAACCATGTTTTTTTATTGACATTTGTTTAAGATATAGTGCATGAGTTCCTTTTACCGTGTCGATCTCTAATCTGTTGAAGATGCTGAAGTTGTACATTGGACGGTATAAGAGCTGCTGAGGGTTGATGCGACGAGGGTGCTCCAGACTGTAAGGGTAGTGATTGCCTTCTTCTCCTACGCAGTGCTGGACTAAGGTTGTATTTTACTTTGGCCTGTGCTAGCAACTCTTTGAATACTTTACTGACGTTGGTGTTTTCTTTTGCTGAGGCTTCCACGAATCCGTTTTCCCAATCGACTGTTATGACGGATTCTGTTGTTGATGTGTCAACCTTAAAAAAAATCCCAATAAGACAAACCAAAAGATGAATAACTAAGAAACAAAGAAGAGCCTTGGGGTACCCCGTTAGTAAGGGAATCCCATTCTAAAATATTTTTTCTAGGTCCATCTTTAAAGTGACACTTATCGCAAGACTTAATTAAAAATAAAACAATTCTTTAGCTATGTCTTGCAAGCCGTGGGTAAAATGGCACTTTATCCACGGGGTAAAGTTGCAATAAGCTCTTTACCCACGGGCCGAAGTTAGCGTTACTTGCAGAAAATGACAGATGCCATTTTTGGTATTTATGTTAATTGTCAAAAACGTATAATTTGGTGTGTTCTGTTGATAAAAGTTAATTCCAATTAAAGTCACAGTGAAATATTAAGTATATGTTTTCATTTCTTAAAAATTATAGCCATTGCAAATGTTGTTAGTGTTATTTTTTACCGATGTCAACAAGTCCGTTAGAAAAACGCGTTGAAGCTTAAACCGTGAGTTGTTTTTGGAGTATTTTTATAATTTTAGACAGTGTTTAGTGTAGCAGAGGTAGGATTTTGATTTAACATAACCGTTAATTGCATAATACAACATGTATCTTCATTTTTACTTTTGAAATGTTTTTTTTTAACCTAACTTTTCTTCAAGTCAACATTTTTTTCTTTTAAAAAGTCCGATATTGTTTGATTTTGAGGTCGTAGAAAAAGGATTGTTCGTAACACGTGTTATAAACGTCTTTATACACTCGTTTATAAGACTTGATACAAAAAATACTATTTTGAGCAACAGGTCCAAAATTTTGATATCTACTGTTCTTATAGAAGTAGGCTTTAAAAATAAATATCTCTTTCATAAATAACACATGGAAGGAAAAGTCAAATTAATTAAAAATTAATTTGGTTCTTGTATAGGCTGAAGGACTTCGGTCGATGGCCATTTAGTTTAAGTTTTAAACTAATAAAGAACATTTATTATTATTTTTTTAATTTGGTTCGTATAAATGACCAGAAAACAAATTAAACCATACTTTGCCACCAATACAAAATAAAATATACCCAGAGCAAAATTAATCCAATTATTTATTCGCTCATCTTAATATAAAATGTAATTTGAGTTCGAGTTAACAGAAATCGATGTAAATTGAATTTAACTTGGTGATTCTATAAGCTAATTTTAAACCTAAAATATTTCAGAGACAGAATTTATCATGCATTCGTTAAATATCAAGTTGAGTTGTATGTAGATTTTGTAAAGACTTTGATTATTTCAAAGAAATTTTTACTACCTTCTTTTGTATGAGCATGGTTTAAAATTAATATACGTACATGATTTAGTAGTGTCAATTTAATAAGGATCTAGCCTCGAATCTAGCCTGTAAAATAACTATAAACCGCAAAATAACGGTAAAAGACATTAATGTCTGAGGGTTTCTACCGGTAAAATTTATGTTGTCTTTAAATATTTTAAAACCATCATTACTAAAAACTAGAGTATATAAAACTCGAAAGTGTTATGAATTTTTATGTGTTGAATACAATAACATTTTTTATATATCCTTTTAATAACATTTAAATTCCCTGGCGAAGGGCGCTTAATGCCCGCCATACATAACAATAAATTGGTACAATGGACTGTGCAGTCGGAGGACTGCACAATCAAATTGAACAAGTTTATCTGACTTGTGAAGACTAAATCTTTGCAAATTTTTAAATTTGGTGTGTTGTATATATAGGATCTCCAAAAAATGGCGCATAAACGCGATGGTACGTTGTTGGAGCATGTCTAGGGATACATATACTTTCGGAGATATGAGGCCCCAAAGTGCAAAACTTTAAACGTTTATATCTTGAAGACAACAGCACATATTAACGAAAGAAATAGCTAAATACAAAGGAACAATCTATCAAAAATTATGTCACTCTTTGTTTATTTTTCAATGGTCAAATTACTTTTTTATAACCAATTTAATTTTACAAAAAATTTATGAAATAAAGCTGACAACAATGTCATTATGATTTAAATGCAAAAATGTATGCTCAAAAATCTAGATGAGCTTTTAAGATGTATTTTACAAACTGTGTTGCCGAACTTATGCAACTTTGTTCGCATTTTTCTCTATGAATATAACAAAAAGATTTTTTTTTACAATTTTTTAGGAATCCCTGAGAATGCCCCAAGAGCGTATATCGCGTTTATGTGCCATTTTTTGGACACTCTGTATTCTCACCCTAAGAATTTACCATTCACTGTATAGCGCTAGGATTCTAGGAAAACTACACAGGAAGTCTTTGCATTTGATCATTACAATTTATTGGAGCTTCTAAAGCTGGCATAAGTACAGCAATAGACTAAAGAACAATGCACAAAAAAACTTTTCTACCAGAAATTTTACTTCGTATGGTTTTTCTAACGATATTACAAGAAACATTTGGGAGCGAGCCTAGCAAACATTAATAGTTAGTGGCAATGGAAAATATCGCCAAATTTGCTCCAAACACTGTTTTAAAAAGAACAGGTACTTTTCTCAAGATTTGTTTTTGAATTTGAAGTTTGAATTTTAATTAAAGGAGGACTTACAATAATAGACTTTTTATTTTGATGTTTAAAGTAGATTATTTTATGAATTTTATAATTTATCACCTACATTTGCTGCTTTTAAATATAGATAGGTATTACATTTCTTGCATGGTTCCCTTTTTGCCATTTCGAAATGTAACAACTTTCTTTTAGAAAACGGCAAGCACTTTTCATACGTAACCGGATAATTATTCTTACCTAATATTTGTTTATAAATTAGCACAAAACCACAAAAGGTTTACACCCCCATTACCATCATTTGCTTACTTGATAAAAATACCCACCTATAAAATTTATCTGCAAAAGTTACTAAAAAATAATAACTCAGGTCATTCTTTTATTTTATCAAACAAATAATTTATTTTGTATTGCATCCAACCATAAAAATTTAATCATAATCGGTCAAAGTCGTTTGCAATAACTACCCACTTAGTTGGTATCCTTTTAAAAAAAGCTATAACATTATAGGATTCTCATTTGTTTGAAACTAAAACAAGTGGGACGACAACACGGCACCTTTGACATTCAATATTCAATAATGAGTATTATCATTTACCTACATGATCAAAAGAATTTTTTTGTTTAGACCAACCTCTAACCTTTACCAACTTTTTTATTATTGTTTTGTTGGCTATGGCAAACAATGTAACAATACTGTGGCAAAAGATCAAAGACGGTTTACTAAATGGGGGAGTCCTCCTGTTTTCCATCAACGGCAGATGCTTTTCGAATTAATTCAGAGCGATTCAAATCGACGACCTCAACAAAAGGATCTAGCAAATGTTAAAGTTTAAATTTTACTAGTGCAAAATAGTAGTGTCATTATGTTAAATTATGTTTGGTTATTAATTAAAAAAACAAATTAATCCCAATATGGATACTGCATTGTCTAACGGGTCAAAACATAAATAACTAATTATTTAAATTTGTAATATGGCGAATGCGCCGGACAATTGCTGCTTGTTTCTACTGCCGTCGAAAGAAAGAAGACCGTAAGTCCCAGTTTTACGAAAATGAGTATTCTTCATTTTTAGCATCTTAGCCATTGCCTTTATTGATTTCATTGAAAAAAAAATAATTTTTTGCTTGAAAGTATGAAAAATACATGAATTAAATTAACCGTAAGTCCACTACGTCATTAATTTTGCAAGTAAAAAGACCGTAAATACTAAGAAAGAAACACCGTAAGTTCAAGTACACTTGCTGTTTCTTCCTTAGCATATCAGTCATTTTGCTCACGAGTCCGTACTTGCGGTTATTTTACTCAGTAAAGCATGACGTCGAAGTATGGACGCATTTTTCTCTTAGTTTATCAATGCAAACTTTTTGGAATGTGATCATTATTATAACTAAAAACACCCTCGCACAAAAAAAATCATTAAATTACGTCAATGTAAAGAAATATATACCCGTTTTTCTTAAATCTATGAAATTGGACTTTTTTGGACGTTCTTCTTCCTTTGGACGGTAGTGTAGCATGAAGAGCAATTTTTATTTAGCCCTAAATAATACAGAGTGTCTTCAAAACGAATGCATCTTTTAAAAGGGGAGATAATGGACGGGAAAATAGACAGATACACTCGACATGTCCTAGACTAGGGGGCACCGTTCAAAAAATAGAGCCCTTCAAGTCTAGTTCACTGAAAATATTTGATCGTAAATATCGTACAAATGGCTTTTCGAAACATAATAAAATTGATGGAATCATTAACGGCAATAAAAATATTTCTTTCAAATTAGTTTTGACATTTGTAGCCCCCCTAAAAATGACGTTACCACTGGTAGAGTGCATAAGGATAGTCGTAACTTTTTTGTTCCTAACAACTTTGAATTTTATATGTATATTGTTGCTAGTAGATAGGTACAATTAGCGATTTCCTTAATAAGTCTTATCACCAAAAAGTTCCTACCTAACTGTTTACCAATTTGGAATTCCTTCGTAGGATCTATGTATAGGTACTACTTTATTTTTTCTTTAAAATGGGCTCACATTTATAAAAAAAATTGACTTATGTGGTCGTAGATTATACCTTTATCTTGGGTGGTAAGGCAATAAGACACGTTATTACCATAGGTACTTACCGCTTCGCGGCTCGTTAGTTACTATTCCGCTCGTGCATGTAATATGCTACTTACCACAAGCGTTACGTAATATAGTAAAACCTATATCTACCGAGATTTGTCCCGATATAGCTATACGTTACTTTAGTAGGAATTGCTTTAGAGAACACTTTGAATTTCGTGCTTGGTTTATTAGAATACAAAATTATACTTTGAAAATTCCTCCGGGTATCATCTTTTCCATTTCAAGACAAGAATACCAAAGTTATGTAATACCTGGTAGGTAAATTCAAATAAACTCAATGAAAATACAGCAAAACAAAATCGTTTGGCGTCGCACAAACGACTACAAAAGCGGTATTTTAGGTTTATGGGTTTCCAAGCTGGAAAATATTTATATTAATATTCTCTCCAGATTCCAGATATATTTACTTATCTCACGACAACACCTTGTTAGATATACAGAATTGTCTTTCAGTAAATGTATTTTGAATTGCTTTTGCGCTAAGCCGAAAAACGATATTATTATCCATTTATTATTATGATTATGTTCATGGAACGCATTCTTAATTCAACGAATAAAATGGTAATTTGTTAGATAAGAATTGTCGAACAACTTCCTATGTCTCAAAAAGCCACTTTTTATGTAATTAGGAATTGTAGGTGAAGGACAAAAAAAATTTAAATGACAACGGGGGGTCAAGTGAGAAATTTTTACGGAGATTCGATTAAAAATATTTGCTCCACCATTTTCATTTCGTTTGTTAAAGATATATTGACTTTTCTTGTTAAGGCTAGAGATTCAATTTCATAGATCTTCTAATCTGTGCTCCTAGAAGCTTGTATAAGTCATCTCCGTTGAGCTCCCGTCAATTCTACTAAAAGCACATCTACATGAGGGCCCCATCGTAGTTTAAAACTAAATGTAGTTTTAAAAACAAGAAAAATAGGACTATACAAACGTATTATGGTTTCATATAAATCGATTATTTCTTTTATGTCGAAAATCTGACTTTAAAAAACAAAAATTTTGTAATGATTTTAGAATTCAGATTTTCGACACAAAGAAATATACGATTTATATGAAACCATAATACGTTTGTAGCCCTATTTTTTTAGTTTTCAAAACTACATTTACATTTAATATACGATGGGGCCCTCATGTAGATGTGCTATTTAGACGGGAGCTCAACGGAAATGACTTATACAAGCTTCTAGTAGCACAGATTACAAGATCTATGAAATTGAATCTCAAGCCTTAAATAAAAAATGCTAAAATATAATATATCAAGATTTAAAAAATTTCTAAATGCGCTTGCAATGCTCTATACATTTTTTTATATTAAACCGCGAGTATTAAACTAATTTTTATCTAATTTGACTGAAGTGCTTTTCTTCATTATATTTCCAATTTAATTGTTATTATTGCTTAAAATTAGAAGCAGCTTTTCGAGAAAAACATTAAATAGAAACCGCTGTTAAGTCAAGCTATAGGTATAAATTTCAATTTGTTTGAAGCCAATATCCCAGCAAGTTACTTAATGGTTGCAATCGCTAGATAATAATTTACATCAAGCTAATTCTTTTTATTTTCCAAACAAATCCAAATTAAAAAATAGGCCGCATATATGCTATTTACAAGGTAGATAATATGTTGTAATTACGTGATTAAAAAATATCTAATAATTGTTATTTAAAGTACTAAACAAAGATAATGTCAATCGTATTGGTAATGTGACTATAAAGAATTTAGGAAAGACTGTTTACAACTACACTGGCTTTTAAAAGTCTTGCACCCCCCCTTTAAAAACTTTCGCGTTTGCCTGACTGAAATTAAATTTTCTTTAAAATAAACTTTAAAGCCTTGTTGATATAATACACAAGATAGAAAAGCGTTTAATTAATTTTCTTCAATGGTACCAAGCGTTTAAAAAAAAAGTGTAAAATTCCTGAAAATTAAAGAAGTGTAAAAATTTAAAATAAAGCAAACACGGGATTATTAGTGAATGGTATTAGTACTCCTTGTTCTAAATGATGCATTCAAATGGTTTCGCATACTTCTAACGGGGCTATTAACAACTTCTAGGGGTGCATTCGCCATTTTCTCGCAACGCAACAATTAGCCCCTGTCTGCTTTTTAGCGTTTTTTTTTTCGGGTTTTTTTTGCGAAAAACTTGTTTAGAGATAAAGTCCCACTATGTCCAAAAGAATTCAGGTTCGATTAGCTGTCAGGCCAGTCACATCACTCCCTGTGGGAATATTTCGACACGTTTCATACGACGCAGAGTCCCTTTGCCGCCCATAAATGCAAAATTTTAAAAAGAAATAACATGTGAAGGATACATTAGGAGACAGACAAAAGTCTCTGCGTAAACTTGACCATCGATATTGCCAGGACTATGAATCGGAGCAAACTTTTCGTAAAACATTATACCACTCCAAAACATTTCAGTACCCGTATGATATGGGGCAACTTTAATTTAAGTATTCAATCGATGGTGTCTTTTTGCATCTTGCCAAACTCATTAAAGATAATCATTACTCATTAGGGCAAACCTGGACTTACCAATAAAAATCAATTTTTTTTACCCACGAAGCATCCCGCTTAATTTTTTCTCTGACCAATGAAAACGGGTTTGCATATAATGTTATGTTAACATAATACCCCTACACTAGGAGTTCATAAAAAAAAATCCGAAATTTTGCTTTTAAGGGCGACAATGGGAATCCGCGTCTTATTAAACGTGTCGAAATATTCCCACAGGGAGTGATGTGACTGGCCTGCCAGCTAATCGAACCTGAATTCTTTTGGACATAGTGGAATTTTATCTCTAAACAAGTTTTCCGCAAAAAAAACCCGAAAAAAAAACGCTAAAAAGCAGACAGGGGCTAATTGTTGCATTGCGAGAAAATGGCGAATGCACCCCTAGAAGTTGTTAATAGCCCCGTTAGAAGTATGCGAAACCATTTGAATGCATCATTTAGAACAAGGAGTACTAATACCACTCACTAATAATCCCGTGTTTGCTTTATTTTTAATTTTTACACTTCTTCAATTTTCAGGAATTTTACCCTTTTTTTTTAAACGCTTGGTACCATTGAAGAAAATCAATTAAACGCTTTTCTATTTTGTGTATTATATCACAAAGGCTTTAAAGTTTATTTTAAAGAAAATTTAATTTCAGTCAGGCAACCGCGAAAGTTTTTAAAGGGGGGGTGCAAGACTTTTGAAAGCCAGTGTAGTTTAACATTGCTTTGTTATCTAACATTTTGTTTAAAAGAAATAACTTTAAACATCAGCCATGATTTGTTTAAAAAAAATATCAGGTGTGTATTTTGGCCCTACCACTTTGCACTCTTCCATTTGACTTCTTTATTCATTAGTTGTCGGTTAGAGATTATTTAAACACCATTATTTGTACATTTTTTTTTAAAATTCATTATTCTTATAGAAAAAATATCATGCCGAATGGTTATCATCGCAATAATGATACTGGCATACATAAACAGAGAAATGTTGCGCCTCAACTTAAGTATAGCCATTGTGGACATGGTAGAAACCTCATCTAACTCATCCAATGCCAACGCATTTAAAGGATCCGAAACTAGGTTTAATCTGACTGAACCTCAAAAGCATCACTTGTTGTTTGCCTACTTTTGGGGATACCTTGCTTTTGACCCTGTAGGTGGATACTTTTTGGATACTATTGGCCCAAGAAAGGTTTTGGGTATTTCTGTTGGGGCTTCCGGACTTGTTACGCTTTTAACTGAGGTAGCTGGAATTTATTTTGGGTACCATGGACTTTTGGCTACTAGGATCTTACTTGGTTTGACCACTGGTTAGTTCTCTTTTAAATTAAATGTATTTCGGGTAAAAGGATTTTACTTTTAGGTGGCATTAGCCCAAGTGCTATGCCCTTAGCTTACAACTGGTTTGCCCCAACACAACGATCAAAATTCGTTGCAATAATGTCATCAGGTGGGCTTGGAGTAGCAGTTTGTTTGCCAATTTTCGCTAATTTAATCGTCAAATACGGATGGGCGTCTGTGTTTTACTTTACAAGCGCTTCAAACTTTATCTTTTGTCTACTTTGTTACTTTTTAATATACGACACTCCAGACGAACATCCAAGAATATTGCAAACCGAAAAGATGTTAATTTTGGCAGAGCTCGAAGTGAGAAATAAAAAGAGCCGTGTTAAAAGCAAAGGACTTCCATGGAAGAAACTGTTGTTTTCGAAAGTCGTGTGGAGTTTAATTTTAAGCGCCTCAACAAGTAACTGTTTGTACTATTTTCTTCTGTCCCAATTAACTTATTTTATGGATAGGGTGCATGGGTTAAATATTAAGCAAAATGGAATCGTATCCAGTTTACCATATATCTGTAAGTTAAGCTAAGCCACAATAAAAAGTGTTCTTCATGATTAAAAATCTATTCGAACTTAACAAAAAGCCTAATTTCTTATAATATTTCTTTGTTTTAGTTCAATTCTTCTGCTCTATTGGCTTTGGATACGTAGCCGATGCAATGATCAAGTCAAAGCGCTTTTCCACCCTTACAGTACGAAGGACTTTCGTCTCAATCTTGCTACTCTTAACACCATGCACAATGATCCTTCAAGGTTTTTTCGGAAACATGCTAATACCATCGACCATTCTTTTTGTTTTGGCTTTTGTCTGTGATTCATCCGCACCTTCTGGAATCATTGGAACAGCTTTGGACGTTGTACCGAATTACAGTGGGACTATGGTTACATTCACAAACACTATTTCTTCATCGATGTTGATTGGGGTCAGTGAAGTGTTGGCATACCTGACCAAAAACGAAAGTAGTTTTGAGAACTTTAGAAAGATTTTTTTTGTTTTGGCTGGTTTGGATGTTGGAGCATGGGTTTTGTTTATGTTTTTTGCAAACAGTAGAACGAAGAGTTGGAACTTTGCGGAAGAAGACAAGGAATGTGAGGATGAAGTGGAAGGATTAAAATCATTCGGTGAATAAATAGTTTGCTTAAAAATAAGCTGTTTTTTACACAACTCTTGAACATAGCTCCAAAGCAGATAAGAAAGTGTATTTTATTGGTTTAAAAATCATAATGCGACACCTACCTTAAAAATTCATTCCCAATATTATGTTAAAATTATTGCATATTATAACTTATATCATAATGATTCATGATTATTAAAATTGGAACCCAAAATGCAAAATAGGACCTTCAAATTACATTGTTTGTAAATTTTTATTATACCTAATTAAGTATGTGTATACACAAAAAATAGATTTATGAAACTTTTATATTGCTAAACGTTCTGCTTTTAAAGATGTTGGCTGCCACAGTTGCTTTTTGATTTCATAGTGCCTTTTGCAATACGCCCATCAACCTTTAACATTTCACAAACTGTTACAGTCCATCTAGTAGGTGCAGTATGCCTGTACAAGATATTGCGAAAGTTAAGCATATCAAAATCTAAATATAATACTTTCTTAATAAAAAGTTTGGCTCTTTTAAATACAACATTAACAAGGTATTAAAAGGTAGGAATGCTTTATGATTTTTATGCAATCTCGTTGGAAAAACCATGGCATGAAGCTCAGATAATTCTTCATATCAAGTTTTATAAACTAGACTTTATTTACGAGTTTGTTAAATCATGAGCTCAAGCGAGGGTTTTATAATCGAGTAAACAAAGACATTTAAATAAGTGTAGCGAACTTTACTTTTTCTACGACCCCAAAATCAAACAATATTTATATCGGACTTCTTAAAAGAAAAAAAATCGGACTTAAAGAAAAGTTAGTTTAGAAAAATACTTTAGAAGTAGAAATGAAGATAAATTCAGTAATTTACAATAAACAGTTATGTTAAAAATATCAGGTGTGTATTTTGGCCCTACCACTTTGCACTCTTCCATTTGACTTCTTTATTCATTAGTGGTCGGTTGGAGATTATTTTAACATCATTATTTGTACTTGTTTTAAATTAATCATTCTTAGAGAAAAAATATCATGCCGAATGGTTATTATCACAATAATGATACTGGCATACATAAACAGAGAAATGTTGCGCCTTAACTTAAGTATAGCCATTGTGGACATGGTAGAAACTTCATCTAACTCAACCAATGCCAACGCATTTAAAGGATCCGAAACTAGGTTTAATTTGACTGAACCTCAAAAGCATCACTTGTTGTTTGCCTACTTTTGGGGATACCTTGCTTTTGACCCTGTGGGTGGCTACTTTTTGGATACTATTGGTCCAAGAAAGGTTTTGGGTATTTCTGTTGGGGCTTCCGGACTTGTTACGCTTTTAACTGAGGTAGCTGGAATTTATTATGGGTACCATGGACTTTTGGCTACTAGGATCTTACTTGGTTTGACCACTGGTTAGTTCTCTTTTAAATTAAATGTATTTAGGTAAAAGGATTTTACTTTTAGGTGGCATTAGCCCAAGTGCTATGCCCTTAGCTTACAACTGGTTTGCCCCAACACAACGATCAAAATTCGTTGCAATAATGTCATCAGGTGGGCTTGGAGTAGCAGTTTGTTTACCAATTTTCGCCAACTCGATCGTCGAATACGAGAGCCGTGTTAAAAGTAAAGGAGTTCCATGGAAGAAACTGTTGTTTTCGAAGGTCGTGTGGAGTCTAATTTTAAGCGCCTCGACTAGTAACTGTTTGTACTATTTTCTTCTGTCCCAATTAACTTATTTTATGGATAGGGTGCATGGGTTAAATATTAAGGAAAATGGAATGGTGTCCAGTCTTCCATATGTCTGTAAGTTTTATGGCACGCTAAGCCAATTTTTAGTTCATTTCTCTAAAAGAAATGTACTATTGTAATTTTAATTTCTAAAAATCGATGGTTTTTTGCAACTGTGTCTAAACGAAACAAGATACTTAAATGCATATGTGTTGGAAAGATGCTACAAAAAATTACCGATCTTTTGATACTAGAATCATATCGATTGAATCATCCACTGGGTTGTTATTAAAAAATATCTCTTTGGTCATGGTGTATGTTAGGATGGATGTTTTAGAGGTCAATAGCATTTTTATTTTTAAAGTGATACGTCAGATTAAAGGCACAGTAAATGCTGCACACGCTTTTTAAAAACATAAAAAGTTGTTTTATATTTTGAACTTTGTGGTTTACTTTCAGCAAACGCATTACAGTTTGACTCCTTACCAACAGGCGTAGCATAGTGGCTTGGGTCACTGGCTACCACGCAGGAGGCGTGGGTTCAAACCCCACGAGGTCCAAAAAGGGAAAAAAGTCTGTCGGTCGTGGTTCGGATTACACGTTAAGCGTAAGGTTTCCCTTGTTCCTAATCCGGGCAAGATCCTTGAAACAGGACCCTAGGAGTAGCTAAGGCTATGGAACATATGTTTACAATACATTATTATATCATTACTTTAATTATCTCAAACACCACAATAGTTAAAGATTCCAATGCACAATGATCCTTCAAGGTTTTTTCGGAAACATGCTAATACCTTCGACCATTCTTTTTGTTTTGGCTTTTGTCTGTGATTCATCCGCACCTTCTGGAATCATTGGAACAGCTTTGGACGTTGTACCGAATTACAGTGGAACTATGGTTACATTCACAAACACTATTTCTTCATCGATGTTGATTGGGGTCAGTGAAGTGTTGGCATACCTGACCAAGAACGAAAGTAATTTTGAGAATTTTAGAAAGATATTTTTTGTTTTGGCTGGTTTGGATGTTGGGGCATAGATTTTGTTTATGGTATTTGCAAATAGTAAAACGAAGAGTTGGAATTTTGCACATGAGGAATGTGAGGATGAAGTAGAAGGATTAAAATTATCATGCGAATAAATAGTTTGCGTAAAAATAACCTATTTTTATAACAAATCAATCACTCTTGAACATTGCTGCAAAGTAAAAAAAAAAAAGTATTTTATTGGTTAAAAAATCGTCATAATAATACCTAAGAAGTAATAATAATACTTTAAAAATGCATTCCCAATATTATGTAAACATTATTGCATATTATAACTTATATCATCATGAATCATGATTATTAAAATTGAAACCCGAAATGCAAAATAGGACCTTCAAAATTACATTGTTTGTAAATTTTTATTCTAAGTTTTGTTTATAGTATTAAATGAAATGTCGATTTAATTTTGGTCAGTGTTGCTCTAACTAGGTAACAAAATTAATAAAAAGATCAACTAAAATAGGTTTTTAGGTAGTCATTCAGAATGTCTGAAAATATGGTAGTTATTGCGGGTAAATATTTCCATAATTTTAACCAATATTTAGACAGAAATAACATTTTTTTACCTAAGTAGGGTATTTCTAAAAAACTAATAATAATTTCAGGTATATCTGGAAGCTTACCGAATTGTAATAATCTAAATGATGTAAAAGATGCTTTTTTTAAATCAGCTGATTTATTAACTGAAAATAGTCCTAGATGGAAGCACAGCAACCCGATGATTCCTAGGAGAACTGGAATTATTAATAACATCGAAAAGTTTGATGCTGGTTTTTTTGGTATGAAAAAGTTTGCGTAATTATCCAGTTCTTTAAAACTCAAGTTAATTTTAATAGGTGCTTCAACCGAAAATCTGGATCCGATTGTACGAATTTTCATGGAAAGATCCATCGAGGCAATTTTTGACGCTGGTGTTAATCCGAATTCCCTTAAAGAAACAAAAACTGGCGTTTTTGTAGGATGCAGTAATTCTGAGACGGAAAGTTACAACTATAAATGCTCAAAGGCAAACAAAAACTCCTTAACCGGATGTGTGCACTTGGGAAATGTGGCCAGTCGATTAAGTTATTTCTTGAAACTAAACGGTCCAGCCATAATAATCGATACAGCATGTAGTACTTTCTTATACACATTAGATCATGCTATTACAGCTATCAAAAATGGTACTTGCGATGCTGCTATTGTTGGTGGTGGCCATTTAATCTTGAATCCAAATAACACCTTGCAATTTGGACGAATGGGAGTGTTAAGTTCGGATGGAAGATGCAAAACGTTTGACGAAGCTGCTGATGGATATGCTAGATCTGAAGGAATTGGTGCCATGTTTTTACAAAAGTCTTTAGATGCCAAACGAATCTATGCTAAAGTGAGCACCTACTTTTAGTACTTATAAGCATTAATAACATTCATTAAATTAGATCCAAGCAAAATTTCAGCAAAGAGCTTTTTGTAACAAAATTGTATCTTAAAAATTTAGCTAGAAGTGGAAAATTATTGTTACAAGAAATTAGTGTTGATGGGTTTAATAATGACGCCAATACTCAATAATCTTTAAAATCTTCCAGATCATAGATTGTAAGACGAATTGCGATGGTTATAAACAAGACGGAATTACGTTTCCATCAGCTTTAATGCAACAACAACTTCTTGAAAGCATATACAATGACGACGGGATTGAGATTAATGATGTAACATACATGGAAACTCACGGCACCGGTAAATTAACTTTTAAAAAGCTTAAATCTTATAGCCCAGTAGATTGTGACATTATTGATGAGTCATAATAAGGATACCTAATTTTTATAAATTCTGAATAATTGAAAGGTACTGAACTAGAAAAAAAAATGTCTAAAGACACAATAATTGTGGTACAGGAGAAATATACAAGAGCTCAAAAAAAATGAATAATATTTTTTTACGCCCGCAGAGATAAGACAGTTAATTAAAAAGTAAGCTTAAAAATGAAGGTGTGGCGGCATTATGGTAAAAACAAAATTTAGAAGGGTCCAAAAAAATTGCCAAAATGCCTAAAATTTTTTGAAATTTTATTTTGACTACTGATTTTTATGAGATATTCTTTTATTATGACAGCTAATTTTTATTACACTAAATAATTCACTTTTGTTGCTAACTACAGTCACACTGTTATCGAGTAGACAAACTTACAAAAATGCAATTTTCTGACGTCACAAAAATGAACCATTTAGATTATAAGGCCTAAAGGATTAAAAAAAATAAACAAGAAAGAGCGTCGGCCTGACAAAATGAAGTAGGCACTGCTACATGTCTGACAAAAAAAGTGACATTTATACATATAATTGGAATTGTCAATTGGAAAATGCCAAACTGGAAAATAAACGCATGACAGCGCAATAATTGTAGTACAGGCAGAATATACAGGGGTTCAAAAATAAACTTTGAAATTTTCTTTTGTAACAGCTGATTTTTATAAGACCAAATAATTGGGAAATGCCAAACTGGAAAATAAAAGTCTGACAGCGCAATTATCAAAAATGCAAAAGTTACAAGAATCCAAAAATTTTTTTTTTATTTTATGACAGCTTGTTTTTACAAGACCTAATAATTGAAAAATGCAAAACTGGAAAATGAAAGTTCGACAGCGCTAAAATTAAAATGTTCAAACAAAAATTTTAAAGTTTTATTTTTGCATTTTTCATAATTGCGCTGTCAGACTTTCATTTTCCAGTTTGTCATTTCCCAATTATTCAGTCTTACAAAAGATAATTTCAAAGTTTTTTTTTTAACCCCTGTACTACAATTATTGCGCTGTCATGCCTTTATTTTCCAGTTTGGCATTTTTCAATTGACAATTCCAATTATTATTATATGTCTCCTGTGCAATTAAAAAACCTAGTAACTTGAGTTAAGCAGTTTGTGTTTAAATAAAGATTGCTCCGAAACTCGAGGTCCAAGATTAAAACCAAAGGAAGGCTAAATTTTTAAACTTTTTAAAAATGTTTTTGACTTTTACCTACTTTATTTTGTCAGGACGCCGCTCTTTTTTGTTTATTTTTTTTTAACCTTTAGGCCTTATATCAGCAATTTTTTTTGAACCTCTATACAGGATGTCCCAGAATTGGCGCACCACCTGTATGGTACGCTTTTAGGGCATGCCTGAGGATTCCTGAAAAATTGTTAAAAAAAATCCATCTATTATATTTATTGAAGAAAATGCGAACAAAGTTGTATAAATTTGGCAACATAGTCCAGGAAAATACATCTAAAAATCCCATCTATGAGACTTGGTTATACACTTTTGCATTAGATTTTAATGACATTGTGGTCAGCTTATTTCAAGTAGATTTTGTAAAATTTAATTGATTATAAAAATGTTATTTGACCTTTTAAAAGAAAAACAATTGGTGAAATTGTTTAAAATAGACTGCAGCTTTGTATTAAAGCTTTTTTTTCGTTTATACATGCTGTTGTTTTTAAGGTATATGCGTTTAAAGTTTTGCAATTTGGGGTTTCATATCTTCGAGGGTGCATGAGTTCCTCTTTACATTTTTTTGTGGATCCCTAGGCATGCCACAACAACGTACCATACAGGTGGTGCGCCTATTTTGGGACACCCTGTATATTCCACCTGTACCACAATTGTGCTCTCAGACCTTCATTTTTTAGTTTGGCATTTTCCAATTATTCAGTGTTTATGAAAATTAGGTGTTTGGTGTTTTCAATATTAACAAAATGTCATGTCGCTATCTCCTGGGCTATTAAAAATAAAACAATAAATAAATACTTGACAATTACTTGTTCTGTTTAGGAACAAAAGCAGGAGATGTGCAAGAAGTAGCTGCCATTGATGCACTTATTATTAACAAACGAACCAAACCTTTGCTTATTGGTTCTGCCAAGACAACCGTAGGTCACTGCGAGCCGGTCAGTGGTTTTGTATCGCTTGTTAAGGTAAACATTGTTAAAGAACTAATTATTTTTATTAAATCGTTACCGATTTAAATACCTTAGAACTTAATTTTTAGGTATTATTTGCCATGGAAAATTCAAATATTCCTCCAAGTATGCATTTTAATAAACCGAAGGCTACTCTTACAGGAATTGTAGAGGGTCGTTTAAAAGTCGTAACTGAAACTACTCCAATTACAACTGATAACTGTCTTATTGGTTTGTACTTTTAAAACCAACCAGCTAAACTTATGTTTGATAAATTATCTTTTAGGAGTAAACAATTTCGGATTTGGTGGAGCAAATTGTCATGTCGTTTTGGAATGGAACCAAAAATCGCAAACCATAAACCCCATCAAAGATGTCTTACCTAGATTGGTCTGTGTAAGTGGACGCACAAAAGAGGCTGTTAAAGTAATTTTGGATGATTTAAAAAAGTCCGAAATTAATTTGGAATACATTGGAATGCTTCATAATATATTTAGGTAGCACTTTTAAACAAACTAGTTAGTACCAATAATGTCTATTAACATTTTAGCGAAACTGTCGATAATCATATATATCGGGGTTATGCAATTGCAGAAAGATCTTCTTTTTATGAAAGTGATATTCAAGAAATTACAGAAAATAAAAACAGGGTCTTGATCTATTTTGGAAGTTTTGGTCGCAGCTGGAAAACCATCGCTGGACAATACATGCAATTTCATACGTTTTCCAAAACGTTTAATGAGTAAGCCATTAAAAACTTTTTGTTAGCTTCATTTTAAATTAAAATAATCACATTATTTTAGAATTTGCAATATCGTTTTTACCAACTCACATATACCAGAACTGAATAAAATTGACGACACTACTGGAAATTTCATAACTCTAATGGGACTGGCTGACATTCTTTTAAATATAGAATTAACATTCGATGAAGCTGAAGGAATTTCCATTGGACAAATTGTGTCTCAATATTTTATTGGAAAAATAACTTTGGAAAGCACCATTCAAATCTTTCGTAAAAATTTTACGTTATTTTGTAGCAGTGAGCAGTCTAATAATAATATTAAGCGAGAACCGAAAGAAACTGCCTGCATTGAAATTAATGGTTACAACAAACTTGATAGAATGAAATCCATTCTCTACAAGTTAGTAATGCAACATAATAATCAAAATGAAAAATACATTGAGAATTTTACAATATTTAACATAAGTGATATCATGAGCAACAATAATTCTCAAATAATTGATATTAACGTGGATGACAGTATTTTTTCTTTGCTTAAAGGACTCGGTACTTTATATTTCCTCGGATTTAGTTGCTACATCAATAAGTTGTATCCCGAAATACAATTCCCAGTGTCTCGAGGTACACAAATGATTGGTCCCCTGATTAAATGGAACCATGATAAGAATTGGGATATTTATAATTACAATTTATCACACAATGTAGGTAACCATAATTGTTGGTATAGTTATGGAATTAACGTTAAAGATGATTTTTGGAGCTTTATTACAGGGCATGTTATTGATGGTGAGACTAATTCCAGAAAAAATGTTATTAAATAGGTAATGTTTATTCAAAATTATTCTAGGAAAAGCTTTGTTTCCTGCGACTGGATATCTTTTTATGGTGTGGGACAAATTTGCTTACAGTAAAAATATGACCATAAAGGAATCAAACCAAATCACATTTAAACATTGTAAATTTTTACGGGCAACCCCTATCCCAACAGAAGGAGAGCTTTTATTTAACATAACCATTCACAAAGTTACCGGTTGTTTCAAAGTAAGATAGTTCAATTTTTTTTGTCATATATCATTGCATATAAATTTTAAGGTTTTTGAAAACAATGCATTGGTAGTAAGTGGAAAAATATATTTGGGATGTGAGGAAACTAATTTGGAATACCAAAGCAATAGTTTGACTCTATTATCAAAGAAGGATATTTACAAAGAGCTCCGTTTAAGAGGCTACAACTACAAGTAATTAATAAAAAAAATTAAAAACATAAAAAAACATTGTTTTTGTAGAAATGAATTTAAAGCATTGCAAGAATGTTCACTAGACGGAACTAGTGCCATTGTTTCATTTAAAGAAAATTGGATAACATTTATGGACAACATGCTTCAGGTAAAAATTCTGCAAAATAATTCAAGAAAATTGTTCGTGCCGACTTTGTTGCAAAAAATAACAATTAATATTGCAAAACATTATTCCTCCCCCAAAATCGGTAAAGACGAAGAGTATTATATAAAATTAACAGCAGATCTCCATAGTGACACCATTAGGTAAGAGAACAGAACAAAATAAAAAAAAAATCAAACATACATTTATAGATCGGGAGGTGTTGAAATCCAAGGTATTGTTGCTGAAGTTATTTCTAGAAGAAAATCAAAGGGAGAACCAGTATTAGAAATTCACAAATTTGTACCAAATCGAAGCCAAGAACTAACTTTAAATGAAGCTTTACGTGTTGACATTGGAATAATTCTAGAAGAAGATCACATTAAGAATATAAAAATAGCAGAAATTTATTCTGAAGCAGAGTTACCTTTGAGCTGCGATATTTACAATATCTTAAACGATCAACCATTAATAAAACCTGATATAACAATTTTAACAAAAAATAATTTACAACTGGATAATTCAGGTATAAATATTTCATACAAAGAAATAACCAATTTAAAAGATATTGATTTGATTGTGGGATTTAACTTACTGCAAAAAGAAAATGTAAGTAATTATTTCTAAATTATTAACTAAACAGTACATTACACTTTCTTTTAGTTAAACTGTGTGTTAGGAGCACTTTCGAACAACGGTTTTATTTTGTCTTTTGAAAAAGCATTTACAGATAATTTAGACGTCAATGTATTAACCCAATATACAATTGGATCCTCAATATTAACATTATCGACTAGAAAAAGACCAGTAGTATCAAATTTAACTGCGATCAACATTGCTAACAAATCTCTTGATTGGATCAAGAATCTTCAAGAAAAGTTTGCGACCACTAGTGATATTATTCTGTATTCTTATAATCAACCAGAATCAGGAATATTGGGTTTTGTTAATTGCCTAAGGCGAGAATCAGGATGGGAAAATATAAAATGCGTAGTAGTAAATTACGAGCAAGCACCTGAGTTTAATTTAAATAACGTATTTTATAAAAAGCAACTAGACAAAAATATGTGTATAAATATTTATAAAAATGGTTCTTGGGGTACTTATCGTCACTTGCCAATGCCATCATTAAAACCAATTAAATCGTCAAATATAATGAAAAGTCAGCTGGTGATAGGAGACCTATCTTCGTTGCAATGGATTCAGGCACCTGAAATTAATAATATAAAGCCAAACGAAACCGCTGTCGATGTAAGTCTTTTTAGTCCGAGTTTTAGTCTTTAGCCAAAATTTTGGAGTTTTCATTATGTGATTCTAAAATTGTCTATATTTTTGATGAAAATGGTAAATAGGATGAATTTAAAATCAATCAACTTTTGTACTATAGGTAACGTATGCAGCAATTAATTTTAAAGAAATAATGGTTGCCATTGGACGTATTAACCTTGATGGAATTAAAGGAGTTAAACAAGAGAATCTTGTAGGTTGCGAGTATGCTGGAGTGGAAATTAGTACTGGTAAAAGAATAGCTGGAATGATAACGAATAGGGCACTTTCTCGCACACTTATCGTTGATAAGGAACTTTTATTTTATGTCCCAGATTCTTGGACCACGGCTGATGCCGCAACTGTCACCTGTGTGTATGCTACCGTTCTTTATGCCTTATTGAACGTAAGTCCCATCTTTTTTACATTCTAAGGATAACACTTTAAAGTAGGTATCCCCAGATATTTTACTGATTATTCCGTTCCTGTCTTCTCCTGCGACCTAAGCTCTTATTTCCTTCTGATTACACTAAAAATCACACGTTACCAAGGACGACGTGTGATTTTCAAATTTGGTTGCCAGAGCAAGACATGGACTATTTTAATTCGTTCCCAATAGTGTATATATAAAAGTTCTATATGAGTTACAACTTGGAGAATTTTTTCAGAGAGATATAAAAATCGTTGTGCCATCTTACATCTATTAAAAATAGTAAAAACTTGAAATCACTAGCATAGACGAAATATATCACTATTCAACGAGTTGGTACATTTCTATGTAACTAAAAGAGTAGTACCAGTGATAGCGCCGCTTTTTAGTAATTTAGGTTTAAAAAAAATCATGATGCTTTTTCTTGTCAATTTAGAGTTTAAATTAAAATTCATTTAAATTTTGATCACGAATAATCTTTCGAATATCATACGATGAAAGAATTTTCCACGACAATCTTAAATTTTAATTTACTCAAACTTCGTTGGCATAAAGCAATTTGATTCGTCACATTGATAGAAGAAATCACTCGTCCTACGGACTCGTGATTGATTTTTTCAATAAATGTGACTCATAGAATTGCTATGCAACGAAGTTTTCGTCAAAAATTTATGATTGTCGGCAATCTTCTTTCCTCTAATGATATTACCTACGAAAATCCAACTTTTAAATATTTTTGACAGTATGGAAAGATTAAAGAAGGTACATCTATTTTGATTCATTCTGGCACTGGAGGGGTTGGTTTGGCTGCTATAAATGTAGCTTTATTTTACAAATGTACAGTTTTTGTTACTGTTGGAACAGAAGAAAAGCGGCAATTTTTAAAGGAGCATTATCCCACTCTTGAAAGTACGTATTTTTTTTATTTATTTATAATTTTTAAGAATGTAATTTCTTGTAGTACTTTTATAATTTATTTCAGATTCTAATATTGGTAACTCAAGAGATGTTTCTTTTGAATCAATGATCAAGAAACAAACACGTGGACGTGGGGTAGATTTAGTTCTGAATTCACTAGTCGAAGAAAAACTTTTTGCATCTGTAAAATGTTTAGCAGACGGTGGCACATTTTTGGAAATCGGTAAATTTGATCTAATGAAAAATAACGCTCTGCAATTATCACTACTTCAAAAATCAGTATCGTATCATGGTGTTATGTTAGATAAAATCATAAGTGAACCTACATCAGAAAAACTAAAAGTATTTAATTTATTGAAAAGTCATATTTCCAATGGTTGTGTAAAACCACTACCAAGGACAATTTTTCCAAGATCACAGCTTACCGAAGCATTTAGATACATGGTATCAGGGACTCACATCGGAAAAGTACTTATAGACATAGTACCCAATAAAAACGAAGACAAATTTGAATGTACTCCTAGGTAAGAAGATATCTTAAGGCAAATTCGGACTAAGATTTAATTCTCTAATTTTAGGTTTTACTGTTGTCCAAATAAAACACAAATAATCATAGGAGGTTTGGGTGGGTTTGGTTTAGAACTTGCTGATTGGCTGATAAACCGAGGAGCTAAGAACATTATACTATCATCAAGAACTGGGATTACAAATGGATATCATAATTATAAAATTAAGTAAGTAATTTGTATGTTTGATACCATTGGATATTATTTAAACAACTCTTTGTCTGCAGAGTTTGGGAAGCGTTTGGCACAACAATTAAGATTACAAATCATGACGTTACAACAATTGATGGTTGTAATAAGTTATTACAAGAAGCCAAGCTACCAGTTGAAAGTATCTTTAACGTGGCAGTTGTACTTAAAGACGCTATATTTAACAATCAATGCAAAGAAACTTTTACACAATCTCTTGGCCCAAAAGCGGTGGCAACCAAACATCTTGATAAACTATCAAGAGAAATATGTCCGAATTTAAGGAACTTTGTTGTATTCTCCTCAATGACTTCTGGTAGAGGCAATGCAGGCCAAACAAATTATGGAATGTCCAACTCAATTATGGAACGAATTATTGAAAAAAGACAGTTGGATGGTCTACATGGTTTAGCTATTCAATGGGGCGCCATTGGAGATGTAATTGTTTTCAAATATTTTCTAGAGGTCTTTAAGAATATTTATTTTATTTTGTTAGGTTGGAATTGTGGCCGATATGGATGAAGAAAACACAATGGAATTGTGTGGAACGTTACAGCAAAATATTACAAGTTGTATGGAGGTATTGGACACTTTTTTAAATCAAAATGAACCAGTAGTGTCTAGCATGGTGGTGGCGGAAAAAAATACAGGGATGGGATACAATGAAAATATAGTTGAAGCTGTTGCAAGTCTGCTTGGTAAGTGATATACGGTTTAACCCTTTTGGTACCTCTTTTTTTTTATGGAAATAAAACATTCTTTTACATAAACTTGATATTTGGGCTCTACTGAAGGTATTTCTGATAAATTTTTAAAAAGTCGCCCCTTTGGGAGGGGAGTAAAATTATGTGTACAATTGTAGACAAAGTTACTATAGTACAATCGCTAAAGATTTTTCTGTGACCTAATTAATGGGTTTTTGGAACTTTTTCGAGCAATTAGGGGCTTTATCCTGAGTATAAAAATTTACTTATGAGCAAAAAGCTCTTGGCAATTTTCTTAACAGTTTAAAAAAATTGTTTTTCAAATTGGGTTCAAAACTAGTTGATTTTTTGAAAAAGCGATTATTACTCTTTTTTGGGAATGAAATTATGCATATTTTTTTATTAATTACCTATTTTCATACCCAGGACAACCCCCTAATGGATTGCAAAAGATCCAAAACACCCAATAATTAAGTTATAGCCTGATTAAATTTTGGCTAAGGAAGCTGAACTACTACCTGTATATAAGAAAAACCTGACAGAAAAGTTTTCCAAATTTGTTATTACTTAAAAAAATAAGATGTTTACAGGATTTAACTGCTTTTTAAGTAAAAATACGTAGTGGAACAAAAAAAAGTACTAATTTAATTTTTTTTGCTAATGACTTGAGGATTTTAGTAACTTTGTCTACAATTGAAAACATTGCATTGGTACACTTTAGTTATTATGTCTACAGGTTGGACACATGATATTTTGGCAACCCAGAAGAAACAAAAAAAAATGATTTTAAAAAAATTTCAACTAAATTACAAAGATCTTAAAATTTATATTTAGGCAATATATAGAGATGTCCTTTTTTTTCTAGAAAAAATATAAGATTATTTTGTACCTACCTTTAAGGAAAAGCAAGTCATGCGCAGCAGCCACACAAGATTTAAAAATTTGGGGCGTTCCCTAAGAAATGTCTCTACCCAGACTACAATCTCAAAAAATAGAACTATTTTTGAGTACCTAAACGTGATCTTCTGCCACAATTATAAATTTATGTATTTTTTTTTAATTTCTGAAATTAGTGTGTACAATTGTAGACGCCCGTGACCGAAGGGGTTAAGGACAAAACTAAAATACAGAAGAAAATTGCGGTTGACTTAAAACTGTTTTAAAAAAAATAATACCGTGCTATCCACAAAATCACAACTTGACTTTTAATTTTTCAACTTTTACTTTTTTAGGCATCAAAAATCTGAAAACAATAAGTATGCACTCGACATTACCCGAATTGGGAATGAATTCCATCACCTCTGTCGAAATTAAACAAATATTACAAAAAGAATTTGAAGAGTTGTTAACTGATACCGATATCCGAAGCCTAACATTTGCTAAACTTCAAGAATTGCAAGATGAATTAAAAGGACCTAAAACTCTTAATAAACAACAATCTAATTTGCATCAAGATTCCCTGGACTTTACTATGTTACTAAATTCGTTAGGCGACGAAACAATGTCTGGGTTAAGAATATACAAACTTAAAACTGCTGTCGAAGATAATGGTGAAGGAAAAGTAGTAATTTTGTTTCCCGGAATAGAAGGTATGGCGTCCTGCTTTCATAATATGGCCAAAAGTATAAAGGCGCATGCTTATGGAGTTCAGTATAACTGTTTTAATGAAAATAATATGTCGATTGAACAAATTTCTAATGCCTTACTACCGGTAAGAACTACTTTTTCAGATTTTGTTTTTTTTGTAAAAACAGTTTATTGTATAATTTTTAAAATTTTAGGAAATTGAAGCAATCTTGACAGAAAAATCATTTAATTTTATCGTATATTCTTATGGATGTACAATTGGTTTTGAAATTGCTGCAAAACTAGAAACTAAAGGATATACTGGACATATTATTAGCATTGATGCCAGTGTTGACACTATAAAATATGGAACCCAACAGTCCTTAAAGAATATTTCCGTCAATGAAATTGAAGCAATGATATGCTACAGTATATCTCTTGCTATTAGTCCAAGCAATGAAATCATGGACAAAATTAAGGTATAATATAATTTAAAATATAAATTACAGAACCTACATATTTATGGTCAGTTTATAAATCACTTCTACCAGTTTACTGTTTATCTCTTATTTTAAAAGATAAATGTGTTCAAATCCTACCTTGTTCATAGAAAGAACTTTAACTTTAGTCACTTAGTATTGTTTACCTGAACTATTTTATCTTATAATTTTAAACATAGATAATATAACCCAGTGAGAATTTATATCAACGAAAGACGACATATGAGGGTCCTTTCTATTTTGATTTCGACTTTTGAAAACAAACTGACACAACATTTAAAAAAAAGTCAAAAAAATTCCAAAAATGTAATTTTGGAGCAGCCGTTGTTGCTGGAAAATTGCAGGCAAACCAATTAGAAGTCGTTCCGTGTAGAGTGCCTGGAAGAAGTGACAGATATTGTCGCTTTATAGAGTGGCGTCATGCATCATTCCATTTCTGTCATACAGATTCTGTCATCAATTGTAATTGTAAGTTGTAATTGTTGTCACTTTGCTTTTAAAGTTGATGGCAGAATCTGTATGAGAGAGATAATATGATGCATGGCGCCACTCTATAAAGCGACAATATCTGTCAATTCTTCCAGGCACTCTAGTTCCGTGTATGTCGTCTCTCTTATTCATGAATTCTCTGTGATATAACCAAGGATTGATTTAAACTACAGCTAGTATACCTAATCTTAAAGTAAAACACAAAATATGCTTTATTTTTTTAATTTAGTGCGTGATTCGGTCCTTTATTAGTTTTTAAGAGAAAGTAATTGAAATAAGTGAAGATACTTATGGTTTTGGTTAAATTGATTGCTCAACTTCCAGATATAAGGTGATACTGAAAGTTACTCAAAGATAAACAGTAAACAATAAACAGGTAACAATAATCGAAGTGATTTATAAACCCGGCATTAAACATTGTAAAATTTTAAGATAAATTTCCCAATCCTAAGACTGACCAAGTAGAATCATCTAAAGAAACCTTGTTTCAGGAAAAAATATCCGAAGGCAAAACATTTGACGAACGTTTAGGATTTGGTTTAGATATTGCTTCTAAAATGTATTCCGAAAAAGTACCATATTCAAACGAATATATAAAAATGACAATTAATGCCATCATATCTCGTATACAAGACATCCAAGAGTATAAACCAACTTATTCGAAGCTTAAAACTCCAATAAAATTGATACAGCCATCGCAAAAAATATTCGCTTATGGGAATAATAATGGTTATGGACTTGAGAATTATTTCATAAATATTGAAGGCACAGAAATTTTTGATGGTGACCATATTTCGATTATAAATAGTGTTAAAACTATTAATGTTATTAATAATAAGCTTCTGTAATTAAATCATCCATATGTAAAACCAAAATAAAAGGAAGCACTTAAAATACAGACTACTTTTATAATATAAGATGGGAGATAAAATAAAAAATAAGATATTAAAAAAATAGAGTCCTTACATGTGGCATCTTTTTTAACGTGGCATAACTTTCCATGTAATAGTATATTACTACCGTGGGTGGAAAGGGTTTCATTTTTGTCGAGAGAAAAGGATCCTCGAGACAGAAAGGCAATTTCCACCGAGGTTAGTATACTATTTTATTTACAACTGCTTAAGTTTATGTTTAATTTTAAAAAGCTTTAATTTTGCAAATTAATATTATTCATTGTTAACATCTTAGTTAACCTGATTATTTCTTTTTAAATTTATTACCTTGGTTACATTACAATTGCTTGACATCGAAGTAAAAAAATAGCAATTTTTAATTTTCAAAAAACGTCATTTCTCGCATTATTTTAAAGTCTTAAACCAACTTATATTAAAAAGAAACATAATGTCGGATAGTGATGACGAATGTACAGAATTAAAAGAGTGTGCGCACCTTTAAACCATTAACGCCATTTACGTGCAAATTATGAGTTATTTTGGAAAGAACATCCATTTGAAGAACTCATTATTGTTTTGATTGATGTAACGTCATTGTCATTTACATGGAAATTTCGATTAATTTTTTGTAAAAATCATATACCGGGTCTTGATAAAAAATTAACATATTTTTAAATTAACATTTTTCAAGAAAATGCAGGTAGTGAAAAAAATAATATATCAACCACGGTAGAGAAGGTCATTATTGACCTCGCGCAATTGTATCAATACAATCTTTACACTAGGTCAATAATGAACCTCTTCTCTACCTAGGATGATAATGTACTAATTTTTTGTAAGCGGTTAACAATTAAAAAATTATATTACCTAAGGTACGTTACTTTAAAAATGCATTACCAATATTATGCAAAACTTATTGCATATTATAACTTCCATCATCATGGATTCATGATTATTAAAATTAAAACCCGACATGCAAATAGGACCTTGAAAAAGTATATTGTTTGCAAATTTTTATTATTAGTTTTATTTATAGTATTAAATTTAATTTATACATCACTATTGGTCAGTGTTGGTCTAACTATCTGGTTGGAAATAAACAAAATTTAAATAAGTTTCCATTTAAAGTCATTCAGAATGTCTGAAAATATGGTGGTTATTTCGGGTAAGATTTTTCCCAATTTTAACCAAATTAGGACATTAGATACCTACGTATTTTTAAAACAATAATTCCAGGTATATCAGGAAGCTTACCAAATTGTAATAATTTAAATGATCTACAAGATGCTTTTTTCAACTCAGCTGATTTATTAACTGAAAATAATCCCAGATGGAAGCACAGCAATCCGATGTTTCCTAAAAGAACCGGAATTATCAACAATATCGAAAAGTTTGATGCTGGTTTTTTTGGTATACCAAAGTTTGCATAATTATCCAGTTCTTTAAAAGTCAAGTTAATTTTAATAGGTGCTTCAACCAAAAATCTGGATCCGATTGTACGAATTTTCATGGAAAGATCCATCGAGGCAATTTTTGACGCTGGTGTTAATCCGAATTCCCTTAAAGGAACAAAAACTGGCGTTTTTGTAGGATGCAGTAATTCTGAGACGGAGACTTACAATTTTAAATGCTCAAAGGCAAATAAAAGTTCCTTAACCGGATGTTTGCACTTGGGAAATGTGGCCAGTCGATTAAGTTATTTCTTGAAACTAAACGGTCCAGCCATAATAATCGATACAGCATGTAGTACTTTCTTATACACATTAGATCATGCTATTACAGCTATCAAAAATGGTACTTGCGATGCTGCTATTGTTGGTGGTGGCCATTTAAACTTGGATCCAAATAACACCTTGCAATTTGCACTAATGGGAGTGTTAAGTTCGGATGGAAGATGCAAAACGTTTGACGAAGCTGCTGATGGATATGTTAGATCTGAAGGAATTGGTGCCATATTTTTACAAAAGTCTTTGGATGCAAAACGAATCTATGCTAAAGTGGGTACCTACTTTTAGTACTTATTAGCATTAATAGCATTCTTTAAATTTGATCCAAACCAAATTCCAACAAAGAGCTCTTTGTAACAAAATATCTTAAAAATTTATAGTGCAGTCAATACGTATGTGGACATCAACAACATTCCGGGTAGGACTGCCTTTTTATATGATGTAACTGGATGTCAAAAGAGTAAAACCCCCAATTGGCGTATCTCTACCTGTTTCAGAGACGGGGTTATGGCCCCCCAAAGGGCCCCCATTTAATTTGTTACATAGGATCACGGTCAAATATGTTTGCAAATAGATGTCAAATAAGGTTTAAAAAAAATTCTCTAAAAAAATTCCTTTACCCCGTAAATAGCCCCCAAAGAGTAATAACCAATCACGTTGGATTTACAGCAAATTTTGCAGATACATCTATCTGCAAAATTTGCTAAATGAGATGCTAAAAAATATTTATTAATAACTTTTTTTCAAAAAATAATTCTATGCCCCCCTTAAGAGCCTCCTTTGTTTATTCGTTATATTAAAAAAAGTTATAAGGAAATATTTTTAAGCACCTTATTTTGCATCTATCTGCAAAATTTGGTGTAAATCCAACGTGATTGGGTACTACTCTTTAGGGGCTATTTCGGAGTAAAGGAATTTTTTTAGAGATTTTTCTTTTATAAAAATCTTTTTAAAACCTTTTTTGACATCTTTTTGCAAAATTTGATTCAATTCCACCGTGATTCTAAATTACGAATTGAAGGGGGCTCTATGGGAGGCCATAACACCGTTTCTGAAACAGGTAAAGATACGCCAATTTGGGAATATACTCCTCGGACATCCAGTAACATCATATAAAAAAGGCGGCCCTACCCGGAATTTTGTCGATGTACCCTCATTATTTAGGACAGATTGACTGTACTATTAGCTAGAAGTGGAAAATTATTGTTACAAGAAATTAGTTTAGATGGGTTTAATAATGACGCCAATACTCAATAATCTTTAAAATCTTCCAGATCATAGATTGTAAGACGAATTGCGATGGTTATAAACAAGAAGGAATTATGTTTCCATCAGCTTTAATGCAACAACAACTTCTTGAAAGCATATACAATGACGACGGAATTGACATTAATGATGTAACATACATTGAAACTCACGGCACCGGTAAAAAGCAAAATTTATATGGGTCCAAAAAAATGGGAAACTGTAAAATAAAGGTCTGGCAGCGCAATTGTAGTACAGGCAGAATATACAGGGGTCCAAAAACAAAAAACTTTGAAATTTTTTTTGTGACAGCTGATTTTTGTAAGACCAAATACTTAATTGGAAAATGCAAAACTGGAAAATAAATGTCCGCCAGCGCAAAAATTACAAAGTTCCAAACGCAGTCAAGTAAGATTCACATTAAAAATTACTTGCATCATGTAAGAATTAAGGTAGCTTGCAAGAGCTTGAACTATATATTTAGGCTGTATCATTCACAATAAATTAGCTTGCATGAGCTAATTCATTGTGAATGATATGGCTTAAATACATAATTCAAGCTCTTGCAAGCTACCTTAATTCTTACATGATGCAAGCTAATTTTTATTGTGAATGAACCTTCAGACTTGCATTTTTCAGTTTGTCATTTCCCTATTGTTCAGTCTTATAAAAATCAGTTGTCACAAAAACAATGTTAAGTTTTTTTTGAACCTCTGTACCTACATATATTCCGCCTGTACCACAATTGCGCTGTCAGACCTTCATTTTTTAGTTTCGCATTTTCCAATTATTCAGTCTTTATGAAAATTAGGTGTTTTCATTATTAACAAAAAGTCATGTCGCTATCTCCCGGGCTATTAAAAATAAAACAATAGATACTTGTTCTGTTTAGGAACAAAAGTAGGAGATGTACAAGAAGTAGATGCCATTGATGCACTTATTATTAACAAACGAACCAAACCTCTGCTTATTGGTTCTGCCAAGACAAACGTGGGTCACTGCGAGCCAGTCAGTGGCTTTGCATCGCTTGTAAAGGTAAACATTGTTAAAAGAACAAATTATCAATTTTTATAAAATCGTTACCAATTTAAATACCTTAAAACTTAATTTTTAGGTATTATTTGCAATGGAAAATTCAAATATTCCTCCAAGTATGCATTTTAATAAACCGAAGGCTACTCTTACAGGAATTGTAGAGGGTCGTTTAAAAGTCGTAACTGAAACTACTCCAATTACAACTGATAACTGTCTTATTGGTTTGTACTTTTAAAACCTACCAGCTAAACTCATGTTTGATAAATTACCTTATAGGAGTAAACAATTTCGGATTTGGTGGAGCCAATGGTCATGTCGTTTTGGAATGGAACCAAAAATCGCATACCATAAACCCCATCAAAGATGACTTACCTAGATTGGTATGTGTAAGTGGACGCACAAAAGAGGCTGTTAAAGTAATTTTGGATGATTTAAAAAAGTCCGAAATTAATTTGGAATACATTGGAATGCTTCATAATATATTTAGGTAGCACTTTTAAACAAACTAGTTAGTACCAATAATGTCTATTAACATTTTAGCAAAACTGTCGATAATCATATATATCGGGGTTATGCAATTGCAGCCAGATCTTCTTTTTATAAAAGTGATATTCAAAAAAATACAGAAAATAAAAACAGGGTCTTGATCTATTTTGGAAGTTTTGGTCGCAGCTGGAAAACCATCGCTGGACAATACATGCAATTTCATACGTTTTCCAAAACGTTTAATGAGTAAGCCATTAAAATCTTTCTGTTAGCTTCATTTTAAAATGTAATAATCAAATTATTTATTTTAGAATTCGTAATGCACTTTTTACCAATTCACATGTACCAGAACTGAATAAAATTAACGACGTTACAGGGAATTTTATGACGCTGATGGGTATTGCTGACATTCTTTTAAATATAAAATTAACATTCGATGAAGCTGACGGAAAATCCATTGGACAGATTGTGTCTCAATATTTTATTGGAAAAATAACTTTCGAAAACACCATTCAAATTTTTCGTGAAGATTTTGCGTCCTTTAGTGATGAGAGATTCAATAATAATATGGAACAAGAACCTACAGAAACCGTACACATTAAAATTAATCGTTATAGCAAACTTGACAAAATGGAACCCATTCTGGATAAATTAGTAATGCAACATACTAATCAAAAAGTATTTAACGTAAGTGACGTTACAAGCAACAATTCCCAAATAATTAAAATTAATATGGAGGATAGTATTTTTTCATTGCTTAATGCACTGGGCACTTTATTTTGCCTAGGATTTAATTTCTATCCAAATAAGTTGTATCCCGAAGTACAATTTCCTGTGTCCAGAGGTACAAAAATGATTAGTCCTCTAATCAGGTGGAACCATGATAAGAATTGGGATGTTTATAATTACAATTTATCAAACAATGTAGATAACCATCATTGTTGGTATAGTTATAAAATTAATGTTAAAGATGATTTTTGGAGCTTTATTACAGGGCATGTTATTGATGGTGAGACTAATTCCAGAAAAAATGTTATTAAATAGGTAATGTTTATTCAAAATCATTTCTAGGAAAAGCTTTGTTTCCTGCAACTGGATATCTTTTTATGGTGTGGGACAAATTTGCTTACAGTAAAAATATGACCATAAAGGAATCAAACCAAATCACATTTAAACATTGTAAATTCTTACGAGCAACCCCTATCCCATTAGAAGAGGAACTTTTCTTTAATATAACAATTAACAAAAACACCGGTTGTTTTAAAGTAAAATATAATTTCTAGGTAGGTGTAGTCTAATTTTACACAAACCATTATAATTTAAGGTTTTTGATAACAATGCATTGGTAGTAAGTGGAGAAATATATTTGGGATGTAATGAAACTAATTTGGAATACGAAAGCAACAGTTTGACTCCATTGTCAAAGAAGGATATTTACAAAGAGCTCCGTTTAAGAGGCTACAACTACAAGTAATTAATAAAAAAAATTAAAATACATAAAAAACATTGTTTTTGCAGAAATGAATTTCAAGCATTGCAAGAATGTTCACTAGACGGAACTAGTGCCATTGTTTCATTTAAAGAAAATTGGATAACATTTATGGACAACATGCTTCAGGTGAAAATTCTGCAAAATAATTCAAGGAAATTGTTCGTGCCGACTTTGTTGCAAAAAATAACAATTAATATTGCAAAACATTATTCTTCCCCCAAAATCGGTAAAGACGATGATAATAATATGATGAATAATATGAAATTAACGGCAGATCTTCATAACGACACCATTAGGTGAGAATGTAATGATTAAATAATATACAAACCAAATACTTAAAACATACATTTTTTGCAGATCGGGAGGTATTGAAATTCAAGGTATTTTCGCTGAAGTTATTTCTAGAAGAAAGTTAAAGGGAGAACCAGTACTAGAAATTTACAAGTTTGTACCAAATCAAAGCCACAAATTAACCTTAGATGAAGCTTTACGTGTTGACATAGGAATAATTCTTGAAAAATATTACATTAACAATATCAAAATAGCAGAACTTCATTCTGAAGCAGAATTACTTTTGAGCTGCGATATTTACAATATTTTGAACGATCAACCATTAATAAAACCCGACATCACAATTTTGACAAAAAGTTATTTACAACTGGATAATTCAGGTATAAATATTTCATACAAAGAAATAACCAATTTAAAAGATATTGATTTGATTGTGGGATTTAACTTACTGCAAAAAGAAAATGTACGTTATTATTTCTAAATTATTAACTAAACAGTACATTACACTTTCTTTTAGTTAAACTGTGTGTTAGGAGCACTTTCGAACAACGGATTTATTTTGTCCTTTGAAAAAGCATTCACAGATAATTCAGATGTCAATGTATTAACCCAATATACAATTGGATCCTCAAAATTAACATTATCCACTAGAAAAAGACTAGTAGTATCAAATTTAACTGCGATCAACATTGCGAACAAATCTCTTGATTGGATCAAGAATCTTCAAGAAAAGTTTGCGACCACTAGTGATATTATTCTGTATTCTTATAATCAACCAGAATCAGGAATATTGGGTTTTGTTAATTGCCTAAGGCGAGAATCAGGATGGGAAAATATAAAATGCGTAGTAGTAAATTACGAGCAAGCACCTAAGTTTAATTTAAATAACGTATTTTATAAAAAGCAACTAGACAAAAATATGTGTATAAATATTTATAAAAATGGTTCTTGGGGTACTTATCGTCACTTGCCAATGCCTCCATTAAAACCAATTAAATCGTCAAATATAATGAAAAGTCAGCTGGTGAAAGGAGACCTATCTTCGTTGCAATGGATTCAGGCACCTGAAATAAATAATATAAACTCAAACCAAACCGCTGTCGATGTAAGTCTTTTTAGTCCGAGTTTTAGTCTATAGCCAAAATTTTGTAGTTTTCAAGTTATAGCCCAATCATTCTAATTGAAATTTGTAGGTTCCTTAGAACAAAATGTTTGCCTCTACGGGGACATTTATTAGCCCCCTCCAGACGTACTTTCTGGGTACGCACCTGGTTTTGGAAAGAGTATACAAAGTTTAAAAAGGGGTGCCAATTCCTTTTTAGTAATAATAAATGTAGTCGCGTCAAACTGGCATTTCACCTCTAACTTTGGGGAAACTCAATGGATTGGCTCCATTTTTTTTGCAAAACATTCAGAAATAAATTTAAATCACTAATAAAAACTAAAATTGCGCCGCTAGTTCTTCCTGAATTTTTTAAACTCTTCGCAAACTGCAACTTGCTTATTATTAAATCTACAGAAAAAATCATTCTTAAGAAAATTAAAGAGAATAAAATTTTGTAATAAAAAAAATATTACCCCCCCCCCTCCGAGCTCCGCCCCCTTATAGTACCCCGAATTTTAAATATTTTTTTTTTCATGTTTATTTTTTAAGAAACAGAAAAAACGTTCAATATTTACTAAATTAAAAAAAAAATCTACCCCACTATGCCCCCCCAACTTGAAAAAATTTGTATCTCGCTTATTATTAAACATTTATATCAACATTTTTTTTTAATTTGGTAAATAATGAATGTTGATTTTGTTCCTTAAAAAATAAGCATAAAAAAAAATTACTTAAAATTTGGGGGGTTATAAGGGGGCAGAGCTCGGAGGGGGGCGGGCAATATTTTTTTTATTACAAAATTTTATTCTCTTTAATTTTTATAAGAATGATTTTTTCTGTGGACTTAATAATAAGCGAGATATAGTTTGCGAAGAGTATAAAAAATTCAGGAAGGACTAGCGGCGCCATTTTAGTTTTTATTAGTGATTTATATTTAATTCTGAACGTTTTACAAAAAAAATGAAGTCAATCCATTGAGTTTCCCCAAAGTTAGAGATTTTAAGGTTTTTCATGCTAGTTTGACGCCACTAATGAGGAATAAAACGATTTCTGCAAAAAATAATTTAATTCATTGAGTTTTCTTAAACTTACAGGTGTTAATTTTTATGACATGACTGTTTGGAGTCTTATCATACGCGAAAAAATAATCGTACGTAAATGATCTATATCTCAATTTGTCGGTAATATCATCAGAAATAACTTTTCAATATAATAGTACCACTTATCTGTTCAGGACCTAGATTAAAAGTAGAGAAATCAAGTTAAGACACCCACCCGAAACTTCAGGTACAATATTGGCATTAGAAATTATTATTTCTGAAAACTCCTCACTTCTATGCAAGATGGGGGCTAAACATCACGGTAATTTTGTGGGAATTTTCCACTTTTATATTCCTGGGGGTAGTGGCTACAAACCTGCATAAGCAGATTTCGGTTGGGAATTTTTTCTGGGAGCTTTATTAGAATGATTGGGCTGTTATGTAATTTTAAAATTGTCTATATTTTTGATAAAAATGCTAAAAAAGATAAATTTAAAATCACCAAATTTTGTATTATAGGTAACTTATGCAGCAATTAACTTTAAAGACATAATGGTTGCCATTGGACGTATTAACCTTGATGGAATTAAAGGAGTTAAACAAGAAAATCTTGAAGGTTGCGAGTATGCTGGAGTGGAAATTAGTACTGGTAAAAAAATGGCTGGAATGATAACGAATGGGGGACTTTCTCGCACACTTATCGTTGATAAGGAACTTTCATTTTATGTCCCAGATTCTTGGACCACGGCTGATGCCGCAACTGTCACCTGTGTGTATGCTACCGTTCTTTATGCCTTATTGAACGTAAGTCCCATTGTTTATTTTACAATTTAAGGATAACACTTTAAAGTAGATATTTCACTAAATATCCAATTTTTAAATATTTTTGACAGTGTGGAAAGATTAAAGAAGGTACATCTATTTTGATTCATTCTGGTACTGGAGGAGTTGGTTTGGCTGCTATAAATGTAGCTTTATTTTACAAATGTATAGTTTTTGTTACTGTTGGAACAGAAGAAAAGCGGCAATTTTTAAAAGAGCATTATCCCACTCTTAAAAGTTCGTATCTTTTTTATTTATTTATAATTTTTAAGAATGTAATTTCTTGTAGTACTTATATAATTCATTTTAGATTCTAATATTGGAAACTCAAGAGATGTTTCTTTTGAAACAATGATCAAGAAACAAACACGTGGACGTGGTGTAGATTTAGTTCTGAATTCGTTAGTCGAAGAAAAACTCGTCGCATCTGTAAAATGTTTAGCAGACGGTGGAAGATTTTTAGAAATCGGTAAATTTGATCTAATAAAAAACCATTCTCTTCAATTATCGCTTCTCCAAAAATCAGCATCGTATCATGGTGTTATGTTAGATCAAATTTTCAGTGGACCTAGATCTGAAAAACTAAAGGTTTTTAATTTATTGAAAAGTCATATTTCCAATGGTTGTGTCAAACCACTGCCAAGGACAATTTTTTCAAGACCAGAACTATCTGAAGCATTTAGATACATGGTATCAGGGACTCACATCGGAAAAGTGCTGATAGACATGGTACCCAATGAAAACGAACACGAATTTGAATGTATTCCTAGGTAAGTAGGTACCCTGAGGCAAATTCGGATAAAGATTCAATTCTTAAATTTTAGGTTTTACTGTAGTCCAAATAAAACACAAATAATCATAGGAGGTTTGGGTGGGTTTGGTTTAGAACTTGCTAATTGGCTGATAAACCGAGGAGCTAAAAACATTATACTATCATCAAGAACTGGGATTACAAATGGATATCAAAATTATAGAATTAAGTAAGTAATAATCCTTGGCACCATCGGACATTATTTACACAACTCTTTAATTTGCAGAGTTTGGGAAGACCTTGGTACAATAATCAAGATTACAAAACATGACGTTACAACAATTGATGGTTGTAAAAAATTATTACAAGAAGTCAAACTACCAGTTGAAAGTATATTCAACGTGGCAGTCGTGTTAAAAGACGCTATATTTAATAATCAATCTAAAGAAACGTTTACACAATCTCTTGGCCCAAAAGCCGTGGCCACCAAACATCTTGACAAACTTACAAGAGAATTATGTCCAAATTTGAAGAATTTTGTTGTATTTTCCTCACTAGCATCTGGTAGAGGCAATGCAGGCCAAACAAATTATGGCATATCCAACTCAATTATGGAACGAATTATTGAAAAAAGACAACAGGATGGTCTACATGGTTTGGCTATACAATGGGGTGCCATTGGAGATGTAATTCTTTAATAGCATGTTTAAGTTCTTTAATATTTAATTATTTTTTTAGGTTGGAATTGTGGCCGATATGGATGATGCAGTGGAGTTGTGTGGGACGTTACAGCAAAATATTACAAGTTGTATGGAGGTATTGGACACTTTTCTTAATCAAAATGAACCAGTAGTTACTAGCATGGTGGTGGCGGAAAAAAATACTGGAAAGGGATACAATGAAAATATAGTTGAAGCTGTTGCTAGTCTGCTTGGTAAGTGGTATAGTTTTGAAGGACAAAATTAACACACAGAATAAAATTGTGGCTGATTTAATAAAATAATAACGTGCAATCCACAAAATTTCACCTTGACTTTCGTTTTGATTTCTAACTTTTACTTTTTTAGGCTTCAAAAATTTAAAAACGATAAGTATGCATTCGACATTACCCGAATTGGGAATGAATTCCATCACCTCTGTCGAAATTAAACAAACATTAGAAAAAGAATTTGAAGGCTTATTAACGGGCATTGATATTCGAAGTCTAACATTTGCTTAACTTCAAGAATTACAAGAACAATTAAAAGGACCAAAAGATAATATACAACAATCTAATTTGCAACAAGAATCCTTCGACTTCACAGTGTTATTAAATTCGTTAGGCGATGAAAAAATGGCAACTTACAAAATATACAAACTTAAAACTGCCGTTGAGGATAATTTTGAAGGAAAAACAGTTATTTTATTTCCTGGAATAGAAGGTATGGCGTCCTGCTTTCAAAATATGGCCAAAAATATAAAAGCACATGCGTATGGAGTCCAGTATAACAGTTTTAATGAAAATAATATGTCGATTGTACAAATTTCAAATGCCTTACTTCCGGTAACTATATTTTGTTTTTTTTTGTAAAAACGGTTAATTTTATAATTTTCACAATTTAAGGAAATTAAAGCACTCTTGACAGAAAAATCATTTAATTTTATCGTATATTCTTATGGATGTATGATAGGTTTTGAAATTGCTGCAAAACTAGAAACTAAAGGATATACTGGACATATTATTAGCATTGATGCCAGTGTTGACTTCATAAAATATGGAACTCAACAATCCCTAAACAATATTTCCGTCAATGAATTAGAAGCAAAAATGATCTGCTACAGTATTTTCCTTGCTCTTAAACCAAGCAATGAAATCATGGACCATGTTAAGGTAATAGATAATTTAATATTAATTGAAGTAGTACATTATTTAAACATTGTAAAATTCTGAGATAGACTTGTTAATCCTAAGATTGACCAAGTAGAATCAGATAATTCGGTTAGTCATTATTCTTAAGAAAACTTGTTTTAGGAACAAATATCCGAAGGCAAAACATTTGATGAACGGTTAGGCTTTGGTTTAAATATTGCTGCTAAAATGCATCCCAAAAAAATACCATGTTCAATGGAATACCTAAAAATGACACTCAATGCCATCATATCACGTATACAAGGCATTCAAATGTATAAACCAACTTATTCAAAGCTAAAATCGTTAATAAAATTGATACAGCCGTCTCAAAAAATATTTGCTTATGGGAATGATAATGGTTATGGACTTGAGAATTATTTTACAAATATCGAAGATGCAGAAACTTTTGATGGTGACCATATTTCGATTTTAAATAGTGTTAATACTATTAATGTTATTAATAATAAGCTTAATATGTAATTAAATCATCCACATGATAAAAAAAAATTGGTAATTAGGTAGGACTAAGAAATAAACTACTAATATGTAATTTAACTGGAGGGTAAGTAATAAGTATAATGTCTTTTAGCGAAAGCTTAAGATAAAAATAAAAATTTTCCGCCTTATAGATATTATTTATTTTTCGTCCCATCTATAAAAAAAAATGTCTAAATAATTATTTTTACACCTTCGTAAATGAACATCGACATTTAATTTTGTTTGTCGCTATTGGAATTCACACATAGGTAATTAAAATATGCACAAAAAATAAATGCTAACATGAAACTTTTATATTACTAAACCTTCTACTTTTAAAGATGTCTTTTGCAATACACCCATCAACCTTTAACATTTTACAAACTGTTACAGCCCATTGAATTATCTAGTAGGTGTATGCCTGTACAAAATATTGCTAAAGTTGAGCATATCAAAATCTAAATATAATACTTTTTAAAAACTTTTATTTAACTCGCAATGTATGTATGTTTGTATGTGTGTTTGTGTAGTACAAATCTTGCAACTCGATTTTGAAACACTTACGCTTGACCAATTTTTCTGAAATTTTGTATACATGTGGAAGTCCGGTGACAATGCAAAATGGTAACTTTTTTAGTCCTAAAAACTTAATATGGCGTCCACAACAAAATGGCGGATGACTTTTTTCTAAACAATTCTCACGATATGGGTATCAAATGAAAGGTTATGACCGGTAGTATACAGTAAAATATATGACATAATTCAAAATCCAATATGGCGCCCAACAAAATGGCAAATTAGCTTTTTCTTAACAATTTTGCCGATATGGGTATCAAATGAAAGTTTATGACTTGTAGAATACAGTAAAATATATGACATAATTCAAAATCCAATATGGCGCCCAAAAAAATGGCTAATTAGCTTTTTCTTTACTATTTTGCCGATATGGGTATCAAATGAAAGGTTATGACAAGTAGGATATAGTAAGATATGTGACAATTCAAAATCCAATATGGCGCCCTAAAAAAAATGGCGGATTCTCTTTTTTTAACTATTTTGCCAATATGGGTATCAAATAAAAGGTTATAGCAATGACATACTAAATGAAATGATTAAAAAACATCTACAGTAAAAACTAAAAAATGTAAAATAAATTAATGTAAAAAATTTTTAAGAAAAAGCTTTTATTTAAATGCCCTAAAAAGAATAAAATAAATTTTTTCAATTAAATTAAACCCATTATTTTGTCACAATATACACTTTTTATGATATAAAAGCTTGTCGCGAAATTTACTATTGCAATTAATAAAAAGAATACAATACTTATACCATTTACCAATTTTTAATTTAAGTGGTTCTGAAAAAAGAAAAAAATGTATGTATTTTACAAAATAAATCTACATAAATGCAGAATCTCGCGACAAGCTTTTATATCATAAAAAGTGTATATTGTGACAAATTAATGGGTTTAATTTAATTGAAAAAATTTAATTTTTTCTTTTTAAAATTTGTTTACATTAATTTATTTAATAAATAGTTTGGCTCTTTTAAATACAACATTAACAAGGTATTAAAAGGTAGGAATGCTTTATGATTTTTTTGTAATATTGTTGGAAAAACCATTACATGAAAGTTCAGATAATTTTTCGTATCAAGTTTTATAAACGAGTCTTTATTCACGAGTGTTAAATCACGAGCTCAAGTGAGGGTTTTATTAACGAGTCAATAAAGACGTTTATAAAAAGTGTAGCGAACTTTACTTTTTCTACGTCCACAAAATTTAACAATGTCGGAATTTTTAAAAGATAAAAATGTGCACTTAAAGAACAGTTAGTTTAGAAAAATCATTTTAGATTTTTAGAAGTAGAAATGAATATACATTTAATAATTTACAATAAACGCTATGTTAAATCAAAATCCTACCTCTGCTACACTAAGCAGTACTGTCTGAAATTATAAAAACACCCAAAAACTACTCACGGTTTTAGCTTCAACAAGTTTTTCCAGCAGACTTGTTGAAATCCGTAAAAACTAACACGAACAACATTTGCAATGGCTTTAATTTTTAAGAATTGTAAACAATTGCTTAATTTTTCACTGTAACTTTTACTAGAATTTATTTTTATTAAAAGAAGACACCAAATACGTTTTTGACAACTATAATAAATACAAAAAATGTCATCTGTAATTTTCTGTAAGCAACGCTAACTTCGGCCCGTGGATAAAAAGCTTGTTGCAACTCCACTCCGTGGGTAAAGTGCCATTTTACTTACGGTTTGCAAGACATAGCTAAAGGATTGTATTAGGTTTAAAAACGTCGTGCGATAAGTGTCATTTTAAAGGTGGAAGTAGAAAAAATAGCTATTCATGTATTATGTATTTTTCAATACATTTCCACCGAAAATATAGCTATGTTTTGAAATTAAGCGCGCGCGCCAGGACAGAAATAATATTATTTTATTTCTAAGCAAAATAATCCCTTTGATCGGCCGATTTTAAAGTTTTAGCAAAATTCTATAAATGTATATAAAGATCTTCAACATGACAATTTTCTTTTTGAACAACTTCACATAAGGACTGTTTCTTTTTTGCAAGTTTAAAATTTAATAATAACACCAGATGCACAAGACATATTGCTAAATTAATATTAGCGGTGCACTCTTCGAACTTGTGTTTTAAGTGTTCCTTGTAAAACAAAACTCATTTAGTAAAGCTTCATTCACAATGAAAATTAGCTTGCACGCGGTAAGAATTAAGGTAGCTTGTAAGAGCTTGATATATGTATTTTGGATATACCATTCACAATGAATTAGCTTGTAAGAGCTCATGCAAGCTAATTCATTGTGAATGGTATATCCCAAATACATATTTCAAGCTCTTACAAGCTACCTTAATTCTTATCGCATGCAAGCTAATTTTCATTGTGAATCCCACTTTATTCTACTCGGCTTTTAACATCAGCATTGTCATTATAGTACGAGAGCTGGCAACCAAAAACACACATCATCGAACGTTGTCATGATTTTTCGTGCATTACATTATATTTAATATTTCTTAACTTTTGTCTAATACACTTTCAGCGCTAACAGGTAGCGTTTTTTTTAAACATCATAAGTGGGATATTTATTTTTAAAGAAATAAAATAATATGTGCAAATATGAGCCTCAACACTGCCAGACATTTATGACGTGAAAATTTTAAATTTTGTGTAATTTGTAGACTTGTATGCGTAAAATAAGAAATTTTTATTAGGGTTTTCTGTTCTTTGACAGCACTTTTGAAAAGCGATTTACCCATCATAAAGGGTTGGCAGGGTTAAAGGTCGAAGGTGCAAAAATCAATTTTGTTGTACGAAGAAAACGATTCCACTTATGATGTTTTTACCTTTAAAAAAAACGCTACCTGTTTGGCCTGCCAGTTTGTTGGATTGAGAAAAGATATATTATGTAATATCAAAAAATCATGACGTTAATGATGTGGATTTTCATGTTGATAGCTCCTATACTATTATAAACCCAAATTTAACATTCGGAGACGACCACAATGTAAATGTCTCTTTAGCTCAGCCTACAGCCATTATTAGTTCTGCGTAGTTATTATGCATAAACGGACAAGCCAATTTCCTAGAGAAAACACTAAAACTAGGTTCAAGCAAACATCTTACCTGCCTATCTCCAGTCAAGTCAATCTTGTTTCCCACAACCACTATAGGAACATTAGTCGAAGCTTTAGCCTCATGAATCTGGTCTCTAATAGTCCTCGCTTCCTCAAACGTAGACACGTCCGTGACGTCATACACCAAGATAAAGGCATCAGCTGAAGCAATTGACAAAGCTCTCATGGCGGGAAATTCAAACGATCCCGCTGTGTCTAAAATGTCCAAGGTCAAATGGACGCCATTCACATTGAAGTCCCCGTGATGCATTTCTTCAACTGTTCGTTTGTACTTGGGGGAGAAGACGCCATACAGGAACTGCGTTATAATGGATGATTTGCCGACTTTTGCTGCTCCCATTACTACTACTTTGTGTCGGACGTTGTTGCTTGTGGTGGGTACTTTTTCGTTTTTGTCGTGGTGTTCTGTGTCCTCGCTTCGCTGCGATCTAAGGACCCTAAACAATGGCACACATACATTTACGAAAGAGATGGCGCTAGCATCTGCAACTCTCTATGAACCCTCCGAATGGGTTATCGTATGTACAATAAACATAGTTTGGGGACAACAGTGTTTTAAGTTGACTTTAAGTATGCTGATGCTAGTGACATCTACTGAAGCCAATAATAAATGCAAATTTTAATGAAGACATATTACTTTTATATAGAAAATGGATCCTTATTAAGGTTACTCTATTTTTCATTTAATACTCATGAATGGTTAAAAGCGTAGTACCTATTTTATCTTCGCATTTTGTATAAAAGCATATAAAATCCTTATTCATTAAATATTGATGAGAGCAATTCAAACTTTTCTAATAAACGTTATCCGAAGTTACTAAGATTTTAGCCTTATTGCTGTGTAATAGGTGCACAATAGAGCTTTATTTGGTATCGACTTTACATTTTGCTTTGCATTATAGGTTTGTTCGTACAGGACCTTATACTAGTTTGAAACTGTCAAAATCATGCGCATTTCAAAAAATGGCTTCTTTTTTTGTAAACTAGTTACTGTAAACTAGTCGCAGGTCCTGTACGAACAAGCCTATTGAAAATGAAATAGTCTAGTTTAATTACGTGGGGCTATACTGAGTCGCTCATAATATTTTGTTATTTTTTTTTCAACCTCAGGTGTTGGCAATAAACTGAACTTTTATAGAAGAGTCATAAAGATTTATTGAAATTTTTATTGTAAATACGTTTTGAGATATTAGTAACTATAAGTAGGTACCTACTACATGGATCAATACTTAATTGAAAATCGTTAAGATGTTCTTAAGATGGCAATGGTGTTGCCTCATTTACATTTTATTTTTTAATTTGATAAAAATTTAAATTACTTACAGTTTTTGTGCCTAAGTTTATTAGGGGTCACTTTAAAAACAAATTAAAGAAATCTTTACTATTTTTTTTTTCTACTTACCTAGGTGAATGCTGTCTTCTATGGTCATCCTCGGGTTCATCCTTCATAAAAGAAGGCTGGAGACTAAACCGCCTCCTAAATTGATGCCTCCCCTTCATAAAGCCAATGTTTTTGTATGTCCTTTAAATCTGAAACAAATCGTACAAATAACAAAACTGACAAAAAACTTTTTATCAAAACTGTGCAGACCAGTACAAAGGATTAGCACTCGTATAATATGTTCATTTCTTTGAATGTCTAACCCTAACGTTAACTAAGGGTTGCCTATTTTTCATCCCTAAAATAACCAAATGGTTTTTTTTATAGCCGGTTTTTATTGAAAAAGATTTATCTAACGGCAGCACAGCTTGTTATTTCATGACATTTAGTAACGAAATTCTAAATTGTAGGGTATAAAAAATCGGAGAAAAGCGATACTGAAACAGAAATCACGTATACAGTGCTTAATAAAGTTCAGGAAAGGATACCGTTAGGCATTTGTAAACAGACCGAGATCCTAAAATATGTAATAAGTCGTTTTTAAAGCACACAAAGCTTTATATTATAAAATGTTAGGATTTTACTACCTTTAATTAACGTTTTACCATTTCTAAAAATTGATTTTTTTTTAGAAGAATAGGTAATAAGAGTTTGTTCTTTTACTTTTAATTCTTTTAGATTTATTATCTGGAATTGAGCAAAAAAAGAAAAACACGTCTAAAGCCGCAATATGTTTTTCGTTAGATTACGAGTTCTATTTGTTTTCGTAGCTCCTTTTTTTATTTTTATATAAAATAGTAGACGCTAACAAAGACTTCGATTCAATAAATTTGCTTTTGTGCTCATAAAAAGGTAATTTAATCACTGTTTACAAAAGAGGCGGTAAAAAAATGTTAGTCTGGCTGAATAGGAAATTGTACTACTTGTCCCATGTACATATTATTAATAAAATGAAAATTGGCTTATTGAATCTACTATTTTGCAATAAATTACAGTATAAATTTTTAAATCATATAGGACTATAGGAGGTACTTTTACTTAATTGATAGATGTACTTGTTGCAATTTTCATCCACCTTTCAATATACAATTTATAAATTTCGCTCGGAGATCTCTAATAAGACGTTTTGTAGAAATTTTGCAATACCTTTTTACACCTGTTAAAAGACTTTGATTAATGATTTCGAATTTGTCAATGAAATTTAAATTCAATTTATCATTTCAACCGAGGAAAATTATTTAATTAACGAGTTTATTGCGTGCTTCGTTTATGCCATTAGGTATTTTATTTTTCTCCTGAAATAAGAATTTTTAACTGAATCATCATTATGTATTTTTTTGTTCGCATTTTACACAAGATTCTCGTTTCTTAATCTGACAGATAAAATAAAAATGCACCTTTTTAGTCTTCAGAAAATGCTCACGAACTCCAACCAAATGTACAAAAGAAAATTTATGAACTCGTATTTAAAATTTTAAAAAACATTAATTGGTAAGATGTGTAAAATAAAGTTTCTTATCCAATCCCAAAGTTTTATCGAGCAAATGGTGTAAGTTTTTATTTCATTAGCAAACTGTGACTAAATCAGCGTTAAGAAAAAATTCGACAAGGATATTACCTGTTAGTATGAGTTTGTTTTTTATTTCACAAAGTTTTGCTAATTTGGTTTAACAGTTTCAAGGTAAGTACTGTAAAATGGTGATTTATCGCAAGTTCTTTCAAGCGTGCTTTATATTGAAAAAACTAAAAAGCTCTTTATTTTATACTTTGTCTTTAAAGAATGTAAGAACAATTGTAAAAGAAATATGCTAACGTAAATTGTAATAAAAGAAAACCAATTTCTTATTCTTGGCTTTCTTTGTATGAATGCACTTGTAAGAGTAAAAAATAAGGGTTATTAAAGTAAAGATGTTTGTGAAGTTAAAACTGAATAAAACCGCGTATTACTAGTATAAGGACTTTAATGCCTTTACTAATAGAGGGTTTATAGATCACTTTGTATTTATTATTGCTTTACGTTTACTGTTTAATGTTAACCTATAAGTGACTTTAGCAACATGTTTATAAAATCTTTTAGTATTACATTATTGTAAATACTTGAGATGCCGAATTTAATAATCGTAGTTGTATAAAGGTCTTTATTGATTAAAGGTAAAATAGTGACTGCTTATTTGGAATTTAACAATAAATAAAGTAATAAGTAAAATGCTGATGTATAATAACTTAAGTTCATTAACTTATAAGTTATTATACTTACTTAATACATTACACTATTGCAACAGGAAATAAACTTGTACTTTAAACTGCTGACAAGAGAAATATATAAAATCGCTAAAGTTCATTGTCTTAATACATTACAATTATACTTAGCTGGAAGTTAAACAAATACACATTTAACCAAATCCATGAGTATTTCTTCACTTATTTTAATCACTTTTATTTAACGAAATAGTGAAGGTATATTGTGTTTGTTTAGGTGAACAATACTAAGTGACTAAAGTTACATTTCTTTTTATGAACAAGTAGGTACCATTTGCACAAATTTATCTTTTAAAATAAAAGATACTAGATAAACAATGAACATTATAAAGTTATTTATAAACTGCGCATAAGGAATTATTATTTTAAAGATAAATTATTGGATAATTATTGTAGTCAGTGAATTTTATTCTGTCTCTAATGCAAAGTTTATACAGCCCCTTTACCTCGACACCCTATCCTTAGGTATACAGAGGGCTGTATAAAAACTATACATAGATAATTTTCATTTTATTGTGTTTTTTTTTTCTAATTTTTTAATAATTCTCATCAAATCTTGTAATATTTAAGGCCAGTATTTTATTTGGTCAGTTGGCATTTGAAAATGTTTCTTTGTTATTTATACATTTACCTTACTTTAAAATATATTTTTGCTAATTTCTTTTGTTGGAAAAGAAAGTTAATACATATTTTTATAAAGTCTAAATGTTAATTTTTGCTTCGAAAGTGAAACCATCTACAAAGCAACTTTTCTAGTGGGGTTGGCGACCTTTTAATTTTGTATAATTTCGTATTTAAATCTATGTAGAAGTTGCTTTGAGCATTAACTTCGCGGTGCTTTACTCGTAATTCTTGTTCCAAGCTCGGACAGAATAAAAAGTCCTTGGAATCAATAGGCACTTGTAAAGAATGTAAAGATGTGAAATAATCACTTTTATAGCTGTTTGATTTAACGATTTGAGAGCTCCTAACATTTTTCAAGAGTCAGCTTAGGAGCAACTAAAACTAGAGTGGGTGGTTCTATGTGTGAAAAGGTAGGAGTTTTTATTCGTAAAATATAGTTGCTGAAGCTGAAGATTTGAGATATTTCAGAGAAAGTTCTGATTCTATTGTTGAGATAAATTGTACCCTTTTTCAGATTTAGTTTTAGGCTGCCTTTATTTTTTTAAATTCATTTAGCTACATTTTTATTTTTTTGTTAATTTTGGAGGTCTTTCTTAAATTATACAGTACAATTTTTGTCTGCAAAATTACACTCCTTTTAATATGCAGTAATATTATGTGGTTTTAAAACTGCAAAGTACAACGCAAATCCTTTTCATTAATTAGTTCATATGTACCTAACTAATTTTAGTAAATTTGCCAATTATTTTAGTCAATTTATATTACAATTGGTTGCTTCATTGTACCTATTTTTTAGATTAATTATGTCCTTATTATACTCTTCACAAGAGTATATTGCAATCGATCAGAAAATCCTAAAATCGTCAGTTTTCGTCGTAGAGCAGATTCGTGCATTTCATGACTTTTTAAGATTTTCATTTTTTGTCGGTCGGTCGGTCGGTTGGTCGGTTGGTCGGTCGGTCGGTCGGTCGGTCGGTCGGTCGGTCGGTCGGTCGGTCGGTCGGTCGGTCGGTCGGTCGGTCGGTCGGTCGGTCGGTCGGTCGGTCGGTCGGTCGGTCGGTCGGTCGGTCGGTCGGTCGGTCGGTCGGTCGGTCGGTCGGTCGGTCGGTCGGTCGGTCGGTCGGTCGGTCGGTCGGTCGGTCGGTCGGTCGGTCGGTCGGTCGGTCGGTCGGTCGGTCGGTCGGTCGGTCGGTCGGTCGGTCGGTCGGTCGGTCGGTCGGTCGGTCGGTCGGTCGGTCGGTCGGTCGGTCGGTCGGTCGGTCGGTCGGTCGGTCGGTCGGTCGGTCGGTCGGTCGGTCGGTCGGTCGGTCGGTCGGTCGGTCGGTCGGTCGGTCGGTCGGTCGGTCGGTCGGTCGGTCGGTCGGTCGGTCGGTCGGTCGGTCGGTCGGTCGGTCGGTCGGTCGGTCGGTCGGTCGGTCGGTCGGTCGGTCGGTCGGTCGGTCGGTCGGTCGGTCGGTCGGTCGGTCGGTCGGTCGGTCGGTCGGTCGGTCGGTCGGTCGGTCGGTCGGTCGGTCGGTCGGTCGGTCGGTCGGTCGGTCGGTCGGTCGGTCGGTCGGTCGGTCGGTCGGTCGGTCGGGTGTATGTCACGTTTCTTGTAAACACGCTATTTCAAAAACCAAAAGGGATATCAAACTCAAATTTTAAGGAAAAATCAACCTTTATAAGAGGAAGAACCCTATTGTTTTTGACAAGAATCCCATCACTACAAAGCCCCCTTCTGGGCCCCCCAAATAAAAAAAATCGTAGCTCAACTATTATTAAATTAACAAAAAAAATTATTTGACATAAAACATGGATAATTTAATTCTTTACGAAAAAGTATTCGTTACTTTTTTTGTCCGACCCCCCACTTACCCCCTAACACTAAAAAACCTCCTATCTCCGTTATTATTCAATCAACAAAAAAAATATTTACCACAAAATTAATGAAAATTTAATTTTCTATTAAATATGTTGGTTCATTTTTTGTAAAGTTAGCCAGAAAGGTTAAAAATACAAAAAAACAACTTTATCAATAGCAAAAAACTTCTAAGTCCAAATCGCATCACGCGTCGGTCAAGAAGGCCATGCCAAAAATATTTCAAACAAAGAAACAAAACCAGCTGTCAGAACGGCTAACCTCAAATATCTTAAACGTCAGAACTGACGTTTATCCTCTTCGTGTTTTCTGTTAATAGTTTGCACTCTTCGCAGATTTTATTTACCTATTTTTTTTTTATATTAGACTATTAATTAATTAATTATCCTATAATAGTTTTCTTGTGAAGAGTATACCATAGAATGTGTAGCAATTATATAAAAAATAGATTTAGCTTTTATTTACAAAATTACACTTCTAGCGATTCCGAATTCTACTCGAGTTACTTATCTGCGAAGAGTAACATCTACGCGTTTCGACTTCTACCCCCATTTCTAGTTTTGTTTGTTAAATCCACTTATACAGGGTGTCCAAAAATGGCGCATAAACGCGATGGTACATTGTTGGGGCATGTCTAGGGAGCCCCAGAAAATTGTTAAAAAAAATCTCATAGACCCTCGGAGATATGAGGCTCCAAAGTGCGAAACGCTTATATCTTGATGATAGCAACACATATGTATTAACGAATAAAATGGTTTAATACAAAGATAAGTTTATCATTAAATAATTTACATTTGGTTATTTTTTAAATGGTCGAATTACATTTTTATAATCGATTCAATTTTACAAAATGTTCATGAAATGAAGCTGGCAACAACGTCAATAAAGTTTAATGCAAAAGTGTATGATCAAGACTCATAGATGAATGAATGAATGAATGAATGAATGAATGAATGAATGAATGAATGAATGAATGAATGAATGAATGACTGTATTTATTTCCAACGGGACATGCCCAAATACAGGAAACATAACAACTTAAAAACTAAAAACAATTGTAATAATAAAAAAAATAAAAAATTTAAAATATGTAAAGGTATAAAACACAGCTATAGGACGACTAGAATTTACACATATTTAACAAATTCGCTAATGTTACACAAAAAATATCACAGTTAGGGACAAGATTATTGAACAATTGACATACATGAAAAATGGGACTTTTAGACATAATGTTTGTATTAAAACGAGGACATTGAAATGGATAATTTAGTCTAGAACATAAACGAGGAACACGAAAGTTGATTTTGCTTAATAAATAAGGACAGTCTACACGATTATGACACAGATTAAAAATAAAAGATAGGCCAATGTGGCATCTACGGCTATCTAGCGAGATTGTTGCAAACTCACCAAGTAGTTCCTTGTGGTTATAGCCTCTTGGCGGATAGACCCCACATTTCCTAAATTTTAAGAGCTTTAAAAATCGCCTCTGTACTGACTCTTAAAAAGATTTGTGGCATTCGTAAATAGGCTGCCAAATAAGTGATCCATATTCAAGCTTACTTCTGACTAAAGAGTTGAATAAAGTGATAGTGCTTTTTGAATCCTTAAAGTCTCGACTACTTCTATAAATAAAGCCAGATATTTTAAATGAGGAACTAACACAGGTTTCAATGTGCTTATTAAATGTGAGGGCACTGTCAAATATTACACCAAGATCGGTAATATGGGATGGTCTATTAATTGCAGTAGAATCTAAACTGTAAGGAAACATAATATAGCTCTTTTTGCGAGTATACGTTACCACGTGACATTTTTTAATGTTTAAGTGCAGTCGATTTTTATCACACCATTCCTGAACTGAGTCAAGGTCTTGCTGCAATTCATTACAGTCGGATATTGTGTTTACGGATCTAAATAATTTTAAATCATCTGCAAAAATCAAGTGTTCACATTTTAAATTTTGCACAATGTCATTAATAAAAAGCAAAAACAACAATGGTCCCAAATTTGATCCCTGAGGCACACCGGAAGTAGATTTATATGACTCCGATTTGTGTCCCATGTATTCAACAAATTGTTCCCGGTCCAGCAAATATGATTTAAAAAAATTAAAATAAGTTTGAGACAGCCCCCAACCTCGCAATTTTCTCAGTAATAATAGTAAGTCTATTTGGTCAAAAGCTTTCTGAAAATCTGTGTATAAAACATCGACTTGACCTTGATTGTCTAAGCATTCGACAGTAAACTGTGAAAAACTCGCGAGATTGGTGACTGTAGAACGTTGAGGCATAAAACCGTGTTGAAAAGGCGAAATATAATTTTTAACATGATTAAACAAGTTGTCATAAATAATCATTTCAAATATTTTTGCAAAGTTACATAAAATTGAAATTGGACGATAATTTTCTACAAGTACTGCATCACCTTTTTTAAAAATTGGGCAAACTTTCGCAGTTTTCCACAGCTTAGGAAAGGTGGCCTTCTTAATTATTAAATTAAAGATAGTGCATAAAGGAGGCGCCAATACAAATGCACAATCTTTAATAAAGAAATTGGGAATTTTATCAACACCTGCAGTCATTTTATCTTTTGTTTTTTTTATTTTAGAAATAATTTGATCTTCACTTATATTAGAAATATTTAAATTGAAATTACATGCGTCATACGTATTCTGAAAGTCAAGAATTTCATGCTGACAACAAGGCATATAAACGCTTTTAAAGTAGTCTGCAAATGCATTTACAATTTCGGGTGGGTTATCAAATTCATTGCCATTAAATTTCACGACACCTGGAATTCTTGACTTTCCTTTTTTATTATTTACGAATTTCCAAAAATTTTTAGGATTCTTAATTAAATCTGTTTCTATTTCCTTTACGTATAATTTGTAACAGCTGTTTATTTCATTTTTTGCAAGGCGCCTGAGTTCAGTGAACTGATCGCGATAATGTTGTGATTTGTGCCTGGCGTATTTTTTGCGGCAACGTTCCTTCTTTTTAAGTATTGAGATAACAGCTGGTGTGAACCACTGTGGATAACTACGTTTGTTTTGTTTACATTTCTTGAGGGGCATGCATTGTTTAAAGGTGGAATTAAGTAATTCATAAAATTTGTCTAGTGCAGCGTCAACACAATCGTAATTATCCAAAATGGACCAATCTAAGTTAAACATTAAATTATAAAGGTTATAAAAGTTTGCTTTTTTGAAGTTAAATTCAAGTGCAGTTGAATTTTGTAAAAATTGTTTATGTTTATTAACCTCCAAAATAAGTGTAAAATCCGGGTCCGGTAAACATTGGGGTGTTTGCCAGTTTACACTTTTTTTTCAAAATTCTTTTAAAAATGGTTTATTTAAGCCGTTTTATTTGGAAAAAAGTGAGGAAAATTCTGTTTTTCCGGAAAATAATAGTGGCCCTAAAGTTTACCGGAGCTAACAACAGCTTCGGTAAACATTGGGGTGTTTGCCATTTTACACTTTTTTTTCAATATTTTTTCACAAATTGCGAGGAAATGTGTTTTTCTTTGTGAAAAAATGAGGAAAATTATTTTTTTTTAAAAGGGGTAATTAAAAAAGCGTATTTTCCACTTCCGTATTCTCATATCATCAAGCGAATTTTCAGATATATTTTTTCATGTAGGCTGTGGAAATTTGTATAAAACAATTGAATAAGTGACGTTTAATAAAATTAATAATAATATTAATTATATAGGAAAGGATCGCCCTTGATCCAACCATAGAAAGTATCTGTCTATGACGATAAAAACATTAAAAACACAAAATCACTAAGAAATACAGCCCCATTTGTTTAAAATGTCTTTTTAGCAGCAAACTTTACCATAACCTACCTAACCTACTAACCTAGAACTGTCCCCCTTAAAAAAATGGGCCCCAAAGATAAAAAAAAAAGAAAAAATAGCACTGCCGGCAACAATAATAATAAATAAGGAATATTAATGACAACTCGAGTTCTCCCTTGCCGTTAAAGGGGAAGGAAGAAAATAAGTTAAAAATGATCAATTATTTTCTTCCTCCTTAAAGAAAGCAAATAATTGATTTTAACTAATTTTCTCCCTTCCCCTTTTACGGTAAAGAAAAAATGGATAGGTACTTATTTAAAGTTACATCCATGCAAAAGAGACCGTTGTGTACGGCATATTTCACCGCCTACTTAAAAAAATATAGCTGAAAATGCGCTTGATATTGTGATAATACAGAAGTGGAAAACACGCTTTTTTACTTACCTCTTTTGGAAAAAATTAATTTTCCTCACTTTTTCACAAAGAAAAACACTTTTTCTCGCAATTTATAAAAAAAAAAATTAAAAATAGTGTGAACTGGCAAACACCCCAATGTTTACCGAAGCTGTTGTTAGCTCCAGTAAACTTTAGGGCCACTATTATTTTCCGGAAAAATAGAATTTTCCTCACTTTTTTCGAAATAAAACGGCTTAAATTAACCATTTCTGAAAGAATTTTGAAAAAAAAGTGAAAAATGGCAAACACCCTAATGTTTACCGGACCCTAAAATCCAAAGGCGGATGATATTTGTCCACAGGCACAAACGGTAAAGCCTTATCAACAAAAACATTTGGTAAGTTTGTAAACAATAAGTCTAACAACCTGCTATTAGAATTAAGAACACAATTGCATTGAGAGAAGTTAAGAAAATTTTGAAAAGTAGTAAGCAAAAGTGCTTTGCTGTCTTTATTTGACAACGAGAAATATGGCGCGTTAAAGTCGCCCAACAAAATAATATTATTGTCATTACACATTACATCAAGTGATGAAAGCAATTCAACAAATAGCTCATAATCATTATTAGACACGCTAGGTGGTATATAAATAACAAACATATAAACTGATTGTGAATTGTAGGTGATTTTACAACCGACTACATCAATGAAAGGTAGTTTATTGGATATGACCGAGGTGTCAATGGGAACAACAACAGAGAATAGATGGGATTTTTATATGTATTTTCCTAGACTGTGTTGCCGAATTTATGCAACTTTGTTGCAATTTTTCTTGATGAATATGGATGGATTATTTTTGACAATTTTCTAGGGAGAGAAAGCAATAAGAGCGTACCATCGCGTTTATGCGCCATTTTTTGGACACCCCGTATATTTCATCACTTTTTTTTTTGTTTACCTTGAAGTAAGTTTACTTACAAACATCTGTAGTAGTTTATCCAACTTTAAAGAAAGCATATTTTAGTACTCTGGTAAACTGGCATGCTAAAGACATTTATAATTTGCATAATCCAGTGTCGCCATGCACAGTTGCCAAAAGATAAAAACTTTGGACATCGTTTCGTTTTAGGTTTACGTCAGATAAAGGCAAACTTACAAATTTAATGGAAACACTTTGGCAGGAGAATCTTACAAGGCTATTAAAGATATTACTTTTTGCAAATGAAGAAGTATAAAACATATCATTCCAGATTACCTAGACTTTTTAAAAGCAGGTTTCTAGAATGGTCTAAAAGAAAGAACATTTTTTCCGATCTGCTAAATAGAATCAAAGGCATTAAATCGACAGTCATTTAGTAAATTATTTTAAGTTTATTAATATATAAATTAAAAAATGTTTACATTACAAGAAAAGACAAATTGCCCACTTAAATACAAGCTTTTTGAATTAATATGGTTCTCTTTTGCTTCATCAAAATGTGAAATTAATTTGTATTGTCTTTTGCACAGGAAAAAGATGGCGCTAAACATGTTCGTTTTAAGAAATCTCATTAAAAACTTTTTCCATTTTATTTTTTAACCCTGTCCCGAAACAATAGATTAGGTTTTTAACTAAAAAGCAAATAAAACAGGAAAACATTTAAAATGTTCTTTTAAGTAATTTTATACAGTTGATGGACATTGCATTTGATCAAGAAGTACCTACTTATGGGCGGTTTATAAATGACTTTGTATTGTTTATTGCTTATATAGTATCTTTTATTTTAAAAGATAAGTGTGTACAAATCCTACCTACTTGTTTATAATACGAACTTGCTTATAACTTTAGTCACTTTTGTTGTTTACCTGAACTATTTTATCTTATAATTTGCTAACTACTGCTAGGTGTAATAGAACCTTAAAACTAACAAAATATACATTATTTCGTTGATTTAATGAGTAATTCGATTCTTTATTAGTTTTAAAATAAAAGTGATTGAAATAAGTAAAGAAATACTCATGGATTTGGTTAAATTTGTGTTTGTTTAACAGATAAGGTAATACCTAAAGTTTTATAAACATGTAGCTTTTGCTAAAATCACTCATAGATAAACATTAAACATTAAGCGCGAAACAATAATATACACAAAGTGATCTAAAAACCCATTATAACATAGTGCTTTTTATTATGATGAATTTTACTTGTTTAATTATGTATATCAAATTCCAAAATGCAGAATTTTGAAAGATAGAGAGAAAAAAATATATGGCTAAAAACTTTACCGGTTTAGCGGAATTTGAAACTAGACTAGAATTGAATAATCGATAAAATAGACAGTGGTAGTCATCGTAAATGGAATGATAGCTAATGTATTACATATTTTATCAATGAATACAAAATGCCACCTATTACAGCTATAACACTACTCTATAATTTGTTTCTATTACAGTTACCTTGTCATTTTAGTTTTGATATATTGGATAAATAACATTTCCGTTTTTAAAGAATAATATTCGAACATTGTGGTGTTTGAATTTTATGGGTTCATGAACTTTTATATTTAAAGAGGAAATTTAAGGCACCTCATTGGTATATCTGAATTAAAGGAAGTTACTTGGACAAACAGGTTTTGTGCTAAAAAGTGTGTCTGCTTTTCACAGGGTTTTTATTTCATGAAAGTGTTTATTGTACCACCTAAAAAAAAATAAAGGTAAAATTTGCATTTTTTAATCATTCAAAGTGATTGTATCTCGCGGATCCGTAGCAATAATTCCAAATTGAAATGCTTCGCTTAAATGTTTAGACACAGCGTTTGAAATTCAAATTTTATTCCATGTTGTTTTGCAAAGTTGCGAAACGTTTTCACTTTAAAAAATAATAGTATATTAAAACATAGAGTTTTATAAGGAACGTTTTTTAGCACGCGTCCAGGTTTGGAAAAAGAGCCGCGCAGCGGCGAGTTCTTCAATGGACAAGTGATAAAAAACGCCTTATAAAACGAATTTTTTATACTATTTTTTATATTTGCTTCATTTAATTTGTTAAAAAGCATTTTTAATTTAAATTAAAAACTTACATGAAATTTTGTTTTTATGACCAACCCTATAGCATAACATTGACATTTTGGAGTAAAAAATAAATTTAAGTTAGACATATTGAATAATGACATTTGTAAACTTTACTCATTTAATACTGAATGAATAGGCGTTTTTGAGAAAATGTAACCATTGATATCGTTTCTCCAATTCTTCTAGTTATTCCCTCTACAAAAAAACCATGTCCCCCGATTGATTATAATAGTAAAATTTGTAAATAAAAAGTACCCTGCAAGAAAAGAATTCATCTTTTTGCATCAGGAAAACCAACCAATAAAATAAAATTTTGGGTTTAATAATGAAGCAATTCAGAAACTTAAAAAAACCAAATTTCGGGTTTCATAATGTGCATATTATAGAACGCAAATATAAAAATAACATTTTTAATAAAACAATTAGGGACAAAATTTAAGAAATACCTACAGTATAAAGCAGACAATTCAGAGACAATAAAAAATCCTACATAAAGTTTAAAAAATACCTATAGGTATTTTACACAACAATTTATTGTTTAAAAACGAGATTCCATGCTGATTCAAAATTGTTTCAAAATTTTAAAAGTATTTACAAATATTTTCGAGTTTCTTTTAATATTTCCTGTTTATTACGATACTAAGACACAACAAAAGAATAAAGTTAAGGATAAGGACATTAACAAATACATATCTTTTGTAGTTTCGAGAAAGAGGATTACATATATTAACTTTAAGAACTATTTTAATGTTAATAAAAACAAGTCACATCAGTAAAGTTGTTACAAGCAAGCGCTGCACTTTTCTTGTCTTCTTGAGCTCTGTGGGCTTTACAAATTGTAAAGAAGCAATTACATCCTTCCAACAAAAGAAACTTCAAAAGTGTTCATTACCTGCTTTCTTTACTAGTCCACCGACTTCTATGTTCTACTTTTAACAAAAGTCTTAATATATTTAAGTATTGATAAACCCTTGCTTGGATATACCTTAAAATAGCTTCTGATATTTTATTTTGACAAACTCAATATTTGAGAGGAAATGGAGAAAAAAACCAATTGATATTATTTAAATTTAAATAAAATGGTGTTTACATTGCAAATGGAGAATTAGGAGTGTTATTCTGGTCCGGAATTGAGAGAAATGGAACAGACCTTGAGTCGAGCCTTTCCCTATGTGTGTTTATTCACGCTTTTTATACTGGGTAGTTTCTTTAAATATTTGCTCATTTAAATACAATTTGAAATAGTCGTCTAAATTCAGCAGTATTTGGATGCCACAAATAATGTGAGCCGAGGTTCTTGATTTAAATGACTTCATATCACGCTACAAATGGTGTCAGGTGTTGGTTATAATGCAAGTTAAGCGATATTTTTTAAACAAAAAAAATCTTTTTTGAGTATTACCCATTCATCCTATCCGTTCGTACCGAAGTCGTCGGTCACGCATCTCAGATACGTCCAAATACATCAGAAATAAATTAGTCGATCTGACATCTTCTGAGATGTGTCGACCAGCGACTTCGGCACGAACGGAAAGGGTGAATATACTTCTTTGTATAAGTCTGATGGACATTGTTTTTTATGCTTTCTTTACGTTACGAATCACAGGATCCATTGAATCATGCCACGGGGACATTATTATTGGTTAAGAATTGATCATGACTCAATGGATCCTGTGATCCGTAAAATACCTTGTACAGGGTGTACAAAAAATGGCGCATAAACGCGATGGTATGCTGTTATGGCATGTCTAGGATGCCCCAGCAAATTGTTAAAAAGAATGTATCTCATATACCTTTGAAAATATGAGACCAAAAGTGCGAAACTTTAAACGCTTATATCTTGAATATAACAGCACATATTAACGAAAATACAAAGCTACAGTCTATCTTAAACCATTTCACCATTTGGTTATTTATTAAATGGTCAAATTACATTTTTATAATCAATTTAATTTTGAAAATTTTTCATGAAATGAAGCTAACAACAACGTCAATAATGGTGCATTCAGGAACTATTAAATTAAGAAATTAAGTTAAATTTAGAATTAATTTAAGAAATCTACAGCAGCTTATTGGTTGATTTGAAACTGACAAATGAGAAACTTCAATGCCAATGTCAAATCAACCAATCAGCTGCTGTAGATTTCTTAAATTAATTCTTAATTTAACTTAATTTCTTAATTTAATAGTTCCTGAATGCACCATAAAATCTAATGCAAAAGTATATGATCAAGACTCATATAAAAAGAGGTTTTTAGATGTATTTTCCTAGACTGTGTTGGCGAATTTATGCAACTTTTTTTGCATTTTTTTCGATAAATATAATATATAATAATATATACATATATATAAATAAGATGGATTTTTTTTTGACAATTTTTTAGGGATCCCTGAGAATGCCCCAAGAGCGTATCATCGCAATTTACGCCATTTTTTGGACACCCTGTATACCCTCTATAAAGATGAATTTCCAAAGAAGGTTAATTTTCTAGTGAGAAATACATTAGGGCGAATGAAGCAAAGACATAATATTATAAACGTGACCGCCATCTGCTACAAAATGTGCTGATGGCAAAACCATCAGGCGTCTAATTTCCGCTTAAACCGGAAGTTCCAAATTTATGCATGGAAAGGAATGCAAAAAGTAGCAAAAAATGTTCGATTCTCCAAAAGCAAAAAACATTAATAGTGTACAAAATATACAGATACAGTTGAGTTGATCCCTTTTTATAAAACATTTTACCTCGGTTTTATTAGCTTTTTTTTAAAACAACCTAAGTATTACAAAATGCCGAGCAAAATGCCTTTTTCTTTAAAATGTTCTCTTAATATTTTTGTTTCATAAATCATAAATATGCGACACTAAAAATAGTGAAGTGGTTTATGCAAAACGATTTAGTGAGGTTGTGCCACAACAACCACGTAAAATAAAAGTAGTTATATTAAAAATTGTGATTTATTTAAAATGCAGCATGCTGGTGTACCATTTGCATTTATGACCTTGTGATGGAGGGAACACTTTGTTATTGCTCCCAAGAAAACGATTTAGAATGCAGAGAAAATCCTAGCTTGTTACTTGGAATAATAAAATAGAAATGGGTTGGAATCTAGCATCTTTTATTTTCAAGATGGAAATAAAAGATGCTGGAAGTCAAGTTCTTCGCAAAACCGTTTTTATAAGAGAAGTTACAACTATTCCGGTTGCGGGCTTAATAGTATATTTTTTTTTTAAAGGTAAGTATAAATTTTGTATACTCCGCCCGTCAATTATATAAGTAATCTCTTATTTAAAAATTTAGCAGATTTTATGTGAAAGATTACGAAGCAACTTTTAAACATTAACAACAGCAAGTTAACATAATACTTTCGTTCTCGCTATTGTTTAAGTGGCCGAACTCTTTCTTACCCACTTAGTGGGTTTAAAGATTCTTGTGTATATTATAGTTTCACGTTTACTGTTTATCTGAGTGATTTTAGCAAAAGCACATGTTTATAAAATTTTTGGTAGTATCTTATTTCTGAAAGTTGAACAAACACAAATTTAACCAAATCTATGGGTATTTTTTTACTTATTTCAATCACTTTTATTTAAAAAAATGACCAATCAACGATATAATGTATATTTTATTAATTTAATTAAAGTTAAATTTCATCTAGCAGCAGTCCAAATTATAAAATAAAATAGTTCAGGTAAACAATACTAAGTGAAAGTTAAAGTTCTTTTTATGAACAAGACGGTAGGATTTGCACACATTTATCCTTTAAAATTAAAGATAATAGATAAGCATTAAACAATACAAAATCATTTATAAACCGACCATAAAGGGTATCGCAAAAATTTCTTTGCAAGTAAACAGAGTTTCGATTGTTTGTTGTTTTTTACGCAGAAAACGTCTCGCATTCTAACTAAACCTGTTGATTTCAATAAGTTTGTTAAACTCTACAAGTTGAATTTACTTCTGGAAAATTTAGTTATCGTCTTTTGATCGAGGCATTGTTTACTTGAATGGAAACATTGTTTGTCTGGTATTTTCTTGTTTTACATCAATACATTTGGGTAATAAAATCTTATGTTTTCTTGACTTATTTATAAGAAATGTAATCCATTATTTTATTACGTTGATTAGAGGTTAACAGTTAACGTGAAACAATACATTTGTATATTAGGGGTTTTCTATTTCTACGTTTGAATTCATTCCGTGAGGCCACGGAGCCTCTATGATTGGTCTAATTCGAATCCGAACGCGTTTGGATCCTGTGATCTGTTAGCAATGAAAAACCCGTATTATGTATACGATAAGTTAGGTAAAATTGTGCAATAGTAGTCATAATTTGGGATTTGATAAAAATAAACATTCAGTAATAGAAAGTAATGTTAAAAATTCATTAAAGTAATCTTCTTTTTGAGATGCCCATGGTCATACACATAAATCATATACTTCAAGGCCAGAGGAAAAAACCGTGGTTAAAATAACTAAGGTTTTTTAAACTTTCCATTAAACAAGAACTTATACCTAAATAAGCCCATCTGTTTTACCTAATTTATTTTTCTATTATAATAGTGTAAACCGTAAAGTAGGTCATCTATTTATTTCCCTGACAAAAAACTATAATTTGCCAAGGACGCTCCCACCTAATTTAAATGTAATAAGTTAAACTACGCACTTGTGTTTGTAGATGGAAGGTCTCGTGAAAAGTTAAATTTAATATTTGCACAACATGCACTTTCGAGTGGTAGGCGGTATGTGGAAATAGGTTCTAAATTTAGGTTTGTAATCACCCTTTGAGTTTAAGACGTGTAATTAGCAAATGCAAACACATATCTTAGCATGTTAACTAATTTTAAATAATTAAATGAGTACCTATATAAGAATCAACTTTAACGGAAGTCTAATGGCTGCCCTTCCGTAGCTTCTTGCTAGCTTCTTCGCTGCTATTGGTTGTTGAAAGAAGTCAAGGTCGACGCCAAAAAGAAGTTGGACATAGTTTGATTTCTTTGAGCATTCATTCATTTTATTTTTATTTTGTGACTTGTATTCGCTGGAGTGAGACGTGTATTGTGTATTCAAAGTATTTAGTATTCATTTAAGCGTATGAACAAAATGCACAATAAACAAGTTATACTCTTTTATAGATTATATTTTTAGGTTAGAAGCATCTTCTTTTTGTCGTACGTATGAACCTGCAATTTAATATGACAGATGTAAATTTTGCTTATTGAACCTAAAACATTTGAATCCACCAATAGCAGCGAAGAAGCTAGCTTTTAAAAGCTAGCAAGAAGTAGAGTGCATAGGGCGGATCTAGATCAGATTTTACAGAGTAGAAACCAAAAGAAATGCCAGTAAAACCAATAATTTTAATCGGCGACCAATGTGCGCCACTGACGATTTTTATGTAATTGTAAAATGCAGTTTTAATTACTAGCGTGTTTCTGGGGGTATATAATTAGTAATTACTCCATCCCCACATTGATTTATAGTTATACTTAAAGTTTAACTACCCTGCATTTTCAATTACGATTTCATCTATACCTACATGGAAACACGGGTAAATGTTCTGTTTTAATCGTGTTTGATAAATAAGAGGTGATAACTTGCAAATCAATATCATATAAACGGGATTATAATTGGTAGTTCTAAACTCCGACATCCAACAACTTAACTCTAAAAATAAACTTGCAGATCTATTTTCGACAAACAAGGTATTTTCAACAGTTCTGTTATGCAGTTGACTTATTTTATTGACGTTTGTAATTTAATTTAAATTCAAAATGTTTACTTAAATAATAATTAATCTTAATTCATGTAAGTTAAGGCTTTAGTAATTAATGAAATTGTCTCCCTTTCTTGTAAAAGACATCGATTCGAAATTGGGCACATTAGTCTGTTAGTTAATAGGAAAAAGTTCGGCCACTAAAAGGCTAGTGATAAAGGAAATCTCTCGGAAAAATAATAAAGGTTCATTCAAAAATCTTTTACATAAAATCTGACAAATCTGTTTGTCCTCTACTGATGTCATCAGTACATCAGGGCCGCTCGAAATGTGCTATTTTTTGACAAATGTTCTGGCCGGTTTATAAAAGGCTAGCTATCTTTTTATTTACTTTAAAAAATAAATGTGTGCAAATCCTACCTACTTGTTTATAAGAAGAATTTTAAGTTAGTCACTTAGTATTGCTTATAAACTATTTTATCTTATAATTTAAACAATACACAGTCATTTATAAACTGCATATTAAAGATAAACAGTAAACAATAATAAATACTCAGTTATTTATAAACCCTCTATTATTATGTCAAGCCAAATTATTGTGACAAATAGGTTATGTGCACAGTAGTTCATTTTAGTTTTGTGTGGGTACCCAAATAAATACGCAATACGCATCCAAATAATTATCTGCAAATTTTAATTAGTAATTGTATTTTGTTTAGGTACTCTTTATTTGTTGTAGGTAAATCATTAACGTAGGTCATACGCCAATACAATAAAGTGATTAAAAATTGAACTGCAAACACTACTAAATATGTAGTTTGCCATATTTATGAATATGTAAACATTTGTCAGTTAATTATTGTCTATGGTTATAATATATTGTAATTGTTTTGGCAAGTCTATTTAATTGATGATGAGTTATAATGTACATTTGTAATTTATTAACCAAATTTGCATATTGAATGAACTACTTTAGGTATAACGAGTAATTTTGCACTTCTCTTTAGAGAATTATAAACTATTTCAAACATTCGAATGCGATAACAAACTAGTTTACGAATGATTGTCAAGATAAGTTTATATAAAAGCTGTTAGTTTGTCCATTCATTAGTTAACTTTTGGATACATTAATCTGTTAAAATTTACCAAGTAGACTAAAGACTAAAGTGGGATTCACATTGAAAATTAACTTGCATCTTGTAAGAATTAAGGTAGCTTGCAAGAGCTTAAAATATGTATTTGAGATATACCATTCACAATAAATTAGCTTGCATGAGCTCTTACAAGCTAATGCTTCATTTACAATAAAAATTAGCTTGCATCCGGTAAGAATTAAGGTAGCTTGTAAGAGCTTGAAATATGTATTTGGGATATACCATTCATAATAAATTGGCTTGTGAGAGCTCATGCAAGCTAATTCATTGTGAATGGTATATTCCAAATACCTACATATTTCAAGCTCTTGTAAGCTACCTTAATTCTTACAAGATGCAAGCTAATTTTCATTGTGAATCCCACTTTACAAGCTTATTCATTGTGAATGGTATATCCCAAATACATATTTCAAGCTCTTACAAGCACCCTCGAAGCTACCTTAATTCATACCGTATGCAAGCTAATTTTCATTGTGAATGAAGCTTAAAGATGTGTTCACAATGTATGCAAGTTGTACTTCGATTTGGTTTCGCTAATGTTAAGTCAAACAATAAAATCATTATTTTAATTAAATCAAAAACATATCAATTTGTCTGTTCATTTAATGGTTAACCATTATTTAAAGCCAGTGTTTACTAACAAACTTCAGACAAATTTGATTAAGGGTTAGGCTAGCTAACCGCTTGAACTTGCTTTATTTATTGGGTAAATAACATATTTACGTGGGTCCTTTATTGTGGCTTACCCTCATTTAAATATGGAGATGAATGAGATAATACATTATTAGCTTTGTGTAAAACCGTAGGCGTAAAGCAATAACTTTGTGTTTATAGGGTAACAAAGAAACATTCCTAAAAGCACATAGACGTGAGTAAGAATTTGAGGTAAAATTGGAAAAATAATCTAGTGAAAACTTCATAAAATGCATTAGGTTTAAATAAAGATGCATAATCTATGTATAAATTCACCTGTAAACGGAGAACAAGGGAAAACCACTAATATATACAAATACAAAAAGTTATAAGTGCATTTTGTGCCGCGAGTGCACTACATAAAGAAGTTTTACAAACATACAAAATTTAATTCGTTTTTTGTAAATAATTTCACATATGGAAACTTTTAACAGAGTATAGTAATTATGTTGCAAAGTTCCAAAGTCAAAAAATAAAAAAAAATGTTGGTTAATGGAGAAAAGTAATGGTCTGTTCATAAATCGCTTAGAATTGTTTATATATTATCTTTTATTTTAAAAGATAAATGTGTCCAAATCCTACCTATTTGCTCATAAAAAGAACTTTAACTTTTGTCACTTTGTATTGTTTACCTGAACTAGGTATTTTATTTTATAATTTTAACCATAGATAATATAACCAAGTATTTATTCGAACTACCTACTGTTAGGTGCATTTAACATGTTGATTCGGTACTTTAGTACCGAATTAGTTTTTAAATGAAAGTGATTGAAATACTTACAGATTTGGTTAAATTTGTGATTGTTTAACTTCCAGATATAAGGTAATACTAAAAGTTTTTATAAACATGTAGATTTTTGCTAAACTCAAAGATAAACAGAATAAACAGCTAACAATAATAAAGTCAAAGTCATTTATAAACCCACTATTAAAACACCTTACTGGTCATTTGTATGCAAAAATCATAGGATTTTCCAATTAAAGGAAATTAGGTAAAAAAGTGCACAAAGACTCATTTACAACGGAACGTCCATCTGATGTTCGCATTCCATCTCTGTCATACTGATTCTGTCATCTATTATTGTAATTGTGTTAATGACAGAATCTGTGTGACAGAGATGGAATGATGCATGGCGCTACTCTATAGAGCGACAATATCTGTCAAAATCATCGAGGCACTCTAGGTTACCCTTTTAAACTGTTTAGCGATAATTGCAGCCTTTTTTTCGTGCTAAAACTAATAAATTTAAAAAAGCAAATATGTTTTGACAATTATTTTTACCTGAATTACATTCTTAGTTGTATTTTTAGTATAAAATAAATCTGACGCAGCCAATTTTGTTGTTGTCAAAGTGTGAAAATAAAAAATGTGACTATTATACTCTGTTTACACCCAGGCATTTTACGAAAATCTAATCATGTAGATAAAAAATCGATTACTTTTTTGATTCCACAATAGGATAAATGTTTTAAGCCTGTTTGTATATTTATTAATAAAAATATAAAATAATAAAGTTATGTCAGTAACCATCTTGAACGGCGGATGGGGTGACATATAGAACTGGTGCTGAGGTTTGCTTCTAATCCTTAAAAGGTCCTTCTGGCGTAGCTCCTGGAGTCCAAACTGTTGAACACAGGCAACAATACACAATTCACAACAATGTAAATTAGTTCTGATTATTGAGATTTCCATTTAATGCTTGGGTCTGGATAGAAATTACATTTGACTCTTTGGTATTTAGAATTGACGTAGATGTAGTTTATTAAAATGTTCTTACTTCTTTGAACAGCTTTCAGGCAAATAATGTACTTTAGAAAAAAGAATAGTAAAACTTTTTAGATCTGCACATGGAAACTATAAAGCTCCGTTTACAATTGAAAGTAAATGTCCTTTGAGAGATGCTCTTGATTCTTGTGAATACTAGGTACTTTTGAGAGAAACTTGCAGGTTATAAAACCATAAAATTTAGAGAAAAAAGCTAAAGGTTGCTGAAAAATGTTTTGGCTAAACATTTTTTAGCTACAAATGTCACAGGGAGAAAAAGAGGTAACTCTACCTTATCAATTCCATTTCACTCTTGAAAGGTACAATCACAAGAAATAGCAATGAACTAATTCACACTTGTCACTCAAAAATCGACACGCTTAGTAATAGTGGGTTTAAAGATCACTTTGTATATAATATTGTTTCAGCTTTACTGTTTCATGTTTGCCTCTGAGTGACTTTAGCAAAAGCTACATGTTTATAAATACTTTTAGTATGACCTTGTATATCTAGAAGTTGAACACAAATTTAACCAAATTCATTAGTCTTTCTTCACTTATTTCAATCACTTAAATTTAAAAACTATTTAAACACTAATAAAGAACCGGATGATCCTCTAAATCAACCAGATAATAAATATTTTGTTAGTCCTTGAGGTTATAATGCACATCTAGCAGTAGTTCAAATTAAAAGATAAAATATTTTAGGTAAACAATACAAAGTGAATAAAATTAAAGTTCTTTTTATGAACAAGTAGGTAGGATTTGCACATCTTCATCTTTTGAAATAAAAGATAATAGATAAACAATACGTAGTGATTAATAAACTGCGCATAAGACCCTGCTAATTACAGGTCAAAATTTTATTGCAGAATTAACTGTAATTTTATACTGTTGACCATAGTGTACCTAATGCTTTCATGTTTCTAAAATCTCTTTAAACAACAACATGGTTTCATGAAAACAGTCTTTTAAATTGGGTTTAATGTTTAATAATTAAATTATCCATTAGATTATTACCTATAGGTATTAATTAATGATGAATGAATGAATGAATGAATGAATGAATGAATGAATGAATGAATGAATGAATGAATGAATGGAAAATATACTACTTAAACAGTATTTAGCTTTTAGCAATGTAGCTGATATACTTAATGCCCGTTTATTTTTCTGTTTGGCAACTTTTGTTTTTTAAATTACAAAATTTTAATAAGTTGAATAATAACGAAGCGTCTTGTGAAAAATTCAGGAACGGCATAAACCGACAGAAAGCCAAGAAGCAAAAGGTTATTAACATTATTCATGAAAGACGTCGTATTTTTTATAATCACACAATCTACTTAGATTTTAAAATAAAAAGCAAAAATGTGTACCACCTAAATTGGAATTGTTGACAAGTATAAAATGAAAATCCTCCATTAAGCTAATGTCGACATTACTCTTGAAAATGTCTCACATTTTATCCGAGATATCCCATTTCAAGTACAAAATACCCACTATTACAATTTTCTGCTAGAGAACAGACCATTATGACTTTTTATTATTACTATAATGATAACGGGATGATAAAAAATCATGTTTGAGCATAAAATTTGTGTGCGTAACTACGGTTTTAAAAATAAATTGGTGTTTTTAGCACAAAATGGCTTGTTACACGAACTAAATAGTACGATAAAAGTATTACTGTTATTATAAAAAAATATCAGCTTATTAAAAAAAATGGCAATTTAATAATTTAAATTTTTAGGGTTAAAACAATTTGTTTTCAAAGGAGATGGCACATTATATGGGCGAAATGGCTCTATGGGGAATTTGCTGCAATTTTTATATGTTGTAGCTAATAAAATTTTAGTTCTGCTCCCATTATTTTAACCATATTGTATGATACGTTTTTTCTCCAGAAATTTTTGAAAAATTATTTGACTTTAAAATTAAACATTTTTCTATGCATGACTTTTGTATTTAAACTTGTCATCTGTGATAATGTTTCAATTTAAACAATTGCAAACGTCACTTTAACAATAAAATACAAAGTGTCAACACGTGACAGATTTAGCACGTTTTTAATGCATTTTTGGTAAAAGTAAAAAAGAACAATGTGCTTGTTACTCTGGTGAATACAACCAAGGCTTGGAAGACCACTGGACAATCGGCGGTTAAATACGACAATCTAAGACGTAAATAGCATGGAGTAGGGGGTCACACTCAACGTAAACTAACGGAATGTAAATGCAGGCAAGAACTAAACTAGAACCCTTAAGAAACGCGATGAAGAGGCCAACCTAAAATATACTGGAGGAAGTCCATACTCCAAGAAACATCGCTATCGGGCAAGTCCTGTTCTGTTGACGAGGTCAAAGTGCTGGATGATGGCAATAAGGTTTTCCCGAAATGTTTCGTTGACGCTCTTTGTTTCACGAAGGAACTACAAGATTAACAACGGTAAATAATACCAAATAAATCAAAACATGAAAACTTGCTCAAAGCATTATTTTAATTTTCCATTGCCGCGATATTAAAGGATGATCTCTAGTCCTTTGTCCCGTTGCGTACTATTAAAGCATGACTTAATTACTCTTTTCCTGCATAGATCCCGACCCATACTATTCCCGTTTTGTTAAAGTTTTTTTACTAAGCTGTTACTCTTCCCATTTTGTTAAACATGGTTTTAAAGCTACACATTACTTATTGCGCTTCATCTCGTAGTTCCTTCGTAAACCAAATAGCGTCCATGAAACATTTCGAGAAAACCTTATTGCCATCATCCAGCATTTTGACCTCGTAACAGGACTTGCCCGATAGCGATGTTTCTTGGAGTATGAACTTCCTCCAGTTTATTTTTGGTTGGCCCCTTCATCGCGTTTCTTGAGGGTTCTAGTTTAGTTCTTGTCTGCATTTACATTCCGTTAGTTTACGTTGAGTGTGACCCCTACTCCCTGCTATTTACGTTTTAGATTGTCGTATTTAACCGCCGATTGTCCAGTGGTCTTCCAAGCCTTGGAAGAAGAACTTTTACCAAAAATTGTTTAAATTGAAACATAATCACAGATGACAAGTTTAAATACAAAAGTCATGCACAGAAAAATGTTCAATTTTAAAGTCAAATAATTTTTCAAAAATTTCTGGAGAAAAAACGTATCATACAATATGGTTCAAATAATGGGAGCAGAACTAAAATTTTATTAGCTACAACATATAAAAATTCCAGCAAATTCCCCATAGAGCCATTTCGCCCATATAATGTGCCATCTCCTTTAATATAATATATTGGATTAACTTTATAGTAGGTACATATTATTTATTTTTCGCAAATTTTTTAACTCGAACTTATTCTTAACTGATGGATGCTTTCAAATTTGGGATTTAATTCTTGGGGTTCTCTTGCACAATTATTTAAATTCTATACAGGTACCTATAAAGATATTGCTGCCTCGTTTAAATTTAAAATCTAAAACCAACATACCCGAATCATCCATTAGAGTTTTATTTTATTACCATCCCGTCTTTATTGTTGGTATTCATTTCCAGGTTTCATTAAAGAGCAGAATTAAATTTTATTTTATTTCTTTCTATTTATTGTACCTATTTTGCACTTTTACTTATCATTATACTTTTTTATTGAGTGAGTTTCGTTGGATAACTTTTAAAATCTCACTAAGGTAAGTATCGCTTTAATTAATTTTTATGCAGTATTTCATGGACTTTATTTCATTCGTGTTAAAATTTATAGCTTGAATAATGGTTACAGGGAAAATAAAAATGTCTAGTCGAACAATTTTTCCTTTTATTTAATGAATGTTTGCACATTTTTGTAAATGTTAATGTTTTCCATTAAGTTTTAGTGCAATATGTTGCATCACGTAGTGAATCAGAATTTGGAGCTTTATTACTGCTATTAATTTAATCCCAAGTCATAAAAGGTCTAATTGTCTAAGTTACAACAAACTTTATACGAAGAATTTTAAATAGTTTCATCAGTGGCAATAAATAGCGTCGGATTAATTATCTTCAAGAATTTAATTAAGATTTGGAAGTTTAATTTATTATTTTAAGTAAACAATCTGTTATCTTTAAGGATCAAGATTATCTCAATCCTGTTGCATTCAAGAAAGTTTAACATCTTCAGCATTTGCATTAGAATACTTTTGGCGAAAATGGAGCAACACGGAAAATTTATTTTGAGATCGCGCAGCAGCCAAATATGTTAGCGTTTCCAATATGATATCATATTACCAGATAAAGATAAATTCAGATTCTTTGAATGATATTTATAGACCAGATCAGCGGTGAAAAAGCTATTTTTAGCATTTACAATAACTACTTTTCTTGAAAAAGAAGATATACCTAGAGGGCACAACCATTGTTAAGGTTATACAGGGTGGTCCAAGCAAAAGTTTCCACCCCCATTATTTCCTGAATGAATTTGTTCTGGAGGAACTGCCGCGACACGTCATTTTTTTTTTGGAGGGGGACATCTAATTAGGGTATTTTTTAATTTTTTTGTTCAACCCTCCAAGCGGGGTGATTACACCATTAAAAATTTCAAATGGCATTACGGGTCAAGTGGGGTCTTATTTGAAAGCTACAATTTTTCTCTTTTCAAAAAAATAAAAATTTTCAAAATCGGGCGAAAGTTTTTCAAAATTTTTATTTTTTTGATTTTTAAATTTAATCATATTTTACGCATCTTAAAAAAAAATGCTTAGACAGGTCGATTTTGTTTTGAAGAAGAACATCTAACAACGTATTTCTTAATTTCTTTCTTCAACCCCCCAAGCGTGGTAACAACCCCGTCAATAATCTTTAATGGCCATTCTGGGTAAGTGGGGCCTTATTTGAAAGCTACAATTTTTCTCTTTTTAGCAAAGTAAAAAATTGTAAAATCGGACAAATATTTTTCGAAATTTTGTTGTTTTTTTTAATTTTAAATCTAAAAGTAAATAAAATAAAATAGAAAAATTGTAGCTTTCAAATAAGACCCCACTTGACCCGTAATGCCATTTGAAATTTTTAATGGTGTAATCACCCCGCTTGGAGGGTTGAACAAAAAAATTAAAAAATACCCTAATTAAATGTCCCCCTCCAAAAAAAAATGACGTGTTGCGGCAGTTTCTCCAGAACAAATTCGTTCAGGAAATAATGGGGGTGGAAACTTTTGCTTGGACCACCCTGTATCTATAGTTTTTAAAACGTAAAAATACGAGAGCAGCTGAAGAAATTCTCAGCGTCCTTATTCGCGAAGAGAACCAACATGCTTAGTAAATTTACTATTTCGTACCATACTTTGATTTTAATCTAAAGCTAGCTCCATTGAGATATAACTTTTGTGGCATACAGAACTTTAAACCACGTAGGAAGATAGATAGGTAGTTGCTAAAAGTTTCATACATCGTATCCGTTTGTAGTTTAAACACATATATAAACGTCAATAACTAATAAGTTTAATCCACCAAGTATTCTATAATCGTAAGTGGGTGTAAAATGCTAATAGATCCTTTAAAACAAATATTTTAATTAATTTGAATTTAAACCTGTTAAAACAAGAGCGGGTTAGATCAGTGAGTGGCATAGATCATTTAAAAAGTTACACTTCGCATATAGGTTATTGTTTTATTGTTATATAATTGTTACACATTCAACATGATACTCCGCAGTAGATGATTAAAAAGGTGCATTTTTTCTTTTATAAAAAAACGTAAAACTTATTTTTTTGTAAACGGGTGGGTATACAAAATATTACCAAATGCTTTTTTATGAAGAAAATACGATCTTAAATTTAGTTAAGAATATATTTTTTCGTAAAATTGATATTAACCGAAATATGAATTTTTTTCAACTTTGGGGGTGTAAAAGTCTTAAAAAGTCATGAAACGAACGAATCTGCAATTTTTGCTCTAGGATGAGTATTAACGATTTTAGAGAAGGTCCGAGTAATCGCAATATACTATTCGACTTTGTCTGCGAAGAGTATAATAACGTGGAATCCACAAAATTTGACGTCGACTCTGGCTGTGGAACAAAAATATGACAATCGACAATGTTTTAACAATGAAAAAAATTAAAATTTTACAAATGCATGGCAAGAGTCGACGTCAAATTTTGTGGATCGCACGATAATAACAGGTTGTTAATATAATAAAGGTAAATTAGTAGTGACATTTCTACTATGGTCAGACATGATAAATGTAACTTGTAACTGGAAAAATTCGAAATTTCGGCAATAGAAAATTAGGTAAAGATTGAAAAGAGAATTTCTTTGAACCTGTATCTTTTCATTCCAAATAGTGTGCTTGACTAAGATATTTTTTCCAATTTTATAATAAAAAGACATCACGAAATATAAGAAGCAAAAGGGAAAATAAATAGTTCACGTAGATGTGATTGACCACTGCAAGAAATGAAAGTAACTTTGACAATTTTATTAAAACTCCAAACATGTTTGGATATTTTTATAAGGCAGACACAGTCATGAAGTTAGATAAAGCAAAGGTCAATTTCAACTTGTTGATTTATTAACTTTGGTCCGGTCTTTGAGGTCAGGACTTTGACTAATACAGTGTTACTGAAAGTGTTTATATTCGATGTAAAATAATCAAAGGGAAGGCATACATAACTGCACAGACAATGTTAAGGGACGTTCTTCAAACTATGTACTTATGTGGCACCACATTAAACATGGTAATGCCCTTTTGAAATGGTATGTTTGAACACGCTAGAGTCCTCTTTATCATGTTGACAAAGCATAATCTATTACAGGTATTTCGCGTAATATTCATTATTTCCATCTTCCTATTATATCCCCTTGGTAGCTATTTGGATACTATGACAAAATTCAATTTTGCATATCTGAAGTTTTATGCTCTTGTCTTGCAGACCAATTTCAGTCAAAAACTAATTTCCGTTGTATCCTTTCAGCACCCACGCTAAATCGATTGACAAAGTTATATTAAACTGTATTAAGCCATAAAATTATGAGTCTCACTTTTGGTTAAGAATCATAACTTTGTAGGTTTTGGAATAAACCATTATCTACTTACAAGTTTCTGATAACCACCAAAATATAAAGGCACCTTATATCTAAGAGTATTCTGCGGCTTGTACAGATAGTTTCATGCTATACTTATTTAAAATAAAACAGATGGCGGTAACATTACTCGTCTTTCCTTTGATACTTGAGAATATAAGGGTATGTTCCATTAATCGAAATGGCTAACCAAAATGTTGGTTAACCAGGTTTATACGGTTGACAGCTGGTTGCTCAGTTATGTCATATTAATGGAATGCTGAAACATATACGGTTGACAGCTTATCAAAATAATATGTTTAAAAACGTACGAAAAAGATACTTTCCTGTATTAATTTAGCGGCTTTTAGTGACTAGTTAGTTTTTAAGGTTAAAAAATAAAAATGACAATATATTGCAACAATGACAACCAATCAACCACAACGACCGCTCTCAAAGCTCGGTCGTTGTGGTCATCAACCTGGTTAACCAGAAATGACTGATGACCGTTCCAAAATGTTTTGATTTTAAATAATGGAACGACGAACCGGGATTCTGGTTAACCAAAATGAATAATGGAACATACCCTAAGTTTCTAAAAGTTACGTTTTTCTGATGAGCCCCAATAGAGCAAAACAACTGTCAATCACTTCAGGTTTGGTGGGTTTATAAGTACTCTTAAGAAGTTAAGAAAGGAAATTCTTTAATAAATGTCTAAGATCGATAGAAATCGTAGATTCCATTTTGTACTATTCTGATTAGATTAGCTCAAATAACAAACAGCTGCCTTTGGATCTGATTTGTGTAGATTAATTTTTATTAAAATAAAAGAATTACTTAAAAACACATAAAATTTAAAAAGCCATCGGCAAAATTATTATCATAAAACAACACTGTCTTTTTTATTAAAATCATCCATTTGCATTTTGTGGAATCCATATATACATGCAGAAATTAATTTTTAAATGAATATTTTGGTGGATACCTAGGTACTCTTAAGAAATTAAGAAAGAACATTCTTTTATATATGGCAGTTCCTTCTAGGTTCGATATGAATCGTAAATTTCACCATTTTAAACTCTATGTATACTGATTGGCTCAAATAAGAAACAGCTGCCTTTGGATCTATGTAGATTATTTTTCTTAAAAATAAAAGAATTACTTAAAAACACATAAAATTTAAGACCCATCTGCAAAATTATTATCATAAAACAACACTGTCTTTTTTATTGAAATTATCCATTTGCATTTTGTGAAATCCCTACATGCAGAAATTATTTTTAAAATGAATACCTACCTATTTCTCGTTTAATTTTTTGGCTCGTTTTTTTGTCAATACTTAATATTCAAATGTTTGTTCAGAAAGGACTATTTGGGGACAAATATGCATATAAAATTAGACTCATTAGTCATCAAAAACGTTTGAAGTGTCGATTATGACCGAAAGGATTTGTTATTAAATCAAAATATCCAAATTTGCATAAATCTGGTTAAAATCATGCTGCACGTGTTTGAAACGAGGTTTGCAAAGCAAAGTCGCCTGTTCTTCTTTGGCAACGTTTTTAAACTAACATACATTTATTTATAAATAATAACAAAGGATTGTTAAATTTATCTTTTGCATTTTGTTATTTATAGCAGAAAAACGTGTTATTGACATAATTAAAATAGATACTTATGAATTCTAATATTAACCCTTTTCTTCATGATTTTAAATCCGCAGAAAAAAAAAATATTTGACTGTATTTTCTTCCTAATTAGGCCTTCTTTAGAGATAATTTGGCAAAAGAAATATTTTTTTTGTTTCCATATAAATTTTATGGCCACGTATCTTTAAAGATACATCAAGGCCGGGTTACTAGTCTTTATACATGTATCTCTGAAGATACATTTAGCAGTTATTAGGGACTAAATCTTGTATCTCTGAAGATACTTTATGAGGTTTTAGAATCTAATAATTATTGTAAAGGCAAATAATTAAATAAATAATGTTAATTTACAACAATTATATAAATATTCGTTATTTAGGTAATTTATAAGGGAAGAAATTCCAATGAATGAAGTGTTGTTAAAAGATAAAGTATCTTATAGGATACGAATATAAATGTCCGACCACTTCACAAAGTATACACTAGGATACACATTTGGTTGCCGGGGTCCCTAACGGTGTATCTTTTAAGATACGCGATTTTCAAAGCAATCTCTAATTTTTTCTAAAACAAATATCAATTAAAAAAATCTTGTAAGATGTATTCTAAGAACCTTATTTTATTGTTGGAATAAAGTAATTTCCATTTATTTACATAATAACCAATATTTTGAAAAAAATCTTACCCGATGCATGATGAAATCGTCATAACTTCACACTTCAACAAACAAAGCCATACTAAAAAGCATGCCAAAACCTCAAAAATGCATTATTTGCCCTACTTTTTTCCTATTGGTTAATTTATAGGTGCCGTTAAAGATACAATTAGCCAAATCGAAAAAATTTTAAATATTTTTCTTAAAAAAAAATTCGGTAGTCAACGTATCTTAAAAGATACAAAATGAAGAAAAGGGTTAAATAGGTTCTAACAATGTATTGTTTCTATTTTTCATCAAACCATTAATAATGTCAATTTAGAAAAGGATTTAATAAATTTGCTCGCTTCCTATGTTGAATGCAGCTCTCCTAATGTAAAAAGTAAATCAAGCAGAAAAAATCAAACACGCACAGTTCTATTAAATTTCTTTCAAATGAAATGTTTTTCCAAGATTCTATTCACCAAATCTAAGGGTTTAAACAAACCAATCTCTATTTAATTCCCAAGAAGCTAGCATTGCGTCTTGGGAATGAAGTAACTTATTTGAACTAAAAACAGTTATTGAAGAAAAATGATAGATCACACTGTAAAAAGCATTGATTTGTTGTTGTTTTTAGGCATTTATAATTAAACAGCAATTGAGCTCGAAGCTAAAGTATTCTCAATATAAAACCACAAATTGAATAGCTTTAATAAAACCTTGCTTAACAATTTTAATTATTAAAATACAAACAATTAAAAATTTTCTTTTTAAAGAACTTTTATATTAAGCTACGACCTCATTAAGTTTTATACAGCGCACAGGAAATTGCTTTCAGCTGTAAATGATTTAGAAGCAGACTTAAAAGTGATATAAAATTCCATTTTATTTATGATAAGGTGGTCATGTGAGGGATGGTAGACGGATTTAAATTTGAGATTGAAGAGTCATAAAATCGAAACTCATATCTAAAATTGAATATATACTGCAGTCGGAGTCAAATGACCGATTTTTAGAGTTAAATTTAATAGATACTAAATAAATTAAATTAAATTATTTTATGTCGCAAATTGAGGAACCAACACATGTTTTAAAATGCTGTTAAATAGAATGGAGGCAGCTGTTATATTTGATTTAATTCAAGTAGTAGTAAAAATAACACTATGGTAAGACAGTTTTTAAATATTTAATATTGTATTATTTTAATAAGAAATAGTATTAAAATGTTCCACCAAACCATATTTTGATCAGGAAATAGTATTTTTCGTATAAAATTTTGTAAACGACTCTTTATTCACGAGTTTGTTAAAGCACGAGCTCCATCAGCAAGGGTTTTATAAACGAGCAAATAAAGAAGTTTATAAAACGTGTTACGAACAATACTTTTTTTACGAACCCAAAATCAACAATATTGCACTTTTTAGAAGAAAAAAGTTCAACTTGAAGAAAAGTTAGGTTAGAAAAATCATTTTAGTAAAAAGAAATAAAGAAACATGTTCGAAAATTCAATAAATAGTTATGTTAAATCCTACCTCTGCTACACTAAATACTGTCTAAAATTATGTAAATACTTCAAAAGCAACTCACGGTTTTACTTTCAACGCAACTTTCCAGCAGACTTGTTGATATGTGTAAAAACTAACACCATCAACATTTGAAATGGCTTTCATTTTTAAGAAATGTATTCATATACCTAATTTTTCACTGTAACTTTAATTATAATTCATTTTTAATAAAAAAAGACACCAACTTATACGGTTTTGACAACTAAAATAAATACCAATATGTCATCTGTCATTTTCTGCGAGTAACGCCAACTTCCGTCCGTGGGTAAAGAGCTTGTTGCAACTTCACCCCGTGAGTAAAGTGCCATTTTATTAACGGCTTGCAAGACATAGCTAAAGAATTGTTTTATGTTTAATTAAATCGTGCGATAAGTGTCATTTTAAAGGTGGAAATAGAAAAAGTACATATATTATTTTTAACTATAACATAGCAGCACGCTAAATCCGTCTCTGATAGTCAGTAACGCAAAAATAGAGGCTGCTGTGCAACATTTTTATTGAAGATTTCCGCTATAAGTTCTAATCGTTTCTAGCGAAACACACAAAGTGTTTTGCAGTTTTATTATAAAAAAAAAAAACAGAAAAACACTTTCTATCTATATAAAATCCAACGTTTTTATAAAAAAAAATGCATTAGTCTCCTGGAGTGCCGAAGTACACGCATCCAGACAACCTGCCGGGAAAAGTTTTTATCGAAGAGTTTTGTTTGCAGGCGATTTTTCAGATAGCGTCTGATGATCACCCTATCGATCAAAATATGTGTTTTAGCTAAAAACACAGACAACTCGACACGCTAATAATTATCGCCAATAAAGTAAATATGTAGTAAAATCGATAGATATACTAATAAAAATAGACAAGTTGTACAATAATATCCCTAATTGGCAACATGTGGTTATCAATATCGAGTAATCTAAGCCACAAATTAGATTTTGCGTCTGGCGCATTATCCAGAAAATCCCACTGAAAACAATAGATGAGTCATTTTTATTTTTTATATTGGAACAAAAAATATAAAACAAAAATATTAAAAAACAAATACTGAGCTAAAACTTATTTTTTAAAATTATTTTTTAAATTTGCGTTCTATAATAAGCACATTATGAAACCCGTTGAGATTTGGTTTTTTAAGGTTTTTGAATTGCTTAATTATTAAACCCAAAATTTTATTTTATTGGGTTGGTTTTCCAGATGCTCTTCCCTTGCAAGGTACTTTTTGTTTACAAATTTTGCTATTATAAACTATCAAAGGTAATATCATGAATGCTTTGAATTTATCCGATAATTTTTTAAAAACTTGTTGTTTGATAATCAAAGAGTGTCAAATTTGATAGATAAAAATCACGACAGCCCACAGCTCTGTAGTGGTTTATTTGTCAAATTTGCACAGTTTGATCACCAAGCAGGAAGTTTGAAGAAGTTTATTGAAGGAAATTCAAAGCATGAATGATATTTGGTAAGATTATTTCACGAGTTAGCTACATTAAACAAAGTTTTATTTAATCTCAGACTAAAAAAGAAATTTGGTTGATGTAAGTCAAAATCAACGGCTACTTAATCCCAAAAAAGCTACTGTAGGTTTTATCAAGGAAGATGCAGTTTTATCATAGGTAATATCCCTAGGGCATCAAATTTTTCCGGAAAAAAGTCGAGACCAACTGTATATTTAGTTTTACTAAGAAATATACAGTTGGTCGAGACTTTTCCGGAAAAATTTGTTGCCCGAGGGATATTTGGCAAGAGTATATCCCGAGATAATACGTATTATGATAAAATAAATAGAAAAGTCAAGATTGTGAAAGATAAAATTTGTATTAACATTGTCAAATTTGACAGCCGGGGTTTCTCCGCGGAAAAATTTACCGCCGGCAATTTTTCCACTGTAAAACGCCATAAATGACACCTCAGATCACTATATATGACAGGAGGGATATACTCAGTATAAAATGAAGGAAATGACACCTCAGATTGCAGTGTATGAGAGGAGTGGAATAATCAGGGAATATAGTTTTTTTGTAGAGGAAATAACTAGAAGAATTAAAGAAACGATATCAACGCGGTTACATTTTCTCAAAAAAGCCTATTCGTTCAGTATTAAGTGAGTAAAGTTTACAAATGTCATTTTTTAATATGTCTAACATAAATTTACATACTTTTTACCTCAAAATGTTGCCAATCCAATAAAAATAATATTTTAGCTTTATAATTTAAATTAAAAAATGTTTTTTAATAAACTAAATGAAGAAAATACAAAAAATAGTATAAAAAACTCGTTTTATAAGGCGTTTTTAGCAATTGTCCAAACCTGGACGCGTGCTAGAAAACGTTCCTTAGAAAACTCTATGTTTTAATTTACTATTTCAAAACTTTTAAAATAATTTTATGTTATTTTTAACCGATCTCGATGTCATTTTCATTAAAGCGGGTGACGAGATTTATGTATTTTAAACAGCAAAATACAAACTTTAACGTTTGTATTTTGCTTGCATTTAAATGAGAAAACTTTTATATAAATTAAACCAAAAAGCTTGCTTTCATTGTTGACTTAATTAATTTTTTAATGTTTGGCATCTGGGTAGGTTTAGGCAACCATTATTTGTTTTAATAGCTGTGGAAACAGCATAAATAACAGAAAGGCTCGCAGAAAAGGTACATTTATGACTCTTTATTTGAAGCCACTGAGTTGTATATACGGGGTGTCCGCGATCAATGTGCTTTTTTTTTAATGGGAGATAGCTGGGAAAAATCCAAGACATTTGGTAAAACAGTTTTTTGAAAAAGTGTCCCCCTTCGGAAACAATGGCCTTTAAACATTTAGACTAAAAACACTTAATCGTAAATAATTACCAAACGATTTCTCCAACCATCATGAAAGTTGTACAATCAATAAAGGTAATAAAAACGGTCATTTTAACCCATTTTCAAATTTGGGGTCCCTTTTAATATTGGTTAAACACTGGTAGTGTTGATAGAAACTACATGTAGTTTCTTTACCTTTGAGAATTTTGTAATTTTATTTATTTTATTAAATACCCCAATTCAAGTAAAAACTTTTTTACCACTTGAAATTTCTGAGAAAGTGTACCTTTTACGAATAAACTACCAAAAAAGCTTTTGATGTACCCCATATTTTGCGTTTGACTTGGCAAAAAACTTACTTCAATGTAGTGACAGTGGTAAGTGACATAAAAATTTCAAAAGAAAGTCTAGTCTTATGCAAAAATACGAGGTACATCAAAAGTGTTTTTGGTAGTTTATTCGTAAAAGGTACACTTTCTCAGAAATTTCAAGTGGTAAAAAAAAGGACATTGATCGCGGACACCCATTATACTTAAAAGTGGTTTGAAATTTATTTCAAATATATTAATATTTTGTACAAATTTCTTTTTAATTTTTGGACATCCTGTGTTTTCATTATTTTAACCAGTTAAACCTACATTTACGTAATACCTAATGGAGCAGCGATAAAAATACCGACATAAAAGTATGCGGGTAGCGCGTTCTTTTTTTTTGGTTGGACAATTATTTTAATTTAGTATTCAAATCACACGCATGGTTTAGTTACGCAAATGTATGCTGTATAATTTTGTTTTTATTTTAATTAAATTATTTAGAGGATGGTTGCTTAAAATTGTTTGTTTTCTATTATAATCCTTTTTATTCAAAAGTTATTTTATTTTTAAATGCTAAATAAATAGACAGGCAAAAAAGATGCTTTTCTTAAGCACTGTTAATTTGTGCTTAAATATTAAAACTTGTTTAGGTTAACCAATGTTTGACTGAAAATATTCACATAATTTTAAAATTACAACAAATTTTATCAAGCAAAAGGAATTGTTGTTCGTTTAATTTGCAAGCTTTTAAAATGAAGCATTAGAGAGGTATATTTTATAAGAGTAATTAATTTCAAAATACCACATCATCCCACGTTGGCGCTGTTGCTTTATATTTAATTACGTAATTACAATACTTTTATAATTTAGACTAAAAGTTTCGCAAACTTTTACGCTTAACTATGTAAACATTATTAAATTAAAAAGTTTAAAGCCTAAATATGGTATTTATTAGATTTTGTTAAACTTCGAAAAGTTATGTGTTGCTGTCTACCAGTTTTTAATGAATGTTTAATAAATATTATATTAGACAAGAATATAGTATATTAGAAATTAAAGTAGGAATATGACGTTAATATTAAAACGTTAAAAGATAAAAAAAACTTTTAAAAAATCTAGAAAAATTTCATTTAGATCAATAAAAAAAAGTTTATAAAATTTCGTAAATAATTAAAATTTTTTAACTAGGGTATCCACGCAGAACTTTGTACTGTTTTAAAACTTTTTGATTAGATTAAAATATTCATTTTAGTTTAATAATCGCAAATTTAAATTTTATATACCAACGGGACATCTCAAACGAATTATAATTTAATAATTTTTGAAATACGTTTGCATATACATAATTAGTTTATATTTCCTATATATTTTTGAGATAAATTAATAATAGTTGAAGTTGTCAACTGGCCAACTAAAAATATTCTATTTGCTAATAAATATGTCGCTTGGATAATTTTTTAAAAATGCATAACTATAATTGGATTATTATACATCAATAATTTTTTGCTTAAATTATTATATTACTACAATGCAGCTGTTGTCACGATATGCATTTAAATTTTTAAATTAAAAACGTAATTATTTTTTTAATATTTATCTACAGGTTGTCACAGAATTGGCCTGTATGGTTTGTTGTTGGAGCATGCCTAGAGATTTTCAAATAATTGTTAATAAAAATCCATCTTTATTTTATCTCTGCTAATATAAGGAAAGTGCATTTTAAAACCCATCTAAAATTTTTAATTATACCTTTTTAAATCAGATTTTATTGACCTTGTTAGTCATTTTATGAAAATTTTATTAAATTAAATTGATTATAAAAATGTTATTTGACCATTTAAATGATGAACAAATAAAAAAATAGTTTTAGGTAGTCTGTGCCTTTGTAACAAGCCATTTTTTTGGTTAATATGTGCTGTTGTTTTTAATGTGCAAGCGTTTAAAGTTTCACACTTTGATGCCTCATGTCTCCGAGGGTATTAGTACAGTCAATCCGTATGTGAACATCGACAAAATTCCTGGTAGAGCCGCCTTTTTTATATGATATAACTGGATGTCCAAAGAGTAAAACCCCAAATTGGCGTATATCTACCTATTGCAGAAACGGAGTTATGGCCCTCCAAAGGGCCCCCTTTAATTCATCACGGTGGAACTGCACCAAATTTTGCAAATAGATGTCAAATATGGTTTTAAAAAGATTTTTATAATAAAAAATTCCTTCACGCCCTAAATAGCTCCCAAAGAGTAATAATCAATCATGTTGGATTTACACCAAATTTTGCAGATAGATGTAAAATGAGATGCTAAAAAATATTTGTTAATAACTTTTTTTGAAAAAAATTTAAATGCCCCCCTTAAAAGCCCCCTTCGTTTATGGGGCGAAGGAATTACTTTTTGAAAAAAAGTTATAAGGAAATATTTTTAAGCATCTTATTATGCATCTATCTGCAAAATTTGGTGTAAATCCAACATGATTGGTTATTACTCTTTGGGGGCTGTTTAGGGGGTAAAGGAATTTTTTTAAAGATTTTTATTTTATAAAAGTCTTTTTAAAACCCTATTTGACATCCATTTGCAGAATTTGGTGCAGTTCCATCGTGATGAATTAAAGGGGGCCCTTTGGGGGGCCATAACTCCGTTTCTGCAATAGGTAGATATACGCCAATTTGGGGTTTTACTCTTTGGACATCCAGTTAGATCATATAAAAAAGGCGGCCTTACCAGGAATTTTGTCGATGTATCCTCCTTATTTAGGACAGATTGACTGTAGTATATATATGATGGATTTGTTTAAACAATTTTTTAGGGGTCCCTTAACAACGTGCCACACTGGTGGTGCACCAATTCAAATTGTCTGTATAATTATTAAACTCATATTTTATTAAATGTTTCTTTTGTATGGTGTTACTGTATAACCTGCGTTGCCTTCCAAATATCTTCTTTAACAATAAAATACCTTAAATTACTTGAAAAAATACCTGCATAAGAATCCTAAAATATCTCATGAATTCCAAAATAAGCTCGTTTGTGTTTTTGTGCAAATTTATTTTTTTGGTAATTTTCCCTTGATAAAAAAAAATACACTCAGCAAATTCAAGTTTTTTAAAAGGGTCGGTCCCTTTTAAAAAATGTTCTCACAACACAATGTATTGTAATTAAAATTAAACAGAAAAGTTTGTTAAAAAACTTTCTTTTTTTATTATTTTATTCAATATTGATATAAGTTTCGTATATGGCAATAAACCTATTTCTTTTTAGGATTGCATAGAATGAATGATTTTAGTGGTGGCAAATTTTTAAAAGAATACACTGTATGATAACCTAACTCATAACCTTTTTTTAAAGGTAAAATAAACAGTTTTCTTAAATTTTTACTCCGGGATATTTAATAAAATACCAATTTCCATTCTTGACTCCTTCAAATCTATTTTTAGAATGAAGAGTTACCTATTGGTCTCGTACCTACATAATATTCTAAAACTACGACACTTACTTAAATGTTTTTTAATTTGAAAAATTATGTTTAATCATTTCTTCTTTTAATTTTATTAAGCAACTTATTTTAAAGAAAGAAACATTTAATTTTTTGTAATAATAAAATGAAAACATGGTCCTGTAAGAATCACTAAAAGTGTTTAAAAATTCATAAAATCAAATAATGTAACTTACCAAAATTGGTGTCTAAGGATTCGTGAGAAAACCACCAGTAGCTTCTAAAATTCTCGTAGCTTCGGCAAAGACTAAACTCATGTATTATAGAGAGTCCCTAATACCGCACTAGAACCAACAGGTTAAGAGCAAATGTTTGACTGTGCCCGGAGCCGCTCCGGACCTTTCCGGGCTGACGTTTGCGCCTTTTAAGCCCATGTGCGCTGCAGCTCTTGGGATATTTTAAAAATGATTCTCGCCGTTGTCGACACGAAATGGGTTTTATTATAAAAACCACTTGAAAGGGTTAAATTTAGAATTTCTTTTTTGCATGGTCTATCTGGTGGATTATCCATAAAATGGGAAAGGTCAGGGTTTGCCGGCTAATGGATTTTAGAGAAGTGTTCTGATTAAAGCGACCACTGGCAGATTAATTTCAGAGAAACTTTTACGATTTTGATTGGAATTTAAAAACTGTATGAGTTTTTAAATTGTTTTATCAGTTTTAATACTACATAGATTTTAGTTTGGTTACTGAACTACTATTATTAAAATATTTAAATATTTTTTTTTGCTTGTATGTAGTTACATTCTAAAAAAGACAGCATCAAATTTTATTATTTATGTAAGTTTGTTAAAATGGCGAATGCGCCGGGTCAATTAACTATGTAAATTTACATTATTATCATTTTCTCATCAAATATGTAACCTCGTAGTATAGGAGCTAAGCAACATGTAAATTCAGGTCGTCAACAGTTTTATGATTTTTTAAAAACAACATAATATTTATTAAAGGTACTTTTTTTGGAGCAACAAAATCGCAAGTCAAAGTTAGTCAAAGTTAGTCAAAGTTAGTTCGGTACTTCATTAAAGGGGGATTGCACAAATCTCCCTCTATTGATTTATTTTTGAAATAAACAAAAAAACCTCAAACAAATCATAAAAGATGGCACCACAGTTTACTAAAAAAATGAAACTTCTGTCAATTTTTTATTTTTTGGGTTATGACTTTGTCAAAAGACGTCAAAATATATAGGTCATATACAGGGTTGTACACAAAAATTGGTCATGTATTAAATTTTTCTTTTTTGTATAAAAACTACAAGGTATAAGTCAAAAAAGAAAACAACTTTTTTTTAAGGAATTTATTACCTATTTTTCATAAAAAAACTAACATTTTTAAAATACCTAAAATTGCAAAAAATTACTCGATTCAAAATTAAAATTAAATTTAATTTTGGTTCTTCTGTCGATGCAAATTAAATAATCCAAAACATGTTGTTGGTAATTTCTCTACAGAAAATAACGTTGGTCACTCCATGTTATTTCTATTTCGGGAAACCGGGGTATCACTGTAAAGTAAAGATGGATAAGGGGTTATTCCAATGACGCAATTTCATTTCTATCTCTAAGTTTATGGGCGACTTACTGTGACCCAGGACGTACCAGCATTCTTTGGGGCCCGCCCGCGAGATACCCATTTGTTCTGTCATTTGGTGGCCACAACCGATTGGGGCACTTCCGCGCAGCGGGCCTTGCTGGTAGCGCTGAGGTACGGCGTCGCTGGTGAAACCGACTTTGGCTGCTCGTCTTGTGATCGGGTTTATCCGCTCTGCTCAGTCTGCTCGGTGCGCAACCACTACTTCGACTAGTAGAGAGGAAGCATTAAGCTATTAAATGGCCGACTGTGGTGTCTAGTAAAGTTCGTATTTTTAAAATAGAATAATATAGATCTGAAATATAAAGCCAAAAATAATTCTGCTGCATTTGTTCGCGTATTTGTCTTTAATTTTTGATGATAAGATTCTTTACAAACAAGTGAAACGTGTGGAAAGAGAACAAACGAAATAAAATTGATCTGAACTCACCAGTTTAATAAAATTACAAACGTTTTTTTCTGCTTGCAAACCAGTAGGCATCTGTATTTGGTATTTACAAAATGTCTTTAAAAAGTGGCTCTCCAGTGTAGTGTTAATGAATGCATTTGTAGAATGTAGGATTAAAGTGTGAGGTTCTGTTTACGGACAATGTTTTTTCTTTTGCTGCATCTTTTTTGGAAGATATTTGTATTTACAAAAATGAGCATTTTTAAAAACTTTAAAAAAATGATTCTGAAATTGCAGTAAGTACCTTCCTATGTTTAACGTTTCTAATTTGGTTGAAGGACACCTTGAGTGTTGGTTGTATTTAAAGTTGAAAGTAACTTACTTTTTAGGCCTTTTCCGTTTTTTATCATTCCACCAATATTGCAACTTCTTATTTTTTGTATTTTTCTTTCGAGAATGATACACTGGCCGGGATTTGTTCTTTCTTTAAATGAGGTTTTAGTTTAATTATACCTTTACTTACCTTGTACAAAATAGGATTAACTAAACAAACACCAATAATAATTAACTTATAAAAAGATTTCGGAGTTTCTATCAAAAAATTCTTTACGAATATTTTAAAGCTGACGTTTGTCCATTTTTCTTAATATCGGTAATGCAGGGGTCGATAATTTTTTAGTTTATAAATTTTTTTGACATTTTTAAGCATTGCAAATTCGTTTTATGGACATTGAGTTTATTTGAATTATAAACAACTATTATGCAGTAAATAATTATTCTACATTAAATGAAGAACAATATGAGTGATTTTGAGTTCGTAAATCAATCTAAAAAGTGCTGAATAAAATGATTAAAAAAGAGCTACAAATGGTCAAAAAAAAGTGTTTTTTAATTTACTAAATTTGGTATTTTAGTGCATTGTAATACATATTTTGAACCACTCATATTGTTTATTGATCTTTTCTCTTGCGGGTAAGTACCTTTTTTAATCCGAAATCTTTCTTATATTCCCAATGTCCATAAGACAGAAAGTGTTGTTTTTGGTTGATTTTAGGCAACCAACATTACCGCGCAATCTCCCGTTAAGTTCTGTCAGTGTTATGGTTACTATGTGCACCTTGAAAGGGTTGCATATAGGGGCAATATGTTTTTGGTTTAGTTAGTAGCATTATGCAAAATATGTTATGTAATTAACATATTAGGTGTTTTGTTTCTAATTAAACATTTTCAGGAACAATAATGAAAGACTTCGATAAAAACAATTAAATGTCTAAAGTGCGGAAGAAACAATTAATCTCGGTTTTAATATTTAAGAATATTTGCTTCAATATTTGTGTGTATAGTTAAAATATTTTGAAGTACTATAAGACGCAAAGTGTTGCATTTTGAGAAAAGGAATTTGACCTGCTCCACAAAACAAAGGGCAAGGGACTTGACTTTAAGAGAAAGCTGGGTTTCAAGGGGATGATGTTTTTAACAAAACTTAGATATTTTAGAAGTGGGGGCGAAATTATAAATAAGCTTTTGACTCTAAAAAAGCTCTCTTGTCTTTTTGACTGTCGAATACTTCAGATACATAGGTGAGTGTATTGCTTGTTTTGCACATTTCTTATTTGTTGGTAATATATCAGATCGAGATAATTTTATCTGTTTTATTTGTTTATAAAGTGTTCTATGTTTAAAACCAGCGTTAATTAATAACTTGATGGAGTCTCAAACGTCGTGCTCGTCGTTTTCGAGGGTCTCCCAGTTAATTAATGCCTACGGTAATATTAATAGTCCGCTGTGAGTCTTAGATCTTTGGATCTTGAGGCTCGCCAGCATTATTAATATTATCGTAAATATTGATAGTCCGCTAGTGAGTCTTAAACATTGTTTCGAGGCTCGCCAGCATTATTAATATTATCATAAGATATTAATAGTCCGCTGTGAGTCTTAAATCTTTGGATCGTGAGGCTCGCAAGCATTATTAATATTATATTGATTAATTATCTGTTGATGAGTCTCGAACGTGTCGTTCTTGAGGTCCATCCGGATGTTGATTAACGTGGGTTTGGAGTTGGTCTTTAAAGACAATTCGGATTGTAATTAAAGATTAACAAAACATAGAAGAACTTCTTAAATAAATGAGAAAGATTGGTTAAGTCAGGTATAATACCAACGGTAATAAATGTCCTAAATGAGGTATATTTCTTTAATCTAATAAAATCTTCTTCAGTGGAAAACGCTACCTGTTGGCAATGTCAGTTTATTGGATTAGACAGATTGTATAGATTGTAAAACCGTTAAATTTTATCCAAGTAGGCGATTACTTGTTTTGTATTTTCACATTTGAATAACTCCCCATAACTTGTATGTAAACAAGTAGAAATAATCTAAAAATATATATTTATATTTTTGTTTTTGATGCAAATTTATTCTAGAATAAGGACGTTTTAAATATACAAGTTTAAGCATTAAATCTTTATAAACACGAATAAAGATACTACCTTTCAATAATTGACAACTTAACAAAAATTTAAAAAACGGCAGAGTAAAGTAAGGGCACATTAAAAATTTCTAATGGCCTAATTTTAAGTGTTACTTAAAATTTAAGTGACACTTAACTGTGAAAAACTCAATTTTAACAAGGAAGCAAATGTCTAAGCAAACTCTTTTTATGCTTAAATATCACTTAAACACTTAAATCTTTTAGTGCAATCGGCCATAAGCTAACTTTTGATTTGTTTAAGTGTCACTTAAATTTAAAGGAATACTTAAAATCTGCAGGCTACAAGTGGCCATAATAATTTAAAATACTCACTTCACATCAAATACATACTTTCTTTCGCCAGATGTATTTAGTCGTCAATTCTAAAAAGCAACCATTTTTTTTATTACAACATAAAGGACTTCAGGGGAAATTCTTAATATTGTTCGGAAGTTGTTATAAGCCATAAAGTTTTAGTTCTAATCTTTATTGTAAAATGTATACGTGACTTAGACGCAACTTGGTTTTATTGAAGAAAGTTTAACAAGACCTCTGAGGCAGGTAATGACAATTGTTTTTTGAAACTTTGGTTCAAATATTTGATAAGTAGAGAATTTCACAGAACGGCACCGATAGTAAAAACAAATAAAAACTTTTAATTGTCATTAATTTTAAAAATAGACCTGTTTTATTACCGGTTAATAAAGTTGTTATTTTCCAATAATAACAAATAATAAGCAAAATTTACGATCTGGAGGTGATATTGGCTATTTGGATTTAATTTATGGGTGGCATCTGCTAAACAGGAAAAATAACATTGGCGTTTAAAAAAAACGAGTTTACTTTTATTTTAAACAAAGTAAAAAAAATACAAATACAAGATACTGAACTGGCAAAGGAAGTTAGGTATTGTTAGTATTTTTTTTTATAAACAATAATCATGAATTTGAAATAATAAATAACTTATCTACAGGTTGTCTCAAAATTGATATTCCTAGGAATTCCGTCATTTAAGCTATGCTTCGATCCAATACATTTTTTTTTTAAAAGTGGTAAAAGTAGGGGACCCTCACAAACAGTGGTCATTATCCAATAACTTTTATTGGATAATTTTACATAGTGGTTATTTGGGGCTAAGTATAACAAACTATTGGTGTTTTTAAAATGATGTAGTAGGACACTGTTTTTAAAGGGTGTGTCCACTGTTAAAAGAAGGTTCCAACAGTGACCACTTTTTCAAAAAAAAAATTAAAAGTATTACAAAACTCCAATAAAATTGTTGTATTATTATTTTTTACTGCAGGTGTGGTAACAAATAAGACAAACTATTTCGAAACCAAAATCTGAAATGTTAGTAACTACACTAACGAAGATATACGCTTCTAAAAAGGTGGCCACTGTTGGTAAATCTCCCCTACCTATTTACCTTACAGTAAATAACTTTAGCAAGAAATTTAAAAACGCTGATTCGTAAATACCATTTTATTGATGATGTTGATTCAGCTTCAAAAACGTGTTTTGCAAAAATAATTCAAAACTTTAATAAACATTACTTGCGTCTATTTTCTATGTGTAAAAGTTTTAAGTCATAAAAGAGGAATTCGGGAAAATATTGTTATAAGTTGCTTTAAGTTTTTGTTTATTGATTTAATAAGTTCGCAAATAAGTATAAAATCAAATGCATAATGCAGCTGAGTTATTTTTGGCAAACTAAAACGAAAATGAAGATTCCTAAAACTGCTTTATGCTCAGTTTATAAATCACTTCTACTGGTTTACTGTTTATCTATTATCTTTTATTTTAAAAGATAAATGTGTGCAAATCCTATCTACTTGTTTATAAAAAAAACTTTAACTTCAGTCACTTAGTATTGTTTATCTAAACTATTTTATCCTATAATTTTAACCATAGATAATATAACCCAGAGAGAATTTATAGATAGGAGAGACGACATATAGAGTCCTTTCTATTTTGATTTCGGATTTTGAAAACAAACTGACACACCTTTTAAATAAAAGTCAAAAAAATGCCAAAAATGTAATTTGGGAGCAGCCGGTTGTTGCGGAAAAATTGCGGACAAACCAATCAGAAATTCAGAAGCCGTTCCGTGTATGTCGTCTTTCTTATTCACGAAATCTCTCTGATAAAACCAAGGATTGATTTGAACTACTCGGTATACCTAGTAGGTATACCTAAAACAAAATATGCTTTTTTTTTTTTAATTTAGCAAATAGCTTTTAAATGAAAGTGATTTAAATAAGTGAAGAAATACTCATGGATTTGGTTAAATTTGTGATTGCTTAACTTCCTGCAGATATAAGGTAATACTAAAAGTTATTATAAACATGAAAATTTTGCTTAAGTCACTCAAAGATAACAGTAAACAATAAACAGGTAACAATAATAAAGTCAAAGTCATTTATAAACCCGCTACTTTTTAGAATTCTAAATTGTTTTTAGTTTTTAATTTCACGAAGTAAAGTACTCTTTTTAAATTAAGAGTTTAAAAATATACTAATATTTCCTTTGTGGCACAAGAAGCTCCATACTTCTTATACTGTGCCCATTTTGGGACTTGTGTTAGAAAATAAAAAAAAAATACTGCCAGCTGGTTATCTACTAAAAGGATTAGTCTATAAATAACCGCCTAAAAATAGCGAACAGTGGCAATTATTATTATTTCCTTTATAAGTTATCTTATCGTAGGTATACCGAGCGTGAAGCAAAACGCTGATAAAATCAACTAGAACCTCAGGCAAACAGATATAACTAAATTTTATAAGATCTCTTGAGAATTCGGAGCTTAAGCGTGGAAGCAGGAAAATGTAGGTGTAGTATTAAAGTGGTTTCATTCAGTGGAAAACACCAACGCATCAGAACAGATGATAAAGTTTGGAAGATAGAACAGAAAGGACTTCTGCCAGCAGAATATCAAATAATAAGTAATTTAAAATCACAAACTCACTTTAGTTGTTAGTGGATTTATTTAAAGATTTTTGCACCATTTAATTGTAGGCTGCTTGAGGTATATCAGAAATAAGGAATTAAAATATTGCTATTAACTTTGTCAAGCAGGAGTATGAATGTAATGTTGATATTAATAGTTCCAAATAAAATTCAATAAAATTTTATTTTTCTATTGCGAAGTTAAGCTATTATTACCAAGTTGGCAAAAAATGGTAATTTGGGTGTGATATTTAGCGAAGTTAAGAATTCGCGCAAAAAATCAGTTTTAAGACTAGAGATTCAAATTCACAGATCTTCTAATTTATGCTCCTAGAAGCTCGTATAAGTCATCTCACCTTCATGTTGATGTGCCTTTTAGTAGAATTGACGGGAGCTCAACGGAGATGACTTATACTATACTTCTAGGAGCACTGGAAGATCTGTGAATTTAAATCTCTATCCTTAAAGTCTCTCGGTTTATTTCATTTACACATTTTGTAAAAAATAGTACAAATCTTTTGAGGTTTTGTGCTAATTTACAGGGTGTCCCAAAAATGGCGCATAAACGCGATGGTACGTCTAGGGAGCCCCAGAAAATTGTTAAAAAAATCTAATTCAAATACCCTCGAAGATATGCGGCCCTAAAGTGCGAAACTTTAAACGCTTATAACTTGTAGATAACAGCACATATTAACGAAAGAAATGGCTTAAAACAACGGCACAACAATCTATTCATAATTTGTTTGACATTTGTTTATCTTTTAAATGATCAAATTACATTTTTATAATCAGTAGTATAGCCCGTGTGCTCTATGAATTATCGATTATTAAATGAACGAGTGCTTGTTGCATAGCAATGTCCCGCAAAAGTAAGGGTGGTTTCTAATTATTTGCCGAGTGCGAAGCTCGAGGTGAATAATTCAAAGAAAACACCCTTACGTTTAAGGGGCATTGCGTATTCAACAAGCACGAGTTCTTTTAAAATCGAAAATTTGTTAAGAGCACGAGGGCTATTCGACACGATTATTTCATTTATAAATACTAAGGTACTAGATAGTACCTTATAAATACTACTTACCCAAAAAAATAATATCAATTTAATTTAAACACTGAATACGACTAACCAAAAGAACAATTTTTGGCAAAATTAACAAATAGTACATTATTAACCAAGGTAGAGAAGAGGGTCATTATTGACCTAGCGCAAAGATTGTGTCCCGAGCCGCGCAGCGGCAAGGGACACAATTGCGCGTAGTCAATAATGACCTTCTCTACCGTGGTTTATATACTATTTTTTTCACTACTAGCATTTTCTTAAAAAATGTTTATTTAAAAATATGTTCAATTTTTATCAAAACCCTGTATATGATTTTTACAAAAAATTAATCGAAGTTTCCATGGAAATGACAATGACGTTACATTAATCAAAACAATAAAAAGTTCTTCAAATGGGTGTTTTTTCCAAAATAACTCATAATTTGCACGGAAATGGCGTAAATGATTTAAATAATATGATAGTCACTGATAAGGAATTTGTAAATAAAATGATAATGATAGAACACTGACACAGCTACAGAAAAAAGTGCGGCATGTTTACAACTTACAATTTTTTTTTTCGTTAAAATATGGGTGCAATAAAATGTTTTCAAGTATTTTAAAGTAGTTATGTTTTCAAAATAAAAAATCTTCGTAAAAAACTCACAAAAACTGCTGTAAGTACCGTTCTATTTATGATAAAACCAGAAAACCTTGACATATGTTTTGACATTTCATTATTGTACAGTGTACATAGACATGGAAATTATTATTGACCAAGGGAGAGAAATGTGATTTCTCTGGTATAAAATCGGTCAAAAATTGCCTCTTCTATTGGTAGTAGTGAAAAAAAGTTATAACTTTGACTTCTATCCAGGTAAATTAATTTACTGTCAGTGCTTGACAACGGGCTATTTCAGTTCAGGTTGTTGCCAACGGGTGATTTCCAGTATAATTCGCAGTAAAATGCTTCAAATTTTGGCATAAACCTATAATTTGACATATAAATGAAATAATCAATTTAATTTTACGAAAATTTTATGAAATGAAGCTGTCAATATGATCTAATGCAAAATTGTATGCTTAAGAATCAAGATGTATGTTACAAACTTACTGTGTTGCCGAACTTATGCAACTTTTTTCGCATTTTTCTCGATGAATATAACAGATGGATATTTTTGAAAATTATCTAGTAATCCTTGAGAATGCTACAGCGTACCATCGTTTATGCGCCATGATTTGGACACACTGTATAAAGAATAGTAAGAATAATGTTATGTGTAAAAAGAATATAGAGTTTTTTCATAGAAAATCGTAACATTCCATGTAGCAAAAAGAGAACCATGCTAGAAATGTGTATTATTGCGGTACTTATAAGCAGCAATCTACAAAACAATTTAGAACTTTATAAAATAAAATGATCAAAAAATTTAAACATTAAAGTTAAAAGGTTTTCTTGTATTGCAAAAAAGAAGTAAGTATTACTATGTTATTTCTATGTAACATAACCCCTCTGATCGACCGATTTTAGGATTATAGCAAAATCTAATTCGTGGAAGGATATACGAATTATTAACATGACAATAATCTTATAAATATCTTGGAACAGGATGAACGGAATTACAAATAGATTTTTTTCTATTTGTACACCCACATTTTCTAGTAATTCTAGTTCAGATATTATAGTAGTAAACATTTCAAGGAGCTTAGTTATCTGATCTCTTCAAAAGTACAAGTAGGTTAAAACGATCTTGCCAACACCCACCAACACGCTTTGCACAAACGCCTCTTAAAATTACATTTAAGTAGATAATATCTACTTGAAAGAATATTATACCTTAGTTTAAAATTGAATACAATGTTGAAATATGTTGTTATTCAACCATTAAACATCAAAGTAATGGGTTGCTTCTCATGCAGTTAGAAAATGCTGAAAATAGGATGAATAGATTCAAAATTCTTTGGAGTGAAAACAGTCAAGCAAATACCTTCAAAGACGTTTTAAAATCCGTAACGATAGGAAATTCCAAACCAAGCAAATTACGTTCTTGGGCGACGAGGTATTTTCCAAACTCAATAAGGACAGATTAAATGCTAGGTATTTTGTCATTAACAAAGTGTATGTACTTTAAGGTGCTTTAAACAAAAGTAGTTTTAAAAACTCTAATCAAAAACCTTTATGGCTTTCACCAGAGTTAAAATTCTTGTTGACCTTTTCGTTCGTGCCCAAGTCGACGGTCGTATCTCAGTATGTCCCAACCCAATACCTCAAAAATTAGAGAGTCAATCTGATAGTTTAGGACGAGGTTTAAAGCTTCATTCACAATGAAAATTAGCTTGCATCCGGTAAGAATTAAGGTAGCTTGTAAGAGCTTGAAATATGTATTTGGGATATACCATTCACAATGAATTAGCTTGTAAGAGCTCATGCAAGCTAATTCATTGTGAATGGTATATATCCCAAATACATATTTCAAGCTGTTGCAAATTACCTTAGTTCTTACAAGATGCAAGCTAATTTTCATTGTGAATCCCACTTAAGACTTGGGTTGCAAATTCATAAATGGGATGTTCTGTGCACTCAAAAGTTCCTAAAAAGCCATCTTCCTAAATGTGTTATTTATTTTTGAAATTTCAACAAAATATGATTAAAAATATTTAGGGTAATTTTTGTGATACATAGAAGTGGTACTGAGTGCAAGAAATAATAAAAATATGGTAAAATAGTACTGTTGGTGTTTTTCTATCTACATTAAAATCTTTGAACGAGCTCATGTATACAGGGTGTTACCAAATAAGTAGGAAAAAATTCATGGGGTAATTCCTGAACCCATTTTAAGAAAAAAAGTTCATATAAACATATGCCCGATTTTGACTTTTATTTTTCTTACAACCCCCTAAGGGCCCCCACTATTAACATGTTTTTTTAAATTTTACAAAGAGGAAAATATTTCTAGTGATTAGATAAATCAAATAGGTCCTATAAAATTTTTTGAAAAAATTATTCTTTTCAAAATTATAGCGAAAAAACTGATTTTTTAGGGGTTTTTGGGGGAGCTGTATCTCAGAAACGAAGAATTTTTGGACACATGTTTATATAAACTTTTTTTCTTAAAATGGGTTCAGGAATTACCCCCTGAATTTTTTCCTACTTATTTAGTAACACCCTGTATTATGGAAAAACGTAAGTTGCAATTTTAATCATTTACAAGCTTTAAAAAACCATTGTAAATTAACGTATTATGGTTTGGCATAGACCACGTAATGTATATAAACCAAAAAATGTATTCGTAGTCGAAAAGAAAAACAAAAATAGTATAATGATTTTTGAAGCAGATTTTTGACACAAAGAAATAACTGTTTTATATGAAACCATAATACCTACGTTTGTAGCCCTATTTTTGTAGTTTTCAAAACTACATTTAGTTTTAATATACGATGGGACCCTCATGTAGATGTGCTACTTAGTAGAATTTGCGGGAGCTCAACGGAGATGCGAATAGCTTCTAGGAGCACAGATTCGAAGATTTGTGAATTTAAAACCCTAGTTAAGTGCAAAAATAAAATGTTTATCTTTATCTTTAAAGTGAATTCTGTTTTATTTTTGAAGAGAACTCTCATAAATGTTACATAGCTATCTTTGAGTATAGAGGGAGCCTTAAATGCAAACTATCTCCTAATTAAGTATGTCTTAGTAATAATTCTACAATCGCAATTATGATGTACTTACCCATTTGAAGACACCACAATCGTGCACTATCTCAAAAGATGTGAACATCTAAGCGCCTCTTTGGTGTCAGTGAATAATTATAAAATAAATTATGTAGATACTCCATAATCACCATCTAAGAAACTCTGAATACAAAATCTCCCTAATATTATGTAAAATAAGACAATCCGACGTAGTTTGTTAAGGTGTAATCACGGTGGCGGCGGCGGTCTTCGTTATTACAAACAGTAATTAATGGTCTGGAGGTTTAATTTCAGCATTGTCCAAGAACAGTGGTAAATTGCACTACTTTACCATAAAGGTTCATCGAGGCAAAATAATCCTGTTCTGAAAAGGATTACGGCAAATTAATTACAATCGATAGTTTGGTGTCTGTAAAGATAAAAGCATGAACAAGAACATACCTTTGGGTGTAAACCTAGCTTTAGTAGCTTTGCAACCTGATCATAGGGAGCTTTGTACGCCTACCTCAATAATATACATGTTCGATATAGTTTATAGTTTGTTGTTTTGTTGAATAGCACTAGTTCTCTAGTTAATGTTTCCAACTTAATGTCAAAGGGTAGTCTCGCCTTATTATAAAAACATATCCAACCATGTTCCATTCTCAAGGGGAGATACAAAAATTGTAAAATTATAGATTGTTTTTTTTTTGTCCACGAGAACTGTGAGCATTGTGAGCTTTACTCTTTTTTAGTAGAGATAAGTTTACAATATAGATTGTCAGCAAGAACGCTATCCACTGCAATAAAAAATGGATTATGTACATTAACCACAAGATTAATGGCTGTAGATTTTGCAAAATTCACGACGATATAGACATGAGCATAATAGCCAAAACCCGAACAAAAACCTCAGACAAGGCAAGACACTTATGAAAGCTTTAACTGGAGGTCAGCTTATGTATGGCCGTTCTTTATACTCTTCACAAGAGTATATTGCAATCGATCAGAAAATCCTAAAATCGTCAATTTTCGTCGTGGAGCAAAAAGTTTTGCAGATTCGTGCGTTTCATGACTTTTTAAGATTTTCATTTTTTGTCCGTCCGTCGGTCGGTCGGTCGGTCGGTCGGTCGGTCGGTCGCACACTGGGTGAAATGTGGTTTTTGCGGCCATTAATCGGCTGTAAGGCCATAAATAAAGGCAAAAATTGAGTAAACGGATAATCAATTGTGATAACTAAATCTATAGGCTACATAAATAGAAAAATGAAAAAATTCTTTAATTATTATTTTAATAAGTACAACACCAAAAACAGAGGTGGAATATTAGGGTAGAAAACTTAGCTATATTTAGAAGGCTGCTTCTTTTAAGTGGACGGGTTTATATGTATTTTTTTTACAAATGTATATAATTTATTATGTCTTAAAGAATAAAAAGTAATTTTTATATTAAAATTTACATACGTAGCATACTGAAGGCTGTTAATATGTCATACTGTTTTAAAGACACATTTTAACTTAAACTTTAGATTTAAAAGTTTGCGCCAACGCCCGCCAATGGGTAATGTATACTTCAATGTGCCCAAATGTACCCTCTATAACACCGAAAAGAAAAACTCTGCGAATTTTGTGCGCTTTGGCCAATATATTAACTTGAAGATTATAGGGGAGTTTCAAAACATAAAATCGTTCCATTTTCGAGTTAATCTAAAACAACTGTTAAAGACTGACAGCCGTTTTAAATTGTTCCTTGGGGGTAACAAAAGGTAACCCCACTTGGTTAGTCAAAAAAATTCATATACAGGGGGGTTCAAAAAATGGAAATTTTTGCCCCAAAGGGGGCTGTAATCCAAAATAAAGTAAAATCCAACACCTGTTTATAAAAATCTAAAATTAGATCAATGTTTTTTTAAATAAAAGCTTTTCTTTTTTTCAAAAATTTACAAACATGCCCCCTAAGTGGGGGCTCTGACATGGGACCGTAACCGTAAAATCTTGCACCTGTTTATGGAAATCCAACATTATATCGGTGTTTTTTTCAAAAAAAAAGTCCTTATTTATTGATTTATTTAATTAAAAAAAATATAATTGATTCATTTATAAAAATTTAATTTTTAACATTTTTTTCTCAAAAACAGAGTCACAATATTTGGACCAAACTTGGACAGTTTATTCATCAACTATTTGGGTACCTAGATAAAATAAATTGTTACAGTATGAGTAGCATGTCCAAAGATATATATTTATGACCGCAAAAAAACACATTTCACCCAGTGTGGGTCGGTCTGTGGGATGTCACGTTTCTTGTAAACACGCTATCTTAAGAACCAAACTTCCAATCCTATTCAAATTTTAAGGAAAAATCGATCCCTATAAGAGGAAGAACCCTATTGTTTTTGACAAGAATCCGAGTACTATAAAGCCCCCTTTTTAGGCCCCCAAGTGAATAAAAAATCGTAACTCGAGAAATTTACATAAAAAAATATTCGACATAAAACATAGGAAATTTAATTCTCTACAAAAAAGTATTTGTTGGTTTTTTTGTCAGACCCCCCACCACAAAAAAACCTCCTATCTTCGTTATTATTCAATTAACAAAAAAAATCTTTTTCACAAAATTAATGAAAATTTAATTTTTTATTAAAAATGTTGGTTAGTTTTTTCAAAAGTTAGCCAGTAAGGTTAAAAAAACAAAAACTAAAAGATTTCAGTAGCAAAAAACTTTTAAGTCCTAATAGCGTCACGCATCGGTCAAGAAGGCCATGCCAAAAATATTTCAAACAAAGCCAGCTGTCAGAACAAATAACCTCAAATATCTTAAAGTTCAGAACTGACGTTTATCCTCTTCGTTAATTAAATTCTTCGTCTTTTCTGTTAATAGTTTGCACTCTTCGCAGATTTTATTTACATAATTTTTTTTTATCAGAAACTATTAATTATCCTGTAATAGTTTTCTTGCGAAGAGTATACCATAGAATGTGTAGCCATTATATAAAAAATTAATTTAGCTTTGATTAATAAAATTTAAAATTACACTTCTACCGATTCCGAATTCTACTCGAGCTACATATCTGCGAAGAGTATCTACTACGCGTTTCGACTTCTATTTATTTCTTGTTTAAAACGTGTAATTTTAACAAACAACAGAAAACTTTTTTTAATTAATTTAAAGCTTTTAGGTTTAATTAGGCTTATACGGCTTGAAATCGTGCGGGCCATTAAAAACCAAACTTTTAGAATACAAACAACTACTTGATGTGTGTAGTAACATTTCCCTCCAACAGAGGGCGATGCCGATTCTATGTTCTTCTGACACTTCTAATGTTATTAGCTAAAAAGGCTTTCTAGGAAAACTTTCTTTCTACTCTTCCTTGGGAAAATCATAAATGGAATGGAAATTTTAACTATCCAATACTTTTGTTTGCCAGCAGGCATGGTGTCGAGGTAAGTATCACTGCCTCTCACCAAAGTGACCCGGGTTCGAACCCGGGAGTGATCCAAAAATGAAAAAAGTCTGCTGGTAACATTTACTGGTGGGATAAATGTTTCTAGTGATACCTTCGCTCGGAAGACGAAGTAAAAGATGCGGTCCCGTGTGCTCATGTGCACGTAAAAGAGCTCTACCCATCTTTGAGAGAGGAAGGGATACGACAAAATTTCTCGGTTGGGGGTAGTCTCACTCAGAGCATCGGTATTAAGCCATAGTTGCAGAATCAGACCGATGTAAAATAAGTCAATAAAATAAAAAAAAAAAATACTTTTGTTTTATGAACAACAATTTTCTGGGCAATCCTGTTGGTCCTTATCGACTTTGACGGAAATATGTTTTATTTATAATAATTGCATACAGTGTAAGAAAGTCGTGATGAAGCAAAAAAAAGATCTGGATCTAGTTTACTACTTTAGACGTATCACGTTTCGTGAATAAGCTCATTTATCATGAGGCAAGCTGAAACTGAGGTTAAACTTCAGACTCAACGGAGGGTTTGCCAGGATTAAAGTTTTTGGTATTCGCTTTTCGCAGATTAATTCTCTGGCTGTTGGGCACGCTTTTTGACAAATGCGTGCCGTTAGATAAACCTATAAATTATCTTTCTACATTTTTTAATATCCCTTATCTCCGAAAATATTACGCAATTAAGTTTGATTTATTTTTTGTCGATTAGAGTTATTTTGCTGAAGTGAGAAATTATTTTACAACAGAGATTAATTATAGAGGGATTAATGGACTATTCGCACAAAAATTATTAGCTGGGGTGACACTGATATCGCACTCAAAAGAAAGCATTTTTACACATTATTAATTATTATTTTGATTTAACATTGCATTCGATTCGGATCTAAACGCACTTCTAGAATGTTTTATTTAAGTCGATAGTTAAATAAATTAAAATAAAAATTTTTTTTGTTATTAAATTATACAGGCCACAACAAGTAACAAACTTCTGCTTTTGATAGCTATAAATAGCTTTTACTAGAGAGTGAGCACGTTGCAAATAGGATTGGGTTTTACTATAAAGAGCCCAAATAAAATAAATAAAAACGTTGTGTGTAGTATCGAATGTAATCCGAAAGCTTATTTTCAATTTGGTTCTAACAATTTGTAAAGTCATATCAACCGTAAATGTTTGTTAGTTCAGTTAATAGGACTCATTTGTTTTCTCCTCTTTTCCTTAACATTTCTAACAATTTATTCAGAAGATTAATTTGAGTTTTAAGATCGTGTTTTTGCAAGAAATACCCAACTGCTTTTTATCTTATGTCTAGAAAAAAGTAATAGGTCATAAAAAAATAAAAATTATAACAATTCTTTCTACAGGATGTCCAAAAATTGGTGCGACGGTTCGTTATGGAGGCATGTCTAGGGATCTAAATTGTTTAAAAAAATGTATCTCATATACCATTGGAAATATGAGTGCAAAACTTCGAACGCTCATACCTTGAAGATTGAAGCACATATTAACGAAACACAAAGCTACAGCCTATCTTAAACCAGGTATCCGGAGAATTCACCACCCACAATTCACCGCCGACAATTCATCGCCCACAATTCACCGATCCACAGTTCATCGATAAGACAGTTCATCGACAAGTCAATTCATCGCCACACAATTGTTCGATGGGAGAATTCATCGCCTAGTATGAATATTAGTTTATTTAATGAACAAAATAAATAACAGAAATTTATTTACCTAGAATATTGCCTGCCACCAAAATAATTATAGATCAACTTACCTAATGATTTTATTGAAATTTCTTGGACATTTATTTACCTAGAATATTGCCCGTGTCCTCTTATATGCAGACACCCAATTTGCAGACATACCCAATTTGCAGACTTAAATGGTCAAAAACGGAAATGATAGAGGTAATGGAATTTTTTTAGCTGGGTAAAGTCCAATATGAATACTTTTTTTTGAATTTCAGGATTTTAGACTGACTTATATGAAAGCACTGGGAGACACTTTCCACTGGGGGACATTAGGTTAGGTAGGTTAGGTTAAGTTTTGCTGCTAAAATGAAAATAGAATCTCTAGCTATGTCGGTGCCTAACAGTGCGTCCAAAATTGTGTGCAATACATTGAGGGACATATTACTAGGTGTTGTTCTCGGTGTTGTTATGCTAAAAATATATCAACACATTATCAGAAAGCATTGTAGTTTAAACTCATTTCATTTAATATTCATACTAGGCGATGAATTCTCCCATCGAACAATTGTGTGGCGATGAATTGACTTGTCGATGAATTGTCTTATCGATGAACTGTGGATCGGTGAATTGTGGGCGATGAATTGTCGGCGGTGAATTGTGGGTGGTGAATTCTCCTAGACCCCTTAAACCATTACACCATTTGTTTTTCTTTTGAATGGTCGAATAACATTTTATTAATCAATTTAATTTTACAAAATTTTCATGAAATGAAGCTGATAACAATGTCAATAAAATCTAATGCAAAAATGTATGATCAAGACTCATAGATCGGATTTCTAGATGTATTTTCCTAGACTGTGTTGCAGAACTTACGCAACTTTGTTCGCATTTTTCTCAATGAATATAACAGATGGATTTTCTTTAATAATTTTTTAGGAATGCCTATGCATGCCCCAACAACGTGCCATCGTGTTTATGCGCCAATTTTTGAACACCCTGCATATGAATACACAAACAAAAATAATTTGACATATACTTTATCTGATCACAATTTAAAATTTTTATTAAGTAAAAAAAGGAATGAAATTTTTTAAGAAAGATATTTTGGTAAAAATAAAAGAGAGACTTACAGCTATCTGAGTTTCAAAAACAGGTACTGACGGCTTAGCTTTATTTGAGAGTGGTTTTATAATAAAGTGCATAAAATGTAATATATTTCTTACGAATCCATTAACTGATGACGGTTGTTCTGAATTGGCCAGCGGCGCTTTTCATTTGATAATAAAGTCTGCATTTTGAAATCTCGAAACTCGAAAGTCATAGAAACCGAGAAAATAAGAACATTAGAATTAATGATGAAAATTAAAATGATAAAGGTCAACGCCATTATAATTATAAAATGAATACCCACGTCAATTAAAATTTAGTTTTTCTTTGTTTAGTTTTCATTGCTCATCATAATGTAAATTTAGCTAAAAGCGCACTGCAGAAACTACCTACCGACATTACATCGGAAATGGAAAACTGTAAAGGAGGTCAGTAAATAGGTTAGTGTAATGTTTGCACCTAAAAAAGATTCATGGTTTGTTTGCCAACTTGATTATTTACCTACCTAATTTTATTTGTCTCTTTAGGGTTTTCTTTTCGTACTGCATTCGTTAAGGTTAAACTGGTTAAACTAAAAAAAAGTAAGGGTTGCGGCGGGTAATATAATTAAAAAAAACATTTTTTTTTAGTAGAATATAAACAAAAAAAGCATGCAGTCTACTTTTATCTATAGGTACCTAATTAATTTAAAGAGGTATGCTCAATGCACATCGAAAAAACAATAGGTAATTCTCCTACCCAAATATGCTTAGATTATAAATCAAATGAGTGCTTATTGGAAAGAATGTTCCCCCAAAATCAGGGTATTTTAAATTATATGTTTAGACACAAATTCTGCCGTCTAAAGAAAGAAGACCGTAAATTTAGAGACTTTGACCGTAAGTCGCAATTTTACGAAATTGAATTTGTTTCACTTTCAATTAACGTCATTAATTCTGCAAGTAAAAAGGCCGTAAGTACAATTACTAAGCAAAATAACCGTAAGTTCATGTACACTTGCGGTCTTTTTCCTTAGCATTCAGTCATTTTGCTTTACTAGTCCGAACTTACGGTTATTTTACTTAGTAAAGGATGACGTCGAAGTATGGACTTACGCTTTTTCTCTTTTTTATCAATGCAAACTGCATTGATTTGTCACTTATGATTTTTTTACTTTGTATAAGCACTACGATTAGTAACACCGTACCACCGTAAGTACATTTTTGTTTTATTTTGTGAACAAAGCTATATTTTTGAATTATTTTTTTGGAATGTGATCATTATTATAATTACATACAGCCTCGCACTAAAAAATCACTTAATTACGTTTAGTTTAAAAAAAACCCACGTAAAAAATATAAACCCGTTTCTCTCAAAACTATGAAATTGGGACATACGGTCTCTTTCCTTTGGACGGCAGAATTAACTACAGTAGTAGAAGTTCAATAAGGAACCAAATTGATTACAGTCCTGACGAAAGAAAAAACATAGTTTTCAAAACGTCGACACACTTAACACTATTTTATTTTTTGTCCAAAAGCCTGCGAATTGTCAGCAGTATAAGTTAAAGTGTTAGTGAAGTTTATTTACAAAAAACCACTTCGAGTTTTGAAAACAACTTTAAGCTTCTTGGTTTATATTTATTGGAATGTCAACCAAAATTAAATGACATTTCCAATCATCAATCATCGTAAATAAAAAAGCACAACGATTTGTTTCATGAAATATAACCCGACCAATCAAAAAGCGTAAATATTTTAGTTTTTATTCAAAAAGTCATTAATTTTCAGGATTCAATTTAAAAAAAATCTTAATCGTTATCTAACTTAAAATAAAGATGAAATCAGCTCACGTAACAGCTTTTAATATCACTAAGCTACAGAATAAGATCTATTATAAACAGGAACAATTCGTACATTACATTTTTGGTCGGAAATAACATTTGTCAATTTCGGCGAATCTTGTTTCTCTCTTGTTGTATTATTGAACGGTTCATTATCCAAAGAATCTACAATAACTTCATTTAGTTGAGACGAGGTTGACATTTCTGCTTCCTGAAAAGAAACATAAACAAATCTTATGAAAATAGGGTATTGCGAAGTTAAGATATCTTTATCAAGTAAACATTGTAAAGGGAGTTTAATTTTTATCCAAATGGAGCGTATTCGTACAAAAATTGGTTGGGGTTACCTAGGATATACATTATACCACCCGTCGTTCCAGATGCTAACTGACATTACTTCTCTTTTTTATACTTTTATCAAATATAGCGCTAATATACCAAAAGAACAACAAACTGCCGCTTTAAAACATTCAATATACCATCTAATAGGTTTGCATAACATTAAGATAGTGTTTTACATCTTTAATTCTATATAATTAGGTGAAAAAGGAAATAATGGCTTATTCGCAAAAGGACTTCCGTGACTATTTAAAATAATCCGCATATTTTTGGATGCACGGATTTTGCATTAAAAGTACCATTGCAAATGAGTCGATATGTCCTTTTTTACCTAATTATGAAGAATTGAAGCTGTAGAACACTCCGTAAATGTTGTACAAACCTTTAAACTGTTACAAAGAATGTTTTAAACCGGCAGTTTGTTGTATTTTGGTATATTAGCGTTATATTTGATAAAAGCATTAAATTCACTAATGTCAATTACCGTCTTAAACTACGAGTGGTATGACAAATATCCTAGGTAACCGCAACCAATTTTTGTAAGAATACGCTCCATGCAAATTTTGGGCGAAAAGTCACAAGTTTCTCGGTGTGTTTTATTTCTTCCCAATCAATTATAAGCTCATCGTGAGTCAACATGATTGGTCGAGAATGAGTCATAATTCGATGGATCCTTTGACCCATGTCCAAAAGAAAGCACTAAATGAATACAGGGAACTATTTAGACTTTTGGGACATTCTATATCCATGACTATCTAAGAGGTCAGGTCTTTACAACTTTTCTCAAAGCAAAGTATCTCAGACTGTGTAAAGAATAAGGAAAACTAAGTTCAATTTCGCTTTATTCCAGACTTGACGAACTGTAACTTAAAGCTGAACGTTAATGATACAACTTGTGAATAAAATACCAAACGGCTCAAACTCGACGGCCTGTCTTAAAGAAACTGAACACTCTTTAATGCAATTTGCCAATTTTCTCTCAAAACGGATATCCTTTTGGCAAGACGGAGAAACCTTATTGAATGAAGCTTTAAGAAATTTATTTTTGCAATTATGTTCACTCCTTGAGACGCCAAAGAAAAGTTCAGTTCTTGTAAATGATACAAAGATGCTTGAGGTAGCTCAAGTGACAAAATGTTTAAAAAGGATTTGTTTGGGTAGGTAAGCATAATGCACTGTATTTCTAACAGAAATACGTATACCGTGTATTTCTTACTAAAGGTTGTAACCAGCCGCAAAACTTTTAAAATAATTTTTTCTCACATCGTTTATTAAAGACATTCATTAACGCACTCCAAATCGATGATTAATGACCCCTATTAATGCATGGATACGAGCCCATAGTAACGCTCTTTTATGCTTAAAATTACTATCTATGTTTCTACCTTGCAAATGTTAAAGTAACCTTAATTACGGTTCAAGCAACAAGAACCAAAATAAATTAAATATTTACCGTTGAAAAGAATAAGAAGCACATTTTAAGGAAATAAAATTTATTTTCTATTCACAATTAATAAAAGTTTGGTGGCAGCTCTTCTTCTTCTTCAACTTTAATAAATTTGAATGGTCGACGCATTATTTTTGTTAGTTGGTGAAATAACTGTTAAACGTTTTAAGGACCGATTATCTTTATTATGGACAATAGAAGTTTCCATTACACCATTCACAAAATTTTGTAATGTTTTAAATAGTGAAACCCTGCCTTTACGTATATTATAAGCCAAATGATTCCATCTTCCATTATCAATCATACAATCTTACAGTTTATAACATAAATAATTATATCGCCAATTATAAATAATTCGGCAAAGGTTTATTCTAAATTTCAAAATATTATTCGAGATTTTATCACCATCTCGTGAAGTTGCGGAAAAATACATTTTAGTTTGTGCATACAATTTGAGTGGAATCATCACGATTCAATAATTTATAAATTCGTTCTTGAATTGACAGATTAAATAAACTTAAAATGTGGAGCATTTGGTCAAAAATATTCCTTTGTTTTAAATTAGGCAAATAAACTAATCATTTGTTAACCTAGTCAGAATTTCTATAAATTTTTGAAGCTGTTAAGTGTAAACGATCTTTATATTCATCTATCTAATTTGGCTGAAACCTTATAAAATCGACCAATCAGAGAAGTTATGTAAGAATAAATGAACACCCTCAAGTCCTACGTCACAGTTCACAGAAGTGCATTAAAATATTATCGGCAAAATTTTTTTAGGCAACCAACATTACGGACCAAAGAAAATGGTCATTTTTTTCTAATTCTGTGTTTCCAACATTGGTCTTTTTAAAACATTATTTAAAGAAAAATAAATGAGTTTTTTAGGTTCTATTGGTGTCAAAATGTTCCTTAATATCTTATTTACGATATTTTAATTTAAAATTGTCCGAGAATCTACCGCAAGAATTAAAAAATCCCTTATTAATCTGATGATGATGATCACCCACCAAGATGTCAGCTTTAAACGCGAATTGCTTAAGAAAGCAACCATATCAAGGGGTATGGTTTGTTTCTAGGTAATAGAAAAACATGTTAATTTTACAATGGTACTTACCAGACCTCTTGATATGGTTGTTTTCTCAAGCAATTTGCGTTTAAAATTTACATCTTGGAGGGTGCACAACATTAACACATAAACTGTATATTATAGAGTATTACAATGAACTGTAAACTTGAAATATCGAATTTAAGACATTAGAGCACATTTTAATACCAAATGATTCCTAAGAATGCCTTTTATTTTCTCAAAATATTGTTCTAAAAAAGTGGCTAAATCTGACAGAATTAAAATTCTACTTCACAGACAGTTTTTTAATGTGGATCTGTGACGTATGTATTGGCACCAAGAATGCGTACTACTAGTAGTCATTTATAAATTTTTAAACGAACGATACCGAAGTACTGTACTTTTTTGCAATAGCTTTTTTATTCGTAGTTCTAAATTTTCGCAAGTAAAGTAAGAAATTAAGGCAGGTTATTGCCCCATTTGGGTTTGACATATATCAAATTTAACAGTCAAATTCAAGTGGACCAATGATAGGCTGTACATTTCTTACTTTAATTAAGTGATTCTTAGATGAAAGCCTGAAAGGTTATGAAATGGGTATAAGTTTCATAACTTTACTAACCAGTTTTAAATTTCAGCAAATAATATCTACTGGATTAAACATTGATTACGTCAAAAATATCTGTGTAGTTATTGCACAACTACTTAGGTAATGCAATTTTTTTGTTTTGAAATTAAAACTCTCCGGTATCATTTCCCATTTTCAATCAACTGCAAACCACAACCGAGTTAGCGTAAAAATCAAAAACTCCCACTCTAAGAAATCTAACAAAGAATGCGAATTACTTATCAAAGAAGAAAGGCATCAATACAGAATCCTCAATGTGCGATACAGGCATCCCAAGGGAAGGCCAGCAATATTCTATTTCAGACGTTCGGAAAATCAGGACATAGCAGACACGCAAGGAATTTGCAGAGATATATTAATGTACAGGGATGTTGTCGACCATCCACTGGGAAATATTATATTCTTTTACATATTGCGGTCATACTAACGCCCGCCGCAATGGTTTGATAGATCTGCCTGACCCATTTTTAGAATGCAGAATTATTTATATTATATTTCTGCAGTCTGACGTATATTTTATATGGAATATTTTGCTAAATGCATCATCCATCAAATCATTTATTTATCTCTCAACGACTACTGCAGATATGCTCATTTATTTTAAAAATTTGAACTATGACAAACATGAAAGTTAAATTATGTGTCCCTTAGCATAGCGGAAAAATCATTCACATTCTTAGGCCAGGATAGTAGTAAAAAAACCTAGCAAATCTTCAAAAAATACACAAAAACCAGATATTTTTTAAATGTTAGTTTAGTGTTAGAACATCTTTTCAGGAAAAATGAACTAAAATGCACACCAATAAGTGTTTAGGGTTGGCGTGGAAGCCCCCCAAAAAGCCCCCTTTAATTTGCAACATCATCGATGGATCTGCACCAAATTTTTCAAATAAGTGCTAAATAAGATGGTAAAATGATTTTTGAAAAAATAATTCCTTCGCCTCCTAAATGGCCCACAAAAAGTTGTATTCCATCATGTTGGATTAACACTAAACTTTGCAAATGGATGCAAAACAAGCGAGAAAGCAAGGCTCTAAAACACTTGGACTTAATTTTTTTTTAATGTCTATACCCCTCTAAAGCCCCCTTTTCAAATAGGATAAATAATTTTTTTTAGGAAAATAGTATGAAGTGCAGGTTGTTTAGCACCTTATTTTGCATTTAAACTGTTAACCAAGTTTGATGTTAATCCAAGATGATTCTTCGGGGAGCATTTAGGAGGCAAAAGAATTTTTTAGAGAAACAATTTTTCCAAAAATTATTTTAAAATCTTCTTTAGTATCTACTTGAATAATTTGGTGATTAGTAGTAGTAGAGTAATTTTTGCAGCAAGCGTTTTAAAATCTTATTTAGCCCCTATTTGTAAAATTTTGTGCAGATTCATCGTAATCTAATGTTGCAAATTAAAGGGGGCTGTTTGGGAGGTTTTCACGCTAACTCTAAACACTTATCAGTGTTTATTTTGTGGATTTAGTTTCCTAAATAGATTTTCTAACACATATAAAAAATCCGGTAGTTGTGTATTTTTTGCAGAATAAAAATCTATCAATCTTGGCCTATAACTAAAGTGAGATTCCCAATAAAAATTAGCTTGCATCTTGTAAGAATTAAAGTAGCTTGCAGTAGCTTAAAAACTATATTTAGGATATACCATTCACAATGAATTAGCTTGCATGAGCTCTTACAAGCTAATTCATTGTGAATGGCATTGCCTAAACTAAATACATATTTCAAGCTCTTGCAAGCTACCTTAATTCTTACCGAATGCAAACTAATTTTCATTGTGAATGAAGAACTTCAAAATTGTTACACCTTGCTGACCATATTTAAAATATATTTGAAAAGAAATGGATATCGTAACTTACTAAATTTCCAAAAATACAAATTAGTGTTAAATACCCTTGACTATGCTTTTTCCAAAAAGTAAACTTTTATGATCCATTTTCAGAACTTTTAGATTCATAAATTATGAATCGGAAAAACAAAAACTGGAGATTTTATTAGTAATATTGGCTCATAAAATAAACTAAACTTACCCTTACCAGTTTTAAAGCTCTACATCGTCGCCGCTTGCTCCAGTAAATCTTCCAGAAGACGTACAAAAACAGGCAAAGAGCCGGAATAAAAAGTGCTGCATATTCAGGGTTGCCTCTGGCTAAAGCCTGATAAATACCAAGTAATGACAGGAATATCGCAGTTCCTGTAGCGACGTACTTTCCTGTTCTCCGACGTTCTTCCTGAAATTATACCAAGACAAGTTATGAAGGATAATTTGGTTCGATTCAGCTCGTCTTAACATACTTAAACGGTTTAAGTTTAAAAACTTTTTTATGAGAGTTTTATATTTTTCTGAAACTTGGTTAATTACTTGCTTATTAACATTGCTCGTTAAAAGAGTATTATTAGTTTCAGTTGGAAAATTATATACAGGAAGAACAGCAAAATATGAAATATTTAAATCCACCCAAAAGTAATCACTTCAAGTCTAGCATACTTTTTAGGTTTTTATCACTGACTTAAAATAATAGACACAGCATCTCAAACATTAATTACAAAAATAGTGCATTACACATTCTGCCGTTCAAAGAAAGAAGACCGTAAGTCCAAATTATTTGAGTTTTTGTCATTCTTGGCATTTTAGGGATTGCTTTTAATGATTTCATTAAAAAAAAATTTTTTTGCTTGTAAGTATAAAACAAATCCAAATCAAATTAACCGTAAGTCCACTACGTCATCAATTTCGCAAGTAAAAACTACCATTTCTAAGCGAAAATACCGTAAGTTCATGTACACTTGTGGTCTTTTTCTGTAGCCAATGGCAGTCATTTCGATTACGAGTCCGTACTTACGGTTATTAATTTATCTAATATAGGATGACGTCGGAGAATGGAATTACGCTTTTTTCTCTTAGTTTATCAATGCAAACTGCATTGATTTGTCACTTACGGTTTTTTTACTTTGTATTCACTTTTATTGCTGACTAAAGCGATACCGTTAGCGAGTAGTCAAACTAATTTTTGTGACGTCACAAAACTGGATCCTCTAAAAAATAAGGCCTCCAGGATTCAAAAAAATAAACATAACAGTGCGCCGGCCTGATAAAATGAAGTATGCCTTATTACGAATCACTTCTTGTCTGCCAAAAAATGTGACATTTCTCTTGTTGGAATTGTCAATAAGCACTACAATTAGTAACACCGTACCACCGTAAATACAATTTCGTTTATATTTTGTGGACAAAAATACATTTTTGAATTATTTTTTTGGAACGTGATCATTATTATAATTACAAACAGCCTCCCACGAAAAATCACTAAATTACGTAGAGTTTAAAAAGTACCACCGTAAAAATATAAACCCGTTTCTCAAAACTATGAAATTGGGACATACGGTTTTTTTTGGCAGAAATGGACATGGACGGCAGAAAAATTTTAGTTTAATTTCATGTTGAATATGGCTAAACATCACTTAGCGCCGGTTGTACAAACCAAGTTTAAACTTCGGTTTAGCTAAACTGATTTATAATCATAGAGAGAACCATCCTAGATACTGTCTATTTTGTAGTTGTCAAACTCTGTTTGTGATAAAATGTCACTTTAGCTAAACCGTAGTTTAAACTAGGATTGTACAATCGGGCCTTAATGTTATAATAAGCCGCAACTTTGTGTGGTCATAAACGGTACTTTTAGTGCAGCGATATGAATCAAAAATTCTCAATTTTAAATTTTTTTTGGACAACACTTTCACACCATCCTATTTTTAAAATATATTTAATTTGCATTCAGAATCTCCTAGTTTACGTCTGTGTAGGTTAGACTGTTTCTTGTTGCTGAATCGTCTCAAAATGTAAATAATTCGATCTATTATTTTTAAGTCGGTGCTTTTTAGCCTATTTTGTATATCAATGCAATTTTAAGTCATAAAACGTGTTTACTATTCTAATAAAATAAACAAAATGTTAAAAATAGAATAAACAGGAGAGAAACTTAATATTGACAATCAATCAACTAGCTTCTGAAAATTAATTTAAAGTTTCCCAATACCAACAGAATTGATCTCTTGATATCTGATGGCCAAATAAAAATAAATTCAAAACAAATACAATAATAAATTGTGGTCAGAAATATTAAGCTGATGTTTAGTGCACTTGGTGTATAATAAATATTTTGATTTAGAATATTTTAAACTAAACATTGATCAAAGAAACTAGTAGAGTGGAAATCGAAAAAAAGAAGTTACTCTTCGCAAATCTATTACTCTTGTCGTTAAAATAAGAACCTAAGTTTGTCTATTAATTACAAATTACACATTTTAATACATTAATTTAAGAACAAATTTTTTTAAAAAGAATAAATGCTACATTTTTATTCGGTACCTAGCTAAGGAAACATTTTATAAAATGATTTCTTGAGTAAACATTTCGTGTATATTAAATATCGAGAAGCTTTTCCAAAAAGTATGATACATTGTATCCAGAAAAAGTTATGTTTTCTTTTGGTGATTTAAAAATTGATCTTGAACAAAAATAGGCAGCGAAGAGTATACTTCCAACTATGAGATATTTGTTCATTCATGAAAAATTGTTTTTGTTAGAATATTTCTTTTAACACCTGACTGAAAATTGATAAAGTGCTTATGGTTTGTTGATTTTAAGTAATTATGAAAGAATTTTCATTGAAAGTGCGATTTTATGGATTGGCGCTTTTATATTTATTTTTAAAGCTTAAGTAGCCCTTCCGAGAACGCAGTATGTTTTCATTATCAAAAAATGTAGAAAAGAAAATAAATCCCAGTTTAGAAGTTACTTAAATTAATTTACTTATGAGTAATTATTTACCGCTGGATATACGTGCATCATTTTCCATTTACGGGCAAGACTAAATTGATACGTAAAAAATATACAGGGTGTTCATTTTAAAACTTTTCAGGCAAATTTCTGACGTTCAAACCTTAAATTTAAAAAAACCCTCAAACCCGTTGATTTTTGATTGATGCATGGGAGACATAATGTATCACTGAGGGTGTCTAAGTTCTGAGGAGATTTTCTATTAAGGGCCGGTTGTACAAACCAAGTTTAAACTTCGGTTTAGCTAAACTGACATTTTATCACAAACAGACTTTGTCAACTACAACTTAGGCAGTGTCTAAAATTGTTCTCTTTATGGTTATAAGTCAGTTTAGCTAAACCGAAGTTTAAACTTGGTTTGTACAACCGGCCCTAAGTAATAATACTAAATTAATAAGGAATTAAATGTTATTTTGAATAAAGTAATATTATTGTCTTATTACTGCAAGAAGTATAGGTACTATTAAATTTTGAAATTTTATAGGAAAACCGCTCATTAAGGCCAAGGTTTCAGTAGCACAAATATGAAAATCTGTGCTCCTAGAAGCTAGTAGAAGTCATCCTCATTGAGCTTCCGTCATTTCTACCCAAGACTATATCTACGGGATGTACAAAAATTGGCGCATAAACGCGGCGGTACGTTATTGAGGCATGCCTAGAGATACCTGGAAAACTGATAAAAAAAAAATCCATCTCATAATACCCTTTGGGATATGAGGTCCCAAAGTGCGAAACTTCGAATACTCATACCATAAAGATAGCAGCACATATTAACGAAAAATATTATTTAATTCAAAGCTACAGTCTATCTTAAACCATTTCACCATTTGTTTATCTAGTCAAAAGGTCAAATTACATTTTTATAGCCAATTTAATTTTACAAAATTTTCATGAAATGAAGCTGACAACAATGTGAATAAAATCTAATGGAAAAGAGTGTGATCAGATGGGATTTTTAGATATATTTTTGTAGACTGTGTTGCCAAACTTATGCAACTTTGTTCGCAATTCCCTCAAACAGATGGATTTTTTTTAATTTTTTCAGGAATCCCTAGGCATGCCCCAACTTTTAAACACCTGTATATGAGGGCCCCATTGTATAAAAAAAACTAAATGCAGTTTTTAAAACTAGAACAAACCCACTTAAGTTTAATTTTGTCATTTTCGATGCCGCCATAAATAAATTTGCAGTGTTTTATGTTTTTTTTATGCAGGTTAATAAATTTATCAAAGGGTTATTTGGAAAAAAATTACCACTATTAAACAGACCAGTTATGGATAAAAAAAAAAATAAATAACGTCGTAAATAACTTACTCTTAAATTTTCTTCGTCAATATCCAACAGTTCCTTTTTATTATCATCTTCGGTTGTTTCCCACATTTTTTTGTCGTCTTTTCCAACTTGCACCATTTTTAAGTAACTTCAAAAACACCGACACAAAATTTAAGTTAACTGTCCACTTTGGGTTTTTTCATCAAAAATTAAAAATTTCTTCAAACGGATGCTTATGATGTTTAAAATTCATGCTGAAGACACTTTATTATACTTTGAGGTTAACTTAAAATTAAATTAAGTAGCAAAAACTTTCAAGTTTAGCTAACGCAACTGAATTTCGGGAAAGAGGAGTAGAAATTGATTGAAATTCGAATTTAAATTTTTATATGATCATGTAGACGCGCTTTGCCATAAATTATTTTAAGGTGAACTGTTCGTAAACTTTTGAATTTATTGCCGAGGCGGATAAAACTGAAATCATCTCAATCTGGAATAATGTTTAGATTCCCACCTACGTGCTTTAAGAAGTTGTAAATTGAAACGTATGATTTGGCACTTAATTTTGGATTTCCATGTAAATGAGACTTTTATTCAACATAATAGCTCTTGGAATCGCTTAAAAAATTGTAATTATGTTTATTGCTCGATTTATTGCATATTTTTTTATGATTATCCTAAAACTTGTTGAATGTTTGTACTCACACAAAACTTACAGAACCCTAAAAATTAAATGAAATGCATTCGGTAAAAACAGTTTTTTTTTAAAGTGTCCCCCTTAGAAAATAATGGACTTTAAGCAGGTAGACTAAAAACACGTAATTGTAAATATTTACCAATTGTTTTGTCTAACCATCCTGAAATTTGTACAATCAATAATAATAAATTAATAAAAACGGTCATTTTGAACACACTTTGAAATTTGTGGCCCCTTTTAAAATGGGTTTAACACTGATGGTAGTGTTAATAAAAACTGCATGTAAATTTTGTACCTTAAAGAATTTTGTAATTTTGTTTATTTTTTTAAATACCTTAATTTTAGTTACTTTAACTTTTTTACCACTTAAAATTTCTGAAAAACTACCGTTTACAAATGAACTGCCAAAAACACTCTAAATGTACCCCATATTTCTGCATAAGACAAGACCTTCTTTTGAAATTCACTGACCTGCACGGTCACTAAATTGAAGCAAGTTTTTTGTCAAGATAAATGCAAAATATAAGGTACATTAAGAGAGTTTTTGCGGGTTTATTCAAAAGCGGTACAGTTTCTCCAAAATTTTAAGCATAATAAAAGTTTTACTTGAATTGGGGTATTTAAAAAAATAAACAAAATTACAAAAGTCTTCAAGGTTAAGAAATTACATGCTGTTTTTATCAACACTACCAGTGTTTAACCCATTTTAAAAGGGGCCCCAAATTTCAAAAGGGGTTTTAAAAAACCGTTTTTATTACCTTTATTGATTGTACCTGTGATGATGGTTGAACGTAAATATTTACGATTACGTGTTTTTAGTCTACCTGCTTAAAGGCCGTTATTTCCGAAAGGAGGCACTTTTTCAAAAAACTGTTTTACCGAATGTCTTGGACTTTTCCCAGCTATTTGCCATATCAAAAAAAAGCAAACTATTCGCGGACACCTGTATTATAATAAAAATGCAAATACGAACTTTAAATTTTTGACTTATTATTTCTCGTAAATTACTTCAGAAAACATGTGAGCGAGAAAAAATGTCATACAGGGAATTAGTATTCATTGTTTTTCTTCGCAGAATGTATTTGCAAAGAGTTCATTACCAGGGTTTATCAAAAATATTTTTTTAAATAATCTGACATGTCGACGCGACGAACCGATTATTTAACGAATTATGAATATTTTAGTTGGGTGTTTGCAAAATTTAGCAATTAAAATTCAATTTTTATGGAACAAAAAAACAGTTAAGATAGACGCATTTCCTTTCTAGTTTTATATAAATATCAGATTCGCGAAAATATCATTGTATTATTTTACAAAAGTATCACATTTTTGTTTTGTAATAAACATCATTTTACAACTCATTTAAATCGTCGCGTTATTATTCAAGTATCAGAAATAATGAAGCTTGCTGTGGTTTTGTGTTTTGTTTTGGTTGCTGTAATTGGTGGAATTCAAGGTTCTCCACGTCTTCCCTACGGTGAAACAAGCGGTAAGATATTTTTGCATGTAAAAAAGAAAAAGCACAGAAAAAATTTGGCGCATTACCTATATGGTACGTTGTTTTGTTGGGACATGCCTATACTACAGTCAATCTGTCCTAAATAATGGGGGTACATCGACAAAATTCCTGGTAGGGCCGGCTTTTTTATATGATGTAACTGGATGTCCAAAGAGTAAAACCCCAAATTGGCGTATATCTACCTGTTGCAGAAACGGAGTTATTGCCCCCCAAAGGGCCCCCTTTAATTCATCACGGTGGAACTGCACCAAATTTTGCAAATAGATGTTAAATAAGGTTTTAAAAATATTTTTATAAAATAAAAATCTCTAAAAAAATTTCTTCACCCCCTAAATAGCCCCCAAAGAATAATAACCAATCACGTTGGATTTACACCAAATTTTGCAGATAGATGTAAAATGAGATGCTTAAAAATATTTATTAATAACATTTTTTGAAAAAAAAATTCCATGTCCCCCTTAGAAGCCCCCTTCGTTTATGGGGCGAAGAAATTATTTTATGAAAAAAAGTTATAAGGAAATATTTTTAAGCATCTTATTTTGCATCGATCTGCAAAATTTGGTGTAAATCCAACGTGATTGGTTATTACTCTTTGGGGGCTATTTAGGGGGTGAAGAAATTTTTTTAGAGATTTTTATTTTATAAAAATATTTTTAAAACCTTATTTAACATCTATTTGCAAAATTTGGTGCAGTTCCATCGTGATGAATTAAAGGGGGCCCTTTGGGGGGCAATAACTCCGTTTCTGCAACAGGTAGATATACGCCAATTTGGGGTTTTACTCTTTGGACATCCAGTTACATCATATAAAAAAGGCGGCCCTACCAGGAATTTTGTCGATGTCCACATACGGATTGACTGTACTACTAGGAATTTTGAAAAAATTGATAAAATACATCTTGGAGATGTGAGTCTACAAAGTGCGAAACTTTAAACGCTCATACCTAGAAAACAACAATAATACATAACATATTAAAAAAAGGCTACATTTTTTTTAAATGATTAACTAAAATTTTCATAATCAATTTAATTTTTAATTTAATAAAAGTTTTATAAAATAAAGCTTACAATTTAAAATTTTAATAAAATCTGGTGCAAAAAGGTATGAGAAAGAATCAGATCGGTTTTTCAATGCACAATCCTTAACAGAGTTCCCCGGAAAATCCGCAAATCATAGAAACTGTGGTTTTGTAATGTTGGTTGCCTAAAATTAACAACAAACAGTACTTTCTGGTAATTTCTCAGTTGGTTTGTAAGAGTTAATTTTAATTAAAAATTGTGTTTACCAGCAACATAAATAAACAAAGCATAAGTTGATATATTCTAAAGGTCCATCAATAAGCGACTAAATACAGAATTTTGGCAATTTAAAATCTAAAAAAATAGTGCTTCTAAATTGCCAAAATTCTGTTTTGATGGACCTACAGAATAATATGTCAACTTATTGTGCTTTGTTTATTTATGTTGCTGGTAAGCACATTTTTTAATTAAATTAACACTTATGCAATGACCAGAAAGTGCTGTTTTTTGTTGATTTAGGGCAACAAACACTACATAACCACAGTTTTTATGCTTCGCGACATTCTCATTTAACAATTTTATTAGAATACCTAGGCATGCCCCAGGCGCGTACATACCATACAGATAATGCGCCAATTTTGGGACACCTGTACATATAATACAATAAAGAGATTCCATCAAACGTTAATTATCGTTCAGGGCGATCCAAAACAACCTCAAAAATTTTTATGTTTTAAATTTTAACTTATTGGGCGCAATTTTAAGCCAACTTAAATTAAATAAGTTAACCAATTTCTGTTTTAACCTCAAAAATCTCTACTCTCAAGTGTATTAATGTAATTTGACTTTATGAAACTTAATTTTAAACTTTATATTTTCAGATAATTCTAATTCGTGTGGGGAAAACGAAGTTTGGAATAAATGCAACTCACCTTGTATAGCAACTTGCCAAAACCGACAATTTGCACATTGTGCCGCGGAATGTAATGAAGGCTGTGCTTGTAAATCAAACTACATCCGTGATGAAGAATCCAAAAAATGTGTCTTGGTAAAGGACTGCCCAAAGTATTAAAAAAAGCACTTTTATATGTTATGTTAACTTTATTTTAAAATAAAAAATATATATCAAAAGTAGTTGCTTAATGTTAATTAAATTCAATAAAATGTTAAAATATTAGTCTTTTTTATGTGCTCTCCTTGTTAATACAATTTTTAAAAGTATAAAAATATCCTTGATTGAATGATTAATAGGACTTTAAAAATATAGAGCATTTCAGTTTTAAACGTTTCTATATTTTAGAAACAAGATTTATCAAACGTGTCAAAAATGTTTAAGTCGGAATCAAAAGAAATAGTTTTTTTATAGAAGAAGTTGGAGTTCGTACAATCAACAATGCTTTAATTGGTGTTCTAAACAAACCTAAAAATGGTTTAATTATTCTACAACTTCTTTTCGTTATTAAAATGCCAAAGAGACTATTTTTAAATGATAAATAAAAAGTCCAACTCAAAAATTCTATAAAATAAAATAAACTAAGCATAGAACAAGGCATAAAAATAAATTAATTTCTGGCACATAACTCTGCATTTTCATCTCTTAAATTTAAAACCTCAGCGACCAATTCCTGATTGTTGTCCTGTAGTTTAGCAATTGTTTTTTTGTACATTTCTTCGTCAGTTTTGCATTGTTTTAAATAGCTACTAATGACATCGTCGCGTGAGATGTATTTTCCTGTTTTAAACAAGAAAAATGAGTTTAAAATCAATAACTAGTAATGTTCTTAATGGATAAAATGATGGCAAAAAATGAATATAACGCAAAATAAAAAATTGCACTAGAATTAAAACATTGGGCGCCCTCTAGTGTTAAACTGAGAGAACTGTATACAGACAACATTACTTTGCTTTTGCGCCATAATGCCAATCTTTTAAAGTATATATTGAGGCAGTTTGTTTTTATTTAAAGTTAGAAACAAATTATTGGGTCAGTTGGGGTAATTGTAAAAACTCCCATAAAATTTAAAATCTTTCTTATGGGAGTATCTGTGTCGTAAAATATCCACTAGAATATACAGGGTGTGCAAAAAGTTTGGAATATCGCTCCTAATTTCGTAAATACTTTTCCTAGAAGGTTGATTTTTTCGAGGTCGATTTTTATTTTTTCAATGTGCATCTTTTCAACTTTAAAAAATAGAAATGAACCTCGAAAAAATTAACTTTCTACGAAAAGTATTTACGATTTTACAGGCGATATTCCAAATTTTTTAACACAGAAACAAATTCTGTTAAAAGGGGTAACATTTAGTAACTTAAGGGTAGCAAGCGACATATCGTTAAACTGCCTATGACATCTAGATTCATAAAAAAAAAATATAGGGTGTTCCATTTAAAATAAGAAAGTTGACTAGCCTCCTAAAAAAGGGGAACACCCTGTATAGTTGAGTGTATGCTTGTTAGATGCGTATTAAAAAAATAAAAATGGACCTCAAAAAAATTAGCCTTCTACGAAAAGTATTTACGATTTTACAGGCAATATTCCAAACTTTTTAACACAGAAACAAATTCTATTAAAAGGGTAACATTTAGTAACTTAAGGGTAGCAAGCACATATTGTTGAACTGCTAATGACATCTAGATTTATAAAAAAAAATAGGGTGTTCCATTTAAAATAAGAAAGTTGTTCAGTCTTCTGAGAAAATTGGACACCCTGTATATTTGAATATAAGTTGAAAAGATGCGCATTAAAAAAATAGAAATCGAACTTAAAAAAATCGACCTTCTAAGAAAAGTATTTACGAAATTAGGAGCGATATTCCGAACTTTTTGCACACCCTGTATAAGAAAAAAATTATTAACGATCAATATAATGCTGCGCTAAAAAATTTTTAAAATAACTTAAAATAATGCAAAATGCTGCTAAAAATCAAATGTTGTGTTAAAAAACCACTAATAATGCCAGTTTTTATTAGTTCTGGTTACCTTTTGATTGAAAGCCATGATGCAATGTCTTCTTTTACTATGTTTAATGTTATCTATACTATGTAACTAAACTTAATACGGCATGGCCGTAAATAAATAAACTTAAACTTTACCTCAATTATTTTTTACTATGGGGCAAATGGAAACGCTTATTTTGGGAAATTTAAAACATTGGTTTCTATTATAGCATAATATTTAAAAATTGACCAGTTTATTTTAAATATTTTGCATTTTGATGGCTAAAATTTCGTATCTCACAAAAATATAAAGCAGAGCACAGACTTTATGCATTTCATTTTTATTTAATTATAAAACAACTCCAACATGGGACAACAATATCATAATTTAAAAATAAAAAAATCTAGTTTTTGTTGTTTTTGAAATCATTTGGGTAAAATTTAGTTTTAAACGCATAAATTGACTGTAAAAAGATTTTTTGCCCCACTTAAATTCACATTAAAAGAGTGGCAAAAAAAATTGCTTGTTTCCAATAACCCCAAATTATTATAGAAGTCAAAAATCCGTTGGGGTAAATAAAGACAACAAAAATTAATCTTAATAAAAACATAAACTGGACGACAAAAGCTCCTAAAACACCAATTAAAATACTGTTTTAAAACCAAAATAATGCGTTTTCATTTAAAACAAAATATGTTGCTCCAAAATCAAAGTTCTGAAAAGCGTCTTCAAGTACCCCAACTGCCGCTTATAAAGTTTCTTACCAACATCCTTTCCAAATCGATCCTTCAGCTCCTGATTTTCATTTTCCAGCTTTTTTAAAGCATGCTGAATGGTATTTTCACGAGAAATATAGTATCTTTTCACATTATTTAATTCTTCTTTGTGCGTTGTTATTTCTTTAACCAAATCATTGTTGTCGTTCCTTAATCTTAAGATACTAGCTTCAAGTAAGGAAGTTTGGTGTTCCAATTTTTGGTTCTTGGCTTCCAGACCTAAGTAGCGTTTCTAAAACATTCAAAATACGTTTTATTGTGAGACCTAAGGTACCTACAGCTAAATTTATCATAAAAAGGACTGTCCCCTTAACATTTTAAAACATATCTTACTTCTAACTCAGTATATTTGCAGTCTTTCGATGTCCCTAGTAAATCCTTGTCATTTAAGTGAGTTAAACTCCTTCTGTGGATTCCTACAAGTAAATGCGAATTGATTACGATTTTATCTATAAGCTTTCTGTCTGGCCAATCAGGTTTTATTTCTGGAAGCCCCAGTGATTCAAATTCCTGAAACAGAACCAGAATGTCATTCCGGATGAGAAATAAAAGCTTGGCACGTACCTGCAAAAGTGTTATCATGTTTTCATTTAGATATTTGCTCCCCTTTTGAGGTTTTACATTTAGTTTAATGTTTTGATATTTGTTTTCAATATTCTCCAAGTCTTGGTCAATATTTTCAAAAGAATCCATGTTGTGTCTACAACTTTAAAATAATAAAATGGGGCCTTTAAATAGTATTTGAGGCTTCAAAATTTATTTATTTGAACTTTTAACGACAATTATAAATAAACATAACCTCTAAAAACATATTTCATAATACTCCGTGCGCTTGATCTCTAGATTCCGTGCTTTGCTAAAGGTGCGTTTATACGATTTGGGCACGTACCGCGAAATTTTAAAAGTTTTAGAAAGTTTTATTAGTGCAGAAACATGCAGTATTTTTATTACGTACTGTTTTAAAACATAAAAATGTCTTGAAATACCATACATGTTTGATTTTCAAAATACTTTTATTGTTTTATACTGAACTTGATTTACAAATAATTGTTCGAGTTAAAAATACGACGATTGAATTATTTAATAATTATTTAAGAAGGAGAAAGTTATCTAAACTGGGTGGAGGTGAACATTGTGTGACATTTTATTATATTCCAAACAAACTGCCCACATATGTTGAGCAATAGCGACACCGCTAGCAATTTTATTAACTTGGTTTTTAATTTAAAATAAGTAGTTTTGTTGTAGAAGTTAAACATCGACTAAAAGATAATTTATTTATCGTGCAAATCAACATTCAAATAGTTTAAATAAATTAAATTAGAGTACGCTGGTAAGTTAAGTGTGTTTTTTTTTAATGTTATCAATATTTTTAAAGTACTTTGTTTTCAAGAGGTTTACACATATTTCTAATTTATATGAATCGTACATAATTAAGTACCTTAAAATTAAAATATTAATAATCTGGCAGTTAAACTCTACCTTAATTTGGGTTTTTTAATAGTGCCTAATTTATAGTTTCCTATTTAAAATAAGTAATTACCTAAATTTCTGGTTAAATTCCTTTTAAACTTTAAAATGTCCTGGATTGATTGGAGAAACGACAAAAATATGGATATTAGTTTTCTCAAAATTGATGAAGCTGTTTTATGGAAAGAAGAAGGGATGGCAGATTTAAATTTATTTGCAAGACATAAAGAATGTCTTAAGGTATGTTTTGCTTAATTTAAAACTTCCCTAAATTATAAACCAAAATAAACTGGATTTTGTTTGCCATAAAATGTTTCTGGTATAATTTAAATAAAATTAACAATAAGAAGTATAATGATTATCAGCATCCTGTGTTTTGTTTGGAACTTAATTTACCAACATAAGTTTTACCTATACAAAGTCTCCATAAATGCCTAGTTTTCTTTCCTTAAGTCAAAATAAAATAGGCATTTTTTTTTAAACAAATTTGTTTAGAAAAAATGGGGATCGAATCATTTCATTGGACTACCCTGCATAGGTTAGTTAATTCCTTTAATTTTTTCTGGCAAATTTTATTATGGTTCAACAAATTGTATATTTTTTTAATATTTAAATATTTTTCTCCCGTGTCCTTTTATATAATGTTGGTTTCCTAAAAACAGCACTTTCTGGTCATTGCTCAGTGGGTTTATAAGAGTTAATTTTAATTAAAAATTCTGCTTACCAGCAACATAAATAAACAAAACGCAAGTTAACATATTCTAAAGGTTCATCAAGAAGCGCTTAAATAAAATTTGCAATTTGCAAAAAAATAGTGCTTCTAAGTTGCCAAAATTCTGTATTTAAACGCTTATTGATGGACCTTTAGAATATGTCAACTTGTGCTTTGTTTATTTATGCTACTGGTAAGCACAATTTTTTTATTTATAATTACTGAGCAATGACCAGAAAGAGTGCTGTTTTTCGTTGTTTTAAGGCAACCAACATTACATAACCACAGTTTCTATGCTTCACGACATTCCCCTTTAAAGAGCTCAATTTTTTATTTTTTTTGCAGTGTCCACATGAATTTGTCAAAGAACGAATAAAAAATCAATACGTAGTAAATTTAAATTATGAATATTTTTTCACAAAAAATGACTCGAAACCACTTCTATTAAAGGACAATACTTATTTATGTTCCTACGACAGTTTTCAAGAATTTGGTGAATATAAATATGAGGGAGTCGATAAAAATAAGGAATGCATTTTAAAAATTATGAACGATCCAATCACACAGCTTTACCTACGTAAGATTAAAAAAAAATTAACAAATTTTTTAAAATAAATTTTTATTTTGTTTTTAGCAATTTTAACAGTTTTTTTGATTATTTGTGGACTTGGGTTTTTAATACAAGGAATAGTTTGGGGCATTGGAAAATTAGGAAATAAGAAAAATTTGGAAAAACCTCCGAAAAAAGAACGTGTTAGGTCGTTAGACACATTCCGAGGGTAAGTCAGAATCAAAGTCAAAATATTCTGGCCTTTTTTTTATTATGCATAAATCGAGGTATTAACTTTAACCATACCTATACCTTTTTTTTTGGTGATTTTAGAATAGCGATAGTTTTAATGATTTTCGTAAATTATGGAGGAGGCGGCTATGAATTTCTGGAACACGCAGTTTGGAACGGTTTACACCCAGCCGACTTTGTTTTTCCATGGTTTTTATGGATTATGGGCGTTTGTATACCCATTTCAATTGATTCCAAAATAAAGAGAAACGAATCAAATGGACAAATTGTCATTGACGCTTTAAAGGTAAATTTGTTGGGAAACCAAACAAAAACGAAAAAATAGTTTTGTTCTTTTTAGAGATCGATCAAATTGTTTTGCCTTGGGATTTTTTTGAACTCACCGTTATATTTGAAGGAGGTTCGATTTTTCGGAGTCCTGCAACGATTTGGGATATGCTACTTCGTTGTGACTCTTCTGTACCTTTTTTTAGGTTGCAAAAAACCGTCACAAACAGTCAAGGTAATGTCTTTACAACTCGCGAGACAAAAATAGAATTACTTAAATTTAAAGCCTTTCTTTTTTAGGGCTTTCGCAAATACTTCGTCCCATTTATTCGAATATCAAGAGGATGGATTGTTGTTGCTATTATTTGCGCAATACACACTTTGATTATTTTCTTTGTTGCTGAGGATGGTTGTCCAAGGTAAGACCATATCAAAAAGTTAGGTGTAGTGTACGTTTTAAATTATACTCTTTTTGGGGGTGCCCCAGGGACCTTTTCTTGGGCCCTCTTTCTTTTATTATATCTGCACCTGGTGGATTTAATTTGTTAAAAAAAATATTCATTTAGAGGCTACATGGGACCAGGTGGGCGCCATGAAAATGAAAAATACTTTAACTGTGTAGGTGGGGCTACTGGTTTCATAGACAGAAAAATTTTGGGAACCCATGCCTATAGCAAACCTACTTGTAATGAAATATTTAAAGGGACAGTTGCTTTTGATCCTGAAGGTGTTCTAGGTGAGTAGCTACTTATTATACTCTTCGCAGACAAAGTCGAAGAGTATTATAAATTCAATCAGACCAACCCTATAATCGTTATTTTTCGTCGTAGAGCAAAAATTCTTACAGATTCGTGCGTTTCATCGAATTTTAAACAATTTTTAAAAAGTCCGTTCGTCCGTCTGTATGTCACACTTTTTTTTGTGGGCACGATATTTCAAGAACGGAAAGTTCAATCAAGTTTAAATTTTCTGAAAAAATCGTTTTTCATAAAAGAAAAATTGGATTTGAAAAAAATCGGTTAATAAAAAGGGGATACAGGAGCCCCCCAACTTTTATAAAATTCATATTTCGGTTATTATTAAACTTATCGAAGTTTTTTTTTTTTTTTATTAACTTATTTTACATCGGTCTGTTTCTGCAACTATGGCTTAATACCGATGCTCTGAGTGAGACTACCCCCAACCGAGAAATTTTGTCGTATTACTTCCTCTCTCAAAGATGGGTAGAGCTCTTTTACGTGCACATGAGCACACGGGACCGCATCTTTTACTTCGTCTTCCGAGCGAAGGTATCACTAGAAACATTTATCCCACCAGTTAATGTTACCAGCAGACTTTTTTCATTTTTAGATCACTCCCGGGTTCGAAACCGGGTCACTTTTGGTGAGAGGCAGTGATACTTACCTCGACACCATGCCTGCTGGCTCGAAGTTTTTTATTTACAGAATTAGGCGTACCTTTTTTCTTAATAAAAATGTATTCATGGATTTTTTTGTCAAGTTACTCTGTTAGGCAAAAAAAATAATATTCTGGATTTCAGTAATAAAAAAGTTTTTAAGTCATCTTATAAACTCAATAGGTCTAGATGGCTTTGTAAAACAAAAGAAAGTTGCGACGCGTTGAACTTTGCTACTCTTAAAAGTCAAAATTGACAAGTACATAACCTATTGCTGTCAAAATGATTTTCCTTTGTTCCTAAGTTAGCAGTTTGCACCCTTTGCAAATTTTTTATTATTAATCAGTAAAATATAATATTTTTTTTTTGCTTTTACCTACTGCGAAAAGTATCTTATAAATTGTTTACAAAACATTTTACAAAAAATCATAAAAAATCGACAAATTTTCGAAAAGTATAAATGCTATCGGTTTCGACTTCTACCCATTTCTAGGTTTTTAAAGCAATAAGCCTTATTTATTTTTCCTAAAAAAAGATTACGCTCCCTACTTGTTTGAGTTATAAATTTTTTTTAAGGATGTTTGACATCAATTGTACATGCTTATATTGGTCTTCAAGCTGGAATGATTTTGAAATATTTAAAAGGCCATGAAGATCGTTTAATATCCTGGATTTCTTGGGCAATTCTTTGTGGAGTTTTAGGAGGAGCCTTATGTGGATTTTCAAAAGATGATGGCTTTATTCCGCTGAATAAAAATCTATGGTAAGACCATTCTTTCAAAAAGAGAAAAGGTTAACTTTCTTACATTTTTTAAAATGTAAAAAACCTGTTACTCTTATGTACATGTTACATGTTTCGAAACATTATTTTTTATAAACTTGTGGTAAATTTTTTTTAGGTCCATTTCTTTTGTATTGGTAACTTGTGCATCAGCTTTCTTTCTACTTTCATTCTGTTACATTATCATAGACTGGTTTAAAGTATGGAGTGGAAAACCGTTTCTATTTGCCGGAATGAATGCTATTCTTATGTACATTGGACATGAAATTACGTTCGGCAATTTTCCAGTTCATTGGGCTCTTGGTGATTCCGTAAATGGCAGTGAGATGGATACGCATTTTAAACTTTTACTGGAGAATGCGTGGGGTGCTAGTTTTTGGGTTTTGGTTTCGTATTACTTGTATAAAATAAACTATTTCTTTGTTCTATAAAGATAATTTGTTTTTATTTTTTAAATTAAGAGACATTTATGGCGTGAACATAAATGGTGGTTAATAAAATAGTTAAATTTATAATATGGCGAATGCGCCGGACAATTTCTGTTTACATTATTAATCAAATGTATAATAATTAATAATTTAGGGTCTTAGTTCCTCGGAGTTTATGAAATTCATTTAATTTAATTATTAATACATTAATTTTAAATGGAGGAGGCCGGGCGTTAATTTACAAAAAATGTAAATCAGCGTTAAGATTTTATAACTTTTAATTTAGAAATTTTGTATTTTTACCTTTATGACAAAAATTCTTACGCGCTCTTTTGAGTCCTTCTCCAAGCTTTTAAAATTGCGGGAAAAGAACTTGTCTGCTCTTAAATGTAGTTATACAATAATTCACTAGATGTCGTTAGCAGTTTTTAAAATTGTTTCTCGTTTTAGAGATTTTATTTATAATATTATGTAGTAGCGAGGTACCTACTACTTGTAACAAGCAATTGTGATTAAATCACTTAGTATAGATTAAAGATACTATATAAAAACAATCATGACTCTTGGTGCATTCTTAAATAATGGATAACTTACGCAATACATGCAGATAATCTGAGATAATAAAAATGGACATTTTTTACTGATAAAAATATGAAAGTTTAATGCAATTATAATTCATCCGTATGTTATGAATTCAAAACTTACAAAAAAGGCAAAAGATGTGGATGGCGTTTTTTAGTCGTTCTAATTATCAATTTAATTCGTCTGCATATACTATCCATTCACAATTAAAAAAAACAGAGCAGGTGAGCCATAGGGTGACAGATTTTACCCTGTATATTGTTATTAATGTCACTTGTGTTTGCTGCTTGTGTAAGAAAAGTCAAAAAAGTTAAAAAATCCATTTAAAAACACGTTTAGGGCATCTGAATCAAAAACAATGGTCTCAACCTCGGTCTCAACATATACAGAAGCATTTATTTTTTTATTAAATTACTTTATAATGCACTAATCATTAAACCATTTAAAAGTTTGCACAAAATAGGAATTATTTATGTAAGTACGTACCCGCTGTTAAGAAGTCCCTATATGTATCTTGGGATAAATTAGCCCTTTTACAAAAATGTCTGTAATTTTCTTTATAAATTCTAACTTCTAAAGCAAAAATTATTCCATTTTTCAAATTTTTACGCCTGTTTTATGTAACTGTCATATTATTTTTGGCATAAAAAGTAAATCTAAAATGTAATGCCAAATTTGTGGAAAATTATAGTTTTCATAGGTGACATGGTTTTTTTTAAACTGTAAATGGATAGTACCTATATATTCAGGGTGCGTTTTGCTGTGCAAAGTAAAATTCTGCCGGCAAAAAAGAGAATCTGTCGTGCCGTTTTATTCGCATAGCAGAACCTGTCGGCACATCGGCGGTCGCTTTCTCTGCAATCAAAATAGGTGACAAAGAATGTGAGATGAACTGGCTTTAATTTGGTCTAATTTAAATTTACCCGACCAAATGTACCAAAAGAAATTGGTTTAGGTCCTATTATTCTTTTTGGTTTTCCCATTCTTATGAAGATGTCGTTATATTTATTTTTATTCTGGCAGAATCTTCCTCTTTTAGGAAGATGTGGACTAAAACGTAGCCTTAGAGAGTCAACTAAGTTTTTTGTTTTCCATCTCATTAAAGCTAATTTTATTATGTACCTATAGTTGGGTACCTATTGTGTTTTTTTTTTGAATTAGCTTACTTTTTAAACTTTTTAGTTATAAATTTAAAGAACCAATTATCCAGATAATTAAAAAAGTTTCAAATCGATAAGTGCTTGAAATATTTTGCTCTAAAAGTTGTAAATATATTGCTAATTAGAAAAAAAAGAACTTTTATTCCTACATAGGTATACGGTATACACTTGAGTTTTTAAACAATTTTTGTTTGACACGAGTATATTTATACGCCATACGCTACGCTACAATATACTTTCAAAACTTAGCAGCTCTTGAATAATAATTAAAAATCAAACTGCTTCATAGGTTGGTAGATAGAACGACATGTTTAAATTTATTCGTGCTGCTCGCGTCAAGTTGCTCTCACAGGCATCAGTTTATGAATTTTAATTAATTGCATAAAAAACTTGTAGCGCCTCTATTTTACATTTTATACCCTTGATTCATTAACAACCTTTTGGATAAAATTTTTATAAAATTGGACTTTTGTGGATTTTATTAAATACAATAGTCATACGTTTTTATTTTTAATTATAAATAAAATCTATCTATGCTCACTTTACCAAAAAAAAATACTTAGGTAAAAGTATAAAGACAAAAAAGTTAATCTTCATAAAGGTAATGAAAATTGGGCGATTGCGGATTTGTTTTCTACAACTTAAATTAGCCTGAACACATGGTTTAAAACAAATATTTTGTTTCAAATTTTACCTTGGGTATTTTAACGGAATAGAAAAGGAAAAAGCCAAAATTTTTAATTTTTTTGTCCAAAAATAATTGTTGATGCTCTCGTACCAATGCCATTAAGGGTTATGCATAAAATGCAAATATGCTGCTGAACCCGAATCTGGAATTTAAACACTTTCAAAGCTTTAAGTTATATTGCTCGGAGCTTTTATAGACGACTTTAAACAATACACCTAAATTTTTTCAATGTGCTCTAATTTCCAGAATTTGTTTTTTAGAAAAAACAAAACTCCAAAGTTTCATTAAAATCAGAGAAAAAAAAATGTTTTGCTGGGATTTTTTTGAAATTTGTTTAACTTGAAAAGCTTTAGCAGAAAACAAAAGGATTTAAAAAATATTTGTTTGCAGATTTGTTTTCTACGTCTTCATATTTGCCTATTAACACAGTTAAAAGCAATTTTTTTTTTATTTAAATTATTTTGTAGGAAGAGTTCAATACACCATATTAGTGTGTCGTCACTGAAGTCGACAAAGACAAAATCGCATCGTAGTTTCCATGATTTTGAAGTTTTAACAATTACTTCGACAATTATCTTTTGGCACCTAGTTGTCAAAACTTCAAAACCATGCAAACTAGGATGCGATTTTGTATTTGTTGGTTTCATATTTCGTCATTACATAATATATGGTGTATATATTTTCGGTTTTTTGATTGTATCGTATTATACAAAAAATTTACTTTTTTGCATATTTGTTTTACATATTACAAAAAATTATTAAATGAAATTGTCATTTCTAAAAAATCTGACTTTAAAAACCACTTCAATATTTTTGTTTTTTAACGTCGAATTTTTGACACAAAGACATAACCAATTTAAATGAAACCATAATATGTTTGTAGCCCCATTTTCTAGTTTTCAAAACTACTTTTAGTTTTAATGATGTTGCCCTCATGTAGATGGGCTATGTAGTAGAATTGGCGAAAGCTCACCGAGATGACTTATACGAGCTTCTATAGGAGCACAGATTAGAAGATCTATGAAATTGAAACCCAAGCCTTAACCACCCACATCTTTTTCAATTTTTTTTTTAAAGGGCAAAGTTAACTCCGCTAGCCGCCTTAATTTAAACAAAAGATAGACAGAATTCTTAATTAAAAAAAATACCTACAGCAACAAAGAGTAAATTAAAAAATCAAGTTACCTACCTAAATCAAGAAAAATCTTATTTAATTCCTAATTACAATAATTAAAAGTTTCTTTGTGAAAAAACCTTTAAATGAACGAAGTCATAAGCTTTGAGTTTAAGTACTCAAAAAGAATTATGGGGTTTTTATTTATTTTTCGGCTATTTTACGTACTGAGCCCGCAAATAAAATTTAGACAGGGTTAGGTACAAAGTCATAGAAATTAACTTGACTAAATATTTTTTTTTCTTAAAACGTCGAAAAAAACATAACTTTAGTTTATGACGAGCATAAAGTAAAATTTTTCTTAAAACGTCAAAAAAACATCACTTTTGTGACGTATATGGTGAACATAAAGTAGCACTTTTCTGAACTGTATCATAGAGTTTATATTTTTACTACCGGCGACAGTAAAAGTAACTTTTACTAACGCTGCCAATTTTTTTTTCCTAAAACGTCAAATAACCATCACCTTAATGACGTTTATGTTAAAATAAATAAAAGTCAACTTAAACAAGTAAACTAAATTTATTATAAAACTATTGTATTTAGAAGTTTTAAGAAAAAGTATAGTTTACTACACGGAGTTAAAGTGGCATTGTGTGCCTCGGCAGAATTGTCTGTCTCGCTTCGCTCACCAGACAATCTTTCTGCCTCGTCACACAAAGCATCACTTTAACTCTTAGTACTAAAATCTACTACTTGTTCTTAAATCGTCAAAAAAATATCTATTTGTGACATTTAAGACGAGCCTAAAGAAGCACTTTTCTGAACTATATCATTGAGTTTTTCCTTTTAGTGCCGGCGGCAGTTAAAGTAACTTTTACTGCCGCTACCAAACAGTTTTTTTCTAAAACGTCAAAAAACATCACTTTAATGACGTTTGTTTTAAAATAAATAAAAGTCAACTAAAATAAGTAAATTAAATGTATTATAAAACCATTTTATTTAGAAGTTTTAAGAAAAAGTATCGCGTTACTACACAGATTTAATGTGGTTTTGTGAGCCTCGGCAAAATTTTCTGTTTATTATCTCGTCACTTCAACTCTAGCACTAAAATCTACTATTTTTGCTTGGAAATTTGAGTAGGAATTAATTTTTAAAAAAATCATCATTTAGACAGGAACGAGTGCCCTGGTTGCGCCCGTGTGCCTACTATTTTTTTATTTAAACAACATTAAAAATTCGCTTATTAAATAATGTCTAATAAGTAAAAAAAAATAAAGAAAAATTACCTAATCTATTCTTTTTAGTACATTTTTATCTCGTATTTTATAGGACACATAAACGTAGCTATTTTTATTGAAAAGTTTAATTATTGTCTACAACAAATTTTTATTAACTCACAAACCGTCTATAAAAGGTAAAGAAGCACCTTACAACCCTCGATATTATAGGGGCACCTGTTAATTTCGAGCAAGCGCACATGTGTAAATTTGCACCAAAAAGCACCAGACTCGAGTCATGGCGATGAAACTTGCAGTCTGATCGCGTTACCTTAGCGTGGAGGGTCTGCTACTTCTGTGGTCCGAACGACGCTAAGCACGCGACGCTCGCTCGCTCTATGATCGCGCCAGGAGCTCCTAACCTAAAAGTAATTGGCTTTTTTACTCATTTTTTCAGTTATTTTGGCCTATTTTTTGACCATTTTTTTTAATTTAAGTGCATGTTTGTGTGTTTTGTTCTAAAAATTGTTTTATTTGTGTTTATTTTAAATATAATTGTGTTTTATTTGGCGTTTGTTTTAAAAAACAAGTAATAAATTGTGCTTTTTTAATTTTTTGTTTAGGTATTCTTCTGGTAACGATTACGAACCGCTATATTTATCGAACACGAAATAGTTTAAAATAGATTTTGAATGCTGAACATTCTCAAAGTGTCGCTAACACAAACATTCTGCCGGCTTGAAATAAACTTTCGCAAATGTGTAAACCTATACGGCGATCCAACTTTTTAAAAACATTTTAATTAAAACTTGTTCGACAATTGTTGAAAAATACTCTCAAGTTTCTGTGCTACAACGACATAATGTAAAATAAAAACTTTGAGAAGAAGAACTCTTATAAAAGTCACGTGATTCAATGTTTAAAGTTTTGACGAAGACTTAATAAAGATCCCTATACTGGTTCAACGTATTTGGTATTTCAAAAGTTATAAGACAAACATTTCCTTCTTGGATGGCGATGGAGTTGAATAAATTTGGAAAAATGTTTGCGGCTTCTTGGATCATCTTTGGCTGGTGTGTGCTTCTTTCCAATTCAGGTAAGTTTCTTAAAATTTTTGATTGTTTGCAGCAAAAGAAACAACGTACCATACAGGTGGTGCGCCACCATTGTTGACATCCTGTTTAGTATTATTATCTTTTGTAATTTAAAACATTTCTTTTATTGGTACTTAACGTCAATGTATTTAAAAAGCAAACGAAATTAAAGTCCTTAGAAGTAACATTATTAAGGAGCATTCAATTGTTGAGTGACATATGGCCTGGCTACAGGCACTTTAGATTAAATCAAGGAAGCTTGACAATGTGATAACTTAGTATGACTAACAAATGGTCAAGGGATCATCTAATTAGCCCGAGAATTATCCTCTTTGATGCATAACCCTTGTTCAACGCATCAAAGGTAATGATAATGAGTATTTACCAAATGAATGCTACTTGGACTATTAAATGCCTTAGTAAGTAGGTTGTTAAGTTTGGCAATAAATTTGCCAAAGAGTAAAGACGAAAGTAAAAATATAGATCTTTCCCGCCGTAGGCCCCAATCGCGGTCGTTATATTTGGGAAACTAAATGACCACCAGCATCACAATGATTTGTGTCAATCTGACGCATATCTGACGTTTCGCAAGTATAACGACCGCGAGGGTGGTCAACGGCGGGAAAGGTGAATACCTATGGATATAAGTTATAAAATAACGTTGTTGGGTAATAATAATTAAAAAAAAGAAAATGACATCTTCTTTTGGGATTAAAATAATAAAAAATCAAGATTACAAGTCAAAATAGGCATAAATGTTGGTATGTGAGAAAATATTAACATTCAAAAATAGAAAAAAAGTTGTTTCAAAAAAGTGCAAGTAATGTTCTTTTTGAGATGCCCATGGATAATGTTAATGTTCATATACTGATACAGCATCTGCATAAAGGCGAGGGGAAAAACCATGAGAAAAATAAATCCAGCATACCAGGGACACAATTCAGTTTTATTACAAGATGCAATAAAATGCCAAAATTACAAATATTTCAGAGTTGATATCCAATCCAATGCATTAGAATTCAGATTATGTATTTCATAAAACCACCTTCAAAATTGATGTGTGGACAGTCCTTTACAATATTCTATTATTTTTAGTAGTCTCTGAAAATTCACCTCTTTTAGATAATGGACTAGGTGAATTTTACTTAGACATATCAGTGCAAAGTCTGTGACACTTTCTAAGACGATTAACAGAACTCCAAATCTTCTTGGGCTTATTAAAACCTGGAATCTCTTGAGTGGGATCTTCAATTAATTTCATATTGGACACATTAACCTTTTGCCAATTAAGTTTTTCTACGTCGGATTCTGATAAAGGGTCGTGTACATATTTCTCTTTCCATAAGGGCTTCCTCGATTTCTTTTTAGGAAGTCCATGAACAAGGTTTATTAACTCGTAAAGCATTTACTTTAAGGGCAAAGAAAATAACTCTGGCATATCAAAATGCCTTTTGATGTTTGGAATCATTGAAACGTTCTTGACACTTTCTAACTATTAACAGTACTCCAAATCTTCATTAAATCATTTTGTTTTTACTGAAAGCCCCGCTAAGAGCACAATAATTAAATATGTTTCAATTTTTTGTAGCCATATTTAAAGTTTGCCCAAGTCTCATGGTGGCCCATCCTCCCCTACATCTAATTTATATGAGTTGCCATAATGTTGGCACTCAATTTATATTATAGTTAATACATTATAGTGGATACTCTGTGTTTCGGGTTTATTACAGCCTGAATGAAACAGAACTTCGTCAAGCACTCTTCTCGACGGCCTGAGTTGTTGCGAAATTTTGAATAGTGAAATTTAATTGGATTAGGTTTAGAAATTGGATTTTCCGCTAATTGTAGAAATGCTTTCTATTAACTGTATTTCAAATCGAGTTTGAAATTATAAGGTTACAAAACCAAATCGTGTTAATAAATAATAAATCACAGCCGCTTTTAAATTGAAAAAGTTTAAATTTTTGTCTGAAAACTTTGATTAAAAAACTATTTTTAATTTGTGTTTTTTACACTTTTCAGGTTAAACAAACATTATTAACTAAGTTTGGTAATAAGTTTAGAAGTTTATTGAAAAGTTACGAAAAAAAAAAGATTTCACTGTTGATTATGTTTTAGGATTTAAGAAATTTTTAAAATTTATTTTTAAATAGCCACTACAAACACTACAAACTTATGACATGCATTTAGTCCATTCAATTTAAAAATTATTTTTCTATCAATACCATTTTAACAACGAATGTCGCGAAGCATAGAAACTGTGGTCATGTAACGGTGGTTACCTAAAATTAACAAAAAACAGCACTTTCTGGTCATTACTCAGTGGGTTAATTAGAGTTAATTTTAATTGAAATTTGTGCTGCAGCAACATAAACAAACAAAGCACAAGTTGACATATTTTAAAGGTCCATGAATAAGAGTTTAAATTAAGAATTTTGACAATTTATAATGGAAAAAAAGATTGATTCTAAATTGCCAAAATTCTGTATTAAAGGCTTATTGATGGACCTTTAAAATATGTCAACTTGTGCTTTGTTTATTTATGTTGCTGTAAAACAAAATTTTTAATTAAAATTAACTCTTATAAACCCACTCTGAGCAATGACCAGAAAGTGCTGTTTTTTGTTTATTTTAGGCAACCAACGTTACCTAACCACAGTTTCTATGCTTTACGACGTTTCGCTTTAACAAAAAAAGTCCAGAAAGTTTTTCAAATGGGCGGGTTTTACTTTTACAGGAAACAAATTTTAATTTCTGGGTTAAAAATCAAAAGTAGACATGGGCAAAATAATTATAAAACTTTTTATTTGCCTTTTTTAATAGCACGTCTTTTTTGCAAAATGTGTTTTAGCTTAAAGCTCTTTACTTTTATAAACAAAAAAGTTGAAGAGACCAATTTAAAGCACTCCTAACACCCGTACTCTTTGGTTAAGTGCATGTTCTTGCGTGTAGTTTAAACCTTTAATAGAAAATTGTTTAGAAAAGTGGAATTAAAGCGCCATTTAATTTATTGTGAATAAAACTCCCATTTTATAATAACATAACTTGTATAAACCTATTAAAACTTTTTAACTTTTTAAACGAAAGGTGCTTTGTTGTTTTAGAAACCCATGCATTAAATAAATTACTACTAAACCGTTTTTTTTTATAAACTCTCAAGAAGTCGCTTGGAAAAATAAAAAATAAAGAAAATAACACAAATTACCTGAAAGAAAAGCGAAAATAGAATACTAAACGACAGTCATACAATATTAAAACACTAATTGCAGCCTTAAAAAATCTCTAATCATTCCTTGTAATTATTTAAACATTTCTAGTTTGTTTCGTTTCGATGTGATTGCAGACAACTAAATCTATTGTTGAATTAATAATAAACTAAATAAGGCATTTCCCATGCTATAAAAAAAGAACAATAGTTAGGTCAGGTTGTGAGAACTTCGACGGAACTTAAACTATATCTACCTGGACCCCGATTCTCGAATGTTTGCATTCCATCGTATTTAAGGCATACAGCAAATAGAAACAGAGTGTTTACCAATTTCAATAATATTAAGGGAGGTTCTAAGGCGTATTTTAGTCACATTTCACCCATGTAAATTTAAATTAAAATAATTTTTAAGGCTGCTTTATAGTTTACGTTAGAATTAACGTATCGCGAATAACATTAAAAAAATAATTAATTATAGGAAAGCTGAAATCGCATTTAAAGATCACAACTCATTTATTGGTTATTTAGACTAATTTTGTGTAAAGTAGGCCTCTGTCATCATTTTTTATTAGCGCCATCGATAGATGGCGCTAATAGAAAATGATGAATGAAAGTTACGAGACCAAATTTAAAAAGTTGAAAATAACAATTAAAGGTTCATTATTTTTCTCATAATCTGACTTTTAGTTAAAGTTCCTGTTATTTATGTGACTGGATTAAATTGACTTTACGAGGAACTTGAACTAAAAGTCAGTTTAAGAAGAAATGAAAATAATTAATTTAAATTATAAAAAAATCTGCGAACAAATCACTAAAATTTGTAAAATATTAAAGTTTCAAGACATACCGACAAATGCGTTCACCTTATGCATGTTTTAAATTTGTTAATTTAATGGAATCTACAAATGCACTAATTTAGTACATTTAAGTGCGCGTTAATTTAAGTGGAGTTAAGTGGCGTTACGTATCAGTAAATAGAGCTTTATTCTTATTTACAAGCGATTAACTTAAATAGGTATTTGCTTTGGTATATAAAGCGTAAATATAAGTTGTATATCGATATCTTGTAAGGTGGTAAACGAGGTTATCATAATAGCTTTGTTCGCAGATGCCAGAATCCCGGATTCGGACTGTCGCAGGTGTAAAAATTCTGCTCAGAATTTCATTTTTTGTGTGCACAAGTTTGAAAATTGTTCAAACCCGAGATTCTGGCACAGAGCTACAATTAAACAATAACCAAAACTCTTAATTAAACTTTTGTCATTGCAATTTTTAAGCGTCAATACTATTTCCCCAAAATAATATACAAGTACAAATTTAACAGCGTTTAAAGGTCGTGGATGTGTTGGTTTTGTGAATAAGGTTCCCATTGGTACCTAAACAAGTATGTAAGAGAACCCCTTTATGCTCGACCGGAACTGTAGTCCAGTGAGCGCCAAGAACCTGCCGGTGGATTGGTCTGATGAGGGGGCCCGGATATCATCAACACGCAACATTCTTAGTGTCTTACCACAACGAGACATATTTTATTAACCCTGCTAATTTATTAAGCAAATAATGTACAACCAATCTTATATTTCAGTAGAACACGATCGCTCTGATGTTTTTATCGCTTGCCTTTTGAATTCGTATAATTAATATAATATAACTCTTTTTTTACTGTTTGCTTTAAAAACCTATTTTGATTTATTTGTAACATTTTGTCTAAAGGATCAAATATAGATTTGACACAGTGCTACAAACACAGGTTTTATGTGAAAACACAAAATCTGAGAGATTAGGTCAGTTTTGACATACATTATGCAAACATTACTAAATAATAGTACATTACATATCCGAAGAGAAAGTGCTTCAGCCGAGGGCAGTTTGACCGACCGAGGGCGAAGCTCGGGGCTGGAATAAAGCATTTTATCTGAGGTAGGTATACTATTTTATTCACAATCAATCCTATAAATAGAAATAGCCACTTAAAATTTCTCAAAATAATCTAAGTTTATATAAAAAGCGTAAACATGCATATTTTTCACTAAGTAGGCGGCGAAAACATGTTTGAATGTTTGACATTTTTGGTATAGAAATTTAGTAAATCCGAAGTCGCAAGGTAACGTGGCATTAGTTTGTCAATTACTAAATCGTTTTTGACATTAGCTTGTCAATTACTCGCGTGTAGAATAGAATGTATTGTAATATGCATATTTCAAATTTTTAAGACTTCAGAAATGTTAACATTACATATATTATTGTGAATAAAAGTATAGATACCTCATAGTATACCACTTATTTTTGTTAGTTTAAAGAATTGACTTTACCCTGTTCTATAGGAAGTGAATAGAATCTTACAGCACAGCTGTTCCATCATATGTTCATTCACCTGTTAAAACCTAACATTAATATAGCATACCCACTACATTACCTTCATCAATAATTATACAGGTAGTGATGTCGCATCTATTTTCAGTTGGTAGGGTCAGTATCCAGCATTAATTCACATTAACATTCTAGTAGACCTTAATAATAAAGTAACGCAAAATTTTAAAGTTTCATTTATTGCATAATTTAGTTACATTTAGTGTGTCAATTTTGGTAAAACCTACTTAAGTATGCCCTATTGAGTATATTTTTCATTATTTTTTGTTGTATTAACGGGGAATGTCGCAAATCATAGAAACTGTGGTTATGTAATGTTGGTTGCCTAAAATCAACCAAAACAGCACTTTCTAGTCATTGCTCAGTGGGTTTACAAGGGTTAATTTTAATTAAAAATCCTGCTTACCAGCAACATAAATAAACAAAGCACGAGTTGACATATCCTAAAGGTCCATCAATAAGCGTCTAAATACAGAATTTTGGAAATTTAAAATGCAAAAAAATAGTACTTCAAAATTGACAAAATTCTGTATTTAAAGTCTTATTGATGAACCTTTAGAATATGTCAACTTGTGCTTTGTTTATTTATGCTGCTGGTGAGCACAATTTTTAATTAAAATTAACTCTTTTAAACCCACTGTAGTAATGACCAGAAAGTGCTAGTTTTTGTTGATTTTAGGCAACCAACATTACATAACAACAGTTATCATGCTTTGCGACATTACCCTTTAGGTAAAAACTTAATTAGATATTAAAAAACCATTTGGGTCAGGTGCTAAATTAAGATTTAAATATTGGTTTCAGCTTCGATCGCTTTTATAGTTTTTTTTAATTCGCTTATCAATCAATCATTCGAAAAACTAAATTGCTAGGTATGATTTTTAAATTCATTGTAGGTAATAAATGCTTCTGCTTCCAAATTGAAATTTAGCATGTTGGATTTTACTTACCTACTTCGTTAAATTTTATGTAAATTTTCCAATTGCATTCTGAATCTAATCCCTCTATAAATGATTACGTTTTCATGAAATTGAATTTATATAACATCTTTAAAGAAATAAGTTTAAGCAATGCGATTCATATAAATCTTATATGAAAACTCGTGTGTCGGTAATGGTTATATGGCAATCAAAGAAAAATAAAAATACAGAGAGTCAGATAATTCGGAGATATTTTCGCACATGAAAATGGGGTAAAAAATGTCAATTTGGAAATTTTCAATGTTCTAATTTGGTAAAAAATTACTTGAAACAAAATTAAAAAATAATTAGGCGTTGAATATTTAATGCCTAAAAAATTGCTAATTGCATTACCCTATTTTGATTAGGCACTTTAAAAGAAAACGACGGTGAATTTCATACTTATAATATTTATTAACTTGAAATTGAATTACGTTTCTCCCTCTCTGGAAGTAAAGTGAATATTATGAAGTCAATTTATTTTAAAATTTACCCGTCTGTTTAACTCGTGAACCTGTAAAGGACAAAGGGAGAGAGCAGGCTGGGTGTAAAGTACATATTACATAACAAGATTAAGAATAAGTAAAGGATAGTATATGCTATGCATATTTAATGCCCGTGAAATATTTTAGTCGTAATTTCATTGCCCGACTAAATTATTATCTCGCCATATTTTGTATTAAAATACTCGTAAATTTTATTTTCTGGATGTTCTACCGGCTGATGGGTACAAATTTCCATAAATTATAGTTTTATTCTCAGCAAACTCTCAGAATATTCAATTTTAAAATGAACTACCTATATACCTTAAGAAAAAGTGTCCTTCTTAGCATAATAGATGTTAAAAAGAGAACAAGATATATTTCGAGTTGGTCAAATTTCCTATAAATCAAGATTTGCAGAGGTTTTCCCAATCGGTTAAAATTGAGGAAGCCTTAATGGCAAGAGATTCTTCCCAACGATTCTTTTTCAGTATTCAATGTGTGGAAACTTAATTGGCAAAATGTTGATGTGTTCAATAAGGAATTAATTGAAGATCCCACTCAAGAGGTTCAAGGTTTTGATCAGCTAAGGAAGATTTGGGGTACTGTTTATCGTCTTAAAACGTGTCACGGGCATTGCAATGATATGTTATATAAGTGGAAGGCACCACCTACTCCATTATGTGAATGTGGTGCATCTCTAGAAACTATAAAACATATTGTGGAGGACTGTCCAAACACCAATTTTGAAGGTGGTGTTTATAAAATTCATTATCTGACTCCTAATGCATTAAATTGGATATCAACCCTGAAACCTCTGTTATTTTGGCAATTTTTTGTACCTTGTAATTAAACTGGATTGTGACCCTGGTATTTTGGAGTTATTTTCGCATGAAGACTGGACTTAAAGCAGATGCTTTATTATACTTTTTTAGTTTTTGCAGCCAATTGTTAAAGAGTTTGGTCGGACCTTCTCTAAAATCGTTGATATTCATCCTAATGCAAAACTCTTTGCCGATTCGTTCGTTTCAACATTTTTTCAGTCTGCCTTTAACGAAATTTTTTACCACAATAACTTATGAATGGTTTATTGGATCAACTTAAAATTAAAATACAAAAATTGTATGCTTATTATTGAGTATGGATGGTATCCTAGTTTTATTTAAATAAAATTTTACATAAACAAACAGATACGGTTAATATACCTGTTGCTCTAATCGTTGATAGGTAACTCTGACTATTCGAATAGCCAGTGAAAAACACTTTTCAATTATTTATCATACATGGGAATTGTTCCAGTAAATTGTACGAAACAATTTGCGCTCTGTAAAAAAGTTTCCATATTAAAGGGGAAAATCAGTGAATGCATTTAGCTAATGGACTGGTTTTGTTTTCCAGCACTAATCCAGAAAGTTTTAAAAATGCATAAACTGTCAAACTAAACTCTAGATATTAAACCGTGACAATAAGCTTTCCCCCTATCATACTTATAACCTTACCCAACATTATGTGACGGGGGAAAATCCACCATCATCCTAATATAACCTATGTGAAATCAGTTAATCCCTTCTGTTTATTCAATATACATCTACAGGGTGAATACTTATCGAAGAGCAAAACTATATTCTTCTTGAATAATTGTCAGTTTATAAATAACTTCTACTGGTTTACTGTTAATCTATTATCTTTTATTTTAAAAGATAAATGTGTGCAAATCCTACCCACTTGTTCATAAAAAGAACTTTAACTTTAGTCACTTTGTATTGTTTGCCTGAACTATTTTATCTTTTAATTTGAACTACTGTTAGATGTCAAACGGTGCAATATAACCTCAAAGGCTAACAAAATATTTATTATCTGGTTGATTTAGGGGATTATTCGGTTCTTTATTAGTGTTTAAATAGTTTTTAAATGCAAGTGATTGAAATAAGTGATGATATACTCATGGAGTTGGTTATATTTGTGATTGTTTAACTTCGAGATATAAGGTAATATTAAAAGTTTTTATAAACATGTAGAGTTTGCTAAGTCACTTAAAGATAAACAGTAAACAATAAACAGGTAACAATAATAAATTCGAAGTGATTTTTAAACCCGACATAAATGTATGTCCTTGCTCCTTAAAATTAGAAAATAATTAAAGATACCTAGGCAACTTTACATAGACTAGCAAAGAGGTTCATGATTCGTGTCCAAGTCAGGAAATTATCTTTTTATCTAAATTTAGATTTAAAAAATAGTTAACAACTAAATATTCGAATATTTTGAAAAGATTTTTGTTATACTTGTATGCAACAACTGCACACACATTTTGTGTCTCTAAAAAAGGAAACATTTTAAAAGAATCTTATTTCAGTTTTTAAATTGAGGAATCCATAAAGAATAGGCATTTTGACATTTTCTTTGTTCAAAACTAAATTTATTATCCCATGTTTTATTGTAAAAAATAAAAAATATCATGCATTCTGTCTGCCCAAAGTTGGTGTTATACCACTTACTCATTTTAATTTATAGGAACATATTATTTTCAACTGAATAAAGTTTGTGGGATTTCTGTTCAATATATTAAAGAGCGATTTAATTAACAATGGGTAGGTATTTTTTTTAAGTCCGACTGTTGTAATGTATAATATGTAATGTTTAATCACCATTTTTGTGGGCAGTTGCCGATAATTGGAATTCTTTATGCTAACTAAAGGTACCTATGTATTGTTTACATTAAGTACAGAGGGCTTTAAATTTAATGTTTATTTTAGTTGTTCCTGTTTTCTTAAGGGTGCGTCTGTTTTTTTAATTTCGGAAACATAGCAGCCAATTGGCCCATATAGGATGTCAACAAAATGGTGCGCTCTTGGGGCATGTCTAGGGAACCCCAGAAAATTGTTAAATAAAATTTATCTCAAATACCCTTGAAGATATGAGGCCCGAAAGTGCGAAATTTTAGACGCTTTTATCTTGAAGATAACAGCACATATTAACGAATGAAATGGGTAAATACAAAGGCACAATCTATTTTAAATTATTTTACCATTTCTTTATGTTTTAAATGGTCAAAGATACATTTTCTTTTACAATTTTCTACGGATCCCTGAGACTTCCCCAAGAACGTACCATTGCGTTTACGCGCCATTTTTTGGACACCTGTATAAGGTTTTCGCTAAGTTGGGTAGGTGTAAGATTATTTTTGGAAATTTTTCATAAAAAGCATCAAATTTCTTATCGTCTCCGTTATTTTGTTAAAGTTTATTTCGTTTCTTCCAATTCCAAACATTATTTTCTCTCCTACAAAGTAGATGTTAGTGATCCATTTTCTTCCTCTAATTTCCATACATAGATAACCCGATTGTTTTTTTGGTAAGGTCAGGTCTAGAAAACACGCTGTAAAACAGAAATGCCGGGAATCCAAATAATTCCATTTGTAATATCGGGCGTGCGTTTGAAGAGTTCATTAAAAGCTAAAGGATCAGTGAGCTGGAATCAAGAGGGCCGCGAGCCCGGCAAACACCCGGTAAAAACTAACGCCCAATAGGGAGGGATAGGGTAAACCAAAGATAGAACACTACCAGATTATACAGTTAAAATTAACGTGATGTTTATTTGAACTTATTAAGTGGATATAGTTGTTACGCTACTTACATTACGATTTCAATATTCTAACTTTTCCGTTTAGCACTTATCATTTTTTGTATCTTTTATCTCGTCTAACCAGGGTTTTCGTAATCTCTTAGCTCTCGCATTTGCCTTTAAAGGATGCACATAACCTAATTGTTATTAAACTCTTACTGTGACATGTGACCGCTCGTTCCCGTGTCTTTTATTATACTCTTCGCAAGAGTATATTGCAATCGATCAAAAAATCCTAAAATCGTCAATTTTCATCGTAGAGCAAAAATTCTTGCAGATTCGTGTTTTTCATGACTTTTTAAGATTTTCATTTTTTGTCCGTCCGTCGGTGTGTCGGTATGTCGGTCGGTCGGTCGGTCTGTGGGATGTCACGTTTCTTGTAAAAACGCTATCTTAAGAACCAAACCTTCAATCCAATTCAAATTTTAAGGAAAAATTGATCCCTATATGAGAAAAAACCCTATTGTTTTTAACAAGAATCCGAGTACTATAAAGCCCCTTTTCAGCCCCCCAAATGAAAAAAAAAATCGTAGCTCGATTATTATTAAATTTACAAAAAAAAATATTCGACATAAAACATAGGAAATTTACTTCTCTACAAAAAAGTATTCTTTAGTTTTTTTGTCCGACCCCCCAATTACCCCCCAGCACAAAAAAACCTCCTTCTTTATCATTTAAGCTACAAAAAAAAATATATTTTTCAAAAATAATGAAAATTTAATTTTCTATTAAAAATGTTTGTTTATTTTTTGTAAAGTTAGCCAGTAAGGTTAAAAAAACAAAAAATAAACGATTTTAGTAGCAAAAAACTTCCCAAAGTCCGAATCGCGTCACGCGTCAGTCATGAAGGCCATGCCAAAAATATTTCAAACAAAGAAACAAAACTAGCTCAGAACAAATAACCTCAAATATCATAAACGTCAGAACTGACGTTTATCCTCTTCGTTGACGAAATTCTTCGTGTTTTCTGTTAATAGTTTGCACTCTTCGCAGATTTTTTTAAATAAAATTTGTTTTATTAAAGAAAAACTATTATCATTCAATAGTTTTCTTGCGAAGAGTATGCTATAGAATGTGTAGCAATTATATAAAATACTGATTTAGCTTTGATTTAAAGAATATAAAACTACACTTCTACCGAATCCAAATTCTACTCAAACTACTCATTTGCGAAGAGTAATTTCTACGCGTTTCGACTTCTACCGATTCCGACTTTTACCCATTCTAGTTTTGTTTAAAAATAGCGTGCAATCTACAAAATTTCAGCTGGACTCTTGCCATGGGCGGACGTCAAAAACATGACAGTCGACAATGTTTTAACAATGCATTTATCTAGTGGTGCATTTTCTTTGGTGAGATATTTACAGGGGATAAGGCCGCAAGTAATAAATCTGTTTCTTTCTTCTGGTAGTATGTACTAAGTACTTGTCAAAACGTCTCAATCGAGTCTCAATATAATTAAAAATGGAGCGACACTCTTTTCCACTCTTGAATAATCATTCTTATTAAAGTTTGCAAAGAACTTTTGTACCTACAACAAAGAATATCAGATTTTATAAAAGTAATATTCTATGCAGATGGCTTGTTTTATTTCATTTTTATATTCTTCAATAAACTTGAAATAGTATATTACTACCGTGGGTGGAAAGGGTTTCATTTCTGTCGAGAGAAAAAGATGGTTTACCAAGGCGCGTAGCGCCGCGGTAAACCATTTCTCGAGACAGAAAGGAAATTTCCACCGAGGTTAGTATACTATTTTATTTACAACTGCTTACGTTTATGTTTAGTTTAAAAAAAGCTTTAATTTTGTAAATTAATATTATTCATTGTTAACATCTTAGTTAACATGATTATTTTTTTTAAATTTGTTACCATGGTTACATTACAATTGCTTGACATCGAAGTAAAAAAAGAGTTATTTTTAATTTTCAAAAAATGTCATTTCTCGGATTATTTTAAAGTCTTAAACCAACTAATATTAAAAAAAAAACATAATGTCGGATAGTGATGACGAATGTACAGAATTAAAAGAGTGTGCACAAAAGGCCGAAGAGGATTTGCCCCCACAAAAGAGTTAAATCCGACTTGTTTTCATTACCCAGGCGGGTAATAGACAGCTTAATAAAACTAATAAAGTGACATTTTCCAACTTTTAAAAAGTCAGAAATGTTATCATTTCATATGCAGTTGTAAATAAAATAGTTATTTTAGCTAGGTATTTACTTAAAAGCACGATACGGTGGGTTATGTTTTTGCATCTTGTTAATTTTTTATTCTCTTTTAGTAGCACGCTATCTTAAAAAGTAAATTTTAATAACTCCTCTTTTTATATTTTAAATACAAAAAAACAAAAGCAAATTTGATATTTCCATTCAAAATAAATACATAAATAAAAAGAAACATTTTTAGTAAGGAAGTATCGTTATTCTTTTACTTCAAAATTATTTTTGTTAAGAGATTATTAATGTATCAAATTGGAATTGGTGTCAAACATAGCAAGAAAAAGAATAAATTATTGTTAACTCCAAGGGGAAAAGACTCAAACTTTTCAAATGCAAATTCATGGAGATTTAACATTTTTTCTCATGTCAAGTTTGCACTGAATTTATTTATGAGACTATTATTCATTTTTGCTAAATTTAATACACCTCCTTTCAACGTTAAAATAAAGACTCCTTTCTTAGTCAAGCAGTATATTTATTTGCTATATAAAAGCGACAACAACTTTTTATAAAATTCTTTACAAAAAATTTGCAGTAAAATAATCATTTTTCATAAAGAAGGTGCGTTAAAATAACCCTTCAAAGGGGAATGTCGCAAAGCATAGAAACTGTAGTTATGTAATGTTGGTTGTCTAGAATCAACAAAAAACAGCACTTTCTGGTCATTGCCCAGTGGGTTTATAAGAGTTAATTTTAATTATAAATTGTGCTTACCAGCAACATAAATAAACAAAGCACAAGTTGACATATTTTAAAGGTCCAACAATTAGCGTTTACACGCTGAATTTTGGCAATTTAAAATTTTGCATTTTATATTGTCAAAATTCTGTATTTAAACGCTTATTGATAGACCTTTAGAATGTCAACTTGTGCTTTGTTTATTTATGTTGCTGGTATGCACAATTTTTTATCAAAATTAACTCTTTTAAACCCACTGAGCAATGATCAGAAAGTGCTGTTTTTTGTTGATTTTAGGCAACCAACATTACATAACCACGCTTGGCGACATTCTCCGTTAAATTACCCAAGGATACATTTAAGATTTTATCTTCTAAGTGAATTTGTCCTGCAGAATAAGTCACAAAAGGTATTTCAGTTGCACCAAATAAATGTTGAATTTTGCCAGAATCCCTTCAAAGAAGTATCAATGACCGAGTTTAAATTGGAGTCCTTTAACAGTGAGAATGGAAAAGAGATCTGGGAAATGTGATGGAAATAGGAGAAAGGTAAATTTGAGCTTCAGATGTTCGCTTTTCAGTATCCTTCAATGGATACTAATTTTAAATATTTACACAAGTAATAAAACTTTTATGTGATGCTCTGAAAGTGGGTGCAAATAAGGTGCAGATGCTTTTTTTAAATCTGATCAATGATGCTGTTTTACTGCATTAAAAAGAAAACTTTAGTTACTCAATTTTAAATTTAGATTCTTTGTGTATAAATCAATTTTAATAAGTTTGACGTGTAAACAGAAAACACATTTTGTGCAAGCATACAAATAAAAAATTAACCTTGATTTTCGGGCTCAGGTCGTGAAAACTAATTTTAATTTTTGACTTCCTATTTTTCTCATCCTACATTTTTATTCTACTCATGTTTTTAAGCATAAAACTTAAAGAATAATTTTTGTATTGCTAGTAATCGTCTGAATATTTTTAAAACTATCCAATGCTTTTCCAAAATTTGTTGTTTATTGAGTTAAAATCTTTTAAACATTTTAGGTGGCGCCAACAAAAACCTAACAAAACATCGTTTTTGAAGTATAAATAAATTCACGAATAATTAATCCCAAATGCTGCTGTCAAAATTAATGCACTCATTGAAGCAAACGTGATTCCCAGTGTTAATTATCAGTAGTAATAGCACGTGTGCTCTATGAATTATCGATTATTAAATGAACGAGTGCTTGTTGCATAGCAGTGTCCCGCAAAAGTAAGGGTGTTGTCCAATTATTTACCGAGTGCGAAGCACGAGGTGAATAATTCAAAGAAAACACCCTTACGTTTAAGGGACATTGCGTATTCAACAAGCACGAGTTCTTTTAAAATCGAAAATTTATCAAGAGCACGAGGGCTATTCGACACGATTATTTCATTTATAAATACTACTTACCCAAAAAAAGAATATTAATTTAATTTAAACACTGAATACGACTAACCAAAAGAACAATTTTTGGCAAAATTAACAAAAAATTATAACGTTGACTTCTATCCAGGTAAATTAATTCTCTGTCAGTGCTTGACAACGGGCTATTTCAGTTCAGGTTGTTGCCTACGGGTGATTTCCAGTATAATTCGCAGTAAAATGCTTCAAATTTTGGCATTAACCTCTAATTTGACATATAAATGTAATAATCCATTATATTGGGTGAGCAAATAAAAACGGTCTCTAAGTAGGCAATGTAAAATCTGTCAATTAACAATATTTTGACAATCCCCATGGCCTACTTATTGGTCGTTTTTATTTGCTCACTCGATACTTCTCGCAAATCAAAAACTAAATTGAACTTTTGTAAGCATTTTTTCTGAAAGTTCAAAATGGTTTAATGTTCGATGGAAAGCATGAATATTTGCTCTACGATAATTTTTGACTATTTTAAAATTTTCAAAACAATCACACTCCTCGTTTTTTACTTTGTCTGCGAAGAGTATAATAAATATACCAACTATATAAACTTTTCCCACAGCATTTATTATTTTAATTAGAATAATGTGTTTGTGTGTATTATTTAATTATTCTAACTATGTCAAATTAGGAATAAAAATATTATTTTTTTAAGGAAGTTGATATCGAGTTTCTACCTACATTATTTAAATCTTTCTTAACTAACATACCTAATGCATATTTCCTTTGCGTGATTTTTTATATTATTTTAGGTACCCTGGTGCTATTAAATATTCTTGATAATAAAATCATAAAAATTTATCTTTGTACTAGAAAACTGTAAAATTAATTAATTATTTCAGTGAGTACATAAAATTCATTGTAAAAGCACATTTTATGAACCACCTACACAGCTCCGAGGTCGACCTTGATATTCTTGCCAAAGTTAAAAGATAAATAGCTATTACCAATATAAATAAATGACCCAAATTTTCCACGGAAATAGCACAACATCCGTATAAGATTTAATCGAATATTCAAGAAAATTATTAAAGTTTATTGTCGCTTATTCAAAAATACAAGTTTTAATAATTATGAATAAAACTGGTAAAGTAAGTAAACTCCCCAAAGTAAATCCCACTCAAACATGTCAGTCATTTAAATATTAATAAAATTTAAAATAATCCGTCAATATTTAGTTGTTATGGCTTTATATTTCTCTATTCTATTGGACCAAATAAGTGTTAAAAATGATGGATTATTTTTAAAAATAATTTAAAACACAAAGCTCATATTTTATGGTCATAACTTTTCAATTTAATCTGTTATGGAAATAAATGTAAATCCTCGCCAACTAAAGCAAAGTTTTGTTTATTCAAAAAGTTGAGAACTGCTTATTCAACCAATAAACCACTATAATTTAGAATAAATTTTCCATTTTCCATTAATAATTATTATTTTCTAGTGCAAATGACATTCATAATTTGTAACGATCTGCAAGAAAAAAAAATACAATGGGCGTTACCAGCTACCTAACAGCATTTTGTTCATTATTGGAAATTATCATTTTCACACATTAACGGAAAATGTCGCGGAGCATAGAAACTGTGGTTATGTAATGTTGGTGGCCTAAAATCAACAAAAATTCTGGTCATTGCTCAGTGGGTTAATAAAAGTAAATTTTTATCAAAAGTCGTGCTTACCAGCATCATAAATAAACAAAGCACAAGTTGACAAATTCTAAAGGTCCATCACTAAGCGTTTAAATACAGAATTGTGGAAATTTAAAATGCAAAAACATAGTGGTTATGTAATGTTGGTGGCCTAAAATCAACAAAAAACAGTACTTTCTGGTCATTGCTCAGTGGGTTTATAAGAGTTAGTTTTAATTAAAAATTGTGCGTACCAGCAACATAAATAAACAAAGCACATGTTGACATTTTCTAAAGGTGCATCAATAAGCGTTTATATACAGAATTTTGACAATTTTGAAGCACTATTTTTTTGCATTTTAAGTTGCAAAAATTTAGTTTTTAAACGCTTATTGATGGACCTTCAGAATATGCCGCACGCATATGAGTGCTACAAAGTTTTTTCCGCACGCAAATTACTTTACTGCACTTTTTCGCACACTTGTAGAAAAAAGGTATTCAATAAAAGTCTAGATAAAAGTTTAAAAATAATGACGTTATGTTATTAATGCTCTTTTTTTAAAGTTTGCATCCTAAATGACGGGTAGAAATGTCAAATTATCTTTATTTCCTTAGCTAATTTTGGTTCAGTTCAGATAGAGTTTATTCGCGCGATAAAAGCGTTTTAAGTGTGATTTAGAGTTAAATTAAATTAACTCAACGCCACTCAAAGCTACTTTACTCCACTTAACTTGACGCGACTAAATTAAGGCATTTATAGTATAAATTTACACGTTAGTTTACAACAAGCTAATTTAGTAAACGCCATCTGTCGGTAAATGTTAGAATCGTCTTATTTCTTTAAATATACAGAAATTCATCTGAAATTCTTCGATTATCTTTGTAATTTTAAAAAATTGGTCTAGTAGCCGATAGATGGCTCTAGTGAAGGGCTTACTTTACATTGAATTATCAGAAATTAACCAAAATTAAGAAATAGAACCTTAAGTAAACGTCAAGTTAAGTTAATTGGATGTGTAAATGCGATTTCATCTTTCGTATAATTTATTTCAGTCGCGATACGTTAATTATAAGTGAAGTTAAGGTAATTCATCTATAATTCAAGCTTTATCTTTCACTAGTAATATAAAGCTTATTATAAGAAATTATCAGAATTGGGATTCAAATCTGAATTCATTTTGATGGTGAAAAATGTTTAATAACAATCAATGTTTGGTATTTACCAATGAATAGACATGTATAATGTATTCTATTCTAATGGATAATATTTGGAATATTGATACGAAGCCACAACACTCAATTGATAGAATTGTCAGAAGCTATACTTACCGCGGCAGGTAGGGGATGATGTATAATAGATCAATACAATGTAATAATTTGATTTAGATATTAGCTATGCTTAACTGAAAGCCAGACTATATCTAATAAATTATCTATACAAAAAGCTCAAGCAAGCCATTCGCAAATTGGATTATAAATTATGTTGGAAATGCTTGAACTGTTACGCCTTCATTCGATTTCTTTTTTACTATACTTTATACCGGCTATAATCCTATAATTCTTTTATTACCTATATATCAAGTGACATTTTTTTAGCCTTAAATATCGCGGGATAGGTATTTGATTCTTTGGTAAATGTTATGTCATCATTGTGACCTATATAAAATACAAACCCGTATTATATTCATCATAAATTTCTTAAATTTATTCCTCGATTTACTCTATCAACAACGGGGTGTCGTTTTTCTAGACCCTGGTAATATTTGAAGAAGAGACTTACTAAAAGTAAAAAGGTTGATTTATAGAACGTAACTTTCACTTTACTTCTGCTTTACTTTGACGTAACTTAACCGAAAATTAAATAAAATACATGGAAATGTATTGGCAAATTTATACTTCACTTTAGCGCTACTTTGTTGATTTATTTAGCTTTAAGTCGTATTAAGTCGTACTTAGTCGAAAGCCGAGCTTGGCCAATCATGCGCAAAATTTGCCAAAATGAGATATTCACCCTTATTGTCAAAATGTAAATAGTCAGAAGACACGAGTTCAAACACATGCGTTGTTTCCAATTTTACGTAACTTGGCAATCTATAGATTAGGTAAATTTGTTAAGTTAAGTGGAAATCACACAGGCATGGCCGAGCGGTCTAAGTCTTTGACCGGTGAAAATCGCAAAGTAGCCTGACTGGGTTCGATTCCCACTACCTCCAATAAAGTGTGGCTAGGCTTTAGAGGAGGTTGTTAGTTGTATGTGTCCGTGCTTATATGTATATTCTCAATTAGGCAGAAAATGTCAGAACGAGAGCACTACTGTGTGTGCCATTTTTTATTTACAACTTAAGTGGAAGTCGAGGTGGAAGTGAAGTAACACCGAAAGTGAGTGAAAATTACGTTCTATAAATCACCCTTTAGACCATTCAAAAGTACTTATTGGTCCTAAATTTCCAAAAGCAAAAATTAACTAGCTATTTAATTTTCGGGGTCAATTTTATTCACATTGTTAATATAAAAGAAGTTAATATGTTATTGTTTTTGGCAAGTAAATGTTTCATTTTTTTTAAAGGGGCTGAATTATAAAATGACAAATAATAAAACTTCCACTAGTTTTAAAAGCATTGTTTTTTTTTGTTTTTAATGGGATTTTCTAAATATGTAGAACATTATTTACAAAATATTTTATTTACATTTACATTTCGCATAATATTTTGTTTTTATTGCAAAAAATGTTTTTTGTAAAAAAGTGAAATATTTGCCTGCAAAAAAAATTGTTATTATACTTCATACTATTTTATTAAGCCAAACATTTACTTTTTGTTTTATAAGAATAAGAATATAATTATTTTATTAAAAAAATCAAACAAAATGAACATTTTAGTTATAAAAATTTGATATTTTTATATTACTTATGACAAATAAATTCTTACTAAATCAATTTGCAACCAAATAATTTTTATATAAGTTCCTAAAAATTTGCCGAAGTCTCCGGTACCTAAGACCATCTGGCAATGAGGAAATCATTTTAAAAAGTCGCAGCAACATTTGCAAATGCAATATTATCAAAAAGATGGAACACAGGTAGCTGTGGAAATCATTATAATACCACTTGGGCCAATTGGGGAATATTTTACTGCCTCCAGCCATGTATACGCCACCGCCCTTTTTAATCTTATATCCTGGTAGACGCAGCTTCATGGATTTACCTCCAAATTGCGTAGGAAATTAAACGTCAAATTGACAAATCTTGAAGCTCATTGGTGCTCATTTTTAACTTACTGTCATTGGCGCTAGTAACATCGTATTTAAATTATCGTTTAACTTACGAACTTACCACCTAACTTTATTTTCTGAAGAAATCATGTATAGTTTATACAGCGTCTTTACTCCAACTTATTTATCTTCTACCCCATCTCATACCTTTTGAAATAAATATGTGTTTATATACTATCTGGCTTATCTTTTATTCGGCTTAAATTATCTTAATCTAACCTGAAAAATACTAAAAATAAGCATTATTTCGTTGATAGTCAAGTAGTAAAAGCAAGATAGGGAGGCTGTACGTATGTATAGGATTTAAATATTTAAATTACGTTTTAGTTAATAGACACGTCAAGCCCTACGTCACAGTTCACAGAAGTGCATTAAAATACTATCTGTGAAATTTTTTTAGGCAACCAACATTACGGACCACAGAAAATGGTCAATTTTTTCTTATTCTGCGTTTCCAACATTCTTCTTTTTAAAACATTATTTAATGAAAAATATGAGAGTTTTTTAGGTCCCATTGGTGTAAAAATGTTCCGTTATATCTTATTTATGATATTTTAATTTAAAATTACACGAGAATCTACCGCAAGAATTAAAAAATCCCTTATTAATCTGATGATGATAATCACCCACCAAGATGTCTGCTTTAAACGCGAATTGTTTGAGAAAGCAACCATATCAAGGAGTATGGTTTGTTCTAGGTAATAGAAAAAAATGTTAATTTTACAATGGTACTTACCAGACGTTTAAAATTTACATCTTGGAGGGTGCACAACATTAACACATAAACTGTATATCATAGAGCTTTACAATGAACTAAACTTGAAATATTAAATTTAAGACATTATAGCACATTTTAATACCAAGGGTTCCCTAAGAAAGCCCCTTATTTTCACAAAAGATTGTTCTAAAAATGTGGCTTAATCTGACAGAATTAAAATTCTACTTCACAGACAGTTTTTTAATGTGGATCTGTGATTTGTGACGTAGGAGTTAAGCGTGTGTATTAAAAAAAACACAAGTAAATTTACAAGTGGCATGGCGCCCAGACCGGACATTGATTCTTAAGACCAAAATAACTTTGGCATTTCGTACAGTGTATTATTAGTCTATTCTTAGAATGGAACTGATTATGTTATGCTTGACTGAGATAGTTACTTAAGTCACATTATATCACTTTATTTTATTTGTTTTAATTGTAAACAAAAATAAAACATTAGATGTAAATGATACAGGTAAAACAATTCTTCTGCAGACTGTGTCGTTTAACTAAGAATAAAGGAAGTAAAATTAAATTATAAATATGGAAATACTTATCCTGAGTTCAGGAACTAAAAAAAATTAAACAAGATAAAATTTAGAAACTAAAACAAAATGTCAAAAATTAAAAAAGTTTTGAATGCTGGCAAATCTTTAAACAACCCGTTTTCTACAGGATTTTAATATAGATTTCTGTTTTTGATTGAGAAAGAGATTGATAAAAAACGAGAATATGGATGTATAATCCCATAGAAATATCGGGCAAAAGAATTTACTACCTTTTCAAATATGCAAAAACAATAATTAAACACTAAATAATAACTCGTTGGGAACTTAACACAATACATCCTTAGACGTAATTACATAAAAGTATTATTAAACCAAGAGTTTTTCAATGCAAATATACATCATTATGATTAATTAAAGTGATCTATTTTGATAACTGTACCTCGTAAACGCGCATTGATTGTTGAAACAAGAAAACCAGGTAAGATTGTGAGAACTTTGTATACAGGACATATCAAATTTGAAAGAAAACATACAGGGTTTTTAATAAATGAAGCATAAACGCGACGGTACGTTATTGGGTCATGCCTAGGGTTTTTTTAAAAAATGTTGAAAAAAATCCATCTCTATACCCTTTAAAATATAAGGTCCCAAAGTGCAAAACTTCAAACGCTTATACCTTAAAGATAACAGCACATATTAACAAAAAAAATGGTTTTACACAAAGCTACAGTCTATCTTAAACTATTCCACCATTTGTTTATCTTTTAAATGGTCGAATTACATTTTTATAATCAATTTAATTTTACAAAATTTTTATAAAATGAAGCTGACAACAACGTCAATAAAATCTAATGCAAGAGTGTATGATCAAGACTCATAGATGGGATTTTTAGATATATTTTCCTAGACTGTATTGCCAAATTTATGCAACTTTGTTCGAATTTTCCTTAATGAATATAACAGTATTTTTTGTATTTTTTTTAATTTTCCAGGAATGTCTAGGTATGCCCAATCAACGTACCATCGCGTTTATGCGCCAATTTGTGGACATTCTTTAGTTCATATTACTTTATCGTCAGATAAGATTCTTTTTTTGAGAATCTAACATTAATTTTATGTACCTTTTGAAGGTGAAACGAATGAATTTTTGGAAATTCTAAAGGTAATTTTTCCATAAACAAATTTGAAATATTTCATAGTCTTGCTAAATGTATGTAATCTCCAAATGTGAGGTAGCCAATTTAAATATTTTTTTCGCACTTCGTTTATTAAAGACATTCATTAACGCACTCCAAATTGTTGATTAATGACCCCTATTAATGCATAGTGACGACGACCATAGCAACGCTTTACTATGCTCTAAGTTACCATCTATGTTCGTACATTACAAATGTTAAATTAGCTTTAATTACGGTTTAAGCAACAAAAACCAAAAGAAATTCAATATTTACCGTTGTATTGAATGAGAAGAAGGCCCTTTTACCACATTTAAGAAAATAACATTTATTTTATAATCATAATAAACAAAAGTTTGGTATCTGTTCTTCTTCTTCTTCTTCAACTTTAATAATGATGAATGGCTCACGCATTGTTTGTGCCAGTTGGTAACATAACTGTTTTTATTTTATAATTTATTAAATAATAATGTACGAATTGCGAAAAAGCATTGTAACCAGTTCGTATGTTAAATGGCGATTAATAAACTCACTTATTAACAAGCTCGCCGATCGCTCGCTTGTTAAAACCGTTCGTTTATTAATCGCCCTTAATTAACACACTTACTGGTTAAATAACTATTAAATGAGATCCTAGGTATACATTTTTGGTCCCAATGCAGTTTACTGGAAAATCTAGTTACAAGAAAAAACATCCCAAAGCCATCTAGTATTCAGTCACAAGTAGTCCTTCATCTGGCTCTATTATTGCGCCCTGTTATGTACACTGAATTTGACTTTAGAATATTATTAGGCATTATTTTGGGATGCCTCCACCGTGCGGTGGACATCTGGCATCATGTGACTTTGGCCGCCATATTGGATTTTATGTCAAATTGACATAATTTTTTTTCTCGGTAACGGCTGGCCCGATTTAAATAATTTTTTTTTTGTTGGATTTCTTATTTTATAAGGAACAAGATACTTTCTTTAGAATTTTTGATTTTAATGTAACAACTGATATAAACGCCCAAAACTTGATTCGAAAATATGCGCTACTACAAAATGGCCTATACTTTTTTTAATAGGTATATTTAAAAAATAAATTTTATATAAAAGTTGTTGCCCTATTCAATAGCCATCATCCACTTTTTAAATTTTTACAATATCTTTAATAATAAAGGTTCCATGGCCCACTTTTTCCAAATAAACAGGGAGATTTTGAAATGTTAAAAACGGCTAGAATGTCAAAATCAAAAAATTTTTGCATTTAGAAGATACATTAATTAGTTGTCAACATTTTTAATAATTTTTTTTTATTTTTCAATAAAAAATAAAGAAAATTTTTAATGAAATTCAATTTGATAATTTTTAACAATTTTTGTTTCCTGGTTTTTGGTGTCCACTTTTTTGTCACGTACTTTTTTTAAAAAAACGTTTTATGAAAATTGTTGCTCTATTCGATAACCATAATCCACTTTTAAAATTTTTACAATACCTTGATTAATAAAAAAAATATGGACCACTTCTTATTAAAAAACACGAAAATTTTAATGCTAAAAACCGGAAAAATTGTCCAAATTAAAAAATTGTTACATTTGAGAAATAAAATAATTGGTTAACATTCTTTAACGTTTTTCCTTAATATAAAACGAGCAAAATTATTGCCTTTGTAACAATTAATATATAAAAATGCGCAAAAATAGGCTCTTTTAATATGATCTACCACGGATGAAGAATTGGCTGCTTTCCTTTACCGGTTTTTCCATCGTTTTTATCAAGAAAAAACGTTAAAGAATGTTAATCAATTATTTTATTTCTCAAATGTAACAATTTTTTAATTTGGATAATTTTTTCGGTTTTAAGACTGGTTTTAAGCATTAATATTTTCGTGTTTTTTAATAAGAAGTGGGCCATATTTTTTTTATTAATCAAGGTATTGTAAAAATTTTAAAAGTGGATTATGGTTATTAAATAGAGCAACAATTTTCATCAAATGTTTTTTTAAAAAAAGTACCTGACAAAAAAGTGGACACCAAAAACCAGGAAACAAAAATTGTTAAAAATTATCAAATTGAATTTCATCAAAAATTTTCTTTATTTTTTATTGAAAAATAAAAAAAAACTACTAAAAATGTTGACAACTAATTAATGTATCTTCTGAATGCAAAAATTTTTTGATTTCGACATTTCAGCCGTTTTTAACATTTCAAAATTTCCCTGTTTTTTTGGAAAAAGTGGGCCATGGAACCTTTATTATTAAAGATATTGTAAAAATTTAAAAAGTGGATGATGGCTATTGAATAGGGCAACAACTTTTACATAAAATTTATTTTTTAAATATACCTATTAAAAAAAGTATAGGCCATTTTGTAGTATCGCATATTTTCAAATCAAGTTTTGGGCGTTTATATCAGTTGATACATTAAAATCAAAAATTCTTAAGAAAGTATCTTGTTCCTTATAAAATAAGAAATTCAACAAAAAAAAAATTATTTAAATCGGACCAGCCGTTACCGAGAAAAAAAATTATGTCAATTTGACATAAAATCCAATATGGCGGCCAAAGTCACATGATGCCAGATGTCCACCGCACGGTGGAGGCATCCCAAAATAATGCCTAATAATATTCTAAAGTCAAATTCAGTGTACATAACAGGGCGCAATAATAGAGCCAGATGAAGGACTAAAGTGCCAACTTAGATAATAAGTTAGACAATGGTAAAGTGCCTTGAACAAATTGCATTCTATAAACCTGATAGCGAAACTCTGTAAGTTCACTAATGCAATTCAGAGAAGGTGTAGTTAGAAAAAAAAGTTTTGGCATCAAAACTTAATTTGTCTCTTTTTGGTAGATATTTCAACTGATGATGTCTAGTGGTGGGGTCTAGCTTTTGTTTTCACCTTCTTCAAAAAACTAGTCTAAATGGCCTGCAGCCTATTTAAAAACTAACTTTTGTAATAGAGTACTGTTTGTTTATATGTAGGTCATGAATATTAATAAACAAACATTACTGATAATCAATCTTTTATAGGACACATCGCATGACGTTAAAATAAGTTGTAAAGTGCGAACTTTCCTATTGTTTTAATTTTCTTTATTAAATCTAAACTAGTCACTCTAGTAGATTGATAAGTTGTGCAATTTTTCTAAAATCTACCACTTGCAATCTTGAGTTATGTTGAACAATATAGCAAAGTCACATACAAAGGAATTCTAAAAGAAAACCAGCACTCTAAGAAAAGTTAAGAAAGGAAAATTGATTACAAATATACATTATAGTTCCCATTGAACTTGTAAATTTATTACACCGTCAATTTGTCTATTAAATTTATTTATTGCGTGGGTTTACTTACCTGGTAATTATTTTTAGAAATAAAATTTTCTTTAACTTTTATAATTTTTCAAACTTTTAGTAAATCCCTGTCTGTCCCTTTAACAATGACAATTTCTATCATTTTATACACGTAATACATAAATTTTATTTTTTGCAATATCTTTGATGCTATAAAATGTTTGTATTCCAAAAATAAAGCTATAAAATTTCGGATATGAGTATATCTACAATAAAAAGTTTTTTCAATCACAGTGTGCTAGGGATAACATTGAAATTCATTTAGCGCGCACTTCAAAACAAAAGACATTCGATATGTACTTGGAGGCATCCTATTTTGAACTCAAATTCAATAAGCGTAACGTCATAAATAAATAGAAATACCCGTAAAATATATTATATTGAAAATAAAAGTTTTGCGCAGATAATGAAACGTGTGGAGCATTTTTAACGGGGTTAACAATGATGTATTGATGGTTGACTATAAATAGGGAAGGTTGATAATAAAAATGTTTTTTTTATCTCTTACAATTACAGATATATTTACCCAAAAATTTTCCTGTCTTATTTTCTTTAAACTTTTTGAAAATGATTTCATTAAGTTTATATTTCTGAAAGGGTCTAAAAACGTTTTTTGTTACATTGATTTGCGATTGAAAAGAAGGTTTAAGTGGATTATAACTTCTTTTGATTATGTACAAAAGATTGAACACACACAAAAGTAAATTAGATTCGAATGGAAATAAAAAAAATCGTTCCAAGTCATTTGGTATACGTTTGTGGTTAGCCTAATAGCCGCTCTAAATTTCGGATCCGAAAATAAGTGAACATTAATTTCCAAGTAAAAATAATACTACAGTCAATCTGTCCTAAATAAGGGGGGTACATCGACAAAATTCCTGGTAGGGCCGCCTTTTTTATATGATGTAACTGGATGTCCAAAGAGTAAAACCCCAAATTGGCGTATATCTACCTATTGCAGAAACGGAGTTATGGCCCCCCAAAGGGCCCCCTTTAATTTATCACGCTGGAACTGCACCAAATTTTGCAAATAGATGTCAAATAAGGTTTTAAAAAGATTTTTATAAAAAAAAATCTCTAAAAAAATTCCTTCACCCCCTAAATAGCCCCCAAAGAGTAAAAACCAATCACGTTGGATTTACACCAAATTTTGCAGATAGATGTAAAATGAGATGCTAAAAAATATTTGTTAATAACTTTTTCTCAAAAAATAATTCCTTCGCCCCATAAACAAAGGGGGCTTTTAAGGAGGGCATTAAATTATTTTTTTCAAAAAAAGTTATTAACAAATATTTTTTAGCATCTCATTTTACATCTATCTGCAAAATTTGGTGTAAATCCAACGTGATTGGTTATTACCCTTTGGGGGCTATTTTAGGGGGTGAAGGAATTTTTTTAGAGTTTTTTTTTCATAAATATGTTTTTAAAAGTTTATTTGACATCTATTTGCAAAATTTGGTGCAGTTCCACCGTGATAAATTAAAGGGGGCCCTTTGGGGGGCCATAACTCCGTTTCTGTAATAGGTAGATATACGCCAATTTGGGGTTTTACTCTTTGGACATCCAGTTACATCATATAAAAAAGGCGGCCCTACCAGGAATTTTGTCGATGTCAACATACGGATTGACTGTACTATAACAATATTCAGAATAAAGCAGAAAATGTGTGAAACGAAATAAAAATAAAAAAATGCTTTTAACAAAATCGAGTGTGATTTTAAGTTTTTTAATAATGTTTTTATTTTATTTGCAGGTATGTCACATAATTAACTTCAATTTAACCAGTTTATCATGATACTTAAGATCAGAACCAAATAAATATAATAATAAGGATTAAGGTAAGGCAAAGATATTATGTATTGTTATTATACAGGATTCTAGCAAAATTGTCAAAATAAAATTATCTTTTTATATCTCTGAGGAAAATACGGTTAAAATTCCATAAATTTGACAAATATGGTAAGAAAAATGCATTTAGTTAAAAACCTATATGATTCTTGCTAATATCTTCTTGCATCAGATTTTATTGAAATTGTTGTCTGCTTCGTTACACCAAAAATTTTAAAAATTTATAAAAATGCTATTTAACGATTTAAAAGACAAACATAAAGTAAAATAGTTTTAGATAGACTGTGCTTTTGTATTTGGCCACTTTTTTCGTTAATTTGTGTTGTTGTTTGCAACAACTTTTAAAATTTCGCACTTTGGGGCTTCATATCTCCAAGGGTACTATTAAGGCCGTATTAAAATGATCAACGCTTTTTTTCATTGTGATTATGTCCACATAGCAGTTAAATTCTCAGTGCGTTTAAATGGGTTACCCTTTTCTACTATTTTGTGATAATAACAGACCCATTTGTTGTGCTAAAACAAATAAATTTAAAAAACCAAATATGTTTTAACAATTCTTTTTACTTAAATTACTTTCTTAGTTGTATTTTTAGTGCAAAATAAATCTGACGCAGCCAATTTTGTTGTTGTCAAAGTGTCAAAATAAATGTGACAGTCTTAAAGCCCTATTTACACAGAGTAATTTTAAAAAAATCTAGTCATGTAGATAAAAAATCGATTACTTAAATACGACCGCAATAGTACTTATATTTTTTTTTTAATTTTCTGGAAATATCTGGGAACCCTTGGCAACCCTGCTTCAACAATGTACTATACAGAGATGCACCAATTTCAAACACCCTGTATATTGCTTTTTTACCATAGGTTTTTTAACTACAAATTAAAACGATATTATTCAGATTTCAACACTTATATGAAAGATCAAATTGTAGTAGCAAAGAGTGCTGAGACATAGCAGTGAAGTAGAAAAAATGTTATGCTTCAGCGAATCTAAAACAGTGTGTGCGTGGGAACCAGCGGTCTGTACAAGACCATCCACCGCCTGCTTGTGTTTATAGAACCAGCTACAAAATAAGGGACTAGACTTGAAATACAGCTTTTGACAATTTGCAACAAAATGCTTCCTTATTACATTTTATTTACTTTGTTACATTTTATAACCATAATCAACAATAAAAAAAATATAGCTCAATAAAACTACAAAGAGTAAAGAATAGGAAAAATACATTTAGTTTTGTGCCAATTTGGACAATTCTTACAATTAGTAAAATCACAAAAGACTGATTTATAGTTTACGTGAACTTACGCCACTTAGAATTAACGTATCGTGAATAAACACAGAATTAATTGAACTATACGAAAGATAAAATCTCATTTATTGATCAAATTAATTTTAATTAAGGGACACATAGGTTATTTCTGTTAATTTGACTAATTTTGTATAAACGCCTTTGTTTTGTTTTTTACAAACGCTATCTATCGACTATTAGACAAAGTTAAGTGGCGTTTATTATTTTTAAATAGAGCTTGAATCTTAAAATCATAAATATTTATTATGGATCTTTCCTGTCGTAGGCTACAATCGCGGTCGATATACTTGGGAAACTAAATGACCACCAGCATCACAATGATTTGTGTCAATATGACGCATATCTGACGTTTTTCAAGTATAATGACCGCGAGGGTGACCAACGGCGGAAAAAGTAAATAGGCAGTCGAGATGTCACCTTTATTTTGAGTTTGCGCAGATTTAAACAATTCGAATCCCTTTACTTTGTTCTTGTACATTAAAGAGTTTTGTCCGGGAAGTATTGAGTGCTTTTCGAGTGACTCTACCTAGAGTAAGTTTGTCGAACTTGCCTAAAATCCAAGCATCTCGACTTAACACAAAATTCGTCAAATAAGCAGAATTAACCTTAAAGTGTGATTTATAGTTAAATTAAATTAACTTAATTTAGAACAGTTAACGCCACGTCCCATCGGTATGTTAGAATTGCATTTTTTACCGACATTAGTGTCTATTTTTTGATTATCTTTGTAATTTTAAAAATTTGGTCTAGTAACCGATAGATGGCTATAGTGAAGATGCTCACTTTCCCCTTAATTAGCTGAAACTTGTCAAAATTAAGAAATATAACCTATAAGTAAACGTAAAGTTAAGTTAATTGGATGTGTAAATGCAATTTCATTTTTCGTATAATTCATTTCATTTGCGATACGTTAATTATAAGTAAAGTTAAGTTAATTCATCTATAAATCAAGCTTTATTAACGCTTTTTTTAATTAGACCAAATTTGCTCTATAAAAATACTTTTGTAGGTATAATCTATTTTATTTTCTGCCAATTTGTAATACGTTAATCCTAATTGGCGTTAATCTTAAGTGGCGTTAATTAAAGTGTAAACTGGCCTTAAGGTTTAATTAACCCGGCTCCTTCGCCATTTTCAACTTTGTTCTTTTACATTAACCAAAGTTTATTAATACCTGCTATAAATCAGTAATTTATTTTATTAAATCATCCGACTGGTATGTCTCAATTTTTATTACAAAGTTGCTGAAGGTATTTTAATATATAAAAAAAAGCCTTTTGGGACGTACCGCATTCAAAATTGCATAAAACTGATATACGCACTTCGTTAGTTCATGACGTGAGGAAGGTTTATTATCGCAAAATTCCCAGCGGGACATTCTGTGCAGAGAGGGGAGTGCGAAATAAGAAAGGGGATGTTTTGCGCATTACCGCAATTATGGCATTAACTGAATAATATCCGGTGACAAACATTCAAATTTTTGGTAATATAATTTTGGTTTAAATTTCCTTATTTATATCCGTTGTGTGAAATTATGGGGAAGTGTATTTAGCTGACAAGCAAGTATCTCGAAATCTTTGGAAAATGAATGCCTTAGAGCGAACGTACAAAAACAATTTTGCACCAAGAACTAAGATAGAAAAGAGACCTCATTTAATTAATTAAAAGTACGATATTAATAACCTCTTTTAAGATCTTACATTCGCACTTGATAAATGTCATAAACATTTTCTCAACATTAAAGAAAATTGATTTAGAAAAATTGCAGAGTTCTCTGAAAAATTTCTTCTTAAGGGAATGTTGGAAAAAATATTTATATACAGGTTGTCCGCGTTTGGTTTTCTTTTTTAAATGACCAATAAAGAGTAAAAAATTAAAAATTGTTTCAGAAATACTGCCCTTTATAAGGTATTTTTCCCATGGTTTTTCCTCTGGCCCCCACCCCCCGAAGCAGATGCTTTATCAGTATATGAACATTGTCCATGGGCATCCCAAAAAGAACATTATTTGTACTTTTTTATATTATTTACAACTTTATTATATTCTTGAATGTTCATATTTGTCACATACCAACCCTTATACCTACTATGACTTGTAATGTTTATTAATAATCATACGAATATATATATACAGGATGTCCCAGAATTGGCGCCCAACCTGTATGGTACGCTGTTAGGGCATGCCTGGGGATTCCAGGAAAATTGTTAAAAAAAATCCATCTGTTATATTCATTGAGGAAAATGCGAACAAAGTTGCTTAAATTCGGCAACACAGTCTAGGATAATACTACATAGTCTAGGAAAATAAATCTAAAAATCCACTACCATCTAGACTATAAGGCCTCAAAGGTTAAAAAAAATGGTGGACAATAAAGTTTGACAACTTCCGACAGTTTATAAAAAGTTTGAAAGAAGTTTGAAGGAAAATGAAAAAAGTTTGAAAGGAGTTTGAAATTTTTCCAAAAAATAATTTATTTTCATTCTGTGTGTTAAAACAAGTTGAAACAAACAAAAACTCTATTGGTATGGCTAATTATTTTAAATTTTCATGATTGTTAATAAAATTCAGTGGTAAGTATTGATATTTTATTAAAATATCACACAAATTATAAATTAAACATTATTTTAGGAATGTAACGATGAAATAGTTTTAAAATAACATCAAAAAGAAGCAGAAGTTTCCCATTATAATCGAAACAATGCATAGGAATACAATAACCAATAATATTCTTAAAAAATATCATCATTCTTTCGACATCCTGCAGTTTAGCAGAGGTGCTATATACAATCAGTTTTTTTTTAATGTTATGGACGATTGGGCGAAGTGGACATGGAAAAAATACACGTACACAAGTTCATGGGGTAATTACGAGGAAACAAAGATTGAAACTGCGTTCTACGACAAAAATAAATTTATATAAAGTATACCTACACAAGTGAAAACAAGATCTAATAGTGTTGTGAAATGTCCGCCGAGAGAGACTCTTTCGGTTAGTTTGATTGGTTATTTTAAAATATAACTTCGCGCCATCGACGGCGTTTGCTTCTGCTTGTTAACGCCGCCATATTTATTTTACTTCATGCAGCTGCAGCCAAATATATTTTAAAAGAATTATGTGAATGAAAAAAGAGAGGTTGGGGCCAAAAAAGTGAAAGGTACCTCTCATACCGAATTAAGAAAAGCGCATGATCACTCCCACCATCTACCCGACTGACGACCCGGATTGGCCGAATATACGATTTATGTACATGCGGATTAACAACATTGAACGGCGAAGCGCCTCTCCTGTGGTTCGGTGGTTCGACGAAGGGCTTCTTCTTAAACGTAGTTCGACGTATTGCGAAGTGGGCGACGTACAAGATAATAACTCTATGAAGGTCCGATCCGAACTAATCGAAGAAACCTTGAACAAAGACTGGGTATCGTGCTTAGGGTGTAGTAATTAAATCCTTTTGCGTAGCTTCCTGGAAGTGCGAGTCTCCTTGTAAGCAGCTTTAACCAGGTGCGATGGCGTGTAAAGGACGAAGTACGTTAATGCCCACTTCGCCCAATCGTCCATAACATTAAAATAAAACTGATTTTATATAGCACCTCTGCTAAACTGCAGGATGTCGAAAGAATGATGATATTTTTTAAGAATATTATTGGTTACTGTATTCCTATGCACTGTTTCGATTATAATGGGAAACTTCTGCTTCTTTTTGATGTTATTTTAAAACTATTTCATCGTTACATTCCTAAAATAATGTTTAATTTATAATTTGTGTGATATTTTAATAAAATATCAATACTTACCACTGAATTTTATTAACAATCATGAAAATTTAAAATAATTAGCCATACCAATAGAGTTTTTGTTTGTTTCAACTTGTTTTAACACACAAAATGAAAATAAATTATTTTTTGGAAAAATTTCAAACTCCTTTCAAACTTTTTTCATTTTCCTTCAAACTTCTTTCAAACTTTTTATAGACTGTCGGAAGTTGTCAAACTTTATTGTCCACCATTTTTTTTAACCTTTGAGGCCTTATAGTCTAGATGGTAGTGAAAAATCCCATCCGTGAGTCTTGATTATACACTTTTGCACTAGATTTTTATTGACATTGTTGTCAGCTTATTTCAAGAAAATTTTGTAAAATTAAATTGATTATTAAAATGTTATTTGACCATTTTAAAGAAGAAAAATTGGTGAAATGGTTTAAGATAGACTGCAGCTTTGTATTAAACCATATTTTTCGTTAATACGTGCTGTTGTTTTTAAGGTATATGCGTTTAAAGTTTTGCACTTTGGGGTCTCATATCTTCGAGGGTGTATGAGATGGATTTTTGACAGTTTTCTGGGGATCCCTGGGCATGCCCCAACAACGTACCATACAGGTGGTGCGCCAATTCTGGGACATCCTGTATATGAGGTAGACTAAAAATGTTTAACTGATAATATTAAAAAATTGGTTTGATAAATCATAATAAAATTTACATAGTTAATAAAGGTAATAAAAACGGTTATTTTGAACCACTGATGGAAGCTCTTTTGAAGGCGAAGACTAGTATTGTTTATAAAAGTTGCCTATTTTTTTTGTCATCTATCTTGGAACTTAGCTTATTGGTTAAATTGACATTGAAGTTTCTCATTTGTCAATCAATGTCAAATGAACCAATGAGCTGCAGGTTGTAGATTTCTTGAATTAATTATTAAATCAAATGTTAATTGTTACATGATTTTACGTTAATCCACTATTAAGCTTGACTTATAGATGAATTAACTTAACTTCACTTATAATTAACGTATCGCAACTGAAATGAATTAAACGAAAGATGAAATCGCATTTACACATCCAATTAACTCAACTTTACGTTTACTTATAGGTTATATTCCTTAATTTTGACAAGTCTCAGCTAATTTAGGATAAAGTGAGCTTCTTCACTAGAGCCATCTATCGCAAATTTTTAAAATTGCAAAGATAATCGAAAAATAGACACTAATGTCGGTAAAAATACGATTTTAACATTTACCGATAGATAGCGTTAACTGTTCGTTTACTTATATAGGTTTTATTTCTTAATTTTGGCAAATTCAGCTAATTTACAATAAAGTGAGCATCTTCACTAGAACCATCTATCGGCTACTAGACCAAATTTTTAAAATTACAAAGATAATCGAAGAATGTCGGTAAATAACACGATTCTAACATTTACCGAAAGATGGCGTTTACTAAATTAACATGTTCTAAATTCACTTGTTAATTTATATTATAAATGCCTTAAGCTTGAATTATAGATGAATTAACTTAACTTAACTTAACTTATAATTAACGTATCGCGACTGAAATAAATTATACGAAAGATGAAATCGCATTTACTCATCCAATTAACTTAACTTGACGTTTACTTAAGGTTCTATTTCTTAATTTTGGTTAATTTCATCTAATTCTATGTAAAGTAAGCCTTTTCACAGAGCCATCTATCGGCTACTAGACCAAATTTTTAAAATTACAAAGATAATCGAAGAATTTCATATAAATTTCTGTATATTTACAGAAATAAGACGATTCTAACATTTACCGATAGATGGCGTTTACTAAATTAGCTTGTGGTTAACTAACGTATAAATTTATATTATAAATGCCTTAATTTAGTCAAGTCAAGTTAAGTGGAGTAAAGTAGCTTTGAGTGGCGTTGAGTTAATTTAATTTAACTCTAAATCACACTTTAATTTGTTCGCGTCAAGTTAAGTGGAGTTAAGTAGCTTTGAATGGCGTTAATTTAATTTAACTAGAAAATCTTACTTTAGTCTAACTCAAAGGACCTTAAGAAAGTATGTACCCTTTATAAACATATCGTCCACCAAATGTTTTTTCTACTTTTTTTACCCTCTAGTTATTTGTCATACACAAAAGCAAATTAAACGTGGACACCATGTATGCAAAAAATAAGAGAATGATCTAACCCCATTCACTGAAGTATTTAACCCATTTCTTGTTTATGCAAAATTGTTTATTCAGCAGATTTTACTATTTGAATAAACTTCGTTTAATGAAGTCACTAGGAATTTACTTAGATACTAATAAAAAGCTCAATCAAGACATAAAACAACTTTTTTAAAACAGTAATGTGTTTGTAATGATCTTTTTTAGGTATTTTCCGCGGTATTTTAAACCCACGTTTAAAATTGTTTTAGTTTTTCCTCCTTAGTGCCTATTTGGTGCCAATAATAGACCGATATTCCCCGAACGTGCCGACAATAAATTAGAAAAATAGGAAATAAAATGGGTCACGTAAATATTTGATGAATTCCTACAACATTTTGTCCCGGCGGCAGCGGCGACGCTGCTCGTCTTGCAAAACTCATAAGTTTCGCCCTACTTGCTTTCCGTCTCAATAATAGATATTTAGAGCGAGTTTAGGTTGTATTTTCTTTATTTATTTTACCCAAATGAGATGATTATTTTGTCCTTTGGTACAACATTTGTTACGGCTGAGCATATTGAATATTTTAAAACATTTTACTTAGCTCTTGAGTTCATTTTGTACTTGTTAGTTTTTGAGCCCTTAGTAAAACACGACACTTCTTAATAGTTACATTTGGTAAGGTATTGTTATACTCTTCGCAGACAAAGTCGAAGAGTATATTGCATTTGGTCGGACCTTCTCTAAAATCGTTAATATTTATCCGAGAGCAAACATTTTTGCAGATTTGTTCGTTTCATGACTTTTTAAGACATTTTTTTGTCCGTCTGTCTGTAACGAAATTTGTTATCACGATAACTGAAGAACGGTTAATTCAATTGACTTGATATTTGGCATAAAAATCAATCTCGTTTGTAGGAAGAACCCTATTGTTTTTGGACAAAAACAAATAATAAATAGAGGGTGGAAACCCCCCAAAGTTGAAACAAAAATTTCGGTTAATGTTAATAGCAATTTTACAAAAAAAAAATATTTTTAATAAAATTAAGATTGTATTTTTCCCTGTAAAAAAGCATCTAGTAATTTTTTTGTATCCCCACCCGTACAAGGAAAATAAGTTTTACGTATTTTTTCATTAAAATAAAAATTTTACCATGTTAATCATCTACATCTGCGAAGAGTATCATATAGAATGTGTAACAATTATAAAACAAAAAAAAGTCATAAAAAAGACCTATCTGCAAAGTGTAACTTTTTAAATAATCTATCCCTCTCACTGATCTAACTCGCTCTTGTTTCTAGTTGTAAACTAATGATGCTTACAAAAATCATTTAAAAAAATGTACTTCAATTATGTTTTATGTGCACAAATTCGTCCTTGCCCACTTCTGCCCTATATTAACTACTTAAATGTTTATCTTAAGAAGCCTATAATTTATTTATTTAAAGGTATCATTGCCGGAAGAAGCAAAGCTACGCATTTTATAAGTTTACATAACGTGATGAATTAAAAAATTATATAAAATCTGAAGTGAAAAGATTGGTTTTCTTTTAGGTATCCTAATTTTTCTTAAAGAAATGAACTAATAATTGAGGCATGTTGCATATAAATGGAAATTTTAAATTATTATTCTTATGGCTTTTTTATCATGTCAATTTTTCATCCAAAGCGCATAATTAGATAAGTTTAATTACGTTTTAAAATTCCATTTCGGTATTTTTGCTCCAAATTCTTCTGGCATGCCTAAAAGGAAAAATAAATAGTGTTCGTTTTTAGCCGCGGTTATGCAAATTTATATTTTAATTGCATTGCATTGTATAGTAATTAATCTTTTCTGTCTTAAAATATAATAAAACAACCTTCCTTTTGTTTAGTTTGTCTCAATTTGTGTAAATTTTGCTCTGGTTTTTAGTACCAAATATTAAAATAAAATTTAAACAGGTATTTACATTGTTTTTATTTTATAAAGTTCAAAGCATAAACGATGTAAAAAAACATAATTATAAAATACAGCAACGTGTACATTTTTAAGCAAATTTAAATTTGCTTCTTAAAAGAAACCCATAGGCATTCGTAAAAATTGCAAAAATTAGTTTAGACGGAAAATCCATGATTTAAATAACATTAAGCAAACATAACCTAAAATTTGGCTTCTGCATTTTAAGTTCTAAAATAGTATATTAAAACATAGATTTTTATAAGGAACGTTTTTTGGCACGCGTCCAGGTTTCCAATGGACAAAAGTGCTTAAAAACGGCTTATAAAACGAGTTTTTTATACTATTTTTTATATTTGATTATTTAATTCATTATAAAGCATTTTTAATTTGATTTAAAAACTCAAGATAAAATTTTGTTTTCATGAAGTTGGTACTTGGTAACATTTGACATTTTGAAATAAAAAGTAAATTTAAGTCAGACATTTTGAATAGTGACATTTGTGAACTTTACGCATTTAATACTACATGTATAGGCATTTTTACGAAAATGTAACCGTTGATATCGTTTCTCCAATTTTTCTAGTTATTCCCTCTACAAAAAAACTATGTGTCCCGATAGTTGAAAATTGTAAAATTTGTGAATAAAAAGTAACTTGCAAAGGAAGAATTCATCTTTTTGCATCAGGAAAACCAACCTATTAAAATAAAATTTTGGGTTTAATAATGAAGCAATTTAGCAACCTTAAAAAACCCAATTTCGAGTTTCATAATGTGCATATTATAGAATGCAAATATAAAAATGTGATTTGTGTAGGAATAAATCCTAAAATTCTGTGTAGTGTAAGCGAATTTATTATTGGATATAAATCGGAATTTTTTAAGCTAATGGTTCCTTACTTGGGTTTGAGGTATCTTATGGTTTTTTGTTTAATTTTGAAGCACTTTGTAAAGTCTGGTGATTATTCTAGACACCATAACACACTTTTAATAAAGTTTTAATAAATATTGGTTGAAATTAAAATGAGTGCATTTCGATTGGTTGCGTGGATTAATCAGTTAAAATGAATAATGGAATGATTAGCAAACTTTTAATCATAATTATTATCTGCAAACATAATAGAAATTATAAGTTGGAAATAACATATGTAATTTGACAAAAAGGCCTTTGTTTCAACTCGTCCAAATTCAGGATTTGCGTCCTTTAATAAAGCACTCAAGTTAATCAGTGTTCATTATCATTATACAATATGCATCTAGTTTTAATGGCAAAGAATCATTTACGAAGAGAGTGTTCGTAACGCAGAAGCTTTACAAAAAAAATATATAAACGTATGACACACGTTCAAAGGCTATCTAAGAATCCCAAAACCTTACTCAATAAAAGAGTTTTTATGAGTCAAACATATTCTAAACAATTTAATGCAATATAAGTTCGTTATGTATTTTATAAAAACCAAGTTAAATTTGTTGTTTGGACTGTCCTATCCTATACAATATGTTTAATAGTTTCTGGAGATTCACATAATGGACTAGTGAATTTCACTTATATAGCATATCATTGCAACGTCCGTGATACGTTCTAAGACGATTAACAGTACTCCAAATCTTCCTTGGCTGATCAAAACCTGAAACCTCTTGAGTGGGATCATCGATTAATTTCTTATTAGACACATCAACATTTTGCCAATTAAGTTTTCAAACATCGGATACTAAAAAGGGGTCTTGTACAAATTCCTCTAGCCATAGGGGTTTCTTGGATTTAAGCCGATTAAAAAGCAACCTCTGCCTAGGTTTATGGGAAATTTGTGCAACTTAAAATGTATCTTGTTCCACTCTCCTTTAGCAGCATGCCTTCTTCTAATGTCAGGGGGTGTTATGTTTGACAAGATGGGCCGATATTTGGACGGGTTAAAGAGGTGCAAACATTTCTAAGAAAAGTTTATATTCGGGCGACGAACTCTAGTAGAAAATAAAACTGACAAAAATAATAGTTCCTTCTAATTTTGCTTTGAAACAAACAACCTTCGTAAGTTCTTTCGTAAAGTTGGAGATGGACAAACGAACGGACAAATTTAGACTTGAGTTAGGTACTTAGGAAAGTCATAAGATTAACAAATTTAAAAGGACTTTTGCATTGGAATTAGTACTAACGATTTAAAAAAAGAATGATATTTTGCGAAACCAAAGCATTTTTTTGAGACATTTGAATGGTTTATTGTAAAACATACTCAAATGTAATCGAGGTTAGGTGGGGTGACTACTAAAATATGCTTGTCTTAACACCTTGGGGACATTTTCACACAAAGTTATTTGCGACGTACCTACCCTAACAACAAATTTAATACCTGTTATTAAAGCTTCTAGCAGGTCTTGACTGTCGCGTGTGTTACAGAAACAATTGGAACAGAGAAACACAACTAACGCAAACTTCCATTTAATTTGAATAAATTAATTTTATAAATTGAAGTGACAAACGAGTCTGTCTTTGTCTTTAAATCTTCCCAAATTTGCTTTTGTTTCAAATTATTATTGTAATTAATGTTTGTATATTAGATATGCGTTGAGGCAGTGTTAAGTGGTGTCGTGTTTATGTCAGTCATGTCGGAAAATAAATGTTTTTAGCACCTTTGAATTACGTAAGAGTATAGGCTTAACATTTTGGAGCAATTTGGATAACTCAACGCTAAGAGGTGTTGTTAATTTTTTAACGACATAAAATGTAAATACTATTTACACCGTAAACTTACGGGGGTTGTCTATTAAATCCAAAACCAGCCTATATTTTGCCTCTTATACAGTTATTCTTTGGAATTTCCAGACTTCTCTCGTAGAATCAACAAAACTGACTGAATATTCCCACCCCATAAATACAAACGGCACAAGTATTGAACATCCATTAAAAACTTTTAGAATCTGTTAAATTGGGGCATTCGGAATTGATTTAATATTCGGTTCCCGAAATTTTTTTCAAGTTGGATGTGTCTATTTGGTTAGCCTTTGGGTAATAAACAAAATTAATGCCCATAGAACCAGAAAAATGTCCCAATGTTAATACCCCAATTTAACAGATTCTGAAAGTTTTTAGCACAATGTTCTCTGGTTGGTTCTGGTGAGTTTGGGGACAGGAGCAGGAACCCTTAAACAAGTATTGTGTTCTCTGAGACTTTTTCGAACTGTTTGCAACAAAATACCCTTGTTTTAAGCCTCTAGTGGTTTATTTTGTAACATTCTGAACGTAAAATCTCGTATTCTTAGTCGTGTTAAACGAGTATATCGATTCTTAGTGGCTATTGTAATGCGATTTTTTTCTTGTATAGTCTTTTTGTATACCTTTGTAACAATTATCTTCACTTAAAAAGGTGCAATGTTGCAAATCTGGCAATCGGCTCTCCTCCGTAGATGAGACTAATCCAATAACTACTTGGTCACTAAAATGGCATCCAAGGCATTGGGCAGCAACCATCATTACTAAACTTAAAAAAGGTTTACAATTTTTAACTGTATTACCCAAAAAAACCCTGCAAAAGTTCAGTAAATATTGACTTCAAGAAACCATTTCTTTTTTCTTGGTAGATTTAAAAAAAATAGGCAATAAATGGCAACTTTTTTTGTTTAATATTGATGTTCTTAAATCCAAAAAAAAGTGGTAACTGAAAAATCTTCAATCGAAATAAAAATTAAGTTTCTAGGAAAAAAATTGTGGGTGAAACATCAATACTTGTGCGGTGTGTATTATTAAAAAGCTATGTAACAAAAATAAGAGTGTAAGATTGTCTGTCTAAAGATTATATTACCTACTAGGCGTATTAAAGAATCATCCCAACGGATCTGATGAAGATCTCACCAAGATCATCAGTGCTCATTTCACACGATTTGCGATTTTGATTCGAGTTCCACAAGTCAATTCCACTTGCATTAGATGGCCGCATGGGGTGAATATTATTGCAACTACCTACCGAGGAAAACTTGATGTAATTTCATCAATTTCTCCTTGGCTATGACTTTATCCAGAGTTGGATTAGAAAGGTATGCGAACTGGGAACTGGGAATTTGAAGCATAACCAAATTTTATCGCAACGATGCGACCCTTCCCGATAATTTAATAAATCAAGTCCATCATTGGCGTGGCATAGCGGAAAAATTTGTTCACACTTACTTAGACCTATGATTTTGCATACAGTTGGTCGAGCTAGCTGACCTTATTTAAAATACAGGCTGTCCACGATGAATGTACTTATTTAAAAAAAAACATGATACTCGTTACTATAGCATTCCAAAGTTTGGTCAATCTTAAAGTTAGGAAACTTTCGAAGCAAAAAAATCGAGACCGACGCTATTATTGGGAATGTAATACTAGTTTTAAGTTAAAGCGCATTCTATAAAAGACACAAGTTTCGAAAAACCAAGACCGTGCTATGGGCTACTTAATGCATTCATTGCTTATTTACGTAGATTGACCAACACTACATGGTAAAATACAATGTTCTATGAAAATCCAAAATAAAAGTTGTCAGAAATGTTTTTATTCATCCCCATCAACTGCCCCACATTTAAGAATTTTGTTAAGGCTATAGATTCACATTTATAAATGGGATGATCTGTGCACTCAAAAGTTCGTAAAAGTCATCTCCCTAAAGTCAGTTATTTTCGAAATTTCAACAAAATATGTAAAAATACGAAGTAATACATAAATAACTATGATTAAAAATATTTAGGATAATGTTTGTGATGCATAGTGGTACTGAGTGCAAAAAATAATACAAAAATGGTAAAATAGTACTTTTAGTTTTTTTTTTCTACATTAAAATCTATGAACGAGCACATCTCTATTAGGAAAAAGCATAAGTTGCAATTTTAATTATTTACAAACTTAAAAAAACCATGGTAAATTAACGTATTATGGTTTGGCATAAACCACGTAATGTATTAAACCAAAAAATGTATACGTAGTAAAAAAAAAAAAACAAAATAGTATAATGCTTTTTGAAGTCAGCTTTTCAACACCACATTTAGTTTTAATATACGGTGGGGCCCTCATGTAGATGTGCTATTTAGTGGAATTGGCGGAAGCTAAACGGAGATGACTTATACGACCTTCTAGGAGCACAGATTAGAAGATCTGTGAATTTGAAACTCTAGTCCTAAAACGGTTTTACCAAAATAGTCGCGTTAAAGTAGCATTTCACCTCTAACTTTGGGGAAACTTAATGGATTGACAAAAATAAATTTAAATCACTAATAAAAACTAAAATTGCGCTACTAGTCCTTCCTAAATTTTTTATACTCTTCGCAAACTGTATCACGCTTATTATTAAATCTACAAAAAAAAATATTCCTATGAAAATTAAAGAGAATAAAATTTTGTAATATAAAAAAATATTACCCCCTCCCCCCGAGCTTTGCCCCCTTATAGCCCCCCAAATTTTAAATATTTTTTTTTATGCTTATTTTTTAAGGAACAAAAAAATCATTCATTAATTACCAAATTAAAAAAAAAATGCTTCCCCACTACACCCCCCCAACTTGAAACAAATTTGTATCTCGCTTATTATTAAATTCACAGAAAAAATCATTCCTATGAAAACTAAAGAGAATAAAATTTTGAATTTAAAAATTGAAAATAAACATAAAAAAAAATTATTTAAAATTTAGGGGGCTATAAGGGAGCAGAGCTCGGAGGGGGGGAAATACTTTTTTTTGTTACAAAATTTTATTCTCTTTAATTTTTATAAGAATGATTTTCTCTGTAGATTTAAGAATAAGCAAGATATAGTTTGCGAAAAGTATAAAAAGTTCGGGAAGGACTAGTTTTTATTAGTGATTTAAATTTAATTTTGAACGTTTTACAAAAAAAATTAAGTCAATCCATTGAGTTTCCCCAAAGTTAGAAATTTTAAGGTTTTACATGCTACTTTGACGCCACTAAAAGTCAAACTATATTTAGTACGTCTCTGACGCCTTAAATGATCCTCATTATGGAATCGCCTCTAGCCTCATTAATGCATGTTTGTCAGTTGGTAGATTGAAGTCGGTTCGTAAGAAATTGTTGGTTACTACTTGAGGTGGGTTTTCGGTTGAGCGCTCAAATGGAACTTCTATATCAGACTACGTTAAGTCTAAGGGATTTCTCAACTGATATCAAGTATGGATGAGTCCTGGTTCTCACGTGAACTTCAAACTTCTGTTTTATTGTTTTGTTGATGAAGTAACTCATAACAAGTCAAGTTTACTGCCAAAGATTGTTAAGATTTGTGAACCAATTCAATCAGAATGCGATATGCATCTGCATCCGGGGAAATTATTTGTTTGGTTGGAACTTATTTACAACTAATCGAAGCATCCACTTACATTAAGTGTAGTCCGATTTTATGTTATCCAACTTTGCATAAGCAGAGTTAATAAACTTCTTATTGTAAAAGGAATTTGCTAATGAATCTTTTTCAAACTGCGTGCATTATTTATTAAAATAAATAAGAATAATATATAAATATAATAGAATTTGTTTGGTTATTAAAAAATTGATTCAAATAACTCTTATTACACTTCTTGCCAAATTTAAAGTATCCAAAATATTTTAACTCAAAACCTAAATCTTAATTCTCACAGGGTGTCCTGTAAAAAGTGCATCTTTTAAAAGAGTAGATAGAGGACGAAAGAATAGACAGATAGACTCGACATGTCCTAGGCTAGGGAGGCACCATTTGAAAACTACAGCCCTTTAAGTCTAGTTCACTAAAAATATTTGATCTTAAATATCTCACAAATGATTTTTCAAAACATAATAAAATTAATGTTAATTTAAAATTAACGGCAATGAAAACATTCCCTTGAAACTTGTTTTGCCATTTGTAGCCCCCCTAGAAATAGAGTTACCACAGATTGTCGTAACTCTTTTGATCCTAACAATTTTGAAATTTTAGTTATTTTTGCTAGGTAGGTTTAATAAGAAACTTTCTTGTCACCTAAAACTTCTCGCTTAAATGGAAATGTCGCGAAGTATAGAAACTGTGGTTATGTAATGTTGGTTGCCTAAAATCAACAAAAAACAGCACTTTCTGGTCATTGCTCAGTGGGTTTATAAGAGTTAATTTTAGTTAAAAATTGTGCTTACCAGCAACATAAATAAACAAAGCACAAGTTAACATATTCTCAAGGTCTACCAATAGGCGTTTAAATACAGAATTTTGGCAATTCAAAATGCAAAAAAATAATGCTTCCAAATTGCCAAAATTTTGTATTTAAACGCTTATTGATGGACCTTTAGAATATGTCAATTTGTGCTTTGTTTATTTATGTTGCTGGTAAGCACAAATTTTAATTAGAAGTAACTCTTATAATCAACAAATTAATGCCAAATTTATTTAAAGAAAGTCCCAAATTCTTGTAAAACTAAGTGTACCATATAGGGCACCGTGTATTTGTGAGTTCGAAACCCCGCCTGGTCTTAAACACGGCAATAAAACATTCTAATATTATGCGTTACTTAGCCACTTTATCATATGATATAATCCAGTGTTAGTACCAAAGTTTGCACATGCTAAGGCTCTAATTTGGGTAAGCAATCGTACATTACAGGAGAATCCTATGTAGTGGGTGTGCATTATTAAGTTACCTAAGATCAGTTTTAACCAAAAAGTTTTAATATAAGCGACTGCTAGTAAAGTTGCTCTTGTAAGCTTAGGAGGGTCGTAAAATGACCTTAATGGCTGAATACAAGCAGATAGGGATTTAGCTAGACCTATCTAATTTACTTTAGAATCTAAAATGTATGTTTAAGTAATTAAAAGTTTGCAAAAAAATTTAACGAAAACATTGCCTCACGAAGAAAAGAATAGTAAGGTAAATTATTATTTTAGTTTAAATAAAAGATAATGGGTAGGACATTTCTAAATTTAAATAAACACACTGTATAATTTATTTTTAGAGTTTAAGATTGTCTATTCGAAACCTTTATTGAAAGTAAATATTTACACAATATTTCAAGTAAAGTAAAATTTGTCGATATATTTAGAGATACCTTTTCTGGGATGCAAAAAGCTTTCCCCTCGGCTTTCCCTGTTAGTACATTATTTTGTTTTAAAAGATAATACAATCTTGTATTAGAAGCATAAATATTTTTGTTTGATATTAGCATTAAAACATTATACCCACTGCCACCTACTGCTTATCATTATCAAACTTGAAAACTGAAAAACCCATTAACGAGCCCATAAACAATCTTTAAGGCTAGAGATTTATATTCACAGATCTTCTAATCTGTGCTCTTAGTCATCTCCGTTAAGTTCCCGTCAATTCTACTAAATAGCACATATATATGAGGGCCCCATTGTATATGTATTAAAAATAAATGTAGTTTTGAAAACTAGAAAAATGGAACTACAAACGTATTATGGTTTTATTTAAATCGATTACTTCTTTGTATCGATAATCTGATTTCAAGAAACAAAAACATTGTAATGATTTTTGAAGTCAAATTTTCGGCAAAATGAAATATAAGCGATGTAAATGAAACCAGTGAACCAGATTAGAAGATCTGTGAAGTTAAATCTCTAGCCCTAATATAAAACAATATACAGGGTGTCTCAAAATTGGGACATTAACGCGATGCTATGTTTTTGGGGCATGCCTAGAGATTCCTGAAAAATTGTTTAAAAAATTCCAACTACTATATTTATTGAGGAAAATGCTAACAAATTTGCATAAATTTGGCAACACAGCCTACGAAAATACATCTAAAAATCCCATATGATTCTTGATCATACCCTTTTGCATTAGATTTTATTGACATTGTTGTCAGCTTCATTTTATAAATATTTTAATAAATCAAAAGGATTATTAATTAGATTATTAATTAAGTCGGCCATCTAAAATATAAACAAATGGTGGGATGGTTTAAGATAAACTGTAGCATTGTATTAAACAATTTTTTTCGTTAATATTTGCTGTTTTGTTCAAGGTATGAGAGTTTGAAGTTTTGCACTTTAATGCCTCACATCTCCAAGGGTATATGAGATGGATTTTTTTAACATTTTTCTAGGGATCCCCAGACATGACCTAATAACGTACCATCGTTAATGCGCCAATTTTTGGACACCCTGTTTTGGCAGAAATAGTTTTACCTTCTTATTAGTGCCAACTCTTTCAACTTTAAACATAAGATAAACATAAACTTATAGAAAACTTGGGATATTTAATACAATAATAATTGCCCGGCGCATTCGCCACATTATTGATATGACTTAAAATTTGTTTTGTGCCTGTATTATTGTTTTACACACAAAAAAATACCTAAATGCATCAAAAAGCCATTAACCTAATACTTTTTGATCAACATTAAATAATCCAAACATTAATATCCTGTTTACGTTTTGTGGTGTGGTCATTTCATTTGAAAAACATAGACCACTCTAATGTGGTAGATCATCGTCTGTTTGTAAAATGTTTTATACAAATTAGTCAAATTTTGTTTGATGTTTAATGGATAAACAAAATTGTGGTTGTTAGAGTGATAAGTGGTTATTTATTTTCGCGGAATAAAAAATTCTTAGTTTCTTACAAATAAAAATAATAGTTGTTGTATAACTTTAGAAAAAAAGCGTGGCCCTATATTGTATTTTATTTCTACATACCCCCCTAAAGCAATTATTTAAAAACGTTTTATGCCTGTCTAAAAATACAAAATTCCAAAAATAATATTTTTTCATTCACTTAACAAAAGCAAGATTGTTACTTTTATGTCAACTTTGACTGCGAGTAGTTTAATAATTGATTCAATCAAATTTACGCAATGACAAAGTGCTACATCCATTTGCCATCAGGCATTTCTATTATACTTGTTTTAATACATATATTATTTGTAACAAAAGTCCATTTAATAAATGGTTTCATAAAACATGCAACAATTTAATTATTGATATGAATCTAAACATTTCATTAATTTAACATTTTAGTGACGAGATATAGTTTTTAGTTCATTTCTCTAAAGGAAATGTACTATTGTAATTGCAATTTCTGAAAATCGATGTTTTTTTGAAATTGTGCCTAAACGAAGCAAGATACGTAAATGTTAAGGTTAAGGTGTTGGAAAGATGCTACAAAAAATTACCGATCTTTTGATACTAGAATCATATCGATCGGACCATCCACTGGGTTGTTATTAAAAAATATCACTTTGGTGTATGTTAGGATGGATGGATGGATGGATGTACGGAGCAAAAAATTTCTTTAACCGTAATTTACTCAATTATGGTACTAGGTAGAAGGTTCAAACTTGGCATAAGTAAATACCAAAGTCTTGTAGTCAAGATGACCACAAGGTCATACTGACCACTGGTCAAGGTTAGTAGATATTGCATGCAAAAAAAAATCTAGCCCAAAATGTTGTGATTTTTTTTTGCTTAAACATATTCTTTCGGAGGGCCCTTTGTGTAAAAAATTTTTAAAAAAAATTCTATGTCTAGGAAAAGAGCTATGACGTTTTGAAATGTCAATGTTTGCATTGACAATAGTTAGAGGACTCAAACTTGGAGGATGGATACACAAGAAACAGGGGTTCAAGGTCATGTCAAGGTCATATCTTTTTGAAGGTCAATATCATTTTTATTATTAAAAATGTATGTTAAGGTAAATGCAAGGTAAATGTTGGACCTGTTTTTGAAAACACAAAAGCTTGTTCTTGTGTTTCGGACTTAGTAAGCCATCTTCAGGGAATTATTTATAGTTTGACTTTAATTATCTCATACACCATAATAGTTAAAGGTCTCAAACTTGGAGGATGGATAACCAAAAGATAAGAGTTCAAGGTCATGTAAGGGTCATATTGATTGAAAGGTCAATAGCATTTTTATTATTAAAAAGCTATGTTGAGGAAAATGTAAGGTAAATGTTGGACATATTTTTAAAAACACAAGAAGTTGCTCTTGTGTTTCGGACTTGGTAAGCCATCTTCAGGAAACGATTTATAGTTTGACTTCAATTGTCTCATACACCTTAATAGTTAGAGGTCTCAAACTTGGAGGATAGATAACCAAAAGACAAGAGTTCAAGGTCATGTCAAGGTCATATTGATTGAAAGGTCAATAGCATTTTTATTATTGAAAACCTATGTTAAGGTAAATGCAAGGTAAATGTTGGACATATTTTTGAAAACACAAGAAGTTGTTCTTGTGTTTCGGACTTAGTAAGCCATCTTCAGGAAACGATTTATAGTTTGACTTCAATTATCTCATACGCCACAATAGTTAGAGGTCTCAAACTTGGAGGATGGATACACAAGAGACAGGGGTTCAAGGTCATGTCAGGGTCATATCTTTTTATAGGTCAATAGCATTCTTATTATTAAAAAACTATGTCACGTTAAATACAAGGTACATTTTGGACATGTTTTTGAAAACACAAAAGGTTGTTCTTATGTTTCTGACTTAGTGGGCCATCTTCAGGAAACGATTTATAGTTTGACTTCAATTATCCCATGCACCACAATAGTTAAAGGTCTCAAACTTAGAGGATGGATAACCAACAGACAAGAGTTCAAGGTCATGTCAAGGTCATAAGGTTTAAAAGGTCAATAGCATTTTTATTATTAAAAACCTATGTTAAGGTAAATGCAAGGTAAATGTTGGACATGCTTTTGAAAACACAAAAGGTTGTTCTTGTGTTTCGGACTTAGTAAGCCATCTTCAGGGAACGATTTATAGTTTGACTTCAATTATCTCATACACCACAATAGTTAAAGGTCTTAAACTTGAAGGATGGATAACCAAAGGACAGTAGTTCAAGGTCATATTGTTTGAAAGGTCAATAGGATTTTTATTATTAAAAAATTATTTTAAGTTAAATGCAAGGTAAATGTTGGACATGTTTTCAAAAACATAAAAGTTCAGTATAATTTTCATTATTCCAAAACTATTTTTTGTTAAATGCAATGTAAATATTGGACATGTCTTTAAAAACATAAAAGGTTGTTTTTATGTTTTGGACCCACTGGACTATCATCAAAAAACGCTATAATTCTAACAAAAAAATGAATTTGTACGTAAGAAATGAACTTAAGAGTCGGATCTACCGGCCTCGACTCAGCTAGTTTTAGTTGGTTTAAAATACATATAATTGATGACGTGTTTATGAATTTTTCAATAGCTTTACCCCTAAGGATATACATGCTTTATTTTACAAATTACATCATTTGATGAAACTTTGGTATAAATATTTTAAACATACAAAAAACATTTCAACTAAATAATAACCGCTCCAAGATTGGCATTGAAAACAAGATTACTATACACATTTAAAAAATAAGAAAGGATATCTTTTATAATTTGGCAGTTCCGCTTAGGATCCTTTTTTTATTTTTGATTATTGTAACTCTTAGATTTCATAATTTTATACCAGACCTCTTTACTGTGTGCGTTTATTTTGGAAGCAATAGCTGATCTGTCGACGAAATGGCTTAGCCATACGATAGCAAACTGCCTGTGCTTGAGTCACTTGTACCCCGGTAGATGGCAGTAACGCCACTTGTTCTTTCTTTGGTACTTTGAATCTTTGAAATGTACAAGTATCAGAGTTTCTTGCGGTTATGCATTAACTAAACCCTGATACGTGATTCTGATGAGCCCCAATAGGGTGAAACAGTATCCAATCACTTTAGGCTTGGTAGATGCATTCTCTAAGGAAATATGGAAAACAAAAAGATTACTTAGTTGATTTTATAAATATTTTAACAAAGAAATTCTTTTTTTCAGGTATGGCTACATGATTAGGTTTCATTCTTTCACAAATGCTACTTGCAGAGGTTCTGGGAAAAAGGTAAGATTTACTCGTGCAAAAAGAGGTCAAAAAAATATTACGATAACAAATAGTAGAGTGCCTTGATTTTTACAAATATTGTCACTTTATAGAGCGGTGCCATGCATTATTCTATCTCTGTCATGCAGAATTGTCATCAAAATAATGACAGAGGCAATACTCGTACTTGTTTGCAGCTATTTTCATTCTGGAATATAATTTTGTCTCATTCCTTCCTTATGGGATACAAAGAGAAAGAATGACATTCTAGAAAAAGAATAGTGTGTACACAAATACGCGTAATTTAATTTTTTAATGACAGTATCTGTATGACAAGGATGAAATGAAATTATGGTTGGAAGATGCACACTATAAAGCGACAATATTTGTCAAAATTATCGAGGCACTCTAACAAAGAGTAATCGAAAAAAAATTCACCTTGACTTTTGTTATGAAACGTCAAAAACATGATAATCGACAATGTAATAATTTGAGTTGGCTGATCTATGGCAATAAATAAAATTAATTTACAAAAAAAAAACTAACAAATAAAAATTAAATGCAATTAAGTAAGTGTCCACATTTTGTTTTGTTTAATCTGGTATTTACAAATGTATGCCGCCAAACTGTAACATCAATTTTAGGGTCAGTCTTTATTGTCTAAGTAATAGGCATTTATTAAAGGTATAGTTAAATTGAAAATGACAAGTTGTTTACCTTTGATGTCCTTAGAGAAACGAAATACACAAACCGTTTATTTTCATCTTGGTCGGATTAACTAGAACACTGGTCTTATGTTTTGATATTCCTTAGGGGCATACATGTCGCTTTTAAACAAGGCCGGTATGGTTGGAGTTCTTTTTTTGTTATTTTTCTTTATAAAATAGATGACCTTAAACACTTTTTTCTTCCTAATCGATTTTTACTGCCTTATTATTCTATTAAAATATATAATTTCCCAGTTTTTATCTGGCATTATAAAGAATTTATAAATCCAAGACTCAGACTTATTTAATGAGTGTAATAAAAATTCTAAAGTTGTATAGTGCTTTAGATGAGTTAAATGAACATTTCAATCATTTTATATTAATATAAATATCTGAAATCATTTTCTATTATTACGAGAACTGGAAAATTCAATATTAAATTCCTTGGAAGTAAAAAAGCCAAGCAGGTATTTATTTAGGTAAAGATTTTCATTTCAGGAATGTAATTATTAAAACTATGCTGGGGTTTATTGACTATTTTATTTCTCACGTAATTTGAGATATGCATAACTCTGTAAACAAAACCAATAAAAATAAAGAATTAGTATGAAATACCACTTTAGCTAGTAGTATATAAACCAGTATGTCCAGACCGAATTTGCCCACATACTTCAATTTTAAAATCATAAGTGTAGTGGGTAAATTGTTTTTGCTTCATTTGTGTCAAACCAGGACAGCAACAAAAATTTCATAAAAATACTCGCTTCGACGGTCATCTATCAATTTAGTTGACATTTTTAGTCAATATGCTTCATCATATTCCAAATTTCCTGTTGGGTTTTAAATTCAAATAAGTTTGAAAATGTTATATGAAATATGATTTTTTAAAATTAAAGAAATCGTTTTAAGTGTAAAGCACTTGCTGATGGCAATATAATAAATTCTATTTTTAAATAAAGCCACCCACAATTTAATTATATTAAAGTAGAAGAAAAAAAATAATGTTGCTTTACATGTTTTTTGTTCTTCTAGGAAAAACTGTTTTTAAAAGCTAATTATAATAAAATTTTCTTTCTAATATTTTATGAAAAATAAAAGAAAATACTTTGTTAAACGCGCTCACTCAACTAACATGATTTAATTAACACTTTTTGCTTTAAAAAGAGTTTGTTGATACTAGAAAAAAGTTTTTAAAGAACACTGTTGCATTTTAAACTCAAAAGCACAAGTAGAAGAATCCTTTGCTTTTTGTTTCAAAGCTTTTAAAAAAGAAAGGACAACATTAACAATTAGATATCTTGTATCTAGATTCGGAAAATTTTGTGTAACTAAAAGCTCTCAATTTTAGGCATGGCATAATCCATTTCCATACAAAGTAAAACAAATAATAAGATTATAGAATTTTCCCTGTTGCCTTACGGCTGTGGTGAGCTAATTAAAATAGGTACATTTTAACATTACAACACAGGTTGTCAGACAGACGGCAATGCTAAAATAACATAGGTCTACCTTTAAGTTTAGGAGAATGTTTTCATTTTGTTAAAAGTAAGCTTTACTGTTAAAACTCAAAGGAAAGGACTCTTAGTCCTTATTAACAATGCTCCATTACTGACTTGTTTTAGGTGGGTTTAATGCAAATTTATCTGAAGGTATTACAAACAAAAAAATCTTTGCTAATGGATCTTGTATACAGAGTCTCCCAAAATTGGCGCAACACAGTTTGAGGCATGCCTAGAGATCCTTGGAAAATTGTTTAAAATAATCCATCTTTTTTTATCTATGAAGAAAATAGGCTAAATTTTAATAAATTTGGCAATTCTGTTAAAGGGGAATGTCGCGAAGCATAGAAACTGTGGTTATGTAATGTTGGTTGCCTAAAATTAATAAAAAACAACACTTTTTGGTCATTGCTCAGTGGGTTTATAAGGATTAATTAAAAATTATACTTACCAGAAACATAAATAAACAAAGCACAAGTTGACATATTCTAAAGGTCCATCAATAAGCGTTTAAATACAAAATTTTGGTAATTTAAAATGCAAAAAAATAGTGATTCTTAATTGCGAAATCTCTGTATTTAAACGCTTATTGATGAACCTTGAGAATATGTCAACTTGTGCTTTGTTTATTTATGTTGTTGATAAGCACAATTTTTTATTAAAATAAACTTTTATAAACCCACCGAGCAATGACCAGAAAGTGCTGTTTTTTGGTTGATTTTAGACAACCAACATTATATAATCGTAGTTTCTATGCTTTGCAACATTCTTTGTTAAGAAATGTACCGTTAAAATCCCATCATCTATGATTCTTTTTTATTTTGGCGAAGGCTCTTTGGCCCATTGCGCCAATCTATAATTCTTGATCATACATTTTTGCATCAGATTTTATTGACATTATTGTGGGCTTCATATCATAAGAATTTTGTAAATTTAAATTGCTTGTAAAATGTGATTTGTCTATTTAAAAGATAATCAAATAGTAAAATAATTATAGAAAGACTGTGCCATTTTTTCGTTAAAATGTACTGTTATTTTTAAGGTATATGCGTTTAAAGTCTCGCACTTTAAGTCATATCTTTAATATAGATTTCTTTTAACCATTTTCTGGATACAGAGAGTGCGCCAATTTTGGGACAGTCTTTATACCGTCCTGACTCCACAAAAAGACTTTCTAATTAAAAAAAAATACAGTTACGATTTTGGTCATTGTTGTCGTTTAGGTTCTGCTATCGGTTGTAACTTTCCTTTTCGTCAATAAATTCACACTAGCGCGGAGGTTAAGCTTAAAATATCTAAAGGAATCTGCATTTTGGTATTAAAGCATGAAACTTGGAACATATATTCCTTAAGACCCCCAAAATCGATTTTGCCTTGGTGCCCACTTGGCAAGTACCTGTGAGCCCCCCAATAGCCCCCCCTTTCTAGAAAAATTTATGTAAAAATTATTTATTGGGCGATTTGGCTCAAATTTAAAATATATATCCTTTTAAGTACCCTTTAACGATTTGAATAAAAAATTACCCCCAAAAAAGCCCCATAAGCCCCCTAATACGATTCTTTAGTAAAAAAAATGGAAAAATTTACTTTTCTTAAAAATAAAGCAATGCGGTCAAAATTTTTTAAAGATAAGACCCTATAACTTTTTTATAAAATGTTTTGGACCCCTTCCCTCCTAAAACCACCCTTTAACCCACTTTTACTTATTCTTCAAAGAAATTATGAGTAACATAATTCAGCAGGATTTTTGAAATAGCATTATTAATGTCAACAGTGTCGTTTCTGGTATTAAAGCATGAAATTTGGAACATATATTCCTTAAGACTCCCAAAATCGATTTTACCTTGGTGCCCACTTGGCAAGTACCTGTGAGCCCCTCAATAGCCCCCCCTTTCTAGAAAAAATTGTATTAAAATTATTTATTATGAGAATTGGCTCAAATTGAAAATATATATTCTCTTAAGTTCTCTTTAACTATTTCAATAAAAATTATTTCTGAAAAAGTCCCATAGGCCCCCCAATAGGGGGTAAAGTAAAAAAAAAATTTAAAAACTAACTTTTAGCAAAAAAAATGCGTTTAATTTTATTGAAATTACTTATTTGTATTAAAAAAAAATTATCTTTAAATTACTCTTTCCATAGATTGCCCCCTTGTTATTATAAATAAAAATTGTGTAAAAATCATTTATCTTGAGAATTGGCTCAAATTTAAAATATATATTTTCTTATAAACTCTTTAACTATTTCAGGAAAAATTATTATTGAAAATGCCCCATAGACCCCCCAATGGACCCCTCTAGTAAAAAAAAAATAACATCAAGCCTTATCAAAAAAAAATAATTTAGTTTTATTTAAATTATTATTTAAATTACAAAAAAAATTACCTTTAAATACCCCTTCTACAGGATGTCCAAAAAATGGCGCATAAACGTGATGGTTCGTTGTTGAGCCATGTCTAGGGAGCCCCCATATTTACGAAACAAATTGTTTAATACAAAGCTACGGTCTATCTTAAACCATTTAACCATTTGTTTGTTTATTAAGTTGTCGAATTACATTTTTATAATCAATTTAATTTTGCAAAATTTTCATGAAATGAAGCTGACAACAATGTCAATAAAATCTAATGCAAAAGTGTATGATCAAGACTCCTAGATGGGATTTTTAGACTCATAGATAGGATTTTTAGATGTATTTTCCTAGACTGTGTTGCCGAATTTATGCAACTTTGTTCTCATTTTTCTCGATGAATATAACAGATGGATTTTTTTTGACAATTTTCTAGGAATCCCTGAGAATGTCCCAAGAGCGTACCATCGCGTTTATGCGCCATTTTTTGGACACCCTGTATAGTGCCTCCCCTATAGTCCTTAATATTATATGTATATTTCAGAAGCGTATTTCAGGAAAAAAAAAATTAAAATGCATTTAAGTTTAATCAAATAAAGTTCTATATATTTAAGAAACAAATATAATGTTTATGGAGTAATTTTACTTTTTATGCTAAAAACTAAAATAATTTTTGACTTAAAAATAAATATCTGCTGAATTGTGTTACTCATAATTTTTTGAAGAATAGGTAAAAGTCGTGGTTTTAGGAGGGAAGGGGTCCAAAAAATTTTATAAAAAATCTTAACTTTAAATTGTTTTGACCGCATTGCTTTATTTCTAAGAAAAGTAAATTTTTCCATTTTTTTTTACTAAAGGATCCTATTAGGGGGCTTATGGGGCTTTTTTGGGGGTAATTTTTTATTGAAATCGTTAAAGGGTACTTAAAAGGATATATATTTTAAGTTTGGGCCAAATCGCACCATAAATAATTTTAACATAAATTTTTCTAGAAAGAGGGGGCTATTGAGGGGCTCACAGGTACTTGCCAAATAGGCACCAAGGCAAAATCAATTTTGGGGGTCTTAAGGAATATATGTTCCAAATTTCATGCTTTAAAACCAGAAACGACACTGTTGACATATATAATGCTATTTCAAAAAACCTGCTGAATTGTGTTACTCATCATTTTTTTGAAGAATAAGTAAAAGTGGGTTAAAGGGTGGTTTTAAGAGGTAAGGGGTCCAAAACATTTTATAAAAAAGTTATAGGGCCTTAACTTTAAAAATTTTTAACCACATAGCTTTATTATTAAGAAAAGTAAATTTTTCCATTTTTTTTACTAAAGAATCCTATTAGGGGGCTTATGGGGCTTCTTTGGGGGTAATTTTTTATTGAAATCGTTAAAGGGTACTTAAAAGAATATATACAGGGTGTGCAAAAAGTTTGGAATATCGCTCCTAATTTCGTAAATACTTTTCCTAGAAGGTTGATTTTTTCGAGGTCGATTTCTATTTTTTCAATGCGCATCTTTTCAACCTATATTCAAATATACAGGGTGTCCCAGTTTCTTAGAAGACTGGACAACTTTCTTATTTTAAATGGAAAACCCTATTTTTTATTATGAATCTGGATGTCATTAGCAGTTCAACGATATGTCGCTTGCTACCCTTAGGTTACTAAATGTTACCCCTTTTAACAGAATTTGTTTCTGTATTAAAAAGTTTGGAATATCGCCTGTAAAATCGTAAATACTTTTCGTAGAAGGTTAATTTTTTTGAGGTTCATTTCTATTTTATTAATACACTGAAACTAAGCGAAAAATCTCAAGGTCACTACTGATTATCTAAATAAAAATTCAGTACTTACCCACGATTTTTACTAGTTTAAATAATTCTCGGTGTTAAACGGTGCCGGCCAGCTAGCCGTGAGGGCGTGGATTAAAATTAAAAGTTGGAAATTAGGGCGCCAGGAAATCTCAAATTCCAACACCGTACAAAAATATCCAAGGTCAAATATCAAACACCGATTTCCTGGTATTAATAATTTGGGATTTATCCAGTACTCATTCAAATAAAAGAGGCAGCAAATAAATTTTTATACATATATTAATATTCCGACTACAAATGGCAATAGTGATCGCTTGGTTGGTAAATATAAATAAACAATAATAAAAAAAATTAGACCTGCAGTTACGTAACGTTCGGCGAACACTAATAAAGAAATATTGTCACGTACAGGGATGTTATTGCTAAATACACGCACTCATAAACTATACGATGTAACAATCCTTGAGCTCTCTCATAAATAGCTATCTGATTGTTACATCAGGGTTCTGTTCGATTATGTCAAGTGTGTGTATGGTCCGATCCCTCTAGTGACTCCTCTCGGTAAGTAGACCTTTCTTATTGTAATAGTTCTTTTAGTTCATAATAAATTATGTAGTATTTATTATCTTTTATTGACATTGCCTCGGTGGCAACCCCCAAACGGCATGATAAGGGCCCAAACCTTATCTTGCCTGACATGGTGGAGAGCTGTTTCTCTAAACCCTTATCTTGCCTGACATGGTGTCGAAGCTGTTGTTTCTTTCCCGGGCTGTAATCTTCATATTGCACCCCTGTACCTCTAGCCAAGCGAATAGTGCATCTTCCCACAAATTTAAAATTTTTGCCAATTTTTTTTTTATCATTTCCCCCATGTACGCTATCTTATTTTTTGTATTCTGCAATAATTAATTCTATTATAATTTAATTTTTTTCAAAATAACTAACGAATTAAAAAATGTTAAGACAAATTTACGTGATAAATAAGACTACATAATTGTTTTAAAATATTTAAAAAAAAAACAATCACCTAGTTATTTATAATACCTATTAATTGACATTGACCTTAAGTTTACAAAATGATGATTTCGTAATAATTTGTTGTTAATAAAATTTTTAGTAATGTTTTGGCAAAGTATGCAATTATAAACATCAACATTTTTTTTTAAATCACATTAGACATGACAAAAACATCAATAGAGACAGCCAACATGGAATTAATGCAACCTGCATTACCTCCCTACACGCCTCCCCCAAATTTTAATCCTTGTGTTTCAAACCCAATTAATTTTTTAAAGGATTTTGAAAGAAGTGCTGAATGTAACTTTTGGAATAATTCACATAAAGTTAATCTTTTAGGTAATTTTTTAGAAGGATACGCCTACCAATGGTATTTACGATATAAAAATGAAAATTCTCCATTAACGTGGACCAATATTAGAAAATATTTTTATGAAGAATTTGGAGGGCCACAATACGAACGAAAATTAAGATTTAAATTGAATGTGCGAGTTCAACTAGAAAATGAGGACATAAAAGCGTATTTTTATGAACTCCTCAACTTATATTTTGACGTTTACGAAAGTATGAACTTTGAAGACTTTCGAGATAGGTTTGAAAGAGGGCTTAACTCAACATATGTTGAGCCATACGAATTTGTTTCAGATTTGAAAAATAGCCTAAGTGACTTAACGTTTGTCGTTTTAAAACTAAACGATATGAATTGCAAAAAACTGACTACTAATTTGTATAATAATTTCTCAGGAAAATCCCCGAAAATTCAACCCAATAAAGATAATCATAAACAACCTGTATATGAAGAAAAATGTTTCTTCAGTAAAACATATACAAACGAAAATAGAAGAAACAAATACCCAAAGACAAATAGGAAAAGATACAGGCACAAGAAGTTCTTGATGAAATATGAGCCAAAATATTTTCCATATTACGAAGACGACTACAGTTATGAAAACGAAGGACCGATAAACTTCAGTTATGAAAAGGAATATCGAACTGAAAAGTTATTAAGTCCCAGAAAGAGGGAAAAATTACGAAAAAACAATGAATACGAAAAAAAGGATTACGATTTCTACGAAGACAGAAAATCTGTACATGGAAATTCACCCCATATGGACCAAGAAATAGATTATTATTCTAGAAACAGGAAATATTCTTATGAAAAACAAGAAAACGATTACTACGACAAGAAGAAATATTGTTATGAAGATTCGTCCAAGCAGGATCAAGAATCAGATTATTATGACGAAGATATACATTTACAAAATTCAAAGAAGTTTTACGCGGCGGCGTATAATAAACGTGAAGAAAATATTGACAAATACAAAGTCCCAAAGAATAAAAAAGATGACAATATTGATTATGAAAAGGAAAATAAGGAACGTTACAAAAAAGTAACCAAAAAGGACAAACGAAATGAAATTTTTAATTTTACATGTTTTGATGAAAACAGTAAGCAAGAAAATCTACAATGCGATAGCATGAAATATGACGACAAAGACATTGAAAGTGATAATGAATCAATGCCCATAATCAATGAGGACAACTTCAGTGAAGTTTTTGGAACCTCCTGTGGCATTTCAGGAATGCTTTGTAAAGATTTCGACAATTGCATTTTTTAACATTTATAAATATATTTATGCCTATTTTTAATATATATAATTTTGTTTTAGGTAAAATAACAATTTTTTTTTTAGTATGGATATGGATATAAAGTGCACACGTGATAAAATACAAAGACCGGCCGGTATTATCTCAACCAAAGACTGTATGTAAGCATAACAAATATTAGAATAACCAGAAAAAGGTATAATGTAAGTAAGGATTTAAAAATATTTGTACAGAAAATGGGACTAAAAAGTAAGTTCGTATATTTTAAGGAATATCCAAAAAGTTAATTAATTAAAAATAAAAGGTGTTTAAAGTCAAAAGTCACTGCTTTTTTAATTTTAATGTGCTGATGGTACCTAAAGCATTATCATTAAAATTGTGGTACACTACGACAGTAATAAATAATCGCAACGTATTTAAATATTAGCCAGAAAATACTTCATAAGACCAAACTAAGTAATTAAAAATTATTGGTCATGTTAAAATTTATTGTTTAGGTAATGCATTATTTAGAAACCTATAACTCATCAATTTTTTAAATTTGCAAATATTTTAACAAGTAAAAGAATAGGTAAATACCTATTGAAAATATTTATCGATATGAAAACAATAACTCGCAGTATTTCAAAAAAAATTCAAAAGTAGAAAAATAAAGAATTATTTATTTTTTTTTGAAAAACCTAGCAAATAAAATATTAAAGTTTTAATTTCCATAGCCGATTACATAAAATAATTTTTCACAACGCAAGGTTTAAAACCTATTATATTAAAGCATTAGCTTTACGAAAAAAATATCACTTTTTAAATTATTACACACTTTTCAAAAAAGAAAAAATTCGAATTAACAATTAATTTTTTCTAATTTAAAAACTTTATTTTTTTAAACAAAAACAAAAAATATCATTTTTTATTTAAAAACATTTACTTATAATTATTTTGATGTTTGATAAAAACATAAGTAGTAAATATTTAAATTTTATTTACTATCATTAATAAAAAATAGTAAACAATGTTCCACTTTGTTAAAACAATGATTTAATTTATATTGTATTATTTTTTCTAGAGTGGTGAACAAAATAACGCATTCCTTGGTGGTCCGAGAAGAAATCTTCAAGAATTCGTCCCAGGCCTTAACCAATGCTAGTTCCAGATCAAATCTTCCGAGAAGGTGAGATGGCGAGACTACACTTCTGGCAAGATGTTGTAAAAGCAGTTGATTCCGCTGGTTCACAATATTTGAAAAACTACTTTGGCAGCAAATTCAGGAACAACAAAATGGAATTTTCAACTTATTCATCAGCATTTAATTATGAAAACGTCCCATGCTATCTACTCTTTCTACGCCCTAGAAGATGAAGTTCAGCATCCCAAGACACGAAGCAAATCCGATTAATCCTACAAACTACACATTTGGTTTAAAACGTTTAAATGTTCACTGTCTACAAGAAGATATTCAGAATCCCTCAAAATAAATCAGAATCCAATCTACCCACAACCAGACCAAACCTGCTAAAATACCATTTGATCAACCTTCCCAAATCCCTGCCAAAACCAATCCTATTGCACTTCCAATGACGGTTCTTTAACATTCAAGTCCTTCAACGCTGCCACACGAAGTTGTCTCCCGCCAAGCCTGTCTCTCAAAGCCAATGTTCTGCCAGCCCGCACCGCTGCCTTTGGATGGACCACGATACTGATCGATGACCAGGACTATCCAAGGAACCACCCCATGCGTTCACCACTCCGTTATGTTATGTAAAGCAAATTGGAATATTCAACATTTCATTTTCCAAATTTATTCTATTTAGATGTATTTTTTTTTAGTAAATTCATTTTTATTTCCCAGGGTCGGGAAATCACGAGCCGGGGGGATGTCACGTACAGGGATGTTATTGCTAAATACACGCACTCATAAACTATACGATGTAACAATCCTTGAGCTCTCTCATAAATAGCTATCTGATTGTTACATCAGGGTTCTGTTCGATTATGTCAAGTGTGTGTATGGTCCGATCCCTCTAGTGACTCCTCTCGGTAAGTAGACCTTTCTTATTGTAATAGTTCTTTTAGTTCATAATAAATTATGTAGTATTTATTATCTTTTATTGACATTGCCTCGGTGGCAACCCCCAAACGGCATGATAAGGGCCCAAACCTTATCTTGCCTGACAATATTTACCAAATTAATTACTCTCAGCAAAGAAACATATGTAAAATCGATCACTTTCGGTAAAATATGAAAATGGTAGGTTGTAAAATTGACTTAAAGTGTAAATTGTAAAACATGCGTAAATAAAAATCATCAATATTTTATTTCTTATGAATTGGTAAGGTCTTACGGTCTTGTCGAGGTACCATTCAGGATCATAAACTCCCAAGAAAGGCAACACGTGGAACAGCAACCCGACAGCTCGGAAAATAGTACCCCAAAAAGTAATCCGAAAGAAAAATTGTGACCCAGAAGAAAAACCCTGAAATGATCAGTGCGTATTAGTACTAGGTACTAATAAAGAAAACGTAAACCACTTTACATTAAATAAAATGATAAAATTTACCTTATAGTTGAAGGGTTTTTCGTCCAAAACCAAATCTCGCAAAATCACAGGAACAATGGGAAACCGAATTTACACAAGAATGAGCGATTATCCATCAACATTTAATTCACAGGTTACACATATACTAGAAAGAAATCCACAGTTACTAATGGACGCCGTGCGGCTTTTCGCTTTCAAAAACTTACCAATGAAAAATCACTTATACTCCCAAAATATTGGAAAATGTGCCTAACAATAGCAATCCATCAATTGGAAATCAAATTCTATATAATTTGGCACATAATTTGTGAAGAAAGGACCCTAATCCAATTAAGATGTCACACGATTAATATTTCATGACCACGATCACCTTCTCACAGCGATTTTTCTTACAAAAATGGCACCTTGTTCTTGCGTTCTTGGTAACTCTCAACTCGCATGCGTAATGTGTAGAATTTTTAAGTTCTACCACCGACGACCAGACATTCAAAAATAAATGAATTGTGCAACCCATAAATCAAATATTACATTCATGCAAAACGCATACTAACAACAAAACAACTCAAATGCTATTTTTCGAAATAGTCTAGAACAAATCTCCAACTATAAATATTCTGATATTGCAATAATTAACAAAACAGGCGAAGCAGACCAATTCTGAAGGCACCGCCATCTAGGGGACAGACCGTGAAGGTTCAATAAATGCCTACTAAGTAGGTAACTTATTCATGATGTTTTATTGGTTGCCTACTAAGTAGGTAACTTATTCATCGTGAATCGATACAATTGATTAAGACCTTATTGAAACCGTAACAACACATTTAACAAGCATACACTTAACTATACAGGGTGTTCCCCTTTTTAGGAGACTAGACAACTTTCTTATTTTGAATGGCACACCCTATTTTTTATATTTTTTAATGAATCTAGATGTCATTAGCAGTTCAACGATATGTCGCTTGCTACCCTTAAGTTAGTAAATGTTACCCTTTTTAACAGAATTTGTTTCTGTGTTAAAATGTTTGGAATATCGCCTGTAAAATCGTAAATTTTCGTAGAAGGTTAATTTTTTCGAGGTTTATTTCTATTTTTTTAATACGCATCTAACAAGCATACACTCAACTATACAGGGTGTTCCCCTTATTTAGGAGACTAGACAACTTTCTTATTTTAAATGGAACACCCTATATTTTATATTGTTGAACTGCTAATGACATCTAGATTCATAATAAAAATAAAAATAGGGTGTTCCGTTTAAAATAAGAAAGTTGTCTAGTCTCTTAAAAAAGGGGAACACCCTGTATAGTTGAGTGTATGCTCGTTAGATGCGTATTAAAAAAATAGAAATAGACCTCGAAAAAATTAACCTTCTACGGAAAGTATTTACGATTTTACAGGCGATATTCCAAACTTTTTAACACAGAAACAAATTCTGTTAAAAGAGGTAACATTTAGTAACTTAAGGGTAGCAAGCGACATATCGTTGAACTGCTAATGACATCCAGATTCATAAAAAAAAATAAAAAATAGGGTGTTCCATTTAAAATAACAAAGTTGTCCAGTCTTCTGAGAAACTGGGACACCCTGTATGTTTGAATATAGGTTGAAAAGATGCACATTGAAAAAATAGAAATCGACCTCGAAAAAATCAACCTTCTAGGAATAGTATTTACGAAATTAGGAGCGATATTCCAAACTTATTGCACACCCTGTATTGTAAATTTGAGCCAAATCACACCATAAATAATTTTAACATAAATTTTTCTAGAAAGGGGGGGCTTTTGGGGGGCTCACAGGTACTTGCCAAGTGGGCACCAAGGCAAAATCGATTTTGGGTGGCTTAAGGAATATATGTTCCAAATTTCATGCTTTAATACCAAAATGCAGATTCATTTTGCCTAACACCCGCACTACACAGTTTAGACATAAATTGTTCAATGCTCTGACCCAAAGATAAGGTTTTACGAGGCAAATTGATACCAGGACACATCACGCGCTTTAACGCGTATTCCACCAAAAAAAGGTTCATTTTTATGCACATAAAGAACCGCATTAAACTGGATTGCTGCACTAAAACCAAAGTATCAACTCCAGAATCTTACTGCATACTTTCAGAAAAGCGGCGACATCGGATGCCGGCTCATCCTTTTTGAACTTTTGGTAAAAAGCATTAAAAGCAATTTCACCCAAAAGTGTCTTCAGCCAGCTAGCGCTGCACGTAAAGATTATGTTCCGCGATCTATCTACTAACGAGGACGCTGCAGAAACGGTCCGCAAACGACCCTAAACAACTAAATTGGGTTTCTAGGGCTTGTAAGCGAATATTCCCAACAACTTTATTAAACGTTTAATGGTTAAGTGGATTTTGTTTTGAATTTAAAAAAAGCTTTGCAACGTGAAAGTGCTTAATCCGCATGATAATGCAAAAGGTTTTTAAGTACATTAGGTAAATTAATTAATAGGAGTTACTTTAAGCACTAACTAGCTTATTTAAACATTTTAGATTTAACTTAGAATGTGTTAAAATATATTTATATAATCCTTGTTAATTAACAATGAAAATCAACCTTAGTGCAACTTTGTTGTGTGCCTTCATAATTCTTATTTGCACTAAATTTGTTATACTGGCGTCCCAAAATTGGCGCATCATCTGTATGGTACACTGTTCGGGCAACTAGAAGTTTGATTTGAAAATTTTAATTAATTTCCTGGAGTTTTTTTCCAATAAACTTTTTTATTTTAATAACTGCATTTACACACCAATTTACCAATCAAAAATATTCGTATTTAACCGCAAACATTTAATTATGCTCCTTGAACAAACTTTACTGAAAAAGTTCGTCGATTGAAAAATTGGCAGAAGGTATTTTATTTAAGAGCTAATAGCTTATACACGTGTTTCTTGGCAATGTTCAAAAATATTATTAAAAATTTTATTACGAAACTTTGCATATAAAGTAAATTTATATCCATTCACTTCAGTTTTTGCCGCACGAATATGTGTAAGACGGAACTTTTTTAGGTTTTATTTAGATGAATCACTGTAGGCAATTTATTTTTTGTTGCATATGGATTTAAAAACTAAATTAACTCTTACAAAATAAATGTACCTGTTTCGTAATTGAAAAAAATAATACCATGCTAATAAAAAGAAAATGTATTTTTTTAAGTATACCCCAGTAGCACAGAATATTGCTGCAATATTTCTCCAATATTGATATATGGGAGGAATATGGATAATTTTAAACAATATTAATCCAACATTAACAAAATATTGTCATTTAACATATAAAAGTAATATTTGAGCCATATAGGACTAACATTCCAAAACTATATATATTTTGAAATATTGCCATTTAATATTGGTTTTATATAGTTTTATTTTTAAAATGCAATATAAAACATCAATGTTATATCCATATGCGACTAATATTAAAAAAAAATGTTTTTAGCATATATTAAAAACATATATCAATTTAATATTAGTCCGATATAGTTTTAGGTTTAAAATACAACATAAAATATCAATGTGAGCAATATATGAAAAATATATTTTTGTAATATATTTAATAAATATTGCGATTTTATATATGTTGTATATAGTTTAATATTTAAAATACCATATAAAACTTCAATATTATATACATATGCGACTTATATGGGGGAAAATATATTTTAAGAGTATATTTATAAAATGTTTTGGTTTAATATTGTCGTATATAGTTTTATATTTTTAATTTACATTTACATTGGCCAAATATTAAATAAATAATATTGCTCCAATTTGACAACGTAATACATTTTAAGGTAGGATTCATACTGTTTTCCAAATAATGTAAATAAAATAGTTTTTTGAATATGTTATAAATATTAATAATATATTATATATCCATATATGATGTGCTGACATCTGCCCATTAGTAATTACGAGGAAGAACTAAATGCTATACGTGCATTTTTCATTAACCCACCAAAGCTGTTACATGTTTTAGCTTGCAGATAAATGGGTTGTGTAGTTTAAAGAAAACGTTTTTCTAATAACTTATACAATAAGTTTAAAGATTTAAATGTAAGTATAACAAAAATTGATCTTTGTATGTAGGTATTGTTTTATTCATTGCATATGGCGTTTATTCAACAAAGAGATTAAAGGTTATGTCGGCAAACATTAAATGGTATTTTTTATGGTAAACGCTCGCGACTGAAAGCGTATGGCATAAGGATTATATTTTGTTTATTAATTTGCCGAATATTTATCTATCTACAAGTAAAATTTAGTTTTTCCTATTTGTCAAATTAAAATAGTATTCGAGCTAGAATTACGTTGGTGCAATATTGGAATTACATTTGTTTTTCTGATAAGTGTTTCTTTAAATTTTTTAGAAAAGTCATTGCTTGATAGTGTTACAACAGCCGAATGGAATGGAAAAATATTTGGTGCATCCTTCAACGGTCTGTTTATTAATGTCAGGTAAGTTTATTTATTGTATCGCTAAGCTGTAAAATTATAATTATTTTATTTTTTAGATGCCAATAGTAATAGTTATCATCTTCACCTATTAATAAAAGTTAATCGGTCACTAAATGAAATGAATAATGGAAATCAAATCTAAAAGAACAAAAATATGTTTTATGCCGAATGGTAAGATTTTTTACTTATTTTTTTCTAATTTTTTTATTTTATATTAAGTGCATTCTTTTTAATTCATTTATTATTATTGTTTCTATTTTTTTTTATGTATAAGTGTAATGTTTATAATATTTGTTTTAATTTTTTTAATGTATAAAATATTTAAAAATAAAGAAAACAAATATTTTTACATATTTTCTTTTATTCTATGACCAATATTGCATAAAGGCTAAAATAAGGCTAAATAACCACTATGGGAGCAATATTTTAACAATGTGGGAAAACAATGTGGAAAACAAATATTGATCCCATAGAAAAAAGTATGACGTTGTCAAATGGGAGCAATATTAAAATTCATATATTTCTACAATATGAATGGAAACAATATTTAAAAGAAATATTGTAACAACATGGGGAAACAATATGGGGAAACTACATTGATCCCATAGAAAAAAAGTATGACGTTGTCAAATGGGAGCAATATTGTCGTTTCCATATTGCTCCAATAAAACTGTGCTACTGGGGTAGTGTAAGTATTAACCAGCTTTCAAAAGTGAACTAAATGATTCTTTCATAAAAATTACAAAACTGACAGGCAGAGCAAGATAACTTTAACAGCAAACATTATTTACAATGCCATTAATACTTAAAAAAGTTTCTTTTATGAACATGTCTATTTTCTGTTTTAGCTCAGTGGTTAAGGGGAAAAATAAGGCCTCTATCTGCAAATTGTGCTCACGGTCTGAAATTTACAACATATACTCTTCAAAACATTTACAACATATACTCTTTAAAAAAATATGGCTCGATGAGACATTTCGAAATTTTGATAGTAGCCCCGCTATGGCCCCTTCTTTTTTTACGGTTACTTTATTTTTTTATACCGTTGTGTTTTAACATTTTTTCTTGAAACTTTATATTTGGGTTTCTATGATGATCCAGTAACCACTTTGAGTGCGCAATATTTTCAAATGTTTCCATGGGCCCCCCTAGGATCCATTAGTACACTTTCTTCATGGCGCATTTAAAGGGGTAACAGATTGAATTAAACCTTATAACTTGGAACATAAGTTTTTAAAGACATACTCCTGCGATCTATTTGATGAGACATGTCGAAATTTCTGTCAGAGCCCCCCTGCACCCCATTTATTGTTATTCATTATTTAACACATCCTGTTGGTTTGATTGTCACAAAAATGAATACCTAGGTTCTTTGAATCCCACTTTATGAGTTCAGATGATAAATTAGTTTAAAAAAATGACAGGGGCCCCATTCAGCTCAAAATAAGATTATTTAAGAGATTTTGTTGTGGGGTGTTCCCATTTGCAAAAAGACATGAAATTTGGATGATACAACGCCATTAATGTTCTAAAACGATAAACAGGTTTTGTTAATCGAAAATATATTCAGGGGCCCCATTATGCTTTCCTAAGTTTAAAACTTGACATGCGTTTATCTGGTACCTCAAATTTAATTTTGGATAAAATCATGAAAAAATGTAAAATTGGGCGTGTCCTTCTATTAAATCAATGCCCATCCAACATCTAAAACTGTCAGAAGCCCCATAAATAAGGACTGTTCACAATGACGTATATTTCTCAACTCAATAATTTATTCAAAAACAAGCATTTACAAGCATTTAAAAATTGTTATTTTTGTATTTTGGATGCACATGCTTTTCTTATTTTGATTTTTTCTTTTTAAATAGGTATAATTTAATTTATTTTTAACAATTGCACAAGTTTATTCGAGAAATAAAAAAATAAAAATTATTTTTTTATGAGATTGCGTTATTTTTTACCTAGACATCTTTGTAAATGATACTTATTAAGGGGGCTTCTGACAGTTTAAGGTATTAGATGGGCATTGATTTAATAGAAGGACACTTTCAATTTTACATTTTTTCATGATTTTATCCAAAATTAAATTTGAGGTACCAGATAAACGCATGTCAAGTTTTAAACTTAGGAAAGCATAATGGGGCCCCTGAATATATTTTCGATTAACAAAACATGTTTATCGTTTTAGAACATTAATGGCGTTGTATCATCCAAATTTCATGTCTTTTTGCAAAAGGGAACACCCCACAACAAAATCTCTTAAATAATCTTATTTTGAGCTGAATGGGGCCCCTGTCATTTTTTTAAACTAATTTATCATCTGAACTCATAAAGTGGGATTCAAAGAACCTAGGTATTCATTTTTGTGACATTCAGACCAACAGGATGTGTTAAATAATGAATAACAATAAATGGGGCGCAGGGGGGCTCTGACAGAAATTTCGACATGTCTCATCGAATAGATCGCAGGAGTATGTCTTTAAAAACTTATGTTCCAAGTTATAAGGTTTAATTCAATCTGTTACCCCTTTAAATGCGCCATGAAGAAAGTGTACTAATGGATCCTAGGGGGGCCCATGGAAACATTTGAAAATATTGCGCACTCAAAGTGGTTACTGGATCATCTTAGAAACCCAAATATAAAGTTTCAAGAAAAAATGTTAAAACACAACGGTATAAAAAAATAAAGTAACCGTAAAAAAAGAAGGGGCCATAGCGGGGCTCCTATCAAAATTTCGAAATGTCTTATCGAGCCATATTTTTTAAAATGTCTTGAAGAGTATATGTTGTAAATTTCAGACCGTGAGCACAATTTGCAGATTCTTACCCCTTAACCACTGAGCTATTTATTGACAACCACTATACTTACTTTATCAATAGTTTTTGAATTTTTTTCTTTTTTTCATTATCCCTAAACGCTAAACAAAGGAAAAATTAAAAAACATAAAAAGAACTTCTATAAAGAGTTTTTTTCTTCTTTTGATATCATACTCTTCGTAAGACTATGTCCGAAGGGTATATTGCAATCGATCAGAAAAATCTAAAATCGTCAATTTTTATCCTAGAGCAAAATTTCTTGTAGATTCGTGTTTTTTATCGAATTTGAATAAATCCGTCGGTCGGTCTGTCGATTTGGTGTATGTCCACGTTTCTTGTAAACACGCTATCCTAAAAATCAAAGTTCCAATCCAATCCAATTGTTTTTGACAAGAATCCGATAACTAAAAAGCCCCCTTTTAAGCCCCCCAAGTGAAATAGAAATCGTAGATCAACTATTATTAAATTTAAAAAAAAAAAATTATTCGATATAAAACATAGGAAATTTAATTCTCTACGAAAAAGTATTTGTTAATTTTTTTGTCAGACCCACCAATAACCCCCCACCATAAAAAAACCTCCTATCTCCGTTATTATTTAATCTTAAGAAAAAAATTCTTTGCAAAATTAATGAATATTTAATTTTCAATTAAAAATGTTGGTTAATTTTTAGTAAAGTTAGCCAATAAGATTAAAAAACAAAAAATAAACTATTACAGGAGCACAAAGTTTCCAAGTCCGAATCGCGTCACGCGTCGGTCAAGAAGGCCATGCCAAGAATATTTTAATCAAAGAAACAAGAATAGCTGTCAGAACAAATAACCTTAAATATGTTAAACGTCAAAACTGACGTTTATCCCTTTCGGTTTCTGTTAATAATTTGGATTCTTCGCAGATAAATAAAGAAACTGTTTTATTTAAAAAATCTATTATCCTATAAAACAATTTTCTTGCGAAGACTTTAGAATGTGTAGCAATTATATAAAATATTGATTTAGCTTTGACTTAAAAAATATAAAATTACCGAATCCGAATTCTACTCGAGCTACTCATCTGCGAAGAGTAACTTTTACCCATTTCTAGTTATGTTATCAATGATTTATCTGTCGTTTAAAATGGTGTTTCCTTAAAAAAAAAGAAAAAACCATAGAATTGCCTATTGCAGTGATCTTGCGTGCGCAAGCAATCAAAATCCTATTTTGTTATCATAAGGTATCTATAAAGGATAATAGTTTCTCAAAGATGACAGCTAATAAGTCTTTGTGACAAAGTGTATCGATACCAAACTATGCCTCTTCAGCAAGCAAGATTGCGGCATCACATATTGGCTTTGGATATAAGAGGATCTTGTTACAAAGGTCCTTGAATGTATTTAGTACCTTAAGGGTAATATTAACCTTCTGCAAGATAGTTAAATTGAAGTATTTACCAAGGACTAACCTATGAACACACTTTATTTTACCGCTGGGTACAAAACTTATTATTTTAAAAAGCTCGAACACAGCAGCTTGACTAATTCAATTTAGGTAAAGAAAGATTCATTAAGGACATCCTGTTAAATAACTGATCAATAGACACAGTCAAGCCCTACGTTACAGTTCACAAAAGTGCATTAAAATACTATCTGTGAAATTTTGTTAGGCAACCAACATTACCTACCAAAGAAAATGGTAATTTTTTTCTTATTCTGTGTTTTCAACATTGGTCTTTTTAAAACATTATTTTAAGAAAAAATAAGAAAGTTTTTTAGGTCCCATTAGTGTAGAGAAGTTCTTTTATATCTTATTTACGATATTTTAATTTAAAATTACCCGAAAATCTAAAGCAAGAATTAAATAATTCCTTAATAATTTGATGATGATGATCACCCATCAGGATGTCAGCTTTAAACGCGAATTGCTTGAGAAAGCAACCATATCAAAAGGTATGGTTTGTTCTAGTTAATAGAAAAAAATGTTAATTTTACAATGGTACTAACCAGACCTCTTGATATGGTTGCTTTCTCAAGCAATTTGCGTTTAAAATTCACATCTTGGAGGGTGCACAACATTAACACATAAACTGTATATTGTAGAGTTTTACAATGAACTAAACTTGAAATATCGAATTTAAGACATTATAGCACATTTTTATACCAAGGGTTCTCTTAAAAAGCCTCTTATTTTCACAAAATATTGTTCTAAAAAAAGTGGATAAATCTGACCGAATGAAAATTCTACTTCACAGACTGGTTTTTAATGTGGATCTGTGACGTAGGAGTTGATCGTATGTATAAAAAAATGTTTAGTTTCAAAAATTAACTGAGTAAAAAAATATGCATGAGTGTTCAAAGTTAACAATTAAACGTAATCTGCCGGCAAGATTTTGCCCTTGGATTGCTGTAATATTTATTAGATAAACTCATTTTCAATTTGTCTTGATTTCATCACGTAATTATCAAAATGTCGGAGCGAGTTAATTCTTCGTATGAAATTATAACAGCTAGACTAACCTTGTTAAGTAATTCCTTTCTATTTCCTCTCATCTCAGGCTTACACATATTCAATTTGTATCACCCCCGAGTTCTACAATTCAAGTGCAATATTAAATTATGAAATATACACTTGAAAACACAGATGAATTTTTCATTTCACTGCATATGTCGTCGTTTTATTCGTAATCGTATTATTTCACTTCAGTTGAATTTCATCTTCATTGTTCAAATTGCAATTTTAATGTTTTTATTGTTAGTTTAAAACTCAAGTTAAAAAGTAAAAAACAATTTTTACGTCTAAAAATAACACTAACAAAAAAGAAATCAAAAGAAAAGATAGCTTGAATTCCAAAAAGGAATAAATTCATTTATTTAAAAAACTAGTAGTAAAATTCCTACTTTAGCCAGACACTCTAATTTCGTTAATGTGACAAGCATTTCAAAATTAACTTGCTTGTTTTCTATAGAGTGCCTGAAAGAATTGACAGTTATTGTCGCCTTATAGAGTGGCGACATGCATCATTCCTTCTCTGTCATACAGAGTATGTCATCAATTCTGTGGTAAATAGTCAAAAGGGGATAAGTATAAAACTGTCATTTGTACATGTCACTCTAAAACTGATTTTCTTGCTAATATTAAACAATATTAATGCAATAGTGAGAAACTAGCTGAAAAAATAGGTTTTAAAGTACGTATATGGCTGATCCAAATTGTAAATATCTAAATTTATCTATTAAAATTCGGTGTCCGAAAAACACATTTTTTTAAAAGTCAAAAATACTTATCCCGTTTTGCCTCCCCACCACAGAATTGTGATTGTAAGTTGTAATTGTTGTCACTTTGGCTATAACGTTGATGACATAATCTGTATGACAGAGAAGGAATGATGCATGTCGCCACTCTATAAGGCGATAATAACTGTCAATTCTTCCAGGCACTCTAGATTTCTAAAACGACTCAATATGCCAATAAGGTGCACATACGTGGTGTCAAAAAAGTGACGCATAAACGCGATAGTACTATCGTGGACATGGGGCATGTTTAGGGAATCCGAGAAAATTGTTAAAAAAAATCTCATATACCCTTGGAGTTATGGAAGCCCCAAAGTGCGAAACTTTAAACGCTTATATTTTAAATATAACAGCACATATTAACGGTTTTATACAAAGCTACAGTCTATCTTAAACCATTCCACCATTTGTTTATTTTTTAAATGGTCAAATTACATTTTTGTAATTAATTTAATTTTACAAAATTTTTATGAAATAAAGCTGACAACAACGTCCATTAAATCTAATGCAAAATGTATGATCAAGAATCATAGATGGGATTTTTAGATGTTCTTTGTTTAGACTGTGTTGCCGAATTTATGCAACTTTGTTCGCATTTTTCTCGATAAATATAGCAGATGGATTTTTTTTTACAATTTTCTAGGGATCTCTGAGAATGTCCCAAGAGCGTACCATCGCGTTTATGCGATTTTTTGGACATCCTGTATTTTTCTTATTGAAACAAAAGTAATGAAGTCGAAAGAAAATACACAGGAAAAGAAATATTAAAACAGTTGGGGATGATAGGACCAAGTTACGCCATGTGGAATGAGTACTTACTAAAACTAAACGTAAGCTCTTTTAATCTTGAAGGTTTCATTGTTACCAAGCTTCATACTTACCAAAATATATTACAACGCTAAAGGTAGGTATCAGCAATAAGAGTTTTAGTAAAATTCCTTTAGAGGGATGCTGTAGACCTTAAACGCTTTGAAATGTACCGCAGATCCTGCTGATCTTTTGTTTCAAATGTTGCAAGGGGAAAAACCGTTCTCTTTTATTTTAATACCCAACGATATAGGTTGACACTTTGGACAAATATAGGAATATTACTGCAACATAAAAATAAAATAATCAAAATTTGCAAGAACTGAAGAAACTACTTTAATTTACTGTATTAACAATACAGAGCTTACAAGACGGGCGGATTGTTTTTGATTAATTAATCATTCAACTAGAATGGGCAGAAGTCGGAATGGGTAGAAGTCGAAACGCTTAGAAGTTACACTTCGCAAATGAGTAGTTCGAGTAAAACTCAGATTCGGTGAAAGTACGACAAAAAATATATTTTTAAATCTAAGCTTAATCAGTTTGTTATATAATTGCTACACATTCTATAGAACACTCTTCGCAAGAAACAATAATTATAAGATAATAGTTTTTAAAATAAAACATTTTTTTTTATTTATCTGCGAAGAGTGCAAACTATTAACAGAAAACACAAAGAATTTCGTTAACGAAGAGGATAAACGTCAGTTCTGACGTTTAACATATTTGAGGTTATTTGTTTTGACAGCTGCTTTTGTTTCTTTGGTTGAAATATTTTTGGCATAGCCTTCTTGACTGAATCGTAACGCAATTCGGACTTAAAAGTTTTTTGCTATTAAAATCATCAATTTTTTGTTTTTTTAACCTCACTGTCTACATTTACAAAAAACGAACAAACATTTTTAATAGAAAATTAAATTTTCATAAATTTTGTAAAGAATAATTTTTTTGTAGATTGAATAATAACGGAGATAGGAGGTTTTTTTTATGCTAGGGGGTAATTGGGGGGTCGGACAAAAAAACTAACGGATACTTTTTTGCAAAGAACTAAATTTTCTATGTTTTATGTCGAATAATTTTTTTTGTTAATTTGATAATACTCGAGCTACAATTTGTTTTTCATTTGGGGGGCTTAAAAGGGGGCCTTGTAGTAATCAGATTCTTGCCAAAAACAATAGGGTTCTTCCTATTATAGGGATCGATTTTTCCTTAAAAATTGAGTTTGATATCGCTTTTGGTTTTTAAGATAGCGTGACCACAATAAAGGTGACAGACAGACAGACGGACGGACAAAAAATGAAAATCTTAAAAAGTCATGAAATGCACAAATCTGAAAAAAAATTTACGACGAAAATTGACGATTTTAGGATTTTCTTGATCGATTGCAATATACTCTTCGGACCTAGTCTTGTGAAGAGTATAATAACATCCACGAATCTACAAGAATCATCGCTCCATGATGTAGATATTATGATTATGATGCAAATTAAGAAAACAAATTATTACTTCTAATAGAAATATGTTTCATGAAATGCCCCTGTCTTTTGCATGAAATGCCCCTGTCTTTTGCATGAAAGGAATTTTCGCCACATTTCATCAAAATTAAATCCGTATCTATCGGGATTATAATTGACAAATACAACTCTAGTCTAGCCCCATAACCGATAGGAAACTTCGTTAAAACCCTGCCAAACTTTAAATTATATTCATACAAAGTTGGATATCCATAAACTGCTTCAAATCTAAAATTAATTGAAGATGTTTTGCCACAGCGCATTATGCTCATTGCAGACGTACTTAATTGAAGAGTGTATTTGACTGTAATTGGTTCATTTATTCCTATAAGTTAGGGAATAGAATAATCTTTGAGATGAATTATTTTAGTGGCTAAGCTGCATAATAGTTTAATACTTAATTCCTTACAAAAAAAAAAAAATAATTAAAATTGAAGCCATTTCATTTTTAACTAATAAAAATAATTTGTTATTCAGTAAGATGTTATTGCATAGGTGATGGAAACTATCTAATCGTTAACTTGTATTGTTGGAAGCGTTTTTAAATTGTCTGGACATAGTTGTATTCCTACTACTAACATTCTGTTGAAAACTAAATACCTACATTTTTAGACACGGTCAAGTCCTCCGTCACAGTTTACAAAAGTGCATTCAAATACTGTCTGTGAAATTTTTTTAGGCAACCAACATTACGGACCAAAAAAAATGGCAATTTTTTTCTTATTCTGTGTTTCCAGCATTGGTCTTTTTAAAACATTATTTAAAGAAAAATAAGAGAATTTTTTAGGTCCCATTGGAGTAAGAATATTACTTTATATCTTATTTACGATATTTTAGTTTAAAATTACCCAAGAATCTACCGCAAGAATTAAAAAATTCCTTATTATACTCTTCACAAGAGTATATTGCAATCGATCAGAAAATCCTAAAATCGTCAATTTTCGTCGTAGAGCAAACATTTTTGCAGATTCGTGCGTTTCATAAATTTTTAAGATTTTCATTTTTTGTCCGTCCGTCCGTCGGTCGGTCGGTCGGTCGGTCGGTCGGTCGGTCGGTCGGTCGGTCGGTCGGTCGGTCGGTCGGTCGGTCGGTCGGTCGGTCGGTCGGTCGGTCGGTCGGTCGGTCGGTCGGTCGGTCGGTCGGTCGGTCGGTCGGTCGGTCGGTCGGTCGGTCGGTCGGTCGGTCGGTCGGTCGGTCGGTCGGTCGGTCGGTCGGTCGGTCGGTCGGTCGGTCGGTCGGTCGGTCGGTCGGTCGGTCGGTCGGTCGGTCGGTCGGTCGGTCGGTCGGTCTGTGGGATGTCACGTTTCTTGTAAACACGCTATCTTAAGAACCAAACTTCCAATCCTATTCAAATTTTAAGGAAAAATCGATCCCTATGAGAGGAAGAACCCTATTATTTTTGACAAGAATCCGAATACTATAAAGCCCCCTTTTCGGCCCCCCAAGTAAAAAAAAAATCGTAACTCGATTATTATTAAATTTACAAAAAAAATTATTCGACATAAAACATAGGAAATTTAATTCTCTACAAAAAAATATTCGTTTGTTTTTTTGTCAGCCCCCCCCCTTACCCCCCACCAGAAAAAAACCTCCTATCTCCGTTATTATTGAATTAACAAAAAAAAATTAAAAATGTTGGTTTGTTTTTTGTAAAGTTAGCCAGTAAGGTTAAAAAACAAAAACTAAAAGATTTCAGTAGCAAAAAACTTCTAAGTCCAAATAGCGTCCCGCGTCGGTCAAGAAGGCCATGCCAAAAATATTTCAAACAAAGAAACAAAGCCAGCTATCAGAACAAATAACCTCAAATATCTTAAACGTCAGAACTGGCGTTTATCCTCATCGTTAACTAAATTATTCGTGTTTATTGTTAATAGTTTGCACTCTTCGCAGATTTTTTTTACATAATTTTTTTTTATAAGAGACTATTAATTATTCTGTAATAGTGTTCTTGCGAAGAGTATACCATAGAATGTGTAGCAATTATATAAAAAATAGATTTAGCTTTGATTTACAAAATTATACTTTTATCGATTCCGAATTCTACTCGAGCTACTTATCTGCGAAGAGTAACATCTACGCGTTTCGACTTCTACCCATTTCTAGTTAATTTGATAATGATGATCACCCACTAAGATGTCAGCTTTAAACGCGAATTGTTGAGAAAGCAACCATATCAAGGGGTATGGTTTATTCTAGGTAATAGAAAAAAATGTTAATTTTACAATGATAATTACCAGGCCTCTTGATATGGTTGCTTTCTCAAGCAATTTGCGTTTAAAATTCACATCTTGGAGGGTGCACAACATCAACACATAAACTGCATATTATAGAGTTTTACAATTAACTAAACTAGAAATATCGAATTTTAGACATAAGAGCACTTTTTCATACCAAGGGTTCCCTAAGAAAGTCATTTATTTTCGCAAAATATTGTTCTAAAAAAGTGGCTAAATCTGACAGAATGAAAATTCTCCTTCACAGATCGTTTTTTAATGGATCTGTGATCTGTGACGTAGGACTTGACCGTCTCTACTTGGTAAATACAGACTGTTTATAATATGGTAGTTCAAATAATGGGGGTTGCCTAATGATATTAGCTTTTAAGCGTTTACATTTTAAGTAATAAAGTCTGTCTGACCATAGTGGGAATTCTACTACTAAGATATAACATATCGATATATTTTACAGAAAACGAGAAAATATTGCCAATCTATTTTATTTTGGTATAAGTCTTTATATTCGCTTAAATTGTAATAAACTATTACTTAACGATAACTGTTCCAAAAAGACAAACATAGCATCAAACGAATACTAAGTAGCAGTGCAGCTAAAGCAATTCTGCGACAGCGATATGAGAATGTGAGATTATGACGATTTTCACAAAAGGGAATTTCCCAACTAACCATGTGGAATAAATTGGGTTAACCCTATACGAGCCGAGATATACATTGTAGTTTATATAAACTACATTAGAGCTTAAGACATACAAAGCTTCGTGACAATGCAAACGATGTTTTGCTTTAAGATTCTCCTTCTATGCGATAATAATAAACACTTAATTGCTTCTACAAACTGACACATGCTCTTATACTGGATAAAATATTGTAATTAAGGATACTCGTCTCTAAATTTGCATTCTCGAGTTATATCAACTACGCTATTTTTAAACCAGAAAAAAAAAACAACGTGTTTAAATCATTATTTTTCACGTCAACTATTGTATCGTATAAAAAAAATACACTTTACAAAGTAAGAGGTAAAATTAGTAGACCAAATTAAAAAATCAGTTAAAGATTAAGAATAAAGTGAACAGGTAGAGTTAAAAGACAATCAAAAACTAAGAGTCCGATTTTTTAAGGTCTCTCTGTAAAATGGTATACCTACACAGATTTTCTTATTTCCTTTGGGCTTTTCTCTGATTTCCCACTTTCTTTCCTATGCTAAACTTTTTCATAAATATTCGATTTTTAGCCTTTGCAAATCGAAAGAGGTTCAAATGAAGTAGATAAAATTCGTTCTAAAGAATGGAGAAATTTTACCTGAATACATGAGAATAGGTTATTTCATTTTCAAATATACCTTATTTTTGACGAGAAAAGTTTCATTCTAAAAAGGGTTTAAATAAATGGCTTTTAACAGAATCTTTAAAATGGCATTTTTTTAAATTAATTAATTAATTTTAGACGTTTATTAAAGATGATATTAAACAGACGAATTTTCAAAACGTTTAATTAAAAAAAATAGTTTTTTAACCTCATTTGCTCTTTAAGCCTACTTCTAAGTTAAAAGATTAAAAAGAATCGTTTTTGTGCTCCAGAAACCATAATTTTTTTATCAGTATGCGAACCTCAAAATAATGGGTCCTTTTCTCTTATTTATTTGGTGTTTCAGCGATAAAAGATTATAAAATATAAATTGGAAAGTATCAGTAGTTGTAAATGAGCTCTGAGCGCCATAAAATAAATCAATATAACGCGCAAACGTCCAAAGATTAGAAACGAAAAATGGAAAGATGTCTTTTGGCAGAGGAAAGCTCATCGTTTTGGCATTCCTCCAAATTAAATTTTACACTTTTCTAATGTGATTTAAATTTATTATTGCAGATTTCCGGTATTATATCCTCTACTGTTGGCATATGCACTATTTACACAACACTGTAATTTTTATTTCAATTTACTCCGGAGCCCATTTATTGAGTTGGGTGTCATATAAGTTTCCCAACGGGAATTACAAAAGGCGCCAAATAAGTTGGAGCGGAATGAAGGAAAATTGATTTTAAATTGTATCCTTGGGGGGCACGGAGTTCTATATTTTCTGCATTGTTCGCATTGACAATATCCTTTGATAATTTTATTGTAGTTTTTGCGGAAGATGAGAATCCGGCTTTTTATAGTTGTCGCACTATACATTAGAGCTAAGGGTGGTTTTATATGATATGATATTAAAGTTGGTCTTTTCATAATAGCATTTAGAAGCAGATGTTACACTTTTGTAGCGACTCATGCTTGTAAAATCCCCTTTTATGGTTTTATTTTGATATAAATATATTACCACAAAACCACGAAGTCTACGCGACTCGACTTGCCAAATTAAATTTAAATATTCGGGAAACATTGCAAGATAATGTGCATTTTGAATGGAAATTAAAGCTTATTATTGCCAAGAGCAAAAGAAATGCATAGGAACCTAAACACATTTTATATTCTCATGATTATTAATAAAAATTGCACCTCAAAATGAATACCCTTAAGTATTGGTACGTGACAAATATGAACATTTAATAATAAAAATAAAGCTGTTAGTAATTTAAAAAAGTGCAGGTAATGCCCTGTTTGGTATACCAATGAATACTTTGGGATGAGAAAAATAACTTCAGCATACTAGAGTCACAATACAGTTTTATTACAAGGTACAATAAATTTCCAAAATTACAGAGGTTTCATAGCTTATATCCAATTAAATGTATTCGAAGTCAGATTATGTATTTCATAAAAACTAAAGTATCTTTAAAACAAAGTAGCGCCAATACGATGTTATTGTATGATATCCATTGTTTAATTATTTATCAAATGTAATACCACGAATGATAAGAGGATTGCCGGTAATACTAAATTTTTTACGAAAACTTCGTTGCGTAGCAACTTTTACGAGTCAACGAGTGCCTAGGCTGCTTAGCAGCCCTTGCACGAGTTTTTTTGTCAATGTCAATTTGACGAGTACAAAATTGCTTCACGCAACGAAGTTTGAGTAAATTAAAAATTAGTATTACCGTGCAAAACTCGATTCATGAGTGGTATTCGAAAGATTATTTCCTGACAGAATTTAACTTACTTACAGTTTTTTTTAATTATGATAAGAAACATGCCAAATTTCTGCAAAATGTACCCGTTTCAGTAGCGTTACAATAACATTTTCAACGCAAATTTTTTCGTCTTCAGGTATTAAATACATAGTTTTCTACATAATGGCTATATTTTTTGCAAAACACGTCTACCGAACAAAACGCAACTTTGCAATTATTTTTAAACTTTTTTTTAAGAACCTTTCAAGACATCAAAAGGTAGTGCAAGTTATGTCACTAATGTCAACTTGTAACATCAAGTCTGCTTATTGCACAGATCATACTGTGATCATAAAACTTATTAAGTTACAACTCCCCCAAAACATTATCCAAAATTTAGGTTGATATAGGAGATTCAACACATAGTTATTTGGGATAAGGAATACCAGAGGTAGTCCTGTAGTGGAAGACATAGTTAAGTGTTTTAAAGAAAAGAACGCTTAGCCATGCCTAAGTGATAACACCACATAGTCATAGCAACGTTGTGTTATCGCTGCGATAACACCACGGAGTCATAGCAACGTGGTGTTATCAGGCTAAATCGCAGAAAATGCGAGCTCAGATAGCAGGAGATGACTGGAAGGAAATAATCAAGTAAACTCCTATTTGGTTTAACCATTGTTTAACATTAGTTTATTCTATGACATTTTGCCCATTTCACAGAAAGGTCTAAAATTTAAAAACTTTTATTGTCTGTGGTTAAAAATAAATTTTTAATATTTTGGCATTTAAAACCGAAATAAAATTGTCAAAATGACAAAATGTAAGTTTTTGGCCATACTGTAAAGTGGGCAAAAGGTGTCAACCAATCAAAAGCTGCCTAGTATCGGCGTATCTTTTCATTAAGGATCTTTAATAAAAACCACCTTCAAATTGGTGTTTGGACAGTCTTAACAATGGCTTAAGAATTCCTGGAAATTTACTACATTTACATAATGGAAATACATAAGATATTATTATGGCAACTTCCGTGAGTATTATGACGATTAACAGTACTCCAAATCTTCCTCGGCAGATCTAATCCAGGAACCTCTTAACTGGAATCTTCAATTAGTTTCTTATTGGACACATCAACATTTTGCCAATTAAGTTTCCACACATCTGAGGCTAAAAAAAATTTGTGTAACGATTGCTCTTGCCCTGTGGGCTTCCTGGATTTTAACCGATTGGCGTGTAATCTCTACATAGCTAGGTTTATAGGAAACTTCTTTAACTCAAAATGTATAGTCCCACTATCTTTTATCAACTACAAAACAAAACTTTCTTTGCAGAATTTATCATGCGTTCTTTATATGTAGACCGCGAATGTCTGAGTCTGCCCTCGTATAATTGCTACCACATTTCGGTAGTATGTTATTTTTATTGGGGTAGGTACACATTTCCAGGGTCCTTTTCTGAATGTAGGATTTGATATAATGGCAATCGGTGTCTAGCCAAATCACACTTTCAGAATGTGTATTTAGATAGTATAAGCTACGGCGGTCACTTGCTCCTTTAATCCAAACATATATCACGGCAAATCCCCGGATTATGTCTGAAAGATACATCATGAATAGCCAACTACGATATTTACAACTTTCCACCCTCTTTTCTATGTAGTTAAGTACCAAAATACATAGCATTTGGGTATTTCACTGTCCATTACATAACTTAGACCGGTAAAGTCATTAAAGTATTACATACAATGAAAGGGAGCTTGTGGAGAAAACCCAGAAAAGGATCACAAGAGATGTACGAAGCCCTGAGCTTACGTTACGTTACAAAAATAAAGCAAGTAAATTGTAAATCCGCATTCGTCTGACAAAATCTCACTATTCGGAAACCCAGACTGGGTATAATCCCCAAGCTCTTTAAAGGAAAATTTTATTTTAACATCGTTTAAGATAATTACATTTTATACATTTATTTTATAGCCCTTTTTCTCATTAATTACATTATTAATAACGGTCGCGTTCGAGAGATAAGCTAATGTAATATACAACATTTTATAGTAGCGAAATCTGTCAAATAAATTTCTTCAAAAGCTGACTTAAATTAAATCAAGGGTCAAATCAAAAAACGGGCCTTGATTTATGTTGTTATATTTTTGCAAAAGCAAGTCAGGGTCATAGACTAGCCTGGGATAAGTTTTTCGAACTAAGCCGTCGTTATTAAAAATATAAAGACTTTGTTAGATATTCTTCCTAATTGAAATTCATAAAGCGATGATTATTATGATAATAACTTTCCAGAAAAATTAAAACATAAAATTGACATTATTTCATGAATATTTAACGATGAATTTACTCATTAATATGTTTATTAATTAATTACTAATGCATGTTTCTAGGCGAACAATTGAAAATTGCATTTTAATTTTTGATTTACACGCATCGTAAAATATATTATGATTTACCTTTAAATCAAACTCCAAAATGAAATTAAATCTGGAAATTTTAATAATATTTACAATTAATTAACTGATTAACTACCAATAACAAATATATGGTTCATAAGTTAGTATTTTCATTTATTCAACAAATAGTGTTGGCAATATTGCTGCGTGGTTTTGCTAATTAAATTACCTTTGACAGTTGCTGGAGATATGCACGCTATTTATACATATTTTTGTTTGTTAGTATTATTAAAACTAAGTAGAAATATTATTAGCTGGTTCTAAATAGTATTTTAATTTAGGCCATTATATTAAATCAAATTAGAAACCCCTTTCTTAAGACAGCAACGTGATAAATTAACCAAAACTTATTTTAATTTTAAGCACGAACTTTGACATTCCTATGGTTAACATTTAACTTATCAAGTCATCAATAATTTGTAAACTTTCTTGTTTAATTTGCAAACTAAATCTTCTACTACTACTCAAACATATTTCTTACTTTAAAATATATAGTTTATACAGTTACCCAAAATCTTAATTCTTAAACCATATAAAATAAATGACAGACAAAGTTAACCGATTGACAATTTCAACAAGAGAAATGTCACATTTTTTGGCAGACAAAAAGTGATTCGTAGCAATGGCAAGGCATACTTCATTTTATCAGGCCGGCGCACTCTTATGTTTACTTTTTTGAATCCTGAAGACCTTATTTTCTAGAAGATCCAGTTTTGTGACGTTACAAAAATTAGTTTGGTTACTCGCTAACGGTATTGCTTTAGTCAGCAATAAAAGTGAATAGCCACAGTTAAAAAGGTTTGGATCTGATAGATCAAGGCAGATTGAATTAAGAAGGTGAGCCCATGCGCCTATGATCGTTTAACTGACGAGTACCGACTTAACCCGATTTAAAATAAGGAATATACTAAATTAGAGATATCGTTGGGTTATAAAGTGCTACGTTTAACTGCTGTCTGACAAATTATCTTAAACTTACCTTAAGTCATAAGAGCTATTCACCTTTCCCGCCATTGGTCACCCAGCACCCTCGCGCTCGTTATACTTAGGAAGCGTCATATGTGCGTTAGATTGACTTAAATCATTGGTGGTCATTTAGTTTCCCAAGTATAACGACCGCGATTGTGGCCAACGGCGGGAAAGATCTATAGGTTACTTTAAGGTAACGGTAAATTAGATGTTGTATAACCCCGCTAGTCATTTTTAACACTGCATGTCCAAACGAAATACATTAGAGCAATTTTTTGTTGATGCTATTTGCAACTAACATCAACAATTAATTTTAAACTCCAAGCGTGTTAAAGAATGAATCAAATGTTTAAATAAAAACAAACAAAAATTCGTCAAAGTCAAATCTAAAAAAACGACTAATTAATAAAAAAACTGTTTATCTCTAAAAACAAATAGCACCACCGCCGCCGTGATAATATTAAAACTAATATACTATCGTGGACATGGAATTTAAAACGACTTGTTATCAGCCACCTTTGATTTTTTGAATTTTACTCTATTGTGAATGAGATTTTTTATGTCAGTTTTCGAATGTTATTTTGACAACAAATTCGTCAAATGTATTTTATTAAAATAAATTATGTAAAATGTTCTGCTGGCGAAAAAAATAGTAAGAAGATATTTCCTTTTTTAAAAAATTTTGTTTTAGGATAACAATAAGGCTCTAATAATAGTAAAACATCAAAGAAATGTTGAGATGTTTGGGCCACTATTTGGACCATATTTACAATGCAAAAATTGATCGTTTTAAATTCCATGTCCACGATAGTACGTCCCTACAATAATTCCATAATTTATAAATGTTTTACCCGGCATTTTACCATGGCGGCTATGAAGTTAACTAACTTTTAGCAGCAATAATTTAATTGATAAGGTTTTAGTAATTCTCTTTGCGTTATCATTAGCCGCCTCAGCAAATTATTTGCTTTTTGGATCTGGAAGACACATACGTCAGCTTTAGTCCCAACTTCTGCTTTTCTGTGAAATATCTAGCAAAGCCCTGTAATGCAGGTTTTCCAGCAGTTAACTAAGTAATGGTTTCTTCTGTTCTGTAACTAACATTTTGCTAGTAATACCTTTAATTAATGAAACACTTTATAAATAAACTACATACTTGTAAAACGTTTAATAAGGATGCAAACTGTGTAATGTAAAGTTTTATAAATAAATAATAACTTCTTGGTTTTATTCATGTTAAATGTATGTAACTGTCTGGCTGAATAGGGATTGATACTGCTCATTTGATAAATTTTTACAAATTCACCAACAATGGCTTTTTGTAAACGTTATTTCCACTGGAATGACCCTTGTATAAAGAAAAACATGGCTATAAAAACAAAACTGTATGAAATTAAATTACACATCAAAAATGTAATTTTTTTCCTCCACAATTGCATTTACTAAAATAATACGTCAAGTCCTAACTGAATCTACGGGTGGTTTTATTTGAAAACAAATGAATAAGAGTATCAGTTACAGCGAAAACTTCTACAAAGTCTGAAGCAGGAAAAATATTATGTCATCTAGAGTTATCATTTCATCGGAGTAGCAACAATTCGTTCTTTAGTAATTCTAATGTTTACCAGTCGGGTAAAATTGAGCACCTAGCGTATGTAGAGTGTCTAGAAGTCCTTTACGTTATGGAATTCATTGTAAACGACCCTCGAGCTCAAAAGCCAAAGTATTGCCTGTTCTGCCGGCCGGAGAAATAGCGTCTGTCACTCGAAGCCAAGTATTTTATCTGAGTTCTAAAGCCTGACATAGTAACGCTAGATGGGTGGATGGCGAGAATTAATTAAATAAAAAAATGGCTCTTCAGTGTGATAGCTTAATGCGATTCTACTGAATAAATGATGACGGGGATTTCTGCCTTTTGAATAAGTGTCTCATAGCGGAGAGCATGTCTTCACGGAAAAGTATCTGATTGCATCTCTTGTTTTCTTAATATGAGACGGTTAAATTACATTCGTTTATTTTGTTTGTTTGGGTTTGTTTTAAAGGGCGGAAGAAAATTTGTTTTGTATTCGCTTTGGAGAGAATATAAAATAGTCATTTTGGGTGTAATGTAAAAGGCACTAGATAAGTAGAGGTCAAATTAAGGTTGATGCACTTTGACCTTTTTTTTATACAGGGTGTCCAAAAAATGGCACATAAACGCCATGGTACGCTCTTGGGACATTCTCAGGGATCCCCTGAAAATTATCAAATAAAATCCATCTGCTATGTTCATCGAGAAAAATGCAAACAGAGTTGCACAAGTTCGGCAACACAGTTTGTAAAATACATCTTTAAAGCTCATCTAGATTCTTGAGCACACATTTTTGCATTTAGATTAATTGACATTTTTGTCAGCTTCATTCCATAAAATTTTTCTAAAATTAAATGATTAATAAAAATGTAATTACATCATTTAAAAGATAAACAAATAATAAAATAATTTAAGATATATTGTGCCTTTGTATTTAGTCATTTCTTTCGTTAATAACTGCTGTTATCTTCAAGATATATAAGCGTTTAAAGTTTTACACTTTGAGGCCTCATATCTCTGAGGATATTTGAGATAGGTTTTTTTTTTTAATTTTCTGGGGGTTGCTAGACATGAGAACAACTTACCATCGCGTTTATGCGCCATATTTTGAACATCCTGTAATTGTACTTCCTCCAACCGACGAGACCCGAGATATTTCCAGTCTTAGGTTCGGATCTTTAACGTGGCAAGTACACGAGCCGTTTTTAGTGTAAAAACTACATCTGCATATTAAAAAAATCTCGCTTAATGCTGCAGAAATCTTTTTTCTCTTCACTCAATTTTGTCCCATACATAATCTTTTTTCAAAATCTGAAAAAGTGACCCTGAACACTTTTTCAGATTTTGGAAAAAGATTATTTGTAAGGGGCAAAAGATTTTTGCAGCATTAAATTCTTGAGTGATAAATTCAGCTTTAATTTCATTGATATTAAATGGTGAAATCTAAGATTTACAACTTTTTTAGGAGAAACTGCCAAGTTGTAAAATATGTCCTTCCTTATTTTTTAAGAGTATGCACCAAACCTAAAGTGATTGACAGCTGTTTCGCTCTATTGGGGCTCATCAGGGATAGTCAATGCACAACTGTAAGAATCTCAGATACATGTGTATTTCAACAAGTACCAAAAAATGGAACAAATAAGCAAACAAATAATTTTTTTTAATTTTATTGACTCAACTTGCGCAATGAGGATCTACTAAAATCTAATTCCCCCAAAATAAGAACATTCGTTCGTCATTAGGTACCTTCATTTTTAGTGTGTGTTACCTACTTTAAATTTAATATATTTTTAATATTTCACGAGAAATATATGCACTTTAGATGTTGTATATCCGTTCCTTTCAACAAGAGATGACAGAAAAGCATCAAAAGACAAAGTATTTGATATTCAGCATACCTACTCTTTCTACTCTGGAGGATGTTGGAAAAAGTAGACGTTGTCTCTTTACCTACATGTTTTGAAGGATGAACAGGAAATTGCTATGCTATCACAGTTCAGGGGACAAGTCGAGGCATTTTATTATTGTAAAGAGACTACACTGGGTTAGACGGACTTATCTTCTACGAGGAAAACCTTGACGTGCCTAACACGGATTTAAGCGTGAAAATTTTACACCTTTTGTTAAACGTTCATATATTGTGTAATAGTATTGTGTACAATAAGTTTTGAAAAACAAACTTTGAAGACGAGTGCCACAGAGAAATCCGAGTGTGAAAGCGTTTTTTAAACGTGTGGTACATGCTTTCTCTATGTCTGCATTAAATAAGAATTTTTTTATAGAAATTGAGATATTAGTAGATTTTAGTACTAAGAGTTAAAGTGATGCTTTGTGTGACGAGGCAGAATGATTTTCTGGTGAGCAAAGCGAGACAGACAATTCTGCCTAGGCACACAAGGCCATTTTAACTCTGTGTAGTAAACGATACTTTTTCTTAAAATTTCTAAATACAATGGTTTTATAATAAATTTAATTTACTTATTTTAGTTCACTTTTATTTATTTTAAAATAAACGTCATTAAAGTGATGTTTTTTTGACGTTTTAAGAAAAAAAATATATATAATTGATAATTTCTTTGTGGCACTCACCTTCGGCTCGATACCACAAAACCCATTCTCGTGTGCAAAGTTTGTTTTTTAAATCTTGTTGTACAATAGTATATTACTACCGTGGGTGGAAAGGGTTTCATTTCTGTCGAGAGAAAAAGGTGGTTTACCAAGGCGCGTAGCGCCGCGGTAAACCATTTCTCGAGACAGAAAGGAAATTTACACCGAGGTTAGTATACTATTTTATTTACAACTGCTTACGTTTATATTTAATTTTAAAAAGCTTTAATTTTGCAAATTAATATTAGTCATTGTTAACATCTTAGTTCACATGATTATTTTTTTTTAATTTATTACCATGGTTACATTACAATTGCTTGACATCGAAGTAAAAAAAATAGTTATTTTTAATTTTCAAAAAACGTCATTTCTCGCATTATTTTAAAGTCTTAAACCAACTAATATTAAAAAAACATAATGACGGATAGTGATGACGAATGTACAGAATTTAAAGAGTGTGCGCAAAAGGCCGAAGAAGATTTTCTCCCACAAAAGAGTTAAATCCGACTGTTTTTCATTACCCAGGCGGAAAGTAGTTACTTTCCGCCCGGGTGGAAAGTGACAGCTTAATAAATCTAATAAAACGACATTTTCTAACTTTTAAAAAGTCAGAAATGTTAAAGTATTTTCCAAATCTAACGCCAAAACTAAAGGTAGATTTAGCGTCGTCAAGTTGTCCAAAACTAGGATTTTTTTCATTTTTACCTGTGATTGTTGGCTATTAATTTTTAAGGTTATAAAGAATTGTCAAAAATGACAAATATACAGCAGTTTTAAAATATTTATTTTAAATGTAAAAAAATATAATAAATAAATTAAAGAAACAAAGCCCCAAACACCTAATATATCAATAATTTTGGCGTGGAGCACAATAACCAACATTTTTGTGAGATTTTGGAGGTTTCCATTATTTTGACTGATGACAAATTAAATTCCGCAAATTTGTAATATTTTGCAATTGTGATGCATCTTGTTAATGTCCATTCCATTAAATTCTGGATAACGTGTTTGTAGGTCGCTCCCCTGTGAGCTCAAGTGACAATCTTAAATTTTTCTTTGAAGACTTTCCTTGAGCCAGCCTCTTCAATATCCGCTATTTTTCTTGCAAAATTGGTAGAAATAAAATGATAAATCATCAAAGTTTTTGCAGCAATGTTTTTCTTTCGATTTTAAATAGCACCACAATTGCTTCTTTTGGGTTATCACTTTTCCTAAATTTTTATAACTTTACATTAAATTTTAATTTATTTATCTTTCATTTAGAAATATTTTGACGTTGTTATGTAAATAAAAAAATTGAAGCCAAATTATTTACGACCACTTAATTTTTTTTAGCAAAATATTTTATTTTAAAATGACATTATTTTGGGTGACATTGTTTTTGACTTTCAGGTTGTGCTTTTTGAAACTTTTGGGTTTTTTTAACAACCTTGCAACAAAAAATTACTAATTTAGTTTAGGCGTCAGATTTGGAAAAGACTTTATCATTTCATATGCAGTTGTAAATAAAATACTATTCCAGGCCTATTCCAGGTATAGAATGATTTCATTTTTTGCCACTAAAGTTATTTTGTTTTAATAAGAATCCAGTTACTTCCTTCATTTTTTTTTAAACTGTTTGTCAATAGTGTCAAAAAGTAAAATCATTCTATTCCCGGAATAGGTCAAAAGAATGCAACTACTACTGTGCACAGGTGCTAATCCGGCGCATTCGCCATTTTATTATTATTTTACAATTTTTTAATGCATCAGTAGAATGAGATTTTTATTTAATTTATTTATTTTATTATTAACCTTGAATTGCTGATCAACAATGGAAACCAAAGACATCTCATTTTTAACAACAACAATCCCATTATACCAATATTTTACTAAAAAAATATTTTAAAAGAGTTGCATTAACGGTATAATATTTTTTGCGCATTCGCCATATTCTTATTCTAGCAATTACCTACCCTAATTAAAAAAAAAAAAACATTAAGTATGAAATGTAGCAATTTGTCTTTATGTCCATAGCGTGCCAAAAAAATGGCGCATAAACGCGATGGTACGTTGTTGGGGCATGCCTAGGGATTCCTAGAAAATTGTCAAAAAAAATCCATCTGTTATATTCAGCGAGAAAAATGCAAACAAAGTTGCATAAATTCGGCAACACAATTTTTATAATAAATCTTAAAAACTCATCTAAATTCTTGAGCACACATTTTTGCAGGAGATCATATTGACATTGTTGTCAGCTATATTTTAAACATTTTGGTAAAATTAATTATAAAAATGTAATTTGATCATTTAAAAGATGAAAAAATGGTAAAATAATTTTAGATAGATTGTGCCTTTGTATTTAGCCATTCATTATGTTAATATGTGCTGTTATCTTAAAAGTATAAGCGTTTAAAGTTTCGCACTTTGAGGCATCATATCTGGGAGGGTATTTGAGATTATTTTGTAACCATTTTTTGGGGCTTCCTATACATGCCCCAACAACGTACTATCGTGGACGTGTATATAAACTAAAAAATGTATCCGTAATCGAAAAAAAAATCAAAAATAGTATAATGATTTTTGAAGTCAGATTGTCGATACATAGAAATAACCGATTTAAATGAAACCATAATACGTTTGTAGGCCCATTTTTGTAGTTTTCAAAACTACGCTTAGTTTTTATATATGATGGGGCCCTCATGTTGATGTGCTACTTAGTAGAATTTGCGGGAGCTCCACGGAGATGCTTTATACGAGCTTCTAGGAGCACAGATTCGAAAATTTGTGAATTTGAAACTCCCGTCTTAAGTAAGCAGATCCTGTTTAAATTCTTGCGCACATAGCTTTTAAAAAGGTTTTTGTTCCCCTGCAAATAATTTCCCATTACGGGCCATGTTTAAAAGCAGTAACTAAGTAGTAAGAAGCCATAAATTGAGTGTAAAATGAAGTTATTTACAGTCCTTTAAAAGGCATTAGTTAATCCTTGCGCCCCATCATCTATCTATAATTTAATAAATGAAGTGCATTTAGGGTACACTTCGTCCGTAAAGTTAATTTCTAGGCCACTAGCGCTGTCATTACTTCGCTGTTCGTGTAAAAGACAGTGATTTAAACCCCATTACATAGCAACCATTTAATCCCTGATTGTATGTTTCTGCACTGTCTCGAGGGGTGAATAAGTCCTTAAATTAAAATACGAAAAAAATGTGTGCAAAAATCCACAAAGAAAATTTAATACATTGCAATTGATTCTTAGACAGAGCTATTAAAAGTAAGGGTAGTAAACAGTTTTTCAGGTTAAGTTAAGTCCTGTTTATAAAGGTCCTGTACTTTCTTTGTAGACTTGATTTCCCTTTGAACTTTTCCGATCTCCATACTTATCTGAAATGAATATCCCAATTCTGCCTTTATGGTATTGGGAAAGCGCAGTTTCGAATTAACTCTCCAAATTACACCTTTAAATTATAGTCAGTGGGTTATAAATTACACTGTTTGCCTTTTTACAGATTTATATATTCATCATGTTTTATTTATTTAGCCACAACAAACTGATGAGAGTCAGCACGAGTGCACGAATTATTATCATGATAGTTGTTAGGGGGTGGGGGATTTTTAAAGCTAAAATGTACAGTTGTTTTTAGCCTTTTTGTTCATGATTTTGAATCCACAAAAATAAAAATATTTAACTGCTTTTTGTTACTAATTAGGTCTTCTTTAGAGATAATTTGGCATATAAATTTTATGGCCACGTATCATTAAAGGTACATCAAGGGGTTACTAGAGTTTTATACATGTATCTTGGAAGATACATTTGGCAATTATTAGGGTCTAAATCTTGTATCTCTGAAAATACTTTATGAGGTGTTAGAATCTAATTATTATTGTAAAGGTAAATAATTATATAAATAATGTTAATTTATAAAAATTATATAAATATCTAGGCAAAATAGTGACTACTGAAACCTTACGGCCCTTAGTCATCCTAGAATGCTAAGTATCCTAACCTTGTGATCGTCTATACCCCTACGTTGTGTTGTGTTTTGTAACCTAAGTCTTTAGAGTACTGAGAATTTAGAAAAGGATCTAAAAGATCCAAGCGGTCCAACCAACCTCCACATCGCTTGTTAATTAATAAAAAGGTGTCTTTGTTTATCATTGTTAAGATGGACATAGGTAAATATACAGGTACAGGTAAAATAATGGTTAAATAGGTAAAATAATGTTCAATAATGAAAAGTACTGGTCTACAGAATAAGACAGGTCTCATTGGATTGTTGAAATTTAGCTAAGGAGTGGAACCGTAGTTCCCCTTTTATGACATAACAGTCCGTGGACTTTCTCAGCTGGCACCGTAGTAACCAACGTTACATCGGGTCGTAACCCTCTCCTCTATGTGTTATTTCAACAAAGGAATGAAAGCATGCTCAGTATTGTTTCAAGACTGACAATAATCGGATTAGGCAAACAGGAATGGAATGGAAACTTTATGAACGGATGTATATCATTGTCTAAACCTATCATAAAACAACCCCCTGAGCACGTATAGGACGAGAATCAAAGAAGGCCCTGTAGTCTCTATAGATGATCTCTAGGAACCACAAGATACGAACTAACTCGGTTTATCACGCATGTCCATCGTCAAAGGATGGTCGGTAAATCGAACCAAGCTAGATCCCATCAAGCAAGCTCTCCCATAATACCAAAAGACTAAAAGAATATCCTGTATAATATCCAGACTTCTATCAGGCACAAACTAACTCGGCTTATCACGCATGTCCATCGTCAAAGGATGGTCGGTAAATCGAGCCAAGAAAGATCAGACCTCATAGATTCCTTCTAAGACAACAGTCAAGGTCCCTAAACGTCTCAACAGGTATTATTTCCAGAACCACTAGATGCAAACTAACTCGGCTTATCACGCATGTCCATCGTCTAAGGATGGTCGGTAAATCGAGCCAAGAAAGATCAGACCTCGTAAGTTCCTTCCATACATGTCAAGTAATATCTTTGCAAAGACAATCGGACCACCCTGTTTACTACTTCACCGACAAACCTATGAGAGCTAGGTCAGAACAGTAGTCCACAGAGAAGTCTTTCGACTCCACAAAGACGGAATTGTTTTACAACTATTCAGAGTTGTGAGATTTAGTTACCTTGAAGTGAAAACTTCGAGACTAAAGAAATCTGAAGAACTCCTGTTTTGGCTTGAACCTATCCATGTCAACTAATGATGTTTCAAAGGAGTCAAAACACTAATGCCATCTCTTGACATGGAAGACATTTCTGACTAAAATTCTAGAAGATTATTAAGACAAGACTAAAACACTTACTTTAAAAACTATCACGACTATAGCCATTGCTAGGAAACGACAAAAACCATGTAAGATTAAGAATATTGAGACTAACTCTTACAGACTGGGGTCTGTACCGTTTCAGTATCCCCCTATTTTTGAAAATGGATGAAGCATTCTCTACAGGTTTCGAAAATATCTAGGCTAAAGTGTTAACTCAATATTCTAATCTACATATCCCCCTATTTTTGAAAATGGAAGAATGTCTTTTTCCCTCCTAAATTTTTAGTCATACCCTGTATCCGATGTCTAAACGTCAAGTGACTTCAAAAATATTTTGATAAAATAAAATTTTGTAAAAATTTTGCCGAACCTCAGAGGAGTTCCACCTCTAAGTAGGGATCTTTAACGTGCCCCAAGTAGGTACACGGGACCACCACTTTACTTCCCTTCCGAAGGAAAATAATTGAAACAACAAATAAGAACCCACAATCTCTATTTGACATAGAACTATGACAACTCTACCTAATTATTTAAAACTACCCTGTAGTTCCGATGATAACTTTAAAAACCACACTTTGTATGTCACAAACCACTTCGTAAAAAATTCACAATATTAATTTTAGTCACTTCCTGTATATTCAGAACTAAACTCTTCACAAACACTAAACTTCAAACCGAAACAGAAAAATTTTCTAAGTCGAAAAATTTCCCAATAAAAAAAAATATCCAAGTAAACAGTGATAAAACACTCAAAGTACTTTTAAGAACTATGCTTAAGTATCGCAGTATGTAGTAAAGTCCACCAAGTATTCTTATTCAGTTTAATATGCAAGTACAAGTCTGTAGTGTAGTGAGTAACAAAAGTTCTCTTTTAGCTAAATTGGTTTGAGATGTAAGTGCAAGTTTATAGTGATCAAAAAGTACATACACTATGTTAGCAAAATTAGTTAAGTAGGAAGTACAGATGTATGTGTACTAAGTTTTCTAGTCCATTTAGATGCAAGTGAGAGTATAAAAGTGACAATCCAGTGTACTTTGTACTCTGGCAGCTTTAAGATAAAGTGTAAGTTAAAAGTGAAAATCCAGTGTACTTTGTACTCTAAACAGTTTAAGATGTAGTGCGAGTTAAAAGTGAAAATCCAGTGTACTTGGTACTCTAAAACAGTTTAAGATGTAGTATGAGTTAATAGTGACAATCCAGTGTACTTTGTACTCTAAGGCAGCTTTAAGATGAAGTGTAAATTAAAAGTGAAAATCCACTGTGCTTGATACTCTAAAGTAGTTTAAGATGTAGTATGAGTTAATAAGTGACAATCCAGTGTACTTTGTACTCGAAAACAGTTTGAGATGTAGTGCTCCAAGTCAACTCTTTTAAATCTTAAGGTCTCTTAATGTCCTTCAAAATTAAAGTCAAGCAATCTAACGTCATTTTTATCAAGTAAGCCAAGTCTTTCTTTAGCCCTTCTCAAAATCTCAGTTTAAGTAACTCCCCTCCTGTAGTCTACACCTTTCCTAAGTTCTCTCTCAGTTTTAGTAACTCTTCTCCTGGTCACGGCACCACTGATACCTTACGGCCCTTAGTCATCCTAGAATGCTAAGTATCCTAACCTTGTGATCGTCTATACCCCTACGTTGTGTTGTGTTTTGTAACCTAAGTCTTTAGAGTACTGAGAATTTAGAAAAGGATCTAAAAGATCCAAGCGGTCCAACCAACCTCCACATCGCTTGTTAATTAATAAAAAGGTGTCTTTGTTTATCATTGTTAAGATGGACATAGGTAAATATACAGGTACAGGTAAAATAATGGTTAAATAGGTAAAATAATGTTCAATAATGAAAAGTACTGGTCTACAGAATAAGACAGGTCTCATTGGATTGTTGAAATTTAGCTAAGGAGTGGAACCGTAGTTCCCCTTTTATGACATAACAGTCCGTGGACTTTCTCAGCTGGCACCGTAGTAACCAACGTTACATCGGGTCGTAACCCTCTCCTCTATGTGTTATTTCAACAAAGGAATGAAAGCATGCTCAGTATTGTTTCAAGACTGACAATAATCGGATTAGGCAAACAGGAATGGAATGGAAACTTTATGAACGGATGTATATCATTGTCTAAACCTATCATAAAACAACCCCCTGAGCACGTATAGGACGAGAATCAAAGAAGGCCCTGTAGTCTCTATAGATGATCTCTAGGAACCACAAGATACGAACTAACTCGGTTTATCACGCATGTCCATCGTCAAAGGATGGTCGGTAAATCGAACCAAGCTAGATCCCATCAAGCAAGCTCTCCCATAATACCAAAAGACTAAAAGAATATCCTGTATAATATCCAGACTTCTATCAGGCACAAACTAACTCGGCTTATCACGCATGTCCATCGTCAAAGGATGGTCGGTAAATCGAGCCAAGAAAGATCAGACCTCATAGATTCCTTCTAAGACAACAGTCAAGGTCCCTAAACGTCTCAACAGGTATTATTTCCAGAACCACTAGATGCAAACTAACTCGGCTTATCACGCATGTCCATCGTCTAAGGATGGTCGGTAAATCGAGCCAAGAAAGATCAGACCTCGTAAGTTCCTTCCATACATGTCAAGTAATATCTTTGCAAAGACAATCGGACCACCCTGTTTACTACTTCACCGACAAACCTATGAGAGCTAGGTCAGAACAGTAGTCCACAGAGAAGTCTTTCGACTCCACAAAGACGGAATTGTTTTACAACTATTCAGAGTTGTGAGATTTAGTTACCTTGAAGTGAAAACTTCGAGACTAAAGAAATCTGAAGAACTCCTGTTTTGGCTTGAACCTATCCATGTCAACTAATGATGTTTCAAAGGAGTCAAAACACTAATGCCATCTCTTGACATGGAAGACATTTCTGACTAAAATTCTAGAAGATTATTAAGACAAGACTAAAACACTTACTTTAAAAACTATCACGACTATAGCCATTGCTAGGAAACGACAAAAACCATGTAAGATTAAGAATATTGAGACTAACTCTTACAGACTGGGGTCTGTACCGTTTCACTACGTCCTCGTTTCTTCTAAATAATTCATTTTTGCATTTTGTAAAATTAGCTTTGTTTTTGTTTTAGGCTAGAAATAATACGGCTTCGTTATTTAGGTTATTAATAAGATAATAATTCCAATGAATGAAGTGTTGTAAAAGGAAAAAGTAAGTTATAGGATAGGAATATAAATGTCCGACCACTTCACAAAGTATACATTAGGATACACATTTGGTTGCCGGGATCCCTAACGGTGTATCTTTTAAGATACGCGATTTTCAAAGCTATCTCTAATTTTTTCTAAAACAAATATCAAAAAAAAATCTTGTAATATGTATTCTAAGAACCTTATTTTATTGTTGAAATAAAGTAATTTCCATTTATTTACATAACAATTAATATTTTGGAAAAATCTTACCCGATGCATGATGAAATCGTCATAACTTCACATTTCAACAAACAAAGCCATACTAAAAAGCATGCCAAAACTTCAAGAGTGCATTATTGGAACTATTTTTTTCCTATTGGTTAATTCATAGGTGCCGTTAAAGATATAATTTGCCAAACCGAAAAATTTTAGATATCAACGTATCCTAAAAAATAAAGAAAAGAGTTAAATTTGCCAAAAATCAAATCAGACTTTATAAATACAAAATTATTTTTGTTACCACTTTTAATTAGTTTAAAAACAAATGTCCTGCTGCTCTTGAGGATGCAATAAAGCAGCATTATTTATTAATTTATAAAAATAAGGCACCCCAGCGATCAGTGTCTTAAGTTTTAATTTAATAAACGATTTCGTAAAGTTTCGCAGTAAGTTTTCGTAAGTAAATACTAAATTTTAATAATTCTACAACAGAACTAACTTTTACCACCTAACATAACTAAATAACTTTTCTTTCTATCCATTACCAACTTAAGTAAGTTCATCTAAAAGTTTTGAATTGGCCAATTTGATTATTTAGTGCTAAATTACTTTAGCACACCAAAGTTTGCTAAAAATTTAATTATATTGCTGAAACATTGCAGTGGCTATTAAAATCTTTACAAAGCATAGGAGCAAAGTTTTAATAGATACTATTTTAAGGTCAAGGTTTAACAGTAAGCAAATTAAAAAAAATAATGTTGGAAAGTAACAGCTAAAAAATGGTATATAAACCTCACTCTGTATAACATACTATTTTTTTGCATTGTAAACTATTTCAAGTTTCAAGCTCGATGTACTTTGTAAAATAGCTACTATGCACCCCACAATGTTTTATTTACGATTGCAAACAGTAGCCTAGGGCAGTAACATTCGTTTAAGAAGTAGGAAATAAAAAAGTTATTGAAATAGGGAGGAAATATGTACAATAAATTAAAAAACTTAAGTGCACAACTTCCTCCATTATAAAACGTCATAAAATAAATTCCAAACAAGAAAAGTGTATAAAAAACTTTGTAAAAACTTGTAAACGCGCCATTTGTTTTAAATAACACCAATAAAAAGTTACCAATCTGCTCTTAAACCTTGTTTAAAATTACGAAAAACTTTATAAAAGCAGTATAAAATCTTTTGGAATCGAAGAAAAATGGCTGAGAATCTTGCATGCGGGTTATTGAAAACTATAGAGCGAGACAAAAGAAGTCGCACGTTTCCGGTTCCGGCTGAGCGACCGGAAATGTCATTTTAGCGGAAAGGGAGGAAATAAGATAATTCTGTTCTGAACAACTTTGGAGTTTCTAGACTTGCTAAGACGTCTCCAAAAGTTTAACTAGGTTTTTTCTGACTTTAAAATCAATTTAGAGGAAAATAAAGAGACCTTTTGTTCGCTCGAGCGTATTTATTTAATCATAAAAGGAAAATTAACTTTAAGGTGATGGAGGTTACTATTCGATTTGGTAGTGGTAACATGGCAAGGGTAATTTTTTATTTACAAAAGTTCAAAGTCGCCTTTGCTAATTTTTTTAACGTACAAGATTTGGGCGTACAGTTTGCTTTATTTGATATGGCAAACAGCTGAGAAAGATCTGAGACATTCATTAAAAACGGTTTTTTTTAAAAGTGCTTCCCCAGAAATAATGGCCTTTAAGAAGGTAGACTAAAAACACGTAATCGTAAATATAAACCAAATGATTTGTCCAACCTTCATGTGTACAATCCATAAAATTAAAATAACTGTAATTATTACCTAAATACAGTCATTTTAAACTCATTTTGAAATTTGGAGCTTGTTTTAAAATGGGTTAAACACTGTACTGGTAGTGTTGATAAAAACTGCATGTAATTCCTCTACCTTTAAGAATTTTGTAATTTTGTTCAGTGACATAGAAATTTCAAAAGAAAGTCTAGTCTTATGCAAGAATATGGGGTACATTAAGAGTGTTTCTGGCAGTGTATTCGTAAACGGTACAATTTCTCAGAACTTTCAACTTTCAAGTTTTAACTTGAATTGAGGTATTTAAAAAAATAAACAAAATTACAAAATCCTTAGCGGTTAAGAATTTACATGCAGTTATTATTAACACTACCAGTGTTAAACCCATTTTTCTTTATTTTAAAATGATGTTGAAAATGATCGTACCTTTATTGATTGTACAAATTTTAGAATGGTAGGACAAAACATTTGGTAAATATTTACGTTTACGTGTTTTTAGTCTACCTGCTTAAAGGCCATTATTTTCGAAGGGGGGCACTTTTTCAAAAAACTGTTTTTACCGAATGTCTTGGACTTTTCCCAGCTATTTGCCATACAAAAAAAAAGCAAACTATACGACCCACCCTGTATATGCAAATCAATAATTTTTTACTCAAAGGAACCCAAAGTGGATCCGTTACCTACAAGATTTATTTATTCCACATAATTCAATCTCTCATTTCCAAGAGATACCAGATTCCCAATCATATACTAGATTTCCTAACCAAATACCTAACCCTGACGATAATTAATATCTCATCCCTTACAATATGTGCCCAGGTATTGTATACACCAGCCGGTATTTAATTAAGGAGCCCGAAATAAACTTTAATCAATTTAGAATTGGCACAAACCGAAACGGCTTCCGTATATACAGAATGTCCCATTGGGAGTTTTCAGTAGACGTTTCCCAAGAATGATACGGGTACATTTCATATAAAATCACAGAATCGCAGAGGCTAGTATTTGATTTGTTTTATATTTGGTGGGTACAATCCTTACCATGGTAAAGGTGGTAAAAAAAACATTTTCCGAATTTTTCCATAATTTTGTTTGTTTTTGACTAAAAATTGAATTTTGGGATCTTGTAAGATTAAAATTGGTAGTAATTTTAACTTGAAAATGGACATTTCTTTTTGTTAAAAAATCAGGAGCTGCATATTTGCAGTCCTTCCCTACTAGTAAGTACCTTAAGCTATGAAAAATGACCAAGTTTAGGTCCAAAAAAAGCTTTGTGGAATTAGGTAGATTTTTTTTGATTACATTAAAATGTTTATGTGCTAATGGAGATGCATAAAAAATAATTTCGTTTGTGTTTTAACTTCGTTTGGAAACAGCAATGCTTTTAAAATGTTACCGAGAACGTTAAATTTAAACAATATCGAATCATATTTTGATTTGTTGGAAGATTAAAATTAGTAGGTAGTAGTATTTATTTAGTTGACAATGGAAACATCTTTAAAAAAAAATTGAACCGCATATTTGCATTTTTTCTCTAGCAGGAAGCTATGTAAAATGACCAAATATGACACCAAATAAAGTTATGTTGGACTGGGTAGATTCTTTTTCTTTTTTAATAATTTTAAAATGTTAATGTGATAATAAAGACGCATTAAAAAAAATTGGTTTGTGATTAAGCTTCGTTCTAAAGCAACAATGGTTTTAATATGCAACATTTACACCAAATCGAATTACAAGATCGTTTATTTTTTTATTGTATACTATGCCCTTGGTAACATTTCAACATGAAATAATCAAAATGTATCTACTTATACATAGCTTTTATTAGATCTAAATTTGGTCATTTTCCATAGTTTGAGGTGCCAACTGGTAAGGAAGGGTTGCAAATATGTAGCTACTAATTTTTTAATATGTAGAAAGAAGTTACCAGAAGTTACTGGACTAAACCTCAAAAGATTTTAAAATCATGCAGCAACTCGTAATTTTCGAATTTTGGGTGATTATGTATGGTTTACAAAAATGGCCAAACAATACCAATTTAGTAGCAAAAATAGCGTCGCAAAATAATTCATTCTTGAGGGTTTCCCAAAAAGTCACAAATCTTTCCAAAGTGTATACATCTCACCTGCGCAAAAAAAAATCGGCAAACTCTTATTAGCAGAAGTTGGGCTTTATTTCTATTCTTTATTCTGGTGTATTTAAAGGTGGTTAACGTTAACTGAAAACTAAAAGGCACATCCTGTATTGGTACCATCCCGTACCGTCTCCCGATTGTGTGAAACAAGGCAACAATTGAGCCTGCAATATTGCACAGAGAGCCAGTAATTATAGTCGCGTTATCAAATGATCGCAATGTAACTATGTAAATCCTTGGAGGACCTACAACAGTTTCACACAAAATGTTTGCTTGTTACATTATCGTTTTATGATATTATAGTGACGAGGAAACCCATAAATAAATCCCATGTTGGTTGGCACGGGCTAATTAAACCAACAGCTTTGTCTGTGTGTTTATAATAATTATTATTGGTTAAGGACTGAATGCAGCACCTAACTATTTGACCAAAATATAATTGTGTGAATAAATTTTCTGACTTTAATTATTACGCTTTGGGTAGCTAATTATCGCTCCTATAAAATAAATCCTTAAATTTCAAAGTATCTCCTATTATTATACTCTTCGCAGACAAAGTCGAAGACTATATTGCGATTGGTCGGACCTTCTCTAAAATCGTTAATATTCGTCCTAGAGCAAACATTTTTGCAGATTCGTTCGTTTCATGACTTTTTAAGACTTTTATTTTTTGTCCGTCTGTCTGTAACGAAGTTTGTGACCACCATAACTCAAGAACGGTTTATCGGATCGACTTGAGATTTAACACAAAAATCAATCCCATTTAAAAGAAGAGCCCTATTGTTTTTTTATTTTGGAAAAAATCAAGTAATAAATAGAGGGATAAAAACACCTCCAAAGTAGAAAAAAATTCATATTTTCGTTAATATCAACTTTACGAAAAAAAATATTCCTAATAATATTAAAGATTGTATTTTTCCCTATAAAAAAGCATTTGGTAATTTTTTTGTATCCCCACTCGTTTACAAAAAAAATAAGTTTTACGTTGTTTTCAATAAAATAAAAAATGCACCTTTTTAATCATCTACTGCGAAGAGTATCATATAGAATGTGTAACAATTATATAAAAATAAAATAATAGTCATAATAAATGAGCTATCTGCAAAGTTTAACTTTTTAAATGATCTATCCCACTTACTGATCTAACCCGCTCTTGTTGTATATTTTAAAGCATTATTGTGATGATGATTCCGTGAATTTAGCTTTGATGTGCACCTCAAAAACCAGATACCTATGTGCGTAGCCCAGGTAAACAAAAACCTCTGTTTTACTAAAAATTGTGAATATTACATACACGCAGTCATTTTCCTTTGTTTTATAAAAAGCATTGCGTGTAGCAGCGTTTAAACTGTCTGCAATAGCCAATAATTATTATCATTATCCTTAAAATTTGTTTGTATGTAACAAATTTTGTAAGGTGTGGGCTAATGATATGTTTTTGTAAGATTATTTTCGTACAAAATAAATATTATTGCTTCTGAATTTTTGATCTACATATCAAGCACGAATTAGAACGTAAATTTCACTTTATTTCGGTGTGACTATGCTTTAATTTATATTTAAGTTAACTCAATGCCACTTAAAGCCAGTTAACTCCACTTAACTTAACGTGACCAAATTATGCATTTATAGTTTTCCAATTGCGTTAATGGGCGAGTTTCATGAAAATTTTTTATTTGCTTAAACGATTCCTCTTATTAAACTATGTTGTTTTGCAAATTTTTAGACTACACAAGTCTCTACTTTTCGATTAAAAAAATAAATAAAATTTAAAAATTGCGTTAAATTGGACCAGCTTTAACAGCCATTTTTCCCCTTCCACCTTCTTGAATCTATACTTTTACTTCAATGTCAAAGTGACATTTTCTATTTTTTTACTTAATTTATTGTTTTACTTACATTTTCGGTATTTTTTATTAACACAACGATAAATAAATTAGAAAAAAGATAAAAATACTTCATATTTTAGTTAATCTGTCACTAAGCGTTGACTTAAGAAACATAGAAAAGGATACATTTTTATGTTGCTAAGCAATGTAATATACCTTAAGATAGTGGAAGGGATAGGGGAAGTGCCCCAAAATCGAGGGGAAGTGCCCCAAAAATTTAAACTTTGGAGCGCTAGAACACCTAAACCAGCCACTTGATAAACACGAAATTTTTAGTGATAGCTCATGCCTAAGTCTACTTTTTATTTTTAACCAAAAATTTTAGATTTGTCACTTGTGAAACATGCCCATTGATCAATATTAGAATTAAAAATTTATTGTATTATATTTTCGACTCGCATGTCTATTCTACAGTCTAACTTCAAAAATTTGGTCTAGTAGCTGATAGATGGCATAGTAAAAAATGAGACAGATGCCTACTTTACCCTGAATAAAATTACTTGAAATTAAGAAATAAAACATAGATATTAATTGAATCTATAAATGTAATTTCATCTTTCGTATAATTCACTTAATTTTGTGTTAATTCGCGATACGTTAATTCTAAGTAAAGTTAACGTAATTCATCTATAAATCAAGCTTATGTGAAGTTAAGTTAATTTATCTATAAATCAAGCTACATTTCCATGTAGTTTATTGAATTTCAAATATTTTACTGCCGGCAATACTAATTGTTATAAATGATTATATGTATAATGGAGCTACTTTAAAGGGAGGGGCTTATGTATTTAAAGTTCACTAAATAATAATTGTTTTTGCTTTCATCCTCTTCAATCGATGAACTTTTTGTAATTGTTTAACGACCCAGAACAACTGATAAGAACTTTAAATTTTAACCAATCGGTAATTTGCTTTTACAACTTTTTTAATTGTTTCGTTGCGCTTAATATTTCCATCTTTCTGTAACACAAAAGCTCATCTGGAAAGAGCTTTTCTCCCTTTGTGTTAAAATATATAGATCTTTTACACTGCAGGACTTTATTTTAAACTTGTTAAGCTTATTTTATTTCGTAATTTTTGATAACAGAAACAAAGTATGATGTAAATTTATGTCACTTTAGCTTTTAAAGCGGGGTTAAAATTGGTCATTCTTCCTAACAAAAATATAAGAAGCGGATTCAAAAGATTTAAAAGCTGCTAAAAGATTTTAATATATTGAGTTTTCCAAATTTTAAAGCGACCTGCAAGAAAAGTTTGGTATAATAAAAAAAGTTACCTACTTTCAAAAGTAAAAACGGCATATAGAATATTAGTTTTCCTTCACCAGTTTTTAATGTAAAACTTTAAAGCTTTTCAGAAGACTTTTACGTTTGTGCTTTTAGGGTATTTTTTTGGAAATGGTGTAATTTTTAATAATGAAATTGCACTTTTTAATATCAGATTTTACAAAAGTAAAAAGTCAAAGTTCGTAGGGAAATTTCTCGTTCCTTTATGATCAGTTTTATTTAATTTCCGGTATGGCGGCATTCACTTAAGTGCTTTATATTTTTTTATAATGCTTTTATGCTGGAGGTATATTAGGTTTTTTAAATAAAGCTTTTGCTTTTTAAAACATTTAAAAGTTCGTAGTTAATATTAAGATCATTGTCCGTATACTTATGATTTGGAAAGCCAAAATTTAAAAGTTCAGAGTAAATATTAAGACAATTGTCAGAATGCGTATGTTTTGGAAAGCCAACATTTTTGTTAGATTGGTTGGGTTAGGTGATAACCATGTTTAAAGCTTTATTCACAATGAAAATTAGCTTGCATCCGGTAAGAATTAAGGTAGCTTGTAAGAGCTTGAAATATGTATTTGAGATATACCATTCACAATGAATTTGCTTGTAAGAGCTCATGCAAGCTAATTCATTGTCAATGGTATATTCCAAATACATATTTCAAGCTCTTGCAAGCTACCTTAATTCATACAAGATGCAAGCTAATTTTCATTGTGAATCCCACTTAAGAGTTTGAAATATCTATTTGGGATATACCATTCACAATGAATTGTAAGAGCTTATGCAAGCTAATTCATTGTGAATGGTATATCTCGAATACATATTTGTAGAGTGTCTAGATGTCATATTGACATCTAGGCACTCTACATATTTCAAGCTCTTGCAAGCTACCTTAATTCTTACAGAATGCAAGCTAATTCCCACTTAAGAGAGTTAACCACATTACGCCCTTTACCTTATCATACAAGTTAATTGCTTTACTCCCCAAAAAAAGTAGTTTTTATATATCCCTGCGTGTTAGCACACCTGAACAAATTCTACTTAGCTACTGTATTTACATTTAGTTTAAGAGTTCAAATATTGTTTTTACTATGTAACCATTTTAAAAGGACTTCAATGAAAAATAAATCTGGCAATACTGCTCTTTCAGCAGCTTGCAGTGTGTGTCCCATAAGTGGTGTACTCTCCTGCAGGACGATCTCTGGAGAAAAGGAAACTGGGAAAGGATGCCGTGTCTCGTCTAAATCTACATCACGCACTTCTATAGCTGAACCGGTGTGAACTAAAACGTGTTTAGCATGTACTTATATAAAAGCTTAGATCTACGGAAAACTGTCTCACCTTCTTGTGCCAGTATGCGACCTTTAACATAAATTTGGAGGTGGTTTGAGGGCTGCAAAGGCTTTAAAAGTAGAGCATAAAGAACTTGCTGTGAATAATTTTTGCCAACACCTTACTAAAATTATTATCACATGCAAATTTAATTCAAGGCCTATGGGGCGTGGACCAAAATGATGATAATTTGTAGTTTGTTTATTCCACGGAAGAGTTTTTGGGCTAACATAATTTAAAATAAACAAAGCTCTTGGGTATTGCTTAGTCTATTATCCTTACATTGAATAAAAAATGCGAATATGGAGTATACCATCTAGAAAGAGAATTTATACCCGACCCCTTTTTTAGTATCCGATGTGTAAAAACTTAATTGCCAACATGTTGATGTCCAATAAGGAATTAATCGAAGATCCCACTCAAGAAATTTAAGGTTTTGATCAGCCGAAGAAGATTTGGAGTACTAATAATCGTCTGAGAACGAGTCATGGACGTTGCAATGATATGTTACATAATTGGAATGCACTATACCTAGTCCATTATGTGATCTCTTAATGAAACCCATATTTTTGCATAAGATTAGACTTACTTTTGAAATTTCTATGTCACTGACCACGTTTTTTGCCAAGATAAATGCAAAATATGAGATACATTAGGGGAGTTTTTGGAAGTTTAATCAAAGGCGGTACAGTTTCTCAGAAACTTAAGTATAAAAAAAGTTTTCACTTGAGTTGGAGTATTCAAAAAAATAAACAAAATTATAAAATTCTTAAAGTAAGTAAAAAAATAAATTACATGCAGTTTTTATTAACACTACCAGTGTTTAACCCATTTTAAAAGGCGCCAGAAATTGGGTTTAAAATGACCGTTTTTATTACCTTTATTGATTGTACAAATTTCATGATGGTTCGACAAATCATTTGGTAAATATTTACGATTACGTGTTTTTAGTCTACCTGCTTAAAGGCTACTATTTCCGAAGGGGGGCACTTTTTCAAAAAATAGTTTTTACCGAATGTCTTGGATTTTTCCCAGCTATTTGCCATATCAAAAACTCGGACACCCTGCATATCCTACTTGGGCAAATTATAACGGTAACTTTTAATATCTATTACCGGATCCCTTTTTAAATTGTCTTTTCTACTTAGGTATTCCGCACATAGAAAATTCGTTAATTAAACATGCATTTTTTATAGAGCAAGTCTTAGTTTACTATTTTTAAAATAATTCTTTTACTACGAAGCGAGACGGAAAATTCGTTAATATTCATGTTTAACCAACGCTGTTAAATAAGGACAACAAAAAGTAATAAAGCCTTAAGGTCGTTAAAATAGACATAAAAAAGTTTTACTAACTTGAATACCTAGTTAATTTTCCACCCATTAGGATGCATAATATTAATTAAATATACTCTGAAAGTTAAGGTAATGAGAGTTTATTTTTACTTTTACAGCTTTTCATAAACACTACTGTCTATTATTTTAGTAACTTTAAGTTCCAAATGCATTGTTTTGGTATAATTAATTAATATTTCACAATGCAGGTTATATTTTTCCAAGTGGACAATGTTTGTCTAAACTTTGATTGTTTGACTCTAAAAAGTGTGTTTTTTGCAAAGCGGAAAACTCTGCAGGGATTCAGCATTAATTAAAAAAGGTTTTTGGCTAGCACAACACTAACTAACAGACTAAAAGGGTTCATGTAATTGATGTTTCGTCGGACAAAAAGAAACACACTAATTTAATTAAATAGGCAAAGAAATCTAGCCTATATATCAACGGTTTAACTGAGCTCTAAGAAAAAGAAAACAATTTGGGTTTTTTGCTGTAGGGCTGGGTAAGAAACAGCTGAATAAATGCTTTGTTAAATCATGCCGGCCGTGCTAATGGACCATTTACGAATAATGGATAATGTTCCCTCAGGGCTAAAATTCAAAGCGTTTTTGTATCTATTTTTGCATAATTCATGTCCTTAAACAAGCTCCTTAGTCCTTACACTCCTTAGATTTGCCTTGAATCCTATATCTATTCAAAAATCTTCAACATGTTCGCTTTTGTTGATTCTTCTGCTTGAAATTTCATTTCTGTTAAATTCATAATTAATCTAATATTTAATGAATTAAAAATGCACTGGGAATATTTTCTCTGGTACAAAAAACACATTTGGGATGTATCTTGGTATTACTTGTTTAAATAAAACAATAAAGCAACAATATTATTTAAAAAAAAAAGAATTTAAAACTATAAAAAGTAGAGTAGCCCTGTAAGTGAAAGATGTTACTAAATGAGCAGCCCTCGAGCTAGTTTTGCTGAACAAGTAATAATAATATATCTTGTGCCACTTCTTTTTAGCCGAATGCGATTTTGACTTGACAATACACACGGTCAACTCCTACGTCACAGATTACAGATCCACATTAAAAAGCTGTCTGTGAAGTAGAATTTTGATTCTTTCAGATTTAGCCACTTTTTTAGAACAATATTTTGTGGAATTCTTAGGAAACCCTTGGTATAAGAATGTGCTATAATGTCTTAAATTCGATATTTCAAGTTTAGTTCATTGTAAAACTCTATAATATACACTTTATGTGTTAATGTTGTGCACCCTCCAAGATGTGAATTTTAAACGCAAATTGCTTGAGAAAGCAACCATATCAAGGGGTCTGGTAAGTACCATTGTAAAATTAACATTTTCTTCTATTACCCCGAACAAACCATACTCCTTGATATGGTTGCTTTCTCAAGCAATTCGCATTTAAAGCTGACATCTTGGCGGGTCAACATGATCATGAGATTAATTAATAAGAAATTTTTTAATTCTTGATGTAGATTCTCGGGTAATTTTAAATTAAAATATCGTAAATAAGATATTATGGAACATTATTACACCAATGGGACCTAAAAAACTCTCTTATTTTTCTTTAAATAATGTTTTAAAAAGACCAATGTTAAAAACACAGAATAAAAAAAAACTACCATTTTCTTTGGTCCGTAATGTTGGTTGCCTAAAAAAATTTCACAGTATTTTAATGCACTTCTGTGAACTGTGACGTATAGGGCTTGACGGTGTTTATTCCCTTAAAAATCGATTTTTCAAGTTTCTTATGATATTATATTTATACTAAAACCATATAAGAAAGCTCAACTTTTCAGTGTATGGCTCTAAAAAATTAAATGTCAAACATCGCTTAACTGCTAAAGGCCATTATTAATAAAAAGATCAGAGAAAAAATCTGGAAATGCAGCATCTGATGCCCAAGGGAAACTAAACAAGAAATTCTATTTGGGAATAAAATGGCGTGAGTACGTAATAGAATAACCGCTAATCGAATATCAAAGTAAATCAATAACAAAAGGAAAAACCCACTTTTATATGTAGAAATAAAGTGGTTGGCGCGCTTTATTCACAGATTAAAATAAACGACAGTCGGGTCATGCATGAATCCCCAAACAAATCTAAACCATACAATATAAAATGAATACCAAATGGTGCAGTATTAGATGTTGATACCTATTCCGTTGAACGTTATACCATAAATAAAAAATTCTGCATAGATTGAGAGTCTGGTGCGATAGGATTAAAATGGAGAATTTGTGAATAAGCACTTTAAAAAACAATAACTTTAAATTATAGACATTCGCTAGCTCAACCAAATAAAATAACTTTGACTACGTTCGATAGTGTTTGCGGATTATTTATTGGCGCAAATTTTATCTGTGTCCAAAAAAGAAATGCTCTCAAACTAACAGATTTAGTGCTTGCTTTATATCGTTTATTTTTTTAGTTTGGAAATCCTTTTTCGGCTCTGATTGAAATCCTATGTTACAGAATTTAGAAACATAACGCAAAAACTGTCCATTGTAGAAAACATCGTTTTGTAGTTTATCATTTGATATGTCTGTTTAAAAAGAATTATAATTAATATTATTTTTATCTCACTCAAAAAAATGTTAACGGCAACCTTTATATGATATTGCTTTTAATCCTATTCTGTAGATTTTAAATGCACTGTTAAGCCACAAGTTAAACTAAAAACAACCTTCCAAATCTTTTCTTTAAACTTTAGTTAAACTCCAAAAGGTCTTTCAGCAGTCAAATAATAACAAAGTTTAAAACAAGAATGATTGTCTACTTGTATATTTCGTAGAAAACGTAAGCAAAGTTTTGTCATCAATCGTTCAAATATGTCTTTGTTTATTCAAAACTTAAGTTGATTTACTAGTTCCGAATTTAAATTAAATTTTCAAAGCTTTTATTCCGCTTGTATTGAGTACAAACTGTTTATTGTGCGGAAACTTTGTGGAAACATTATACATTACCATTGATCGAGTACTGCACATAGATAAGCAGAGCGAGTTTTATTGGGATTTTTAATCGTGAAAAGAGCTTATAATTGTTATATGCCCCCAACAGGACGTGTAATTGATAAACTTATGTCAAAAACGCATTACATTTATGAATTTTTCATGTGTTTTACAGGTACATAGAGACACGTTATACATTCAATAAATGCAAACTTTTTTTCCGATACGTAATCTACTAATAAACATTTACAATAATCAGTTTTATAGTACAGTCAATCTGTCCTAAATAATGAGGGGACATCGACAAAATTCCCGGTAGGACTGTCATTTTAATATGTCATAACTAGAGTCCAAAATGTAAAACCTCAAATTGAAGTATCTCTACGTCCTGTCTTGGAAACGGGGTTATGAGCCCCCAAGGGGCCCCTTTAATTCTTTATTTACTATCATAGTGAAACTACGCCAAATTTTATAACTAGATGTCAAATAGGGTTTTAAAATGATTTTCGTACAAAAATTATCTTAGAAAAAATTTCTTTACCCCTTAAATAGCCCCCAAAAAGTAATATGAAATCACGTTGGATTACTACCAAATTTTGCAAATAGATACAAAATAAGATGCTAAAAAACTTTTTCTTAATATTTCTTCTCCAAAAAAAAATTACCCCATTAACGAGGGGGGTTCTTTAAGAGGGTCTAAAATTTATTTTTTGGAAAAAGTTATAAAAAAATATTTTATGAATTTTTATTATGCTCTTATTTGCAAAATTTGGTGTAAATCCAACGTGATTGCTTTTTACTCGTTGGAGACTATTTAGGGGGTGAAGAAATCTTTTCAGAGGTAATATTTTTACAAAACTCTTTTTAAAACCTTATTTAATATCTATTTGCAAAATTTGGTGCAGTTCCACCGTGATGAATTAAAGGGGCCCCTTTGGGGGGTCATAACTCCATTTCTGCAATAGGGAGATATACGCCAATTTGGGGTTTTACTCTTTGGACATCCAGTTACATCATATAAAAAAGGCGGCCCTACCAGGAATTTTGTCGATGTCCACATACGGATTGACTGTACTATTTGCAGTAATTTGCTTTATTGGATCCTTTGCATCAAGATTGCTTTGCCAAAGCACAGAGTCATGGCGTTGTTTTTCTATGGTCTCAATCATCTGTGCCTGACGCGTCGCCAGCATCATTTGTCAAACTCTATGATTACTTAGCTTTTGTCATTCCGAAAGCATTTACGAATAAGTTGTTTGTTTTTTTGTCGAGTGAAGTGAATTCGTGTTTAAGTTGCATTGCAAGAATAAATTCAAGACGTCTTACCTAATTTTAACTGCATTTGTATGCATTTATATGCCAAAATGCACATTGCAAGGTAATATTGTCTAGTTTCTTATTGTATCTACTTTGCATGCACTTTAAAATTCATTTGGAAAAGTAAGCTCTTTTAGAAATATTCACTGCTACTGCGAATTTTACATTTATGTAAATAGCGAGTGTTAATGCTTTGTAAATATATTTTTTCGTTAAGATATTTATTCATTGGGTGCAATCTGTTATTTTGCCTTTTTTTGCAAATCATGCCTTGTTCAATAATTTTAATTTCAACATCTTATTTTTGGCGGATAAAATTTTAAAGGGGTTTTTATAAAACAACAATTTTAGGTTATGTAGAGTATTAAAAGTGACCCTTTTTTGCTTCTGCATAAGTCTCAAATTGTCTCAAATTCAATTCCATAAACAATTGTAGCCATTTAAATGGCTGCTTACTGTAAATAATTCTCAATATTAATTCATAAAATGGATTTGTTTAAAAAGCTTTCTCCATTAGGTATTTATCTATTTTAAAGTTTAAGTAGTAACTTTTCTTTTCCTTTTTATTCGAATTCTCGATAAGCTTTGAGGTTTGAAAGAAAGGTAAGGCAGAGTCCTACTTTGCTTCAAATCCAATTTAAATAAACTTTATTGTTGGTCTTAAGTTAAAAAAGTTTATTCTTTCTTTATACTACACAAAAAGAAACTTGCCTTTTAGTGCATTGATTGGAATTCGATACAAAAAGGCATTAGGCATTCCTTTTCGTATCTTTGGGGTAAGAATTCGGTTAAGTGTGTTTCCGAAGGAAATCGTTATTTACCTATGGCTACTTTTATGGTCTGGTTCAGTTAATCACAAAATATAAACTTTTTGGTTGATATAAAACATTTCTACTGTACAGGGTGTCCGCGTTTAGTTTTTTTTTTGATATGGCAAATAGCTGGAAAAAATCCAAGATATTAGGTTAAAACAGCTTTTTTAAAAAAGGGCCCCACGAAAATAATGGCCCTTAAGCAGGTAGACTAAAAACACGTTATCGCAAATATTTACCAAATGTTTTGTCCAACCATCCTGAAATTTATACAATTAATAAAGGTAGTAAAAACGATCATTTGATACCCATTTTAAAATTTGGGGCCCCTTTTAAAATGAGTTAAACTTTGGTAATGTTGATAAAAACTGCATGTAAATTCTTTACTTTTAAGAATTTTGTAATGTTTATTTTTTTAAATACCCCAATTCAAGTAAAAACATGTTTTATACATACAATTTCTGGGAAACTGTACCGTTTTTGAATAATCTTTCAAAAACTTACTAATGTACCTCATATTTTGCATTTATCTTGACAAAAAACTTACTTCAATTTAGTGACAGTGGTCAGTGACATAGAAATTTTAACAGAAAGTCTAGTCTTATGCAAAAATATGGGGTACATTAAGAGTGTTTTTGGCAGTTTATTCGTAAACGGTACAGTACCTCAAAAATGCTGCTTAAAGGTCATTATTTCCGAAGGGGGGCACTTTTTCAAAAAACTATTTTCTGTTTCCCAGCTAATTTTCATAAGAAAAAGAAAATCAAACTATACGCGGACAGGCTGTATATTGCTTTTTGTAATATGGTAATATTTTTAAAAACTTTTATTGTTAATATTCATTTTTTTTTAATGAGAAATACTGTTGTTGATGGTGATGATCTAATAATTGTTCAATCATTTTTATTCATATTTAGCAAAACTTTTTTGGCAACAAAAGATTATTAAAAACACTCTTTTGGTATCAAGGCAACATTTAAAGCGAACTTTCATTATATGAATAAGAAAAACTTTAGGAATAAGCTTGTTAAAATGTCTTTTTGTATAAATCTCAGTAAAATAAGATTAATTTAAAAAAAGTTAGTGTTAAACTTGGAAAAAGAATCTTCATTTCATTACAAGTTGTGAAAAGTTAATACTTTCTGATATGATTGAATTAATTAGAGTTTATTCGCGTGAAATACTGTGAAAAATTATTACATTTTTCGCACATCGTTTACTAATGATACTATTTAATGAACTCAAAATCATTTATTAGTGACCCACATTAATGCACGATGAATAATTAGTTAAATTAATTAAATTTCACAACTAAACTTCGCATTAATTTAAGTGAAGTTAAGTATCTCTTAAAATATTAACTAAACATTTTTTATTATCGATGCTTTCCCGGCGCATTCGCCAGATTACATGAATATTTATTACGTGACTGTTAACGGTTCAGATGCTACTTTTTTGCTTTTATAAAGTATCTAACTCGTTTTTTTCTTTGCAGAGGCATTAGAAACAGAAGTAAACGCATTTGTTGGATCGACGATAGCTCTGCCCTGTCGAGTGGATACAAATCAATGCGGACAGTTACATAGCGTGAAATGGTATCGAGAGACATCCCGAATCTATGTTTATAGTCAAGTTGGCAACATTGCTCGGGCTGAAGGCGAAGCCATCAACAGGTAAGCTACTTTTTTTTAATAAAAGGTCAAATAGACTCGGTCAAGCCTACGTCATCAGTTCACAGAAGTGCATTAAATGATTAAAATATCTGTGAAATTTTTTTAGGCAACCAACATTACGGACCAAAGAAAATTGTCATTTTTTTTCTTATTCTGTGTTTTTAACAGTGATCTTTTCAAAACATTATTTAAAGAAAAATAAGATATTTTTTTAGGTCCCATTGGTGTAAAAATGTTCCTTAATATCTTATTTACCATATTTTAATTCAAGAGTACCCGACAATCTACCTCAAGAATTAAAAAATCCCTTATTAATCTGATGATGATGATCACCCACCAAGATGTCAGCTTTAACCGCGAATTGTTTGAAAAAGCAACCATATCAAGGGTTTGTTCTGGAAATAGAAAAAAATGTCAATTTTACAATGGTACTTACCAGACCTCTTGATATGATTGCTTTCTCAAGCAATTTGCGTTTAAAATTTACATCTTAAAGGGTTCACAACATTAACACATAAACTGTATATTATAGAATTTTACAATGAACTAAAATTGAAATATCGAATTTAAGACATTAGAGCACATCTTTATACCAAAGGTTTCCTAAGAAAGCCTTTTATTTGCACAAAGTATTGTTCTAAAAAAGTGGCTAAATCTGATTAAAATTCTACTTCACAAACCGTTTTTTAATGTGGATCTGTGACGTAGGAGTTGAACGTGTGTATTCTTTGATTGAACCCATTTAGGTAACTGTTCAGCGATTTTAAAAGTGTTTAACAACAAAGTTTGTTATGCAAACCATGTCATTAATTGAAAACAATGTACGATTCAGGTTTGTGCAAATGCACCCCATATTCTTGCTTATGAAAATACGCAGATACATAAATTATAATTCTAGTAAACAAGACCGCAGTGGGTAACAACTCGCGTTCCAGAGTGAAAATCACATTCCTAAATATTAGTTTAGGAACTGAAATTAGATCGATGATCATATTATAATTAGTTGGGACGTTTCAGTGTAAAATAACATGTTTTCCCCCTGAAACATGCTTGCAGTCACTACTATGCTGGCAAATAATGTCACGTAAATTGCAATTTCGTATGCACTAGCTAATATAATTAGGCACACAAAGAGCCTAGCTGAGTATCATTGCCAAATATATGGACTGTTTGTTGATGTTGACAAATCATTATAATAACTTGGGTAACTTACTGATTCAGTGGAAACTGTTTAATATAATAACAAAGATTCTTTAGAACACGGTCACCTACAATGTCATGTTTGTTTTATAAACTGATATTTCCATAAAAGGACAAGGTTAAATTCATAGCAAAAAAGAAATAGCGAAATTACCTAAGTAATCTAGGGTCATTTTGTTGCCACAGATTTTTTAGAAAAAATTACATAATTTTGTGTAATTTTTAATTATTTGCTCAAAATTACCAAAAAATGTGTAATTATAATATTATAAGAAATGTGTAAAATTAGTATTTGCAATTAAATTTGTGAACTTGTTAGTAAAAAGATTTAATAATGTTAAGCCTGAATCCTTAAAGATTCCCCAGAAGTACAACTATTCATACGTGTGGCAAATCGGATGGGCAAATTGTGTACACTAATTCACAAATTCTTAACAAATGCTCAACAAATTCTTAGCAAATTTTTTGCAAATTCTCAGCAAATTCTTGGAAAATATACATTAATTCTTTCATTAAATTGCCCCTCGTATTCATAGTTGCTAAAACAAAATTTTGGTCAAAGCTGCACTGTTGGATTTGTCCTATTCGCTTTAGCTAATCTTGGTTTAAACGAATTAAAACGCTGCTGCCACCTTTTAGCATTGTATTTTTTCATTAATTTAATTAAAAATTCCCAAATTTATTATTTTTTTACATAATTTTAGTTAAAAACGTATGTAAGTAAGTTACTTGGCCATGATAATTTAAGCGATATTAAATTTTTATATATATATTTTTAATTTTACCAAAAATATCTAAGTAAATTTAGGTCCATTATTTTCATTTCCTGTTAAACTGACTTTTAGTTAAAGTTTCTGTTAACGTCAATTCAAGCTATTGTGATTGGCTAAAATTAACTTTAACAGAAACTTTAGTTAAAAGTCACTTTAAAGAAAGAGATGAAAACAACGGGGTTTAGTATGATATTCTAGGTAATTTTACATACCATTTATGCACTGTTTGGTTACCTAGTTTTTGCCAAAACCCCTTCTAAAAAATAAAAGCTAATGCATTGCATTGATGTCATTTTTATGCATTGCATTTTTTATTATGCATTGCATTTTTACCAAATATAGTGTCCAATAGTTATAGGCTTCTTCAAAAGATCCTTCTTTAAGAATCTTTACTTCGAAAAAGTTGATTTTGACAGCAGGACCTCAATTTTGTTAAGAAATTTTTAATAATTTAAAAACTACGAAACCTAACCCTTGAATTCAAAAATTAAAATATGCAACAAAACACTAATGTAGTAAAATCCAAAAGTACGACTTCTGCACGAGATAAATTAAGCAAATAATACCTTGAAAAGCAGCCAGGCTTTCCAACCTACACAATGCATAATCCATGTAGTTTTTAGCTAGAAACTCTGGAGTTGTACTTGCGGTTGCACTTGACCTATATTCATTTTCGTTTGTAAACATATTTCTACAGTAAATTAATTAATTTTTAAAACAGACGTGCAAGAACAAATGCAGCTAATAAAAAGACAACAGCAGTTTCTGTCCAAGCCAAAACTGACTTTTGAACGGGCACTAAATTATCCGTTTAGAAAAATTACAACAGAGAGATTGTGATTTATTAATGACTTAAAATAAATTTCTGCAAAGCCAAAAAATAAAATTAAACCAGAATAAATAGTTGGGCAATAAGATAAGATTGCCTAAATTGCACACAACACTTTTCTTTTTGAATATAAAAGGTGTCAAAAAAATGGCGCATAAACGTGATTGTTGGGACATAACTAAGCAGTCCCAGAAAATTGAAATACATTTTTTCTAATTTATTATAAATTTGGGGTGTAAAAATGCGAGCCCTTACTTAAAAATCTGAGGCCTCAAAAACGCCTTTGAATAAAATGGCGAATGCGCTGAACTAAGCTTGTATTTGTATTTCTGTGTTTCTAACCTACCTAAGAAACTTTTTTAAAAAACTAAAACAGTTTAAGAAACATATTGGGCTATAAAAGAAATATACATCATAGTCTTTATAAATTTAGTATTTGGTTCAATTTAATTTATGCCACCTAACCCTACTTTTCAGCGCAAGAATAAAAAATGCTTTGTAGTTTTTACGATTTTCTCATTATACTCTTCGCAAAAGAGTATATTGCGATTCTCTAAAATCGTTAATATTCGTCCTACAGCAAAAATTTTACATATTCGTTCGTTTCATGATTTTTTAAGACTTTTATTTTTTGTCCGTCTGTCTGTAACGAAATTTGTGACCACCATAACTCAAGAACAATTTATCGGATCGACTTGAGATTTAACACAAAAATCAATCCCATTTAGAGAAAGAGCCCTATTGTTTTTGGAAAAAATCAAGTAATAAATAGAGGGTTAAAAACACGCCCAAATTAGAAAAAAATTTATATTTTTGTTGATATCAACTTTACGAAAAAAAATATGCTTAATAAAATTAAAGATTGTATTTTTTCCTATAAAAAATCATTTGGTAATTTTTTTGTATTCCCACCCGTTTACAAAAAAAATAAGTTTTACGTTGTTTTCAATAAAATACAAAATGCACCTTTTTAGTTTTCTACTGCGAAGAGTATCATATAGAATGTGTAACAATTATATACCTAACAATAAAAAAATAGCCATACGAAGTGTAACTTTTTAAATGATATATCCCACTCACTGATCTAATCCAATCATTGATCTAACCCGCTCTTGTTTTTTCCTAGGAGAAATAAAATAATTAAGTGCATACAGAACGAAATGCAATTCTAGTTTTACAAATGCTTTACCGCAAAACTTTCTTCTTTATGTTGATTGTATTATTATTTTTCCCGGCTTGAAAAACTACCTACTAAAAACTAAAATCGCGTTTTGCAAGGAACTTATTAAAACACAAAGAAAAACATTTAAATAGCAGCGCAATGTTTAAGTAGTAATTTTAACATCAAGCATTTTAAAAGTACCTACTTATGCTTTTGTACCTCGGTTTTAAATTATGAGAATTCAATTTTAAAGAAATTTGCCTGGGTTTGTTTCGCAATTTAATTGCAATTCTAGAGACTTGTTATTATGACTAAAAATTGTAATTTTTTGCAATTTAAAGCATCAAGTAAACCGTTATACTTTTGAAAGAAGCAATCAAAATTGTTTCTTTTTATTTTATTGTCTAGGTTTACACCGTAAAAGCTTCATTCACAATGAAAATTAGCTTGCATGCGGTAAGAACTAAGGTATTTTTTTTGTTTTAATATCTGAAGATGTATTTCAATACGTGGTGCAATTAAAAGATATTTTTTGTTTTCAATTTAAATATTTTCGCAAAACCATCTAAGTTAAAGAAAGAAAAAAATCACTGGTTCAAAATCACGCGGTTAAAACAGTTGATATTGAAAGTCCGAATAAAATGCTGAGTTATGATAAAAATCGAGGTAAAAACGCAGTCGTAAAAATGTGTCCCCATGCTCATAACTTGTGGAAAAAGGCATAAATTTTACTAAAGTTATCATTATAAGCCGCTCCTGAAACTTGCATGAAATATACAAAAAGTGGAAAACTCGTAAAATTGATTTATGATCGATAAGATGGTGCTCAAATTTAAGGGCAGATCCTTTTAAAAATATTAGCAAAAAAAACATGCTATTAACTTTACTTTTCGTGATGAAACACATGCTATTTAAAAAACAAGGGGTCAATTTAATGGTTATACCGTGTGTCCCGCAAAAAGCGCACGAGCTCATAACTTTCTACGTATATTATCTACAGAACTGAAATTTTAGCAGTTGTAAGAAGACTTTTTGCCTTCTTTTACATGCATTTAAAAAATGTATGACTTCTGGTTTAAGCGCAAATGACATTAATTTTATATTATTAAATGGAACTACCTATATATTTTGACATTTTTGGAAACATTCTTTTAATATGAATACAATCGTTTTAAAAAAAATAATGTATCATCTATAATAACAACGATTCTATAGCACTTTGGAAATGAGCTAATTTGGTCCTACAAAGAACGCTGCAATCTATGCTTCAGGACTCCATGACTAAGATAGACGATTATGATGAAATTAGGTGATTTTCATAGAGCTATAGAATCGGTAATATTAATAAAATTATTTTTTTAAAAACGATTTTATTCTTATCAAAAGAATGTTACTAAAAATGTCAAAATAATATATATGGGATTTCATTTAAAAATACAAAATTTATATCATTTCTGCTTAAACCGGAAGTCATACATTTTTTTAAATGCATGTCCCAAGCAACACAAAGTTGCAAAACGAACATGATAACTTCCAATAACGTTATTATGGTTTATACATATTCCACATTTTGTAAACGTCAAGCACATGGGTTTTAATTCCGTTTTAAAAACTACATTATATCTTTTCTTACATAATATTAATTTATATGTTTGAATAACGTATACAAAACGATAAGCCGTAAAGCGTTAGGTCAGTTATATATCCTCGTTTGAATTACCACTGTACGACTACATTACGACGAAGTTTATGTGTGTCGCTAATAAGTTTTTTGAGCAGTCGCAATACAGGCTTATAAGGGTTAATTTAATGTTACACGTATTATAGTCTTCTTCATACCATATTTTAAGTTTATACAACTGTTTTAATATGTAAACATAATGTTGTTTTAGTATAATTACAAATTAATAACGTGTAAGCTATAATATAACCGTCTCATTGTTACAATATTAGCAGTTCTAAAAACCACTTGTAGGAGTCTAAGAAGCACTTTATTTTATTAAATTCTGGCTGTTGTTACATTACTTTAAAACATGTATGCAATGTTGCCAAGTGGAAATATTTGTTTTAAAGTTAGGATAGTGGAAAAAAATTACTAATTTGAACACTAGCACTACTAATATTAAAACTTAATTAAAAATTTAATAAAGTCTAGAAAATTAATAATTTGTAAGATTTAGTTTTAGTAGTGAGGTATTAATATTTATCTAATGAAACAGCAAAATTGAAGAATTATTATCAAAATCATAATCAGTAATACATACGAATTTTTATATTTTATGATTCATATAAAATAATTACACCTTATTTTCACTTAAGGGTACAAATTAAAGATGCAAAATAGAAATAGGTATCCCTCACAATTTATTAATCAAAGCAAACCCTATGTTTATAATTATTTTACAAAGTAAAATTTTTTGTATAAAGAATAAAAGCTTAATACTTAAATTGAAAAAAAATTCAAATTAAATATGCGTAGAACGGCGTAGAACATGCACGTCTTACTTAATAAAAATAATAGGTAACATATATCTGATTTGTTAATAAAATAAACATTGAAATTATAAAGTAAAGGTATAGACAATTAGTTTTATTTAAAATCGTTAAAATAAATACGAAAGGTACTTGGCAACACTGCATTCTTTAAATTTATTTTCTCACCCGCCATTAATGGTTCCTTCAATTATGTCGGCCATATTTATCTTTGGGCATGCCGCAAAATATTTATTTTAGTTACCAGATATTAAATAAGCCTAGCCATCAATATTTATTTGCAAAATTTTGTTACAGAATTAAAAATAATTGTTTCCTATTAATTTTGTGAAAATTTGCCAAAAGTAAAAAATAATGCAAACAATCTACGATTAAAATGTTACTTATTTTATATTAATTAGAAGGCCCTTTTGTTTTAAGTTATGTATAATAATCATATTTGCAGTAAATGTGGAATTGTTTCTGTATTTAGCCCACCGCTGGGGTAATATTATAAAAATAATTTTATCATTAAATGTTTAATGCAATAACAGAATGGTAGACATAGTTTAATTTCAGAGAAGATATGTTTTAAATCTGTGTAGGGTCTGGCTCTAGGTATAACAGATGTTGGGTTTTCAATATTTATGGTATATTATAGCGATGGTCAAAATACCTTGTTTGTTGCAGATGCTAAAACATTCCACTATATATTTGACGCATGCGAATTAAACGTTAAGAGTCGTAAATCAGCCGTAATGTGGTCGTCCTGACTATTATCCATAGGGATGGAATGGTTTCAATATGACCTTCTTGCAAAACGTCCTAACGTAATGCTTGTTAGTGTTTTTAAAAACAGTGTTTATATGCACTTAAATGGTCGGATTAGTGTATAATTTTTTCCCCAAATTGGTAGATAGAGTGGTTGTATAATCGTACAATACCACTATTTTATATAAGTTATGCAGTCATAAGTAAAGTTGCTTTAACGATTGTACAACTAATATACATACAAGCTGTGTTACTTGGGGTAAAAGAAGGCTAAAAGTCTCCTTAGACATCTCCTAAAATTTCAAATCTGTAGAAACTATACGTAGAACGTTATGAGCTCGTACGCTGGTATAAAAAAGGGTATCTTCTTCTTTCGTCTTTAACAAAAATCAAGTTTCGTAAATTGTATGTGTACAAACTAAAAAAAAAACACCTGATGAAGGTACCGGTAGATAAAGTGTTAAGTAAATTGAGAGCTTTTACTTCAGCATTTTGCATACTATTGTGTCAAAAGTAACTGGCAAACTCAGAACCTGGCAAATACTAATATGCATTGTGAAAGTGCATCTAGTGTGCACCGTAAATTTTCACTTATTACCACGATGTTCGCGTGAAGTAAATCCTTTTGCATACATAACCTCTAAACCATTGCTTAACCACATGCACAGGGTGGATGAACAAAAATGTTAATGCTATTTAAATAGAGAACATAAAGTCTTTAATAAAGTAAAGTATAAAATAAAAATTCCGGACTAATTTGTTAAAGCGGGACGGTTAATTAATTTATCATAAAAAATGCTTTAATAGAGAGCTATAAATGGCCGTTTTAATCTGTTTATTTCTCATCAGTATGTTAGTATGTGTAGTTGCATTTAAGGGTTATATGTTTTTAAAAAGAACTTGTTGCATTTCTTTTTAAATCAGGCTAATGTTTGGTAAATGCATAGAAATAGAATGACTAAAAATGTATTGCTTATAATCATAACATTACCAGTGTGTGGGTCCATAATCTAAAAGGCTAGCATAGGTCGGTTCCATTGAAAACGTTTGTTTATTTACGTCCACTTACTCATTAGTCCAAATAACTTACATTGGGTAAACAAAAAGATCTTGGAACCAAACAATGAATTTTTATACCTTCTCTATTGTTAATATATAATCTCTTTGGGTAAATGCAATAAAAAAAAACTTAGAATGACTGTTATACACAATGATGAGAGAATTAAATAGATTCAATATTCACCAAAATAATTTGGTAAACCGACAAACAACTTTTTGGGTGGTTAGAAGAACTGTTTATATCTTTTCTCGGATAGGCTGACAAGAATCATAACAGCAACTTTTAGATTTCTTTTATTTTGGCTTTCTTATTATATTGCATTGTAAATTACTGATATTTATCAATTAATGCACTCACAAATTTTCATTTACAATTGAAAACTACTTTTTTTTTATTAACTTATTTTACATCGGTCTGTTTCTGCAACTATGGCTTAATACCGATGCTCTGAGTGAGACTACCCCCAACCGAGAAATTTTGTCGTATCCCTTCCTTTCTCAAAGATGGGTAGAGCTCTTTTACGTACACATGTGCACACGGGACCGCATTTTTTACTTCGTCTTCCGAGCGAAGGCATCACTAGAAACATTTATCCCACCAGTAAATGTTACCAGCAGACTTTTTATATTTCTGGATCACTCCCGGGCTCGAACCCGAATCACTTTGGTGAGAGGCAGTAATACTTACCTCGACACCGTGCCTGCTGGCGAAAACTACTTTAAAAATAAAAGATATATTATCTCTTGAAAATGATACGCTAATGAAATTTAAATCGTATACACAAGTTTACCTGGAAAGGGGGCAATATCAACATCTTCCCCTTATTTGCTGCGTGTTTATCAGATACCCAAATATTGTGCCTACGTATTTAAATGATGTTCCATCTATTTAATTCTCTCATTATTGGTTATATATTACATTCTTCTAAAATGCTGCCGATTATTATTGGACTCACCCTGTAAAAAGGTAGACACAAGTAGCATTAGCATTAGTAGCCAGGTCGTTGTTGGAATAGAGTACAAAAAAGCAAAGAGACATGTTTTGATGTGAAGCTCACTAAGTGCTTGTATGTACGACTGTTTTTAGCCACATAAAAGTTATTAGCATTTCCATATGTAGCTTATTTCTTATGTTATTTAAAGGGATTATTTTTAAGCTGCTTAGATTGAGACATGTGCTTGAACTTTGAAAGCATATAAAGAAAGACAACAAGCGTATTCAATAGTATTGTATTGAATTTTTGTTTCGTAGACTCTCTTGAGATTTATGTTCCATTTATTTTATTTTCGGAAGTAGCGTCTGGTCCATCAGATTTTTTTCATAGAAATAGAATGACTAGAAATGAATTGCTTATAATCATAACATTACCAGTGTGTGGGTCCAAGATCTAAAAGGCTAGCGTAGGGAAGTTCCATTGAAAACGTTTGTTTATTTACTTCCACTTACTCATTAGTCCATTATAACTTACATTAGGTAAACAAAAAGATCTTGGCCCAAACAATGAATTTTTATACCTTCTTTATTGTAAATATTTAATACCTTTAGATTTTTTACATTCATTTCGAATAAGTTTAAACTTTAAGCTAAAACAAAAGGATTCAACATTTTGGGTAGTTGTTCTTTGTAAAGTTTATTATTTTGTAATACTAGCTGTAAAAAAAATTAGGCTTTATTTTTGTTGTTCGTTTTAACAATAAGGACTTTACGCGCTGGTTACAGAAATGGCTATTATTTATTCTTGCTTTAAATGCCATTTTTCACAAAGCACATCCCAAATCGACATTTTAAATGCACTACCAAAATTAGATCTCCGAAACTAGAAGTTTTCAGTCACGATGTGAAATTTGAAAGAATGCCGTTTGGCACGTGCAGCGCATCTAATGACAGACAGAAATCCTTGAGAACAAAATATGGAAAATTTATTTAAATGCCATAAGGACTAAAAAGGTCTTCTGTTTAAAAGCATTGCTTAAATTACTAAAATTGACATTTTATTTGCGTACCTGAAAGTTACATTTCTAAAAACCATCAATTTCACTTAAGTCACTCAAGGAGTAGAGGTCCTGCGCCTTATTTTAAAGAACACTTTCTCAAGATTTGCTTATTTATAAGCAAATGAAAAAGGTTATTTATTTTGTCTTGTCACATTTAAAATATTAAATAGGTTACTTTTTTATTTCGTCCTTAATTTTCATACCCTTTTTGCTATATTTAAGTTATTATACTCTTTACAAGAGTATATTGCAATCGATCAGAAAATCCTAAAATCGTCAATTTTCGTCGTAGAGCAAAAATTTTGCGTTTCATGACTTTTTAAGATTTTCATTTTTTTGTCCGTCCGTCGGTCGGTCTTGTGTATGTCGGTCTGGTGTATGTCACGTTTCTTGTAAACACGCTACCTTAAGAACCAAAAATCTCCAATCCAATTCAAATTTCAGGGAAAAATCGATCGCTATAAGAGGATGAACCCTATTGTTTTTGACGAGAATCCGAATACTGCAAAGCCTCCTTTTCAGCCCCCCAAATGAAAAAAAAATCGTAGCTCGACTATTATTAAATTTACAAAAAAAATTATTCGACATAAAATATACACAATTTAATTCTTCACCAAAAAGTATTCTTTAGTTTTTTTGTCCGACCCCTCAATTACCCCCCAACACAAAAAAATCTCCTATCTCCGTTATTATTCAATCTACAAAAAAAAATATTTCTTACAAAATTAATAAAAATTTAATTTTCTATTAAAAATGTTGGTTCATTTTTTGTAAAATTAGTCAGTAAGGTTAAAAAAACAAAAACTAAAAGATTTTAGTAGCAAAAAACTTCTAAGTCTAAAACGAGTCACGGGTCGGTCAAGAAGGCCATGCCAAAAATATTTCAAACAAAGAAACAAATGCAGCTGTCAGAACAAATAACCTTAAATATCTTAAACGTCAGAACTTACCCTCTTCGTTATCCAAATTCTTCGTGTTTTCTGTTAATAGTTTGCACTCTTCGCTGATTTTATTTACATACATTTTTTTTTTATAAAAAACTATTAATTATCCTATAATAGTTTTCTTGCGAAGAGTATACCATAAAATGTGTATTAATTATATAAAAAATTGGTTTAGCTTCGATTTACAAAATATAAAACTAAACTTCTACCGATTCCGAAGTTTACTTGAGCTACTTATTTGCGAAGAGTAACTTCTACGCGTTTCGACTTCTACCCATTCTAGTTTTATTTAAAAATTGTCAGATTCGAATAAATTTAAAAGAAAAAGGTAAATTATTCTCCTTTTACCTGGGTATGCTTCTGCTTAGGATGTTCGATTCAAAAACGGAAAACTGCGTTTCCAAGGAATTATTTCTCGTTCATCGGCATCTAGATCTAGGAAAGCTGTGTTCGCAGTCTGGCCACGTTTTCGTTATTACAACAACTCGAGCTGGTGGAATAAAAAAACTGATAGTTTTTAGTGCTGCAGACGCGTACTGAATTTTAGCAGAGCCACCTATGTCATTATTTTCTTCCGGGACAATACCTTTAGAATTATTTTTATGTTAATTGCGAAATTGCATAATTTCTTTAAACGTGCTTAATATTTTTTGCTATCCAATAAAATTAGGTAGCTTTTACATTTTAGCATACCTAGATAAATACATAAAGATATCCAGAAACAGGGTATAATTGGGGTGCGCAAAAAGGAGGTTATCTCCAAAGAAAATCTGCGTTTCTAATAATCATAAAATCCGTTATGACTGTTTTATGTATGACAGATTTGTGTTATATACAAGGTGTTCAAAAAAAGGCGCATAAGCGCGTTGATATAGGTTGTTGGAGCATGTCTAGGGAGCCTCAAAAAATTGTTAAAAAAATCTATCTTAAATACCCTTGGAGATATGAGGTTCCAAAGTGTGAAACTTTAAACGCTTATATCTTGAAGGTAACAGCACATATCAACGAAAGAAATGGCTAAATACAGAGGCACAATCTATATATCTAAAAATATTTTAACATTTGTTTATCTTCTAAATGGTCAAATTATATTTTTATAATCAATTTAATTTTACAAAAAAATTATGAAATGAAGCTGACAACAATGTCAAAAATGTATGTCAATGTATGCTCAAGAATCTAGATGAGTTTTTAAGATGTATTTTACAGACTGTGATGCCGAACTTATGCAACTATATTTGCATTTTTCTCGATGAATATAACAGATGAATTTTTTTTTACAAATTTTTAGGAATTTATGAGAATTCCCCGAGAGCGTACCATCGCATTTGTGCGTTTTTTGAACATCCTGTAGATTGATTGATGAGTGATTTAAAATGCCCTTTTCTCAACAGAGTTGCCAAATTTATAGAACTTAGCCGTATCTTCCTCAGAGATAAGAAAAGATGGATTTTTTAAATATTTAATTTGCTAAGGATTCCAAGGCATGCCCCAACAACGTACCATAGCTGTGTTTCGCTCTTTTTAGGACACCCTGTATACTCGATCAATGATTTTAGTGATTTATCCAAAATATATATTTTATCTTTGATGTGATAACGTTTATGCAATGTCTATTCAGCCTAAAATAATTATGCCCTTAAAGCATAAACTGACTTGATTATATTAGGGATAAATTTGTATGTTTAAGAAGATTCACAAACTTAACACAAAACTTACCAAAATACTTACACATATTAGGTTAAGCATAAGGATGTAGACTTAGAAGCTTCGAAATATGCTGACACTATACTTCGATGTAGCTTGGTTATTCCCTGTTCAAACGTAACAAATAGGAAAGCGCAATTAAATAGGATGCAAAATAAATGTTCACGATTATAACTATAACCCAAAAAAATTTACTGATAATAAGAAATATTTTAAAGGACCCAATAAAAAAGCAACAATAGAGACGGTCAACTCCTACGTCACAGATCCACATTTGTGAAGTAGAATTTTGATTTTGTCAGATTAAGCCACTTTTTTAGAACAATATTTTGTGAAAATAAAAGGTTTTCTTAGGGAACCCTTGGTACAAAAAACTGTCTGTGAAGTAGAATTTTGATTCTGTCAGATTTAGCCACTTTTTAGAACAATATTTTGTGAAAATAAAAGGCTTTCTTAGGGAACCCTTGGTATAAAAATGTGCTCTAATGTCTTTAATTCGATTTTTCAAGTTTAGTTCATTGTAAAACTCTATAATATACAGTTTATGTGTTAATGTTGTGCACCCTCCAAGATGTGAATTTTAAACGCAAATTGCTGGAGAAAGCAACCATATCAAGAGGTCTGGCAAGTACCATTGTAAAATTAACATTTTTTTCTATTACCCAGAACAAACCATACCCCTTGATATGGTTGCTTCCTCGAGCAATTCGCGTTTAAAGTGATCATCATCATCAGATTAATAAGGGATTTTTAGATTTTTTTAATTCTTGCGGTAAATTCTCGTGTAATTTTAAATTAAAATATCGTAAATACGATATAAAGCAACATTTTTACACCAATGGGACATGAAAACGTCTCTTATTTTTCTTTAAATAATGTTTTAAAAAGACCAATGTTAGAAACACATAATAAGAAAAAAAATACCATTTTCTTTGGTCCGTAATGTTGGTTGCCTAAAAAAATTCCACAGATAGTATTTTAATGCATTTCTGTTAACTGTGACGAAGGGCTTGACCGTGTCTATTTCTTTATTATGCATATTTTTTAATCAGCGAGTTAAATATACCTCTGATTTATTGTAGTGTTGTGACATCCTGTATATAGATTTCCCAGGATATTTCCCAATAGTTACTCATACCCATACTTGTTGTTTCCCGCCAAAGGCGCTTGAAGTATGAAGAACGGTGCTTATAACTTCAAAAGATCTTGCTTTTGGCTTGCCTTTACTTATTTACTTGGCTTTATTAACATTTTCAAAACGTTATTGCATTAAATTATGCAATATGAGTACTTAATAGATCGTCTATGCAAAGAGAAAGTTTGTCCTTTGTAATACTACAAGCTACCTCAAGCATTAATGTCCTTAAAAAAACATAATTAAAACGAGGTTTTTTGTACATAAAAGTCACATTTCAAATAAACATAGCATTTCTTTAAGAGCTCTTAATTACTGACGTAACATGAACAATTTTTCCTTTAAACAAACAGACTATATGTTTTTTCTGTGCACATTTTTGTGCTAATTATTATTTGTTATAATCATCAAATAAATATTGCTTGAAAATAATTCAAAATAAATGTCTTTCTTGGAATGATAATAATAAAATTTTAAGTACAACTTGATAATTAAAATAGTTTTCTTCGATTAGAACTTATTTAAAACACCCTAAAGCATAATTTTTGTTTTTTATGCATAAACGTCAAATGCATGGCAATCTGGATTTTGATTCAATTTCGCAGGAAATTGGGTCTCACAGGGCAATAAAAGTGTCAATAACTTTTTTATTTATGTACCGTTTGTTTTTGACTAGGTAGGCATCTAATCTATTGAAAAAGGTTTTATTTTATTAAATTGTTGCATTTCCTTACCTTTTTGCAAGCTTTAAAATGTTAAAATACATTTTTTTTTTTGTAACTACAGGATGTCCCAGAATTGGCGGTACGCTGTTGAGGCATGCCTATGGATCCTTGGTAATTTGGTAAAAAAAATCTATCTCTTTTTATCTCTGAGGAAAATAGGGTTAAAGTTCGATAAATCACGAATATTATCCTAAATATAATTGGTGACTTTCACAATTTGTACTCAATCAAGAAAAGATAAAATTAATACTGCTTTAAATTTTTTATTTCTTCAATACCAAATTTTATTTCACATACTTAAAGAATTGGTTTGTCTACTATCCATTCACCATTTATTTAAACCAGAGTAGGCGAGCCATAGGGTGACAGATTTTACCCTGTATGTTGTCATTAATGTCACTTGTGTTTGCTAGTTATGTAAGAAAAGTCAAAAAAATTCAAAAATGCATTTAAAAACATGTTTAGGGCATCTGAATCAAAAATAATGGTCTCAACATATACAGCAGTATTTATTTTATTATTAAATTACTTTATAATGCACTAATCTTTAAACCATTAAAAAGTTTACACGAAATAAGAATTATTTATGTAAGTTCTTACTGTTAAGAAGTCCTTTTAGATATCATAGGATAAATTAGCACTTTTACAAAAATGTCTACAATTTTCTTTATAAATTCTCACATCTCAAGCAAAAATTGTTTCTTTTTTTCGCCTGTTTTATGTAACTGTCATGTTAATTTCGGCCTTTTTGAATGTTTAGTGTCAGTAAATTAGAAATGTAATGCCAACTTTGTAGAAAATTCAACTTTTCAAAGAAATAGGTACTAGTTTTCATTTCAGGTGACTACGGTTTTTTTAAAACATGAATGGATAGTATGAGCTCTTTCGTTTTTCCATTTTGTGCCTTTTTACCATGAGTATAATAAAGTATGATAGCAAAGATGTCTACTGCTGAATAAATAGGTTAAATATCCTGACAGCTGTTTTCTCCTACAAATGCTTTTTCTAAAGCTCGTTGGTGCTGACGCATCAATATCAGGCCAAAGCCTCATTTACATTTAAGGATATTTATTCCCGGGACAAACACCATCACATGTTTTTTTCTAGTTTTAATTTTAAATGCTATTTGTGACCTTGTTTGACATTTTGGTTTAAACATTAAATAATGTTTTGAACCCGTTAACTATTGCTTGTTTGAAACAGTTTAACTCATTTAAAAAAAAAATAGCCCAAAATGTTCCTCATACGAATTCCATCTACATGTAAACGATACTAACAATCAACATACATACAACAATTCAGAAAAAAATCTGCTATCTCCTGAATACAATGCAAAATTCCTGCAACACACAACTATTTGGCAAAGGCCTGGATTTGTACCGCGAAGCTAAAGATATTACATCACTGAATAGGCGGAATTATAGTGCCTTGATTTTGACAGATATTGTTGCTTTATAGAGTGGTGCCATGCATCATTCCATCTCTTTCATACAGATTCTGCCATCTATGTATTATTGTAATTGTTGTCACTTCGCTAATTATGTTGATGACAGAATCTGTATGACAGAGATGGAATGATGCATGGCGCCAGTCGCCACTCTATAGAGCGACCATATTCTGTCAAAATCATCGAGGCACAGGTATTAATACAGGCTGTCCTGTAATAGTCGCACCACCTGTATGGTTTGCCATTGGGGCATGCCTAGGAATCCTTGAAAAATTGTAAAAACAATCCATCTTGTCTCTGAAAAAAATACTGTTTAAGTTTTATAAATTTGGCAACTCTGCTAAGGAACAGTTACCATACCTTTTTGCATTAGACTTTATTGACCTTGTTGTAAGTTTCATTTTAAGAAAATTTTGTTAAATTAAATTGATTCTTTCATTTAATTGTGAAATTGGAGGTTTATGCCAAAATTTGGAGTATTTAACTGCGAATTATACTAGAAATCATCTGTTGGCAACAACCTGAAATGAAATATTCCGTTGGCAAGCACTGACAGCGAAAAATACACCTGGATAGAAGTCAAAATTATGGCATTACTATGCAACAAGCACTCGTTTATTTTATAATCTTAAATTCATTGAGGACTCGTTCTATTACTACTACTAAAGATAAACAAATAGTAAAATAGTTTTGGATAGACTGTGCTTTTGTAGAGTGCCTGGAAGAATTGACAGATATTGTCGCCTTATAGAGTGGCGACATGCATCATTCCATCTCTGTCATACAGATTCTGTCATTAACATAATTTTCAGTGACAACAATTACAACTTTCTTTCTTGAGATCTCTAGACATGCCATAACAACGTACTTACGTACCATACAGGTGGTAGTGCAGATCATTGACATAGTATCCAGCCGCTTCTTGGACTTTCTGGAAATACTTTGTAAGTAGTGTCAAACAAAATATTGTCGCATATTTGCAATTTCGGTTCAAAATTACTATCTAGTAATCTAAAATCTTTGCCAGTTGCACATTCACGTCAGCTCACATAGCATTGTCACCGTTATTACGCTCACTGCTGATAAAATTGCCTCTTGGTTATTGTATAGATGTAGTTTTCTATTTACTCTGAAAGCTTTATTCGCAAAAATGGGGGCCCTCGCTTGCTTCAGTCATTCAGGTTCAGGAAATACGGATTTCAATTCGTTTATCGCGCGAATTACAAGACTTCATATTTCTTTTGAGGTGTTTAAAAATTTCTAGACTTATGGATCAAAAACTTAAATGATTGTTATGTGAAAAAAAAAACCCATGTCAGTGTTAAAGTGTCCTTATTATGTTTAAATCTATGGCCATAATAAAAGATCACTATTTGAAATCAATAATTATTTACGGTCAAATAAATTTAATTAAAACCGAGATTAAAAGCACACTAAAACATCAAATATTTATAATTTATTATTATCAGAGCTATAAATTAAAATAACACATCAACTTAAAAATAACAAAAATAAACTTGTTGGTGTTGGTGATGAAAAATTTATTTTATTTTATAATTTTATGGCAGTAATGGTGTTAAATTAAATAATTCATGGTTCTCTACCAAATTAAAATGCACAAAATTTGATTACATAATTTATAATTTTATAACAATGTTGTACTTTTTTGTTTAAAAATACAAATAATTAAATTATATTTTACAATCAGGCAGTTTGAGTCCAAAGTATAGCTTTAAAGGAGACATCATGATATTTATGTGTAAAAAAAACGTTGAATTAATAATAAGAAATATATGGATCGAGTACCGACCTTGCAAGATCAGGTCTAGAGTTTAGGACAGACGCTCTTGAAAGAACTAATGGACATTTTTTTACTGAGGGACACTAGATTAGGTAGGTTAGGTTAAATCTTCCTGCTGGAAAGAAAATATAGACAAATAGCTAGGCATCTCTTTCTTTAGTAAATATTCACCTTTCCCGCTGTTGACCACCCTCGCGGTCGTTATACTTGGGAACGTTAGATATGCGTCAGATTGACACAAATCATTGTGCTGCTGGTGGAAATTTAGTTTCCCAATTATAACGACCGCGATTATGGCCTACGGCGGGAAAGATATATAAGAGCGACGTTGTCAAATCGGTTGAAAGGAAGATAGACATACTTTTGTCGGCTCTTAGCTTTGACGATGTCTAGCTATTTACGCTTTCTAGTGATGTAGGTTTCCAGCTACGTCGGTGCCTAGTAGTGCGTCCGCCAAAATAATTGCATCTTTGCTAGGCATGAAATTTGGAGACAACCCTCGTACAAAAAAATAAACATTAACTGAAAAAAACAAAAAACAATATTCGGTGTCAGATATAACCTTTTCTTTAATAAATTGTATAATCTAAAACTAGATGTGCCTGCCAGAGTGCTGAAAGTATCAAAGGAACGTGTCTCCCAGGAACACTAAGAGGAGCATAACATGTCCCTGAAACCCTATAAAAATCTGTAAGGGCTGTAAGAAGCTTTCTCAGGGTAAATGCTAATGTTTGATGTAATTGTTATATCTAACATCTCATTGGCTCCCTGGTGAACGTGACAACATTACACTCAGGGTTCTTGTTAACCCGGTTTTTAATTTACGCTTTAAAAGTTTGCTTATGTTAATGTTTTCGTGACAACGAAAAGTTTTAAAAAATGGTTTTTTCGCACTTCGTTTATTAAAGTCATTCATTAACCTACTCCAAATCGTTGATTAATAACTCCTATTAATGCATGGCAACGAGCCTATAGCAACCCTTCTTCTATGTTGAAAATTACTGTCTGTGTTTCTATATATCACAAATGTTTAACTATAGCTTTAATTACGGTTCAAACAACAAAAACCAAAAGAAATTGAATATTTACCGTTGGAAAGAATGAGAAGCAGATCCTTTTACCACAACATTTAAGGAAATAACATTAATTTTTCTATTCACAATTAATAAAAGTTCGGTGACAGCTCTTCTTCTTCTTCAACTTTAATGAAGTTAAATGGCCGACGCATTGTTTCTGCCAGTTGGAATAATAACTGTCTTTTTTTATAATTTATTTAATAATGATTTACGATGTGCAAAAAAGTATTGTAACCAGTTGGTATGTTAAATAAAGATTAATAAAATCACTTATTACAGCTCGTTTATTTATCGCCTTTATTAACACACTTACTGGTTAAATAACTATTAAACCAATCATAGAATGGGGTTAAAATCAAGGAATCCTTTATGGCAAGAGGAATTTGTAGGCGACCTCTTTTCAGCATCCGAGACGTAAAAACTTAATTGGCAAAATGTGTCCAATAAGGAATTAATCAAAGATCCCACTCAAGAGGTTCAAGGTTTTGATTAGTTGGGGAAGAGTTAGTACTGTTAATCGTCCTAGAACGTGTCCCGGACGTTGGAATAATATATTCTATGAGTGGAATGCACTCCCATATTAGGTCACATACCAATACTTATACCTACTTTGATTTTAAATATCTTTATTAAAAATTATACGACCATCTAAATGAAACGTTGTTAGGTATAGGGAACCATAATCCAAAATTTCTGACGTCTATATAAACTGAATTCTTTTTTTAATTTTTCCTATTATAAAAAATTTGTTTGCTTTTCTTGGGTAGTAAAATGTTTGTTCAAACCATCGTGTGATCCACAAAATTTGACGTTGACTCTTGCCATGCATTTGTAATATTTCAATTTTTTTCATTGTTAAAGCATTGTCGATTGTCATATTTTTGACGTTTCACAGCCAGAGTCGACGTCAAATTTTGTGGATCGCACTGTTATAAAAAAACCGTTGTTATATTTGTAATCAAGAGTCTCTGTTTGTCAAACATTCTAAATACATACAAGTTTCCAAGATCAAGAATTAGGTTGCACATTTCTGAAAAGGTAAAAGTGTAGTGCACATTCATTAGAGTGGCTTTAAAATGTAAATGAATAAAACAAAATCCAAACTAAACGTCTTAATTACGTGTATTGTAAATTTGCTGGCAAGACTCGCCAAAGTCTCGTATTTAAAGCAAAGAGAGTAAAACCAAAGGGTAACCTAATTCAAGGCATTCACCAAAATGACTAAAGCTTTGCGCTGAAATGAAAATCCCGAGCACCTACCTACTTTATTACATTTTTCAGCCGAAGTGCAGACTTTTCTATGAATATTAAGAAATCTGTTACAGCATTTTTTCGCAATACATTACTTAATAACCCACTTAGAGGCTGAAGATGGTATTAAAGTGCATTGGAGCATGCTTAAAATGTGGCATTATTATCTTAGGAAATTACCAGATGGCGCTGTGAACGCAGACAGATGCAGTTAGTCATCCAGGGCTGCCTGCACTTCGTTGTTAAATTTTATGTTTAAAGTTAGAAGTGAAGTCGTTATTTTCCTTCATGGACTTTTATTTCCTTGCATAAAGTACGCCAGAACACGGAATTTCTGTTAAATGATTTCGTTTACCTTCTGTTTAGCATATACTTACTACCACTTCAGTGTGCCGTAATTAAACTTACGAGCTGTGCTAGCTGCTATCTTAACTTTTACTCTTTTGTTAACAAATTTACGGTAGAAACAATGATAACACATTTAATTATAAATATAAGAACAACAATTAAAAATTTTATTGTAAAAACTTTAACAAGGCTGTAAAAATGCACACTAAAAGAAATCTTTAGACAAGGTGTCGGATAATTTACAGTAATTAACTAACTAGAAAATAAAAAAAAGATTTGCAGTAATAAATTTTGCAATAAACAATTGCTTTTTTAGAACACACCTGAATATGTAGCATTTTTATTAATCTCTTGTGAATAATATGGCGAACGCGCCGGACAAGCAGCTTATGCAAATCCTACAAAATGTAGTAATAGATTTTATTTACAACTGCATATGAAATGATGACATTTCTGACTTTTTAAAAGTTGGAAAATGTCACTTTATTAGTTTTATTAAGCTGTCACTTTCCACCCGGGCGGAAAGTAACTACTTTCCGCCTGGCTACTGAAAATAAGTCGGATTTAAGTCTTTTGCGGGAGCAAACCCTCTTCGGCCTTTTGCGCACACTCTTTTAGTTCTGTACATTCGTCATCACTATCCGACATTATGTTTTTTTTAATATTAGTTGGTTTAAGACTTTAAAATAATCCGAAAAATGACGTTTTTTGAAAATTCAAAATAACTATTTTTTTACTTCGATGTCAAGCAATTGTCATGTAACCAAGGTAATAAATTAAAAAAATATAATCATGTTAACTAAGATGTTAACAATGAATAATATTAATTTGCAAAATTAAAGCTTTTTAAAATTATGAAACATAAACGTAAGCAGTTGTAAATAAAATAGTATACTAACCTCGGTGGAAATTTCCTTTCTGTCTCGAGAAATGGTTTACCGCGGCGCTACGCGCCTTGGTAAACCATCTTTTTCTCTCGACAGAAATGAAACCCTTTCCACCCACGGTAGTAATATACTATAATAATACTTTAAACAAATGATAGTATTTTTCGAATTAAGTTTTATAAACGAGTCTTTATTTACGAGTTTATCAAAACATGAGCGCAAGCGAGGATTTTATAAACGAGTAAATAAAATAGTCTATAATATTATACTTATTCTACGACCCCGGGCTTGTTAAAAGATAAAAATTACGACTTGAAGAAAAGTTAGTTTAGAAAAAACATTTTATAGGTACAAATAAAGATATCTGTGGTAATATTCAATAAACGGGTATGTTAAATCCAAATTCTACCTCTGCTACACTAAAAACTGTCTAAAATTATAAAAATACTCCAAAAACAACTCACGGTTTAAGCATTAACGCGTTTTTTTAACAGACTTGTTGACAGTTATTAAAACTAACACTAACAACATTTGCAATGGCTTTAATTTTTAAGAAATGTAACATATACTTAATTTTTCACTGATACTTAATTTTTATTAAAAGAAAACACGAAATTATACGTTTTTTGGCAACTAAAATAAATACAAAAAATGTCATCCGTCATTTTCTAAGAGCAACGCTAACTTCGGACCGTGAATAAAGAGCTTGTTGCAACTTCACCCTGTGGGTAGAGAGCATTTTACTCACGGCTTGCAAGACACAGCTAAAGCAATGTTTAAGGTTTATTAAGTCGTGCGATAAGTGTCATTTTAAAGGTAGAAGTAGAAAAACAGCTATTTCATTAATTGCATTTCTTGTGAATAATATGGCGAATGCGCCGGGCAAACATGTAATGCAAATCTGCTGAATATAATATTTTCTCTATACGTTATTGTCTAAATAACTATTAAATCTGCAATTTATAGACCCCATTTTATTTTATTAAATAATATTTTCGGTACAAACCTTTAAAATTTGTCCTAAGAATATTTTTTAAAGTTTCATAAAACATTGGATTAATACCTAGACAAATAAATTACTAAAACATTGCTAGTACAGCACCCAAAGTGTTAAACTTAAATCCCCAACAATTACCATTATCCATTGTGCAACGGCCAATTAGCTGAATAAATCAAAACCAACTTATAGTGTTCGACAATAACCCATAAGTTATTGTTATGTTCCCAAAAACAACTTTAGGTGATTATCTATACACCTGGTGCCTTAGTAATTCGCTAGAGTCTTATTAAACTGTTTAAACAGCAATATGCTTAAGAGTTAAGATTCGTCTAATTTAACCCTGTTTTAGAGGATTAATTCACTCAAACTTGATCTGATAGTTTGATAAATTATTCAAGTTAGTCTGCCACTTAGACCATCCGCGACGGTTGGTATCTTAACTATGCAACATTCTCGGCTATTGATATATAATGGATCGATTATCGCCTTAAGGGATAAGAAAATTATTCGGTTACGCACCACAATTTAATAGTTTAAAATATTATATCTCAGGAAATTACCTCTTAAGCCAAGGAAAAACAACATTTCTGCAGGTATACAAATGGGTTAAGACTTGGAATTCAAATTCACAGATCTTCGGATCTGTGCTCCTGAAAGCTTATATAAGCATTAAGTAATATAGAGTCGGTATTCACTGGTATAAGTCATCCCCGTTGAGCTCTCACAAATTCTACTAAGTAGCACATCTACATGAGGGTCCCATCGTATATTAAAACTAAATGTAGTTTTGGAAACTGAAAAAATGGGGCTACAAACGTATTATAATTCATTCATTTAAATCGGTTATTTCTTTATGTTAAAAATCTGACTTTAAAAATTATTATACTATTTTTGTTTTTTTTTTTTTGTAGAACTCTAATGCCCGGTTTTTCCGTAAATTCTTAACTGTTCCTTAATGTTAAACTGACATTTTATCATAAACAGAGTTTGACAACCACCACCTAGACATCGTCCAAAATTATGTTTTCTATGATAAACAGTCACTTAAATTTATTCAATGACTTAAAAAGTGTTGTGCAACCGGCCAACAGTCACTTAGATTTATTCAATGACTTAAAAAGTGTTGTGCAACCGGCCATAAAAGTACTATTTTACCATATTTCTATGTATTACAAACATTATCCTAAATATTTTTAATCATAGTTATTAATGTATTACTCCGTATGTTTACATATTTTGTTGAAATTTCGAAAAAAACTGACAGTCAGGGAGATGAAGAAAGTGCACAGAACATCCCATTTATAAATTTGAAACCTAAGTCTTAATTATAGAAAAAGAAAGGAATGGGTGAGCATGAAAAGACAAGATCGAAAAATAATTCATAGTGTCGGATCTGGGTTATTCGAAACCCTCAATTTTTCCAAATTAAAATACAATTGTCTCGAAAACAAAAGGCTTTTTTCTCGGACCCAGGCCCATTTATACAACAATTTACGATTATTGGAAAAAAGAAAGTTTTAACCAATAAATCGGCATCCCTTGATACAGTTTTGGCCCTGAATCGTAAACACTAACGCAATATATGCCATTCGGACGTGCAGTTGCTTTAAGGTAGAAGAGTGGCCAACGGACAGGCAGACCGAGGGGTAGATCATTTCATTTTAACATGTTTTTTTAGAGGCATCTTCTAAGATGGGTTAAGGGTGATTTATAGAACTTAACTTTCATTTTACCTCCACTTTACTTCGGCGTAACTTAACCAAAAATTAAATAAAATACATGGGAATGTTTTGGCAACTTTATACTTTGCTTTAGCGCTACTTTGCTAATTTATTTAGCTTTAAGTCGTATTAAGTTGTATTAAGTTGAAGGCCGAGCTTGGCCAATCATGCGCAAAATTTGCAAAAATGAGCTATTCACCCTTATTGTCAAGATGTAAATAGTCAGAAGACACGCGCGAGTTCAGACACATGCGCTTAACTATTCTCAATTTCACTTAACTTTGCAATCTATAAATTAGGCAAATTTGTTAATTAAAGTGGAAGTTATGTTACGCCGAAGTAAAGTGAAAGTTACGTTCTATAAATTATCATGTAGCCCCACGTATATTGCAATCAATTCTAAAGGGCGATTAATAGAACGTTACTTTCACTTTACTTCGGCGTTACTTCACTTCCGCGTAACTTAACAAATTTGCTTAATTTATAGATTGTAAAGTTACGTGAAATTGGGAACAGGTATGCGCATGTGTCTGAACTTCTGACTATTTACACCTGGGCGGTAATTACGGAATATCGCTTCGTACGAAACCTTCATAAGAAGACCAGCAGGTTTTGTACGAAGCGATATTCCGTAATCACCACCCTTGACAATAAGGGTGAATATCTCATTTTTGCAAATTTTGCGCATGATGGCCAAGCTAGGGTCTCGAGTTAGTACGACTTTATACGACTTTAAACTAAATGAATCAGCAAAGTAGCGCTAAAGTGAAGTATAAATTTTCCAATACATTCCCATGTATTTTATTTAATTTTCGGTTAAGTTATGCCGAAGTAAAGCGGAAGTAAAGTGAATTTTACTTTGTATAAATCGGCCTTAATTCGTTATTTCATCACGTTGGAGCTTTCAAAAAACTTTTTCTGTAAAAAAATCCTTTAGAGGAGGAGCAGTTAGTATTTTTAGTTAATCACCCCTCTCTGTATAGTAATTTTTGTGAAGTTCAACCCCTTGTTTGGGACCATCAGCCGGTCGCTAAACGAAAATGCTAGAAAAAGATAGGTAGTAGTGAGCACCGAATGTGTCACATCGATCTCACCGTAAGATTTATGGAGATGCTCGATTTGTCTCCTTGATGTAATACCCTTTCTACTAGAGAAAAGCTAATGGTCACAACAATGCCCATCACTATTTTCTACTTTAACCATTTATAAGTTTTTCAACTACCTTTTCCAAATGGATGTTATAAGTATTTTATTCAATTCCACTAAAAAAAAATCCTCTTGACTTTTTACCTTTCCAAATGTAAATTGGACTGAATTTTTACTCGGAAAAAATATAATTTCCAGTCTGGAATGGGTGTTAAGGCAAGGAATAATGTGACCTCTTTATAAAGTCATAAATTGAGTATTCAGTTAAGAGGTGTTTCTGTTTAAGTGTCCCACTTAATAATTCGTCGTCTAATCCCAAGCCAAACACTACAAATCGTTAAAGATCATCGAATCTGCATAAAGTTGTGGAAGGAGTTGTCAAACAAGGCAATAAGGGACTTGCTTAATATTCCAGTCAACTCCCTTGGTGACCCGAAACTTGACTGGAACTTCTGTTAAGGAGCATCATTCAGACAAGATAAAAGTCATTCTGTATACCGTCTCGTCGGTAATTTGACCTCTATAGGTTTATTTAACATAAATTTTAAAGACAGATTTAAAATCAATCTTCATTAATAATATTTTTGTTGTCCTTTTGTAGCTTCTAGAAATATGATAAATAGAGAAAAACCCTACCATATCGCTTTTAAAAACCCAGGGGTCAGATTTTCAAATTCGTACACTAACTATTGCATGCATTAACCGTTCCTTACCTTAGAAACGATCCGTGCAGTTTAGTACATTTTGTGTCGAGCCGACGGACCATAAGTCAGGTTAATGCATGCATTTAGCTATGGTATGAGTTGAAAAATCTTACCCCAGAAGCTCGTAATTACAACTTTTAGAAAAATGGGATTGTAAAGGTTTATTCACAATGAAAATTTGCTTGCATCTTGTAAGAATTAAGGTAGCTTGCAAAAGCTTAAACTATGTATTTAATTAGCTCAATTAGCTCATGCAAGCTAATTCATTGTGAATGATACAGCCTAAAGGTTCATTTGCAATAAAAATTAGCTTGCATCTTGTATGAATTAAGGTAGCTTGCAAGATTTTGAAATATGTATTCAGGCCATATCATTCACAATAAATAAGCTCATGCAAGCTAATTCATTGTGAATGATACAGCTTAAATACATAGTTCAAGCTCTTGCAAGCTACAAGATGCAAGCTAATTTTTATTGTTTTTGCATTTTTTATCTGCATCTACAAAACATTTAATAATGCCATTCTTTATTAAGATTATTTCCTTCCAGTCATCTCCTGCTATCTGAGCTCGCATTTCCTGCGATTTAGCCTGATAACACCACGTTGCTATGACTCCGTTGTGTTATCGCAGCGATAACACAACGTTGCTATGACTCCGTTGTGTTATCGCAGCGATAACACAACGTTGCTATGACTACGTGGTGTTATCACTTAGGCATGGCTAAGCGTTCTTTTCTTCAAAACACTTAACTATGTCTTCCACTACAGGACTACCTCTGGTATTCCTTATCCCAAATAACTATGTGTTGAATCTCCTATATCAACCTAAATTTTGGATAATGTTTTGGGGGAGTTGTAAGTTCTATGATCACAGTATGATCTGTGCAATAAGCAGACTTGATGTTACAAGTTGACATTAGTGACATAACTTGCACTTTTTTTTTTGTTGTGTTGAAGGGTTCTTAAAAAACAGTTTAAAAATGAATGCAAAGATGCGTTTTGTTCGGTACACGTGTTTTGCAAAAAAATAAAGAAATTATGTAGAAAACTATGTATTTAATACCTGAAGACGAAAAAATTTGCGTTGAAAGTGTTGTTGTAATGCTACTGAAATGGTTACTTAAATTTTGCAGAAATTTGGAATGTTTCTTATCCTAATTAAAAAAAACTGTAAGTAAGTTAAATTCTGTCAGGAAATAATCTTTCGAATACCACTCATAAATCGAGTATTGCACGGTAATACTAATTTTTAATTTACTCAAACTTCGTTGCGTGAAGCAATTTTGTACTCGTCAAATTGACATTGACAAAAAAACTCGTGCAAGGGCTGCTTCGCAGCCTAGGCACTCGTTTTTTTGTCATGGCAATTTGACTCGTAAAAATTGCTACGCAACGAAGTTTTCGTATAAAATTTAGTATTACCGGCAATCCTCTCATCATTCATGGTATTACATTTGATAAATCTTATAGTAATATTTTTGTTTTGTTTATTGTAGCTACTAATTAAAGTTATTCAGTTATTAATAACATTCTTTTCTCTTGGTACATTTAAATTAAAAATAAATAAAAAAGATTCTCTTTGAAATAAAAGTTAGCAAATCGTTTTCAAACAAAAAAATCCAATTTGCAAGCAAAGTAAAATATCTTAAACTCGGCAGTAAAAGTAAAAATTGTCTTGAAATACAACAATTTGCGAAATTTAATGGATATTTACATACAAGAACCTGAAGATTTCGCTGTAATAAACTCCAGCTTTATGAATATTTATGTGCAACTTTTAGCAAATTGTTGTGAATCCTTTAAAGCACGAAACAGAACTCGGTGCATCTGCAATAATACATATTTTTACGAAGTTGCGACTTTATTTTATTTTTTCAAATCGAACAGCGTTAATTATGTTCAACAAAAAGTTTCAGTAGATTCATTGTCAATTTTGCATCATAAAAATTTGCAGTTAAATTTTTTTATTCCACAATTCCGCTGTTTTAAAATTATTATTGACGTTTTAATAAAATTGGAGTGGGCAGCTATAGCAGGCCGGCCATAAATGTATGCATTCGACCAATTGCTACTAAACTCATGCCAATAAATTTTGAATCTATAACAAAATATAATACAGTTCGCAAAATTCCATTATGCACCAAGCACTCTATATTAATGATTGTGTCACATTGCTGTTATGTTTGCTATGATAACCAATATTGATAAGTTGGTATTTATTGGTTAAAAAACTACTGTTACGCGTAATAAAACCTGTCGTCCGACTATTTGGTTAATTTTTTTCCCTTTGTATGGTCCGAATCGCAACCAATGGTTTGGTTGCGTTAACGTCTTTTTTTTTGGTAACTGAGAAACATGGTTGCACTCGGATCAAAACCAAATAAAAGTTAATAGACCAGTGAAAATCGCACAAATATGGCCAACCTCGGAATTTCTTCCAGCAAGCTGAATTTTTGCATACACCTTCATTTTAGTATTTTAAAACTTGTCTTAAAAGTCACCGTATTGAGCACGTCGGTGTCACGAGATATTTGGGCCCAAAAGTCGCAAAAAACCTTTTATGGCCAATAACTTTTTTTCTGTGCGTCTAATGCTATTGAGAGTTATTACCAAAATTATAAGGTTTAAAATTCTCCACTATCTGGACTTAGTCTGAAACTTGTACGATAAACCCTTATTGAGTTAGAGGGCGTAGACTAAAGAAGGTGCCCATTTTTTGGCATGGTCCTAAAATGATGGCATTAAATGATGGAAAGATTCACTTTAAAAAGTGAATTCTTTAGAACCCATTACACGATTTAAGAAGGACAAAAAAAAGTACATAATCTAAATGACACAGCAAAGTTGGCACTTCAAGGCGGCTTTTTTGGTGTTTTAATAAAAAAAAAGTGAACAAACAGCAAGACTTATCTAGTGGAAAAATGTTATCGAAAACTGTAAGATTGTAGACTTGGCCGTAGTCAAACTATGTATTGTAGGAAAAACGCTTTATTATCCTTTGACAGAAAGTTTTAAAGTTTGATAATACAGAGTGTCCAAAAAATTGCGCATAAACGCGATGGTTCGTTGTTGGGGCATGTATAGGGTGCCCCAGAAAATTGTTTAAAAAAATCCATATCATATACCTTCGGAGATATGTTGCCCCAAAGTCCGAAACTTTAAACGCTTATATCTTAAATGTCTACAAAGCTATAACCATCTATCTTAAACCATTCCACTATTTTTTAATTTTTTAAATGATCGAATTACATTTTTATAATTTAATTTTACAAAATTTTTATGAAATGAAGGTGACGTCAATAAAATCTAACGCAAAAGTGTATGATCAAGACTCATAGATGGAATTTTTAGATGTATTTTTCTAGACTGTGTTGCAGAATTTATGCAACTTTGTTCGCATTTTTCTCGATGAATATAACAGATGAATTTTTTCTGACAATTTTCTAGGAATCCCTAAGAATGGCCGAAGAGCGTACCATCGTGTTTATGCGTCATTTTTTGGACACCCGTAGTTACTTACGCCAAGTTATCAATATACAAATGTTTAGCGTGCGTTTAAAATGTACAGTCTTGGCAGAAGCTTATTAAAAAAACAGTGCAACTACCCTAACAATTTTTCTGTAAATCGATTAAGGATACATTAAAAAATATTTTTAGATAATTTTTAAATGAATTTCTATTTTCAGAAAATGGAAATCGCTATTTTATTTTATGAAGGCGTTTTAGTGTTTAGCAATTTAGTTTTTAATTGATTTAACTTTCCAGACATCTACGTACTCTTTGTATCACAAAATTTATCTCAGCACGATACATTTTTTTTTTCTTCTTAACATTCGAAATTTCTGCACCGATCCAGAAATCGCTTACATTCTGTAAAGTGTGCCCTGCAAGAAATATCAAAATTAGATCGTTTGTAGGAAAGTGTAAAGCTATGCTTTTCTCTCGAAATTGTATCATTAAATTTTTTTCTCATGAGAACACACGATTTTCGGCTTGTTTTTAAATCGACACGTTTCATTCGTTATCTATAATGACTATATTTCGAATACGAATAAGATCACAAGCAAATAGAAAAGCATGTTATGTTTGAATAAACACAAGTTTGTGCAATGAAATTTCCTTTTGAAAACATAGTTTCTTTTTTAGAAAATAAACTTCTTGCTGAAATGTTTCTTTCTTTGCATTGGAAAATAATAAAAATGTTATTTGAGTTGGTTTTTCCCAATCATTAACAGACTTTACAAAATTTTATACAGGATGTCCGCGATCAAGGTGCTTTTTTATTAATAAGAAATAGCTTGGAAAAATCCAAGACATTCGGTGCAAACAGTTTTTTGAAAAAGTGCCCCTTCTTCAAAAATAATGGCCTTGAAGCAGGGTAGATTAAAAACACTCAATCGTATATATTTACCAAATGTTTTGCCTAACCATCATGAAATTTGAACAATTAATAAAGGTAATAAAAACGGTCATTTTAAACTCATTTTAAAATTTGGAGCCCCTTTTAAAATGGGTTAAACACTGGTAGTGGTGATAAAAACCGCATGTAATTTATCTACCTTTGAGAATTTTGTAAGTTTGTTTATTTTTTTAAATACCCCAATTCAAGCTAAAAAAATTTTACCACTTGAAATTTCTGGGAAACTGTACCGTTTATGAATAAATTACCAAAAGCTCTCTAAATGTTCCACATATTTTGCATTTGACTTAAAAAAAACTTACTTCAATTTAGTAACAGTGGTCAGTAACATAAAAATTTCAAAAGAAAGTCTAGTCTTATGCAAAAATATGGGGTTTATTTGGCAGTTTATTCGTAAACGGTACAGTTTCTTAGAAATTTCAATTGGTAAAAAAGTTTTCACATAAATTGGGGTATTTAAAAAATTAAACAAAATTATTATTTACAGTTTTTATCAACGGTACCAGTGATTAACTGGTGTTTGGCCCATTTTAAAATGTGATTAAAATGACCTCTATTTATTGAACGAATTTCATGAAGGTTCGACAAATCATTTGGTAATTATTTACGATTAAGTGTTTTCAATCTATCTGCTTAAAGGACATTATTTCTGAAGGGGGGGCACTTTTTCAAAAAACTGTATTTACCTAATGTCTTGGCTTTTTCCCAGCTTTTTTCCATTAAAAAAAAGCAAATTGATCGCGGACATCCTGTAGGTAAGAAAATAGTCGTAAATATTTCGATTCGCAGGAATACAAGAGCTATTTTAAAAGCCTTATTTTTTTAAGAATTTTATTTAATTTTTATTTTTATGGTATGAATCAAGAAAGACAGAAACAAATGGACAAATCTCATTGAACGGGTGCAAGGGATGTATTTAATGATCTCGAAGATAACAATTTAGTGATGAAATTATCGTTTGTGGCACGCGAAACGATTTGATAAATTATGTAATAAGTAATGAAATCCCGAGCAAAGTAAATTAGAAGGAATGTGATAAATTGGATAAGTCTTTCTAAAGAGTTGGCAGGATCGTAAAGAACTCTCAAAGTATTTGATCGCCTCGCACCGTCCCCACTGATGAGGTGTCTAACAAATTGAAGGAAAACTCTCTAACCTTCGTTATGTTATAGCTTCGAACTAGGCTAGCACCATCGTTGAGCCGCCATCATCCGCAAAAAATCAGTTAATCAACGACTTTCTGCGCTAGTTTTCTCATCTTTTATACCGCCCCAGCTCCTTTTTGTGCGGTGATGATCGTTTAACTTTGTGGTCTCTAAATTTAGTTCTGGCCCAGTCATTTTCTCATTTTACTAAACAAAATTGACTACCTTCAAAAATTACAACAGAGATTAGTTAGATACATTTTATAAAACTACTTAAGGGTGATTAAGAGAACCTAACATTTACTTTATTTAGGCGTTAAGGCTGATTTATAGTTTACGTAAATTGACGCCACTTAGAATTAACACAAAATTTAATAATTTTTACAAAAATGAAATACTTATTATTTCATTTATATATCAAATTACCGTCACTTCTAAGTTCGGCAACACAGTTTGTAAAATATATCTTAAAATCTCATTTCTTGAGCATACATTTTTGGATTAAATCATATTGACTTCATTTTATTAAATTTTTGCAAAATTAAAATGAATATAAAAATTTAATTTGACCAAGATAAACAAATGTTAAAATAATTTTAGATAAATTGTGCCTTTTTATTTAGCCATTTCTTTCGTTAATATGTGCTGTTATCTTCAAGATATAAGCGTTTAAAGTTTCGTACTTTGGTGCCTTATATCTCCGAGAGTATTTGGTTTTTTTTAACAATTTTCTGGGGCTCCCTGGACATGTCCCAACAACGTACCATCGTTTATGCGCCATTTTTTGGACACCCTGTATAAGTCAAATTTTAAGTATGATGTATAGCTAAATTAAATTATTTTAACGCCACTTAACTCCACTTTAATTAACGCGACCAAATTAATGCATTTATAGATTTCTTAATTCCGTTTATATAAAGCAGCATTTAACGCTATATATCAGTAAGTAAATCTTAAAATCGTAAATAATCGTATTATTTTACCGACTTTATATCTATCCTTCGGTAGATGGATCTTTTAAAAAAGTTTATCAAATCTATAAATGCTATTTCTTTCATATAATTTGTTTAATTTTATCTTAATCCACGATTCGTTAATTCTTCTTAAGTGGAGTTAAGTTAATTCATCTATAAATCCAGCTTTAATCAGCCTTTAGTTTTAGTTTATTTTTTTAGTTTGTAAGTTATGTTATTTTTTCTGTATTTGGGCGGGTCCCGTTGGATAATAAATTCATTTATTCATTCTAACGTAACTTAATTTATAGATTGCTAATTTTATGCAAAAAGCCCAAAAAAAAATTGAAGGTATTTTTGTAATATCAACGAAGGGTGCACATACCTTCATCGTCATGTGGGTTATATACTTAGGTATTCATATTATGACACTCCACTGAATTTTATAAGTTTCTTCTCAACCCACACCTGCCACCATCTAACGTCACGATTAAACCACCAATCTTAGTTTGACAAGTTCAAAAGCAAAGGTTCTGATTTAAGTCTTGCAAAAACATGTGGTGACTATAAATAATATTAAACCTCTCTCCGCCACGCAGCAATTAAATTTTAAACACACCAAGAGTTGTGGAACTTTTACTCATTTATTAATTCTCTCAAGTGGGGGCACATACCACGCAGTTTTCTAGTGCTAAATTAATTATTACTTTCCCAAATGTAATTTAACTTAAAATGCTACAACAGGTTGCATAATTAGATTCATAATACTTGAATGAGTTTATGCTGCTGCTCCTAGTTATAATAATAATTTGATAAACTTTATTCTGCTTTACAACTATAAAACATGTGCATGGATAAAAAAAGTTTCAATTGGTTTTGTTTGCAACACGAGCGTACTTAATTTATAATAAAATGGTCATTTCAGTCGTGAGTAATTGTCAAAGAAAATGTTTCTGTTAACGTAAACAGTATTCAAATAAAAATATAAAACGCAGAAGAGAAAACAAAAGATACAAGCAACTAAATTGTTTATAAAATGATTGTAAAGAAACAGGGAAATTGTAAAAACCCATTTTGTTTGAACTAACAAACAAAACATCTAATGGAGAATTAATGAAAACATTAAGGTAACAGTTCGTACAGCATTTTTATTTAGAACCAGTCAGTGCTCAAAAATCATTCTCATCATTTTAAAAATTTTCGTGCGTTATTTTGGAAAAACGAGCATACCTAGCGAAAGACCAAAGTAAAAGTAACCTAATAGAACCCAAATCTCTTCACTTAAACGCATTTTTACGCTTATACAATTTATTTTTCAAGATACTTCTTTTGCAAAGTGAGACGCATCCTTTTTCACAAATCCTAAGTACTCAAGTGGCTTTTTGACCTGCAGCCTCATTAAACAATCAAGAACTCTTGAAAATTTTACCAAGAAGTTAAAGTGTAAACCAGAAAGACCTTAAGCAATTTCACACCATGGGAATTTGATAAGCACTTCACATTTACCCCTTTTTGAACTTGGTTTAAATTTTATCAGATACGAAATGTAAATGAATAATAAATAGTATTAAGTGTTCAAGTATTACATTTTTTAGTAGGACTTCAAACTTTAATACTTAACTTTTTAAGGCCTTTTTATAATTTTGGTTTAGCAAGTGTGGTTGAATATTTTTTAAAATTTTTAAAACAAAAAACATTTCTTAAAAAATTGTTTTAACTTAAAATTCAATATGATTTATAGCAAAATTAACTTAACCCCACTTTGCTTAATTTCGCTAATTTAAAGCTATAAATGTCATCTATCGGTAAATCATAAAATTGTAATTAATTGTATTATTTTACCGATTTTATGTATACTCAGTTTTCTTTCTAATTTTACAAATTTGTTTCAGTAGCCGATAGAAGGCTCTAGTGAAAAAGGTTACAGTTACCTACTTTACTTTGAATTAGTTGAAATTAAGAAATATAACCTATAAGTGAACGTTAAATGACGTTTATTGGATCTATAGATGCGATTTCGATTTTTAATAATTCAATGGAGCGTATTCGTACAAAAATTGGTTAGGTTTATCTAATAGATCACTGTCATACCACTTGTCGTTTTAGATGCTAACTGACATAACCAGTATTTCATATGTTTATCAAATATGACAGAAAACCACAAACTGCCGGTTTAAAACATTCTATGTACCAGCTAAATGGTTTCTATAACATTTACGGAGTGTTTTACAACTTCAATTCTTCATTTAGGTAAAAAAGGGCATATAATGACTTATTTACAAATATACTTTAAATGCAAAATCAGCGCATCTAAAAAAATGCGAATTATTTTAAACATCTACAGAAATCATTTTGTAAATGGGTCATTATTTACATTTTTACCTCATTATAAAGAATTAAAGATGTGAAACAATCTCTTAATGTTATACAAACGTTTTAAATGCTACATTGATTGTTTTACACCAAAAGTTTGTAGATTTTTGGTATATAAGCGTTATATTTAATAAAAATATAAAATTTAGAAGTCATGTCAGTTAGCATGTAGAACGACGGGTGGTATGACAGATCTCCTAAGTAACCCCAACCAATTTTTGTACGAATACGCTCCATTAATTTTGTGTTAATTCACGATATGTTAATTCTAAGTAGGGTTTAGGTAATTCATCTATAAATCAAGCTTTAATTTATGTGGCGTTAAGTCAAGTTGATTATCCATAAATATTGGGTGAGCAAATAAAAACGGCCCATAAGTAGGCTGTAAACAATGTAAAATCTGCCAATCAACAATATTTTGACGATGTCCACGGCCTACTTATGGGCCGTTTTTATTTGCTCACCCGATAGAACTTAACGTATTGTCTTAAGTTTTATTTTGTACTTTGTAGGTATTGAATCTAAATCAAAATCTGAAATTTGACTCACAAAATGCAATCAAAAGGTACATAAAATCTTGTTTTATGTAAACCAACAACACTACTGTTTAATGTAAAACATAATAATATTTTTATGGAATTGCAGTGCCTAGGTTGGAATTTGTTGTGTGGTTTTAGTACAATTTTTATATGCTTCTGTGGGGTTTATCGCCGTGTATAAGTTAGTTCCATCTTTGTGTTTCACATATTACATTTATGTCTTGCATACCCCTTTGTTAAAAACGGGCGGCAACGTTCTGGTTGCCTGACTAGCTCCATCACACTTCCGTTTACCGACCCCGCGCTGTTATGATCATACACAAAGCTGTAAATATTTAAGTGTTATGTGAATCTTTTTTGTTGTGCCACATTTCACTAAACGAATTTGGCTTAATGTGCTTTTCTTTCAGCTGTCGGTGATATTTCTTTTTAAGGAGACATGCTAACTGAATTGTTTTATTGTTTGGACCTTGCACATAAAGAATTAAAGTGGTATTATCTACTTCCCCAGAGAAATTTTCAGCACATGTTTGCAAAAACAAGAAATTTTAAAAATTAACTTATAGATGCTTACCCGGCGCATTCGCCATTTCCTATTTAATAAAATGCGTTCTTGAAACTAAATAAAAAACGCGGAGGGGTTAATAAATTTTCAAGTCCTCTGTCTATAGCCCAATCATTCTAATAACGCCCCCAGAAAAAAATCCCAACCAAGATCTGCTTATGCAGGATTGTAGGCACTACCCCCAGGAACATAAAAGTGAAAAATTCCCACAAAATTTGCGTGACGTTTAGCCCCCATCTTGCATAGAAGTGAGGAGTTAGTTTTTTGTTAATACCTAAACTATTTAGCATTTTTAAAAAAAGTTTTAAAAATTTTTAGGAACATTATTTTAATAAGAATACAATCATTTTAAAAAAAATTATAAATCACCAATATGAACGATTTTATAGCAATTTTAAAATATGCTAATTTGGTCCTACAGAGAACGCTGCAATCTATGCTTCAGGACTCTATGACTAAGATAGACGATTATGATGAAATAAGGTGATTTTCAAAGAGCTATAGAATCGTTAATATTGGTGATTTATTATTTTTTTTAAATTGATGGTATCCTTATTAAAATAATGTTCCTAAAAATTTTTAAAACCTTTTTTAAAAGTGCCGAATAGTTTAGGTATTAACAAAAAACTAACTCCTCACTTCTATGCAAGAGGGGGCTAAACGTCACGGAAATTTTGTGGGAATTTTTCACTTTTATATTCCTGGGGGTAGTGTCTACAATCCTGCATAAGCAGATCTTGGTTGGGATTTTTTTCTAAGGAACCTACAAATTTTAATTAGAAGAATTGGGCTATCGGTTTAAATAGATTGATCTATGCACAATACACGCGTTGGTTAATTAACTTTTCATGTCCTCTGTTTAGTAATTTACTGTGCTATAAACTAAAAATACTGTTAGATGCTTTCATTACAAAGTATAAACGATAACTACGTGTTTATATCTTTTTATTTTTCTGAAGATATCAGTTAAATTATTTAAAAGACGCATCATAAATTACTGATAAGAAAAAGCATTCAAAAGATGTAAGAGGACATTAAAAAAGGCCGGCGCAACATTCAACTAAAGAATAGTGACATTTTTATTTCACGTTTTATTAAGTTACTTAAGCTCACTACATTTTGTATCAAATTATTTTCATTTAATTATTTTATTTTGTTCCATAAATTAAAAGCTTTTATTGTTATATAAATTAAGTTAAAAATTGTTAAATAATTCTGAATTTTGATCAGGAATTAAATAATACCTACAATGAAAATTATATTTTATTTATTGAAAATTTATTTGACACATTAATATACCCGATAATAGTATTAAAATCTTCGCAAAGCTTTATCAACTATAAAAATATGATTTATATTATATATACAAATGTCCCAAAATTGGCGCACCACCTGTAGCTTGGGCATGTCTAGAAATCCCCAAAAAAAATTGTTAAAAAGAATCCATCTTTTTTTATATCTCAGAAAAATACGGTTTAAACTTTAAAGTTCGTCAAATTTGAAAACTCTGTTAAAAAAATGGCATTTTAAAAGCCATCTATGATTCTTGATCATACCTTTTTGTATCAGATTATGTTGACATTGTTGTCAGCTTCATTTCATGACAGTTTTGTAAAATTATATTGATTACAAAAATGTTATTTGGTCATTTTAAAGATAAACAAATAGTAAAATAGTTTAGGACAGACTGTGCCTTTGTATTAAGCTATATTTTTCGTGAATATGTTTTCAAGCTATAGGCCTTTAGTGTTACGCATTTCAAGGCCTCATAACTTCGAGGATAAGTATAAGATTTTTTTTTTGACAATTGTTGGAGATCTCTAAGCATGCTCCAACAACGTACCACACGGGTGATGCTCCAATTCTGGGACACCTGTATATGATTCCAGTTGTAAAAAACTTTTACATTTATTTTGTATGCATATTATTATTATAAAATTTAAAACGTATAAAACTACATATTATCAGTTGAAAAAATGTAGTCAATAAAAACAGATTTATCTGGTGGTAAAAAAATATCTTGTGCATATTTCTCTTTTTGATTTTTAAGCTAAAAAACTTACAAGGAATAAAGGATAACGTGATTGATGGGGTAGTCACCCTCGATAGACAGTCTTGTTAGGAAGATTTACTGAGCATTTAAATCTAGTTAGGGTCAGTAAACAATTCAATTTTCCTTATGTCAGGAGTGACAGCATGTAGGCATCAATCTCGATTGTTTTGTTTTAGCTAAGGGCTTTATTTATTAGGTAGAATCTAGTCCGCCTTGTAAACTATTAGTTTGCAACCCTCTGATGTTTCAGGGTGAAGATAACCCTTACTTGTTAACGCGGATTTATTGAGAGTCTGGAGCTTATTGAAGTCACTTTTGGGAGTTTCTTCTCTTAAGGCTAGAGTTTCAAATTCATAAATGGAGTGTTCCGTGCACTTAAAAGTTCTTAAAAGTCATCTTCCTGAATGTCAGTTATTTTCGAAATTTCAACAAAATATGTCAAAATACGGAGTAATACATCAATAACTATGATTAAAAATATCAAGGATAATGTTTGTGATACATAGAAGTACTAAGTGCAAAAAAAACTACCCTGTAGGGCCAGGGTTTTTCTCCAAAGCTATTTCCCCAACTTTTATGCTTCCGATATACAATACTCTTTAACGAATACCACTTTTAGAATGAAAATGACCCTTGGTCTCAGGGGATAAGTACAAATGTGGACCTCACGCCCTGAAGTCCCGACATTTGTCATCCTAAACGCAAATCACCAAGAGACTTAAACTGTCAAAAGAAATAAAATTTACATCTTGCACAAAATATAATTTGACCACTTGGTTTCTGTCGTTGTTCAAAAAACAAGTGAAATTATCGTTAGTTTATTTTGTGCAGAACACACATATAAAATTTCGAATAACTTTGTAAACTTCTTTACTTTCCCAAATCTTAATAATTTTTTACTTTTGAAATTGTGAGACTCGATTAGTCTTGGGCTTAAATTAAGACAAGAAATTGGGCATTAAAGATTATATTTTTGGATTATCCACGGAACGTATTCAAGTTCCCAAACAAGCAATTGAAAGGGTAACAAATTGCCCGGTTATATTACGTAAATAATTTCCCTATTTTGCGCATTCCTATTACAGCGGAAATTACAAATTTTCGACCAAGATAACAAGATTCTAGGGGACTTTAGCTGTCACATCGTTCCTAATTCAATGTTTGTTCAATTAACAAAAGCACCTGAGTCTTATTTATTAAGATCTGAGGGAACTTTCGCTTGTTTGTCGTATTCCTCAGAAGAATGAGCTTTATAAAAATAATCGGGGCTTAGGATTTTATGCTAGGCAGCGCAAAAACTTTATTGTCACAAAAATAGCTGCAATAAATATTACAACTTTGGCGTCAAACTGGCTTATGCTGAGTTCAGGATGTTCCATTTAAATTAACATTTAATTCTTAAAATTACGGATTGGTCCATCTGACATTGACATTGAAGTTTGTCAATAAGAAAATAAATTGTCATCTTTTTAATTAATTCCTTATTTAAGGGTATAGTCCGTAAGTCATTTTGGTAAACCAAAGTGACAGAAAACGACTTGTTACACAATTCGTTGTCATAGAAAATGATTGTAAAAACTGTCACTTAGGTTTACCAAAATGACTTACGGACTATACCCTAAATGTTATTTGGTAAATATCAGGTCTCTACTCTTCTCAATTCAACTTAAGGCTGTTAATAGTACAATAATGGGATCATTTTAGGACTATAAGTAATAATTAAAACATCACAATTGGGTATCCACGTATAAATGTTTACCGTAAAATAAATGAAGCTTTTAGTTTGTCGATTTCAACAAACCATTAGTACAAATTAAAAATACATTGGAAATAGCACCGCTCTAGACTATCGACATAAGTCTTTGCACCTGAACCTTTTAAAATTTTAATGCCTTGGTGATTTAGAAACGTAGTTTTCCTGAAAATAAAAAAGTTTTCTAGAACCAGTTTAAGTTTTAAAGATATAATAATATCTCGTTAATACAAAAATGTCACACATTAAACAAAAAAATCAATAAAACAAAGTCTAAACTGTAGGACGCGAATAAAAAGTCTTTATTTATATATAAAAAGCACCTTATGAAATCCAAAATTTGGTTTTTTAAGGTTGCTGAATTGCTACATCATTTAACCCAAAATTTTATTTTATAAGGTTGGTTTTCCAGATGCAAAAAAGATGAATTTTTCCCTTGGAAGGTACTATTTATTTACACATTCTACGCTATTATATAAACTATCAGGTGACATAGCTTTTTGTAGAGGGAATAAATATAAAAATTTGAGAATCGATATCAACGGTTACAATTTTCCAAAAACGCCTATTTATTTCATTCAGTATTAAATGAGTAAAGTTTACAAATGTCAATATCTACATGTCTGACTTAAATTTACTTTCTACTTTAAAATGTCAATGTTGCCAATGCAACAAAAATATAATTGTAAGTCAAGTTTTTAATTGAAATTAAAAATGCTTTTTAATAAATTAAATGAAGCAAATATAAAAAATAGTACAAAAAACTCGTTTTATAAGGCGTTTTTTAGCACTGGACGGGTGGTAAAAAACATTCATTATAAAACTCTTTGTTTTAATATACTATTTATTTAATGCAAAAGAAGTTGTCTTTTCATGAGTCTAATTTGCTGACATTTTTCAATTCAGAACCAGTTCATGGCCCTAAAATGCGATATCTTCTTCATAAAAATAGAACTAACCAAATAAATAAATCCTAAGAAACGTCTGTCTTATCTTTGATGAATGCCGAAGCAGAATCCGTGACAACACATTATAATTGTATAATGGCGCTAATAGAATTTAATTATTTACAATCATGAATAGTAATTAGGAGTTTGTGTATGTGAATTATATTTTGGGGTTAAACAGTTTGGTATTGATTGCTTAGTTTAATCTAATTCCGCTGATAGGATCCTGAATACAATGTAACCTCATTTGTGATGCCGGTATCACCTCAGTTTATAGATATTACCTCATTTAGCATGTTTAGAGTTCTGCTTATTAAGTAGGTAACTACATATTATAGGGACATTGTCAGGGTTTATAATAGACCAATGGATGGACAATCATTTCCGAGCTAAATATTTCACACAGGCTAATACATCCTGAGAGACAGTGTTGCAAAGTATTTCCCACAATTGAGGTAAAATCATCAGTATCAGATAAAATTCTAAGCCATCATAAGACCAGAGTGATTTATACAGTTTGTCCAAAAATTGGCGAATAAACGCGCCGGTACGATATTGTGGCATGTAAAAGGACCCCTAGAAAAATGTTAAAAAAATCCATATATTATGTACCTACCTTTGAAGATATGAGGTCCTAAAGTGCAAAACTTCAAACGCTTATTGAAGATAACAGCACATATTTACAAAAAAAAATGGTTTTACAAAGCTACAGTCTATCTTAAATCATTTCACCGTTTGGTGAATAACATTTTTGTAATCAATTTAATTAATACAAAATTTTTATGAAATGAAGCTGACAACAATGTCAATAAAATCTAATGCAAAACTGCAAGACTCATATATAGATGGTATTTTTAGATGTATTTTCCTATAGACTGTGTTTGTGTGTGTGCCGAATTTTTGCAACTTTGTTTGCATTTTTCTCAATAAATATAACAGATGGATTTTTTTTAACAATCTTCTAGGAATCCCTAGACATGCCCCAACTATAGTGCCTGGATGTCAAATTGACAGATATTGTCGCTTTATAGAGTGGCGCCATGAATCATTCCATCTCTGTCATACAGATTCTGTCATCAACATTATAGCAAAAGTGAAAACAATTACAATAATTTATGACAGCAATAAGTTTCACTTTAGCCCCAATAACGTACCATTGCGTTTATGCGCCAATTTTTGGACACCTGTAGTACGTAATTTGCACTTTACTTTTACAACTTTTACTTAACTTTAGCCTAAATTAACGGCAAAAATAAATAACAACTCTTTGGACTGTAGTTGTACCTTTGGCACAATTTAATTCCGGTATTTTACAAAACTACAATGTCCCAACAATTTTGAACCTGAACTTTCAATTTTGATGTTAAACAACCAAGAATTTATGTCACCCTAGGTTGAGTCTCCGGTATTTGAAAAGTTAATATTAAGGAAGGCAACTGGACGCCAACGGTGAAGCCAGAATTAATTTAGGTAAGCTCTGACCTTGCAGTTCTAAATCTTTAGAAGCTCTTGCTGGTGAATCAGTTTACCTAGAAATAATCCAAATCCTCCTTCCCTTCCCCCAAGAATGGCTTATTAGCTGAAACTCTATCCAAGCTCCTTAATTAATGAGGCCTGAGAGTAAAAGATACTTACATCCTAGGTGGAATTTTTATTCAGCGGAGCAGATACGGCTAGCCGCAGGTGAAATTCTCTCCTTTATCAACAACGAGATCTTTACAGCTAAATAGAAGTAACACAAAGTCAGAAGCAGTCGCCTCTCGTTTACTTTGCAGTATTAACGTCGGTCTAACTTCTATTCACAGAAAGACCAAGTTTTTACGAGGAGTCTTGCAGTGGAACATAAAAGTTGCTTTGAAAGGAATTGGACAATGTTTTAGACAGCAATTTCCGAAATTAAATTAAAGCCAATGGATGAACGCTAAAAGCATTTTTAAAGAGCCATAAATACTTGTTACCAGTAAAATCTTCGACAGATGTTTAGTGATAGATAAATAGAACATAAAATATGGTCTTAATGAAAAACACTAAACTTCTGTACCTTCCTAAAGAATTGGGCTGTCAAACGGAAAATCATATTTTTCTACATTCAACTGTTTATGTAAGATTCTTTGAATTATTTAATTGCCTTAGAATGTCTTAATTTTGCAGTGTGTCTCTTGTGCATTTTCTGGTTTTAACTGGCGCAAAGCATCTATGTTTTTCCGGGCGGGAACACTCCTGTTTTTTGTAGAAGTGTCTTTGGGTGGGCGCTAAGACTAGTGGGTACATGTTTAAATTTCAAGAATCAGCAGAAAATAGTGTATTGATGTGGTGCATCGTCGCCAAAAGTAAAAATCAACTCAGCAAAACATTTTTGTTGAGATAATGTTTAAATACAAATTTTTTTAACATGTTTTATTACAAAGCATTGGTCACCATTATAGTAATAATTAGTTAACCAGTAAGTGTATGTAATATTGGCGATTAATAAACGAGCGGTTTTAACAAGCGAGCGATCAGCGAGCTTGTTAATAGGTGAGTTTATTAATCGCCATTTAACATACGAACTGGTTACAATGCTTTTTTGCACATCGTAGATCATTATTAAATAAATTATAAAATAAAACAGTTATTTCACCAACTAACAGAAACAAAGCGTCGGCCATTCAAATTTATTGTTGAGTTGAAGAAGAAGAAGAGCTGTCACCGAACTTCTATTAATTGTGAATAGAAAATGAATGGTATTTCTTTAAAATGTGGTAAAAAAATTTGATTCTCATTCTTTTCAACGGTAAATATTTAATTTCTTTTGGTTTTTGTTGCTTAAACCGTAATTAAAGCTGCTTTAACATTTGTAATGTAGAAACATAGGCAGTAATTTAAAACATAGAAGAGCCTTACTATGGGCTCGTATTCTTGCATTAATAGGGGTCATTAATCAACGATTTGGAGTGCGTTAATGAATGTCTTTAATAAACGATGTGCGAAAAAGTTATTTAATTGCCTTACAATGTCTTGATCTTGTGATGTCTCTCTTGCGCATTTTCGGGTTTTAACTGGCGCAAAGCATCCATTTTTTTCCGGGACACTCCTGTTTTTTGTTGTCCTGGCGCTAAGACTGGTGGGTTCATGATTGAATTTTAAGAATCAGCAGGAAATAGTGTATTGATATGGTGCATCGTCGCCAAAAGTAAAAATCAACTCGGCCAGACATTTTTATTGAGTATGTTTGCATACACATTTTTTAAACATGTGTTTTATTACAAAACATGAATCCACATTATAGGTAGAAGAGGACATTAAAGAGGTTGAATATGGCAATGTAGTAAACAAATAAACCAAAGTATAGTTTCTTAAGTTCTCACTAAAAGCTTAGATTTATCAGGCAATGATTTACGTCGATACTGTGAGAATCTCACGTACAGGTCTGAAATCTTGTAAAGTTGCGAAGGTAGACACACTTGAAGATAACGGCGCAGGAATAGGGGCTGTGAAGTAGATGATGGCCCCAGGATAATAATAAATAATATCTAATGGAAACTAATCGTGCCTAATACCGTGATATAGTTCGCTTGAATACCTGCACTAATCCAAAAGCCCTGTAGATTCCAAATTGAAAATTGCATTGTTTGAACACGATTTGAGTGTTCAAATCGAAATAAAAAAACGCCTGCAACCAATCCAATTGACAGTTCCATTCTTGCTCAGTTAAAAGTACAGAACTGTGCCTTTAATTAAACAAAATTGGAAAAAACTTGCCTTATTTTTATTGGAAGAAAAACCTAATTGATTTTATTGTTGGCGGTGATTTTCAAGAGGTTGGTCTTGTTAAAGACGTCTCAACAGTTAGGAATCTTGTTCCTTCATTCTCCAAAGTGCTGCATCTAATGTTCGTTCGTATTTTAGCGTGAAATAATCAATTTGTTTAACAAAGGACCTTTCAAGAGCCTGAGAGAAACTAAAAAACATGAAGTAGGGAACTGGGTTATTTCAGTGGAGATTCACCTTTATTTTATTCTATAGACGAACTTAATTGCAATTTACAATGTTACTTCTTTACTTTGAGCTTTGGTTTTTAACACTTTAGAACTACTTATTGTTTTAATCCAATGTAATTTCTTTAATTTTTACTTTAAAGTTAGAATATTAGGTTGGATTTTAACACTAGAGCCTAAATTAAAGAAACTAACTTCAACTTTACTTTCACTTAACCCAAGACAATTAAAATGCTGATTTCTTTAAGGGCGATTTAGAGAACGTTACTTTCACTTTACTTCCGCTTTACTTCGGCGTAACTTTACAGAAAATTAAATAAAATACATGGGAATGTATTAGCAAATTTATACTTCACTTTAGCGCTACTTTGCTGATTCATTTAGCTGTTAGTAGTACTAAGTCGAAAGCCGAGCTTGGCCGATCATGCGCAAAATTTGCAAAAATGGGATATTCACCCTTATTGTCAAGGGTAGTGATTTCGGAATATCGCTTCGTACGAAACCTGCTGGTCTTCTTATGTAGGTTTCGTACGAAGCGATATTCCGTAATTACGGCCCAGGTGTAAATATTCAGAAGTCGCCAGTTCAGACACATGCGCATACCTGTTCCCAATTTCACGTAACTTTACAATCTATAAATTAAACAAATTTGTTAAGTTACGTGGAAGTGAAGTTACGCCGAAGTAAAGTAAAAGTTACGTTGTATAAATCACCCTTTAAATTAGAGAAAGTAACTTCTGGTGCATTCAGGAACTATTAAATCAAGAAATTAAGTTAAATTAAGAATTAATTTAAGAAATCACAGCTTATTGGTTGATTTGATACTGAGAAATGAGAAACTTTAATGTCAATGTCAAATCAACCAATCAACTGCTGTAGATTTCTTAAATTAATTCTTAATTTAACTTAATTTTTGAATTTAATAGTTCCTGAATGCACCATTCAACTTTACTTCCACTTAACCTATAAGAAAATTAAAATGCTTGTTTCATTATGTCTCCAAAATAGAATTGTTATTTTTATCACAAAAATAAAAGATTTTCGTTAAAATAGATAGGTAGTGTATTTTTGTAGCATAATAATTTTTTACCGGTGACTTAACTCTAGCGACAAGAAAACATTTCTTTATATTTTATACACCCGATACACACATATAAAACAAATTGATACAACACAGAAATGGGTACACCTACCTAGTAGGAAGTAAGTTCAAAGATCATGGGGATGCATCGAACCATCTAAAATGATGTTCAGACAAACATGAGCAAATCCCTCTTGGTCGAGTGAAGACCTCCTTAAAATGCATCTAGTCGTAGGATGATAGTAGGTGCATCAAAATCGAGATCAAAATTCCTGAATAAAATACAAGAAAGTTCTCATGTGAAAAGGAAAACTATAACTACTCTTATGTGTAGAATATTTTCATATATTATTGTGTTTATAGGTACATTAAAAAAAAGATTACATCAAAGGTCCATTTAGAGATACTTAAATTGGCTTATCGCCCACTTAAATTAACGCAAACTGAAGGCTGACTTACAGTTTACATTAATAACGCCACTTAGAATTAACGTACACTCGATTTCACAAGAACTCAGGTACACTGTAGCAAGTTGTAAAAATTTGTTAAGGTAAATTTGGTATTAATATCTTAAATTCTTGTTATCTCATCACCATATTCATAAAATATGGCTAAGCAACGAAGCAGATATCATAAATATGATTTAATTATGGCCAAATTAACGCCAAATATACCTAAACAAATTGTGACATTGTACCTCTTTCTTGTGAAATCGAATTTATCTATCTCAAATTAACACAAATTAAATGAATTAAGAAAGTTTCTCATTTATAGAAATTAACTTTACTTAATTGGGACACGTTACATGTTATTCTTTTTAATTTGACTAATTTCGTGTAAAGTTAGTTTAGGTCTTCGTTATTTACTAGCGCCATCTATTGGCTACTAGACCAAATTTTATAAAGTTGCATAAAATAAGTTTAATTATAAACAAATCTGTAAAATCTGGATAACAATACAGTTTCCAGAGATATACTGGTAAATGCATTTACCTTATGCATGCTTTAAATTAGTTAAATTAATTTTAAAGAATGATTTATAGTTAAATTAAAATGACTTAATGCCACTTAAAGTAACCCAACCAAATTAATGCATTTATAGATTGCCTAATTTCATTTAAAGCCAACTTTCGGTAAATCTTAGAATAGTAATTAATTGTATTATTCTATCGACTATGCCTATTCTGCGGGTTTCTTTCTAATTTTAACGATCTGGTTTAGTAGCGGATAGATGGATCTACTTTATTCTAAATTAGTTAAAATTAAAAAAATATAACCTATTAGTAAACGTTTAGTGACGTTAATTGAATTTATAAGTGCGATTTTAACTTTCGTATAATTCTTTTAATTTTGTGTTAATTCGCGATACGTTAATTCTAAGTGGAGTTAAGTTAATTCATCAATAAATCAGCCTTAAATCGGTCTATAGGCTTTGAACTGTTTTTATTTTTCTTAACTATATGTACATATGTCTTATTTCAAGCAATATTAATTATTTAATTTAACAAATGATTGTATTAATTAAAACCACCAACAAAAATATCGTAAGGCATAAATCGCGGCATACATTCATGCAGTGAAACGAGCTGAAGTAATGTGCAATTTTCGGTAACTTCTCGGGTATCTCCATCAAAGCATGCATTCGCAATATCCTGCATGGCCATGATGCAGGATGGATAGTCCAAAGGATAGAGTACATAGCTTCCGGTAGTGTGAAAAAGGATATCATGTACGCTGCTCTAGCTAACAGTCATGAAATGGATCATCTCCCTCATCTAGCTGGCAGTTATGGCCAGATCAAGGGATAAACTTTCCTAAGCCCGACAATGTTACGCGAAATAATTCGGTCATTCTTATCTTATTCATGATATTTTTAGTGAAGAAGTTTTGCTGCCCAAAAAGGTTGTATTCTTTGTATTTTGTGAAATGGAATTTTGGAGTAATCATTGATTCAGAAAGTGTAAATTTTTATTCAAAAAGTATGATTTTCAAATCAGAAGATGTAAATTTAAATTCAAAAAAATTACAATTAAATTCATTGTTAGGTATTGTTATTTTGGCTAAAAATAAGAGATACAATTGGGCATGAGCTTTCACTAGTAATCTTATGTTTACCTAGTGGTTGGTTTAGGTGTTCTAGCTTCTAGGGCACCAAATTTTAAATTTTTGGGGAACATCGATTTACAGACATTCCTTTCTCACTTTTCACAATTATTTTAGGGTGCACATTGCTTAGCAACATAAAAATGTATTTTTTGAACGCTTAGTGACAGATTGGCTAAAATATGGAATATGTCTATCTTTATTTTAATTTATCTATCATGGCGTTTAGAAAATTTTACTAAAATTTGCAAAGCATAATTAAGTAAAAATATAGGTATTGTCACTTTGATAATAAAGTAAAAGTATTGACAGTTCCAACAAGAGAAAATTCACATTTTTTTGACAGACAAAAAGTGATTCGTAGAAGACATACTTCATTTTATCAGATCGGCGCACATGTACTTATATTCTTTTAAATCTTGGAGGCCTTATTTTCTAGATGGTCCATTTTTGTGACGTCACAATTATTGGTTTGGCCACTTGCTAACGGTATCGCTTAAATAAAAATAAATAGATTCAAGAAGTTGGAAAGCGAACAATGGCTGTTAAAGCTGATTCAATTTAACGAAATTTTTCAATTTTATTTATCTAGGGTACAAGTTGTAATTTTGTTTATTTTATTTTTTTTCTCGAAAAGTAGAGAAAAAATTGCAAAACACTATATTTTATTCCGAGGACTAAACTAAGCAACTAAAAAGTTTTTACGCACATTTAATTTTTTTTGTTGAACCTTGTTTCCTATTTTAGTCAACATTTTTTTATAATAACAAAAATTATTCTTTTCATATATTTTTTATTGATTGAAACGTTTTAGTAAAACCCGCTTAAAATCCAGCAATAAAAATGTTCAATGTTCGAAAAAAGTTTGTAAAATTTGAATGGCAGAAAATCATTGCATTTCTATTTGAATGTAATTATCGGTTTGAAAAGTTCTAATTGCATTACAATTTTTGCAATTCAACCGTGCCCTCGGTTCATGATTACATTACCGTGTAATCCCTTGTTTACATTTTTAATGGATTGAAAAACTTTAAACGAGTTTACTTTGGCTAAATTTGCTTCACGTTTAAAATGTCAATCAAACTACCTAAATAGAACTGGCATTGGCTATACTCAGGTATAGCTTCAGATTCGGCATTATCCGAGGGGGAATTCACATACCCAAATAGTGTACACCACTTCCCCCAAGAGGAATTCTTCGTAAAAAATTTCAAAAAAATTCCACAAATTCCCCCAAATTCCAAAAAATTCCCACAATTCCTAAAAAATTCCCCCCAATTCCCAAAAAAATCCTCCAATTTCCTGAAAAAATTCCCTTGAATTTCTCTTAAAAAAACCTTTAAAAATGCATTACATTTTAAATTTTCAGAATTTTTGACGCAAAATATAAACTAATGGTTATTTTTGGCAGGAAATTCAAAAACATTAATAGGTTTTGGCGGAAAATTTCAAATTTTTGGCGCAAAATTTAAATTTATTGTTAATTTTGGCGCGAAATTTAAAAACATTAAAAAGTTTTGGCGGGAAATTTCAAATTTATGACGCAAAATTTAAATTTATTGTTAATTTTGGCACGAAATTCAAAAACATTAAAAACTTTTGACGGAAAATCTCAACTTTTTAAATAAAAAATAATCGATTACTGGAAACTATGATCACAATTACATTAAGTATTTAAAAAAATGCAATTCATTACTTTTGGAAGTAATTATTCCCAATCTTGAGGTACATCTTCGCGGTCGTTTTACTTGGGAATAGGGTGATCATCTGGAGCCGCATAAACGTACTTCGCATAGCACTCTCTTACTGTTAAGTCGGATTCACAATGAAAATTAGCTTGCATGCGGTAAGAATTAAGGTAGCGTGTAAGAACTTGAAATATGTATTTGGGATATACCATTCATAATGAATTAGCGTGTAAGAGCTCATGCAAGCTAATTCATTGTAAATGGTATATCGAAAATACATATTTTAAGCTCTTACAAGCTACCTTAATTCTTACCGCATGCAAGCTAATTTTCATTGTGAATGTAGCTTTAGAATGTGGTGGTGCTCATTTAAAGAATAAGAATATTGTCACATTTTACCAGTGGAGAAGTTGGATGGGCTTTGTTCTGAATTACTACCCGATCACTATTCGGGTATAAAAGACAAATAAAAATGAATTTTATTTCTTAGAGGAATATAAGTTATTCTAGTAGTGCCCGGGTAAAAAAAAATCTTGTAAAAATTGTATTTTTCAAAATAATTTGCTACCAATTTTTAAAAGTTTAATGAACTCGTTTATTGTCTAACTGGTGCTGCCACAATAAATTTGATTAGACCGTAAGCTTTGTATATTACCTAGAAATTTCTTAAAAAAATAGCTTTTATTTTCCAAAAAATACCTCAAAATTCCCAAAAAATTCCCCCAATTCCTCAAAAATTCCTCCAATTCCTAAAAAATCCTCCAATTGTGTACACCAATTCCCATAGTGAAACCCTTCGGCATTATCTAACACTAATTTTTAATATAAAGATTACGGATTCTGTTGTCTTTTATATGAGTTATTGTTAGGAGTATTGCGGAGCTAGCGTCTTCCTTTTTAAATTTGTACCAACAGCTACAGTGTTATTAACAAAGCCATTCTGACCATATTAAATTTAAGACAGGTAACACAAAACGATAGTGTCGGTTTAACATAAAGTACATAGTATGTGCTTAGGTATAAAATAGTAGTGAGGCAATCTCTCCCGTTGTCATTTCCAGACCAACATGTAGTGACATTATGTACTCTAATTGCTCACGTATCGTAGCAGCTTTCATCATTGTATGCACCACGGGAGATTTCACTATAATCACATCGTTAGTTATACAAGTTATCGGCTTTTGTCACCTACACTTACTCTGTCTGTGTACAGTATACTCACACTAACTTGTTTTGTTGATATTTCGGTCATTTTGGTTAGCATAACATTGGTGGAAGGTGTGAGCTAGCATATACTTGGAAACTTAAAGCTGATTGATGTACCTTGCCATAACCTTGGCGTTAAGATATAATATCCTATGGACCTTTCCCGTCATCGACCACCTTCGTAAAGGGCGATTTATAGAACGTTACTTTTACTTTACTTCTGCTTTACTTCAGCTTAACTTTACAGAAAAATAAATAAAATACATGGGAATGTATTAGCAAATTTATACTTCACTTTAGCGCTACTTTGCTGATTCATTTAGCTGTAATGGCTGGTCTTCACGCAGCTTCTTGCTAGCTTCTTCGCTGCTATTGGAGGATTCAAATGTTTTAAGTATGCGCGCGCAGAAGAAGTTTCATACGAAGTGATATTCCGTAATTACTGCCCATGTGTAAATAGTCAGAAGTCGCGAGTTCAGACACATGCGCATAACTGTCCCCAATTTCACGTAACTTTACAATCTATAAATTAAGCAAATTTGTTAAGTTACGCGGAAGTGAAGTTACGCCGAAGTAAAGTGAAAGTAACGTTCTATAAATCGCCCATTATACTTGGGAAACGTCAGATTGACTCGAGTCACTGTGATGCGAGTGGTCATCCTATTCTCAAGTAACGTCAATTGTACTAAATAGCACATCTACAGGAGAGCCCCATCGTATTTTAAAACTAAATGTACCTAAATGAATTATACGAAAGTTGAAATCCCATTTATAAATCAAATTAACTTCACTTAACGGCCATATCATGATAGTTATTTCCATTAATTTGACTAATTTTGTGTGAAGTTGGTATCTGTCAGCGTTTTTTACAAGCCCCTCTTATCAGCTCCTAGACCAAATTTTAAAAAGTTGAAAAGGATAACTATTTGTTTTAAAGATGAAAGGATAAAATGTTTTTAAACAATTTTCTAAAACTCCTTATACATTGTCACTACGTAAACACTATGTAGACATTATATATCTACGTATAAAAGGAGCTACATTGTTACATAAATAATACATTGAATAATGGGACGACATTTCCATACGATAATTACTTTAAAATTACCTTAATGTTACATAGATGCTACTTCTGACTACGTAGCAGTTATGTACACAAGACGTATCTGTGTTTACTGGGTAGGAGACACTGTATATTGTTTACTTTTTATCGAGGGGCAATTCAATGAAATAATTAGTGTACATTTTTTCAAAATTTGTCAAGAATTTGTAGAATTTGTTAAGAATTTGTTTAGAATTTGCTAAGAATTTGTGAAGAATTTGCTAAGAATTTGCAGAATTTGATAAGAATTTGTAGAATTTGTTGAAATTTGTTAGGAATTAGTGTACACAATTTGCCCATCCGATTTAGCCCTAGCTTTTTATTCACCCTGTATATTTGAGTGATACTTATCTCCTATACAAATAATTCTTTGACTTCTTCTCCAAAAAATAAAAAGAAGATTGTACCGACTACCGTGTATTCAAAACATTGTATGTATCGCAGACAGACGTAATAAAAATTTCCGCTACCACAAGTTACAAAGAATTACTATTTACTAGTAAATATTTTATTGCTCTTGAAATCGATTCAGCAAATATCTTTGTTTTATGAAAAACATCACAAACTAGCATAGGTAATTTTTGAAATGATGTAGTTGGGTGTAAAAATAATAATAGGAGAACATAACAAAATAATTTAAGAAATACCAAATTTCCCTACATTCATAAAGCCAAATTTAAGGCAAATTATTTAAGCCTCAAGGCTCAAGAGTGCTCTTCAGAAAGCAAAAGATGAAAAAACATATTACATAAAGTTTGATAGGAAGTGATTGTATAAGATCCAGCTTATTACATAAAGGTATAAAAACAATACTTTATATGATATAGAGGGATCATTTCAGTAATAAATGTTTATTTCTCTGAGGAATTTTCCTGATACTTAATCGATCCCTCCAGAATATAAATAAGCTGGAAGGCAACACTGCTTTTTTTCTAACGTGTTAGCCAACAAAAAATCTTCCTTCAATTATTTGAAATACGAAGTTTAGTATCAGCACAATTTCAGCTGAACTTAGGAAACTAATGAATTGTGTTAAGACGGTAGGTGTCGCTCGTATCGCACAGACATGCATTGAACTTAAACCAATTGAGAAAAAATATTTAGCACTTTCGTAAAGTTTTCACATCTAGGATTAGTCGATACACAATAGGATGGCAAAAAAGAGATGCTATTTTAAAGTTTTAAAAGGTACGAGGGTTGTCATAAAAAGTTTAAAGTCCAGCTATAAAGAAGACGTAATAAATATATTGAAAATAAATGGTCTCACGAATTTAAGGGCCACCATTGGGATCTCGCCTACCTTAAGAGGTGCAAGGTCGGGTAGGCAAAGTTGCCTATTTAAATATCTTTAAAAAAACTAAAAACAAGAATTGCGATATTAAAATTAATAATTAACAAAACCAATGGATTGGTTGCGGTAATGTCAGGTTTTCTTTGGTTCATTTTTGGTAACTCAAACACTTGGTTTGATTCGGACCAGTTTGAGCGCCTAATATGTGACACTCAAATTCCACGAAAACAAATAACAAATGTACAGTGGCATTACTCAATTTATAAATCAAAAATACTTATTTAGTATCCTTACCTACATTCAGCTTCTTTTTGCGGAATTTTTGCTGCTATTGGTTAAAAATGATATTTACATGTCGTTATCGTCATTTTTAACCAATAGCGGCAAAGAAGTTGGCAGAAAAAAACGGCTCGTAGGATTACCAATACAGCATACAATTTTTTTTAATGTGGAACTAGCCGCGACACTTTTTCTACCTGCTGCCGTGTTTAGCAGGTTTCAATGTTTCATTGAAAAAATGATTTAGATTGCAGTTTGGTGACATAAGCACATTTGTTTAAATTTTCTTTTTAGCAACAAACTTACCCTAACTTACCTAACCTAGTATCCCCCAGTGTAAAAATGTTCTCCAGTGCTTTTAAAAAAGTCTGTCGGTAACGATAAAACTTAAAAACACTTGCATTGAGTACTTTCAACGTTGCTGGCTTGTTTTAATGATAATAAAAGTCTGAATATTATTCAAAGGATTCTCTGTTTTACAATTTTCTAATATCATAACTCAAATAAACATTGGATATAAAAATAAATCTAGGTAAAAGCAAGTTAATGAGTCGCGGCCGGTACGACCAAATTAGAAAAATCGCGCGGCCAGTTCGACCAAGCACCCTGCAATTAGGCGCGGCCAGCTAGTAGTCTTTTCAGCTAGATGCGGCCAGTTAATATTCTCCCAATACACTTTGGTTTGTAACCAATATCATTCGGACCACAAAACCCAAACCTAGGTTAAAAACCAAGCCATTGGGACCATACTCTTAGTTACTGATTGAAATGATATCCCACAACAATAACTCTAATTTTGTTTGTAATTCACTGAGCTGTAATTGAAAATTACTTCACGCAAATCCAGAAATCAAGTAAATTTATTTTAAGAACCTTTCAAACGTCCAAAACAACCCTTAACTTAACCCTTTGTAAGCATTATGCATCAGTAACTACTGCATGAAAACTAGGTATATTGATAAAACAGGCAATGGCCTGATAGCTTCAGTAGGGTATTGATTTTGTTAATCGGTTTAGAAATTTATTAAAGCTCTATTCTATAAATATTAATTTATCGCTTCTACCTTCCTTTAATATTAAGGGTTAATATATTCATTAAACTTTATCAAGAGACTATTTAGCTATTTTAAACGATCTTACAATTAATAAATAGGTTATGGTTTATTATAGGGCATCATCCACATAAATAAAATATGTTGTTACCCTTTAAATAAAGACGCTTCATTAAATGGCAGAAAAAATATCTAAGAGTGGTTTTTGCTATTTTTTCAATGTATTACAATTTTTTTACTACCCTAAAATTCTTAATAAAGTAGAGCGACATTTTTCAATTTTCTGTAACTGAGATGGAGATTGCAGATGTGATAACAAAGCATAAAAAAAACCTGAGTAATAATTTAACTGAATACGTCTAATGCTTTTTTTTATTCAAAAGAACTTGGGTGTCGTTAAAACACTTTTACGACTCATAAAATCCTACGTCTTAAGCAAATTATTCTAATGGAGGTTTTGCATATCTTAATGAAAATTTCCTCGTTTTTATTACGCATATGCCATCACTCAAGGATTATGAAATACATAATACATTGTTCTACAATGTATTATGCAGTGTTACATTGTTAGGGTGCAATCTGGTAATCACATATTTGTAACAGTCGTGCAATAACATGCACAAAAATATAGTAGTTTTCGTATCAAGTTTTATAAACGAGTCTTTATTCCCGAGTAAATAAAGACGTTTATAAAACGTGCTACGAAGTATACTTTTTCTACGACCCCAAAATCAAACAATATCGGACTTTTTAGAAGAAAAAAATTCGACATGAAGAAAAGTTGGGTTAGAAAAAACATTTTAGAAGTAGAAATGAAGATACATGTTGTCATGTTGTCATATTCAATAAAAGGTTATGTTAAATTAAAATCCTACCTCTGCAAATACTGTCTAACAAGCTAATTTCAAGTCAATAAATTTCGAAGCATTGCAAATTTGCGACGTCGCAAACGACATATTTTAGTCTAAAAATAATAGTTTTCGTAAAAAAAAATCTGTTTTGATTAGTCAATTGTATTTATTAATGCGTAAATTACAATTCTATGCCAAAAAAACCTTTACTTTTAAATAAAATAGTGCTGCAACCGGGTCGCAACTTTGCACTTCTTTGATATTTTTCTGACTTGAAATTAGCCTGTAAAATTATAAAAATACTCTAAAACAACTCACGGTTTCAGCTTCAACGCGTTTTTCTTTTAGACTTGTTGACATCCGTAAAAACTAACACTAACAACATTTACAATGGCTTTAATTTTTAAGAAATGTAAACATATACTTAATTTCTCACTGTTACTTTAATTGAGGAAATTCATTTTTATTAAAAGAAGACACCAAATTATATGTTTTTGACAACTAAAATAAATACAAAAAATGTCATCTGTCATTTTCTGCGAGTGACGCTAACTTCGGCCCGTGGATAAAGAGCTTGTTGCAATTTCACCCCGTAAAGCGCCATTTTACCCACGGTTTACAAGACACAGCTAAAGGATTGTTTTAGATAATATAATCAAGTTGTGCGATAATAAAGGTGGAAGTAGAAAAAACATCTTTTTATTCCTATGTATGAGCCTTTATTACAAACCTTTAAATCAAGTTATTTAATTTATATCATTTTTATGTTCGTGTACGAAAACAAGAAATTGAATTTATTTTTTGATTTTATAAATTTCCTTTGAACAAAGCGTTTTTAATAGCATTTTTACCCTTATTCAAACTTGTATGTTTATTTTCTTTTTAGCTTTTTTTTTCATTACAAATGTAGGTATTATTTCTATAGACGTTGCGGAAAAACGTTCATGTTATATTTATTCGTGAAATGAATGAAATTCATTAACATGGAAATTTTATTTTAATTCGGTTTTATTTATTTTTCAAATAAACACTGCAATTGACAGATATCAGAAGTAGGTGTAGGTAGATAAAAATAAAGTATCAGAGTTTTATAAAAATGGTTTTTCATTTCAAAAAAAGAGTAAATTTGGTTGACTAGACAGGATTAATTTTGCTTAATTCTTCTTTGTTTTAACTATGAAAATAGTACAGTCAATCCGTATGTGAACATTGACAAAATTCCTGGTAGGGCTTCCTTTTTTATATGATGTAACTGGATGTCCAAAGAGTAAAACCCCAAATTGACGAAACGGAGTTATGGCCCCCCAAAGAGCGCCCTTGAATTCATCACGGTGGAACTGCACCAAATTTTGGAAATAGATGTCAAATGAGGTGAAAAAATTCCTTCACCCCCTAAATAGCCTCCAACGAATAATAGCCAATCACGTTGGATTTACACCAAATTTTGCAGAAAGATGTAAAATGAGATGCTAAAAAATATTTATTAAAAACTTTTTTTGAATAAAAAATTTTATGTCCAAGGGGGGATTTTTTTTTTTTAAATCTTATTATACCTCATTTGACTTCAATTTGCAAAATTTGGTGCCGTTCCACCGTGATGAATTAAAAGGGGCCCTTTGGGGGGCAATAACTCCGTTTTTGCAATACGTAGATATACGCCAATTTGGGGTTTTACTCTTTGAACATCCAGTTACATCATATAAAAAAGGCGGCCCTACCAGGAAATTTGTCGATGAACCCTCATTATTTAGGACAGATTGACTGTAGTAAAATAGTAACCTCTATCTTGTTGAAATTTTTTTTATTATTAAAATTAAGTTTCCACATATAGAAAGGGGTTGTGTTTAAATTTCTCTTGTCATTTTACCCGATTACATTCTCTGTAACAGTGTGAGAACAAGCATCGTTCTAATTATTGAATGAATTGAATTTCATTTTATTTGAAAATTTAACGTTTTAGTTTGTCGGTCTTATTATTATGAAGCTGCATAATTTTACGGTATAGATTTTTTCCATTTAATAAAAACAAAAACGATGTTCTTGTTAAAAATATTTGCATCCATAAACCTGGTATAAAATATACAAGAGAGATTAAGTACTTAAGTTAAGCATTTCACAATTTATTATCGCAATTTGTTAAAGGCGCGAGTAACGCGATTAAATTTAATAAAGCGCCCACAGTTTAATACAAAGGGCTAAAATGCCACACGCACAATAAAGGGACGTCTAATAATCAACAATACCTATCCTTGAAAGACAAACAAAGCAAGTTTGAGTTTCTTGGATCTTTATAGAACAATAATAAAACCGAGAATAAAACAAAACTGTTGCACCCTCTTGTTATACACGATTTTGAATGGAGAAACATATTATTTGCTGAGTAAAGTCTAAACCTTGGCTTGGTTATTTTAGTGCTGACTTTAAGATTTGAAAACCTTTCTAAATATACATTTTGTTACTATTCGATTCCTTAATAATACATGGGCATTTGTTTTTTATCCAGACGAACTTTTTATATACCGTGTGTTCCGCAAAAAGCGCACGAGCTCATAACTTTCCACATATCCTTTCCACAGAACTGATATTTTAGCAGTTATCTAAGAAAACTTTTAGCCTTCTTTTACATGCATTTACAAAAATGTATGACTTCCGGTTTAAGCGGAAATGACATTAATTTTGTATTTTTAAATGGAACACCCTATATTTTTTAACATTTTTAGGAACATTCTTTTAATAAGAATACAATCGTTTTTAAAAAAATAATGTATCATCAATATTAACGATTCTATAGCACTTTGAAAATTTGGTCCTACAGAGAGCGCTGCCAATCTATGCTTCAGGACTCTATGACTATAATGCTAGCTTTATGCTAGCTTTACACGCACGCTTCTTGCTAGCTTCTAGAAGCTAGCTTCTTCGCTGCTACTGGAGGATTCAAATGTTTTAGGTATGCGCGCGCACAGGAAGCTAAAAGAAATCAAACCATGCTTGATTTCCATCAATAGCAGCGGAGAAGCTAGCTTCTAGAAGCTAGCAAGAAGCGTGCGTGTAAAGCTAGCATTATAGATAGACGATTATGATGAAATAAGGTGATTTTCAAAGAGCTATAGAATCGTTAATATTAGTGATACATCATTTATTTTAAACTATTGTATTCTTATTAAAAGAATGTTCCTAAAAATGTCAAAATATATAGGTGTTCCATTTAAAAATACAAAATTAATGTCATTTCCGCTTAAACCGGAAGTCATACATTTTTGTAAATACATGTAAAAGAAGGCTAAAAGTCTCCTTAGACAACTTCTAAAATTTTAATTCTGTAGAAACCATACGTAGAACGTTATGAGATCGTGCGCTTTTTGCGGGACACACGGTATATAGACGTTCTTAAGTTACGACCTTCGACCTTTTAATAACGGGAAGCGTTTTATTTTACTAACAACTGATTTTGGCTGCGTTTGCTACATAAATTAGATTAATGATTCTTGGAATTTTCCTTGTTTCCAAAATGGTAAGCAGTTATCTAAATGGGGATCATAGTAAAATCGGTCTAATTGAGCCGTTAACGAGCTTACTGTTAATAAAAGTAAATGATAATTGAGTGTACGTGCTTGTTTTCAGGATGACTCTGGAGTATTCACCGACGAGCGTGGAAGCTTTGTTAAAGATTTCCAAGGTGCATGTTGAAGACGAGGCAACTTACAAGTGTGAAATCACGTATTTGGAAGTTAGGGAAAACTGTGATGTGGTTCAGATCGTCAAGCTCTTAACTTTGAGTAAGTACATACAAGCCTTTCTAATTCTAGACTTAATTCGTGTTATTGAATGTTACAATGCCTTCCTTGCTCCTTTGTGGGGCACTGAAAAGTTTTAAACAACCAAAACATGACCTTCTTGAAGCAAATAATGACTGAACTGGGACAACTTTTCTTAATTCTCCGGAATTGAAAAATCTTTTTAGTTGACAATTCCAACAAGAGAAATTTCACATATTTTGGCAGACACAAAGTAAGTGTAGCAAGACATACTTTATTTTATCAGGCCGGCGCAATTTCATGTTTATTTTTTTGAATCCTGAAGGCCTTATTAATAATTTCTAGAAGGTCCATTTTTGTGACGTCACAAAAATTAGTTTGGCTACTCGCTAACAGTATCGCTTTAGACAGCAATAAAAGTAAATAGGTCTAAAGTAAACGTAAAAGTCATCTCCCTGAATATCAGTTATTTTCGAAATTTCAATAACTATACACTACATACAGGGTGTCCCATTGATATAGTACATGGAGTTAACCACATATTCCTTGGACCAAAATAAAAAAAAAATTCATATAAAACATGTGTACGATTTTGCCCCCTTAGTTAGTTACAGCCCTCTGAAAAGACCCTAAAAAATAAGTTTTTTTGAAATATTTCCGAAACGAATAATTTTTTCATAACATTTTATAGGACCTTTTTGATTTATCTAATTACTAGAAATATTTTCTCACTTGTAAAATTTTGAAAAAAGTGTTTATAGTAGGGATACTTGGGGGGCTGTAAGTAAAAAAAAAAGACAAAATCGGACATATGTATATAGGAACTTTTTTTCTTATCTTGGTCCAAGGAATATGTGGTTAACTCAGTGTACTATATCAATGGGACACCTTTATATTTGGGAAAAACGTAAGTAGCAATTTTAATCATTTACAAGCCTAAAAAAATGCCCATGGTCAAAAGAAAAAAACAAAAATAGTATTCACTTTGCTGACTAAAACGATACCGTTAGCGAGTAGCCAAACTAATATTTCACTACTCACAAATAATAACCAGATAAGTCGTCATTTTTACGAAAATGAGATTTTGGTACCGTTGGAATCGTTATAAAAAAATGCACCAGATAAGTATACATATTTGTGTACTCATATTTCCTAAAATTTATAAAATCCAAAATACCAACCCGATAAGTCCACGTTTTTACTTATTTTTTGCTTGCTAACAATATAAGTACACTTATCTTTTTTAACTAAAAAGATATGTAATACATATCTGGTTAGCACAATAGCATTGAACAAAATATTTTTTTTAATAACCAGATAAGTCCACACTATAATAATATATAATAATCAGATATGTTCATTTTTGTTTTATGTACCAACCAGATAAGTCACATTTTATTAAAAATAAAAGAAACCTTTAGAATAAAATGCTTAATTTTTACATAAAATAATAATATTTTGTATATTTAATAAAATAAATACCAAACTTGAGTAAATTTATCTTTGTAACACTAAACAACAGTTTTTTGTCTCTCCTGTAAAATTTGCATTTTTTGACTTATCTGGTTATTATTTGTGAGTAGTGATTTGTGACGTCACAAAAATGGACATTCTAGAAAATAAGGCCTCCAAGATACAAAAAAAATAAACAATAGTGTGCGCCGGCCTGATAAAATGAAGTATGCCTTGCTACGAATCACTTTTTGAAAATGTGACATTTCTATTGTTGGAATTGTCAATAATGATTTTTGAAGTCAGATTTTCGACATAAAGAAATAACCGATTTAAATGAAACCGTAATAAATTTGTAGCCCAATTTTTGTAGTTTTTAAAACTACATTTAGTTTAAATATACAATGGGGCTCTCATGTAGATCTGCTATTTAGTACAATTGACGGAAGCTCAACGAAGATGACTTATACGAGCTTCTAGGAGCACAGAGCCTCGAAACTGTAAATTTGAATCTCCAGCCTTAAAGCAATGGAGTTATAATTTAGAATTTAGGCAAGGTGGCCATCCACTCAAACACGCTGTCAAATCTCATGACATATGATCGAGGTCCAACCATCATGGCCTCCTACTGCATTAGTCAATTATTCAATGTCGCGGCCCACTCGATGTGACACGGGCTGTAAATCTTGCATTGCAAGAAACCGCCAAGCTGCGACACTAATAGAGCTAGAGGCACATTTATCAATAAATAACCCGCTTGTTGTGTACGCCAATCCATGTCAACACTCGGCACTAACATTTCCGATATTTATTTGGCAGATATTGCCAATGATGTTTCCATTTATTGGAGGCATAGTTACGCATTGTTTAATGTTACAATTTACAAGACATGTTGATATATAGATCCGGCGCATTATTCATTTTTTGTTTTGGAATGTTGTTGGGAAGTAAATCCTGTACAAAAGGGGACAGAAATGGTCCTAGGATAAACTGTTAACTTGTGCAAGCATTATTTTTATAAAATATGTCCTACCTTATTTCTAAGGGTACACCTGAAATGATTTACAGCTGTTTCGCCCTATTGGGGCTCAATACAATCACGTATTGGGGTTAACTCGTTGCATAACACTAAGAATTCGTCTAAGTACTACAGAATTACATTTTTGCTGTCCATATTTTCGTTCCCTTGACCATTTTATTATAATCTTTAACGTTTTGAGGTTGGGGGTTAACGAAACTCCTTTTAAAAGTTGTCTAGATCCTTAATTGACATTGCGAAGACATTTTCGTACCGTTAAAATGAATGCAGAAGCACCAGTGGCATTGGAAAGCCGATCGCGCAAGGGTTCTTTCATACCTATATAGGCTTCCGTTGCACCTATTACCTAAAAGTTGGATATCTTTCTTCTATTGCTAATAAAGCTTTAGGTTTATACTTCACTTTCTGACTTTTCATTAAAGGTTCCTAATTAAAATTGGCGGTTATTAAAACTAGAGTGCCTTGATGATTTTGACAGTTATTGTCGCCTTATAGAGTGACGCCATGCATCATTCTTTCTCTGTCATACAGATAACGTCATCAACGTTATAGCCAAAGTGACAACAATTACAACTTACAATCACAATTAATGACGTTATCTGTATGACAGAGAAGAAATGATGCATGTAGCCACTCTATAAGGCGACAATAACTGTCAAAATCATCAAGGAACTCTAATTAAAACGGAATACAACACTTCGACAGAAATTAAAGAAAATTGGTGATATCAACTATGCGTGGGAGGTCTTAATCATTCCGTGTGCTTAATTGGCAGCTAGACATTCTTAAAGATAAAGCAAGACATTCCCTAATGTTACAAATGATTCAAAAGATTTTTCGGCCGATGATAAAATTCAAGATGTCCCCATTTTTATTAAAGAAAAAAAACTTCAAATTTCTGGCAAAGTTAAAAGAAACACCATACCAAGAGCTTTGTTTTTCTTTATTTATCCTAAAAGTAAAATTTTCTTTCCAAAATATTCCAAAAGTTGGAAAACCTTGATATCCCTAACTTTTGACGAGCAGTTTATTTCAACAAGTACCAAAGAAAGGTCAAGGGCTCTTACTGCCATCTACCGACAAGACAGCTAAGTGACTCACGCGCAGAATTCTGCTATTGTATAACTAAGCCATTTCATTATCAAATCAGCTATGCTAATAGTAAACATAGTAACATAGTAAACAACTTGGCACTACAAAGTATAGAGGTCTGATATAAAATGAGGAAAGATTCACAACGATCTCAAACGGAACTGCCAAGTTATAAAAGAAGTACTTGATTATTTCCCAAGCGTATGCATCTACCAAATCAGAAGCTGATTAACACCTGTTTCGTTCTATTGAGGCTCATCAGTATCACGTATAACTTTAACAAATTGTCTAACTTCCTTTTTTGCTGCTCTGCTGAAATATTTCTGTCATTCATACATAGAGCTTTATGCACCTAAAGCTCCACCTTGAGAAAACTATCATGCACAATACACATTTTAAATCCAAAGATGAAAAAGGAACGTTAGAAAAGCAAATGTTTCACACGTTAGAATGGTTTTACACTAGTCTGTAGGTAGGTACCTATCGCGGATAGTTATTCCAGAGTGTCAAATAAATCATATCGGGTCGTTTTATTTCTGGAGAGTGTTCAGCACCGCATTGACCCAGTGTCCCGGGAGATTTATTACGCCAAAACTGTGTGCACATAAATCATACGCGGGATATCGCTAGAGTGTGATAGAGACCCGCTTTTAATTTTACCTAGCATCGACTTTAATACTTTATTATCATACGATTTTGTCGGCGTTGGCGCGGATCTGTCTGTTGAATTTCACAGATCAGATGACGGCGATTTAAAATATTAAAATGAGTTTGGGTTTGGTCCGAGTAAAGCCTTTTTTAGATTACCTCCACTTTACGTACTTCGACGTAACGTTACATAATTCATCAAAATTGGTGTTTTGCAAATTTCTACTTTCCAGATAAATAACTGAATTTTAAGAATTGCGTTAAATTGGACCAGGTTTAAATGCCACATTTTCGCTTCCACCCTTTTAAAAGCGGGTTGAATTAAATGACTTAGACTTTATTATTGTTAGGTACCTGTTTATTGTTTATCTTTGAGTGACTTTAGCAAACTCTACATGTTTATAAAAACTTTTAGTACTACCTTATATCGGAAAGTTAAACAATCACAAATTTAACCAAATCCATGAGTATTTCTTCACTTATTTCAATCACTTTTATTTAAAAACTAATAAGGAATCGAATCACTCACTAAATTAGAAAAATAAAGCATATTTTGTTTTACTTTAAGGTTAGGTATACCTAGTAGTTCAAATCAATCCTTGGTTATATCAGAGAGAATTCATGAATAAGAGAGGCGACATACACGGAATGGCTTCTGATTGGTTTGCCCGAAACTTTCCCGCACAACGGCTGCTCTGCTATATTTTTGGCATTGTTTTTGATATTTGTTAAAAAGTTTTGTCAATTTGCTTTAAAAAGCCAAAATAAAAATAGAAAGAAATGGACCGTCATATGTCGTTTCTCTTATCTTGAATCCTCTCTGGGTTAGATTATCTATGGTTAAAATTATAAGATAAAATAGTTCAGGCAAACAATACTAAGTGACTAAGTTAAAGTTCTTTTTATGAACAAGTAGGTAGGATTTGCACACATTTATCTTTTAAAATAAAAGTTATTAGATAAACAGTAAACCAGTACAAGTGATTTATAGACTGAGCATAAATATATACTTTTACTTCATTGTCAAAGTTACATTATCTATTGACAATACACCATATTGGTGATGATGATATTTGAAGTCAACAAAGACAAAATTGCATCTTAGTTTCCATGGTTTTGAAGTTTTGACTACGTGTCAAAAAGTAATTGTTAAAACGTCAAAACCATGGAAACTACGATGCGATTTTGTCTTTGTTGGCTTCAGTGACGACACACAAATTCATTTTTATGTTACTAAGCAATGTGCTACACCTAAGAATAGTGAAAGTGGGAAAGGAAATACCCCAGAATCAAAGGGAATCGCTCCAAAAATTTAAAATTTAGTGTTGTAGTAACTATAAATCACTTATATTTCAAGTAACTTGAAAGTTGAAAATTCAAAAATGTGTAGGTATTTGAATATTTTTTTGAATTGAAATAAAATAGTTTAAATTCAAAACTGCACACACCACGCATATTAAATGTTTTTTTAAATGCAGGTGTATAACGTAAAATAAAAGACTAGTAGACGAACTTTATGCATTCGGCACACCATTAAAAGAGAGATAGAGTTTATTCGTCGTTATTTTAGAGCATAATTCTCTAGGGATTCATTGTGCAATTTAATATTATTATGGAAATTTAAATCGTAAAAATACGCTTTTTATTATTAATATAAAATTTATTTCCACAGTAATATTATTTTGAATATCTAAACCGAACTGCTTTTTAACACACAAAAAACAAATAGTGCATGCAAGGTTATTAAATATTTAATTCCAAAATTTTATGTTTTCATTTTTCACTATAATTTTCTATTCTATTAAAAGAACAATGAGATGGTGATTTTTTATTAAAAGCGTTTGAAATTTAAATAGATACCTTGATCGTTAAATGTATATTACTCGCTGGAAGTGCATTTTCCAGTTTCAGGCTAAGGTAGCTATATCAGATTTTAATGGATGTGTCTAGTTTACGAGTATTTTATGGTTAGTACCGTTATAAAAGACCTTTAATAAAAAGAACAGTTGCGTCCTTCTCAAGCTACCTTTGTAGTTTGGCATATCATTTAAACTTTTTATAGTAGAAGAAGTGGGATCAGGTGGATCATTAAATGGGTACCTAATATGTTAATACGTTTTCCGTGAAAATAGCTCATCTATTTTTTATTGTACTTTTTTTGTTTCAAAGTTTAGCATTTCTTAATTTTATGTTTTTCCCCTTTCTCAAAAAATGCCCAGTGTATCTTTAAAGCCATCTCGAAATTCAAATAACTTTCAACAACAATAACCTTAAATTTTGTTCACTTTACTAAGACTTGGGTTTCAAATTGACAGGTCTTTTAATCTGTGCTCTTAGAAGCTCGTATAAGTCATCTCCGTTGAGCTCCCGCCAATTCTACTAAATAGCACATCTACATGAGGTCCCCATCGTATATTAAAACTAAATTTAATTTTAAAAACTGCAAAAATACGTCTACAAACGTATTATTATGCTTTCATTTAAATCGGTTATTTCTTTGTGTCGAAAATCTGACTTCAAAAATCTTTATACTATTTTTGTTTTTTTTTTTCGGATACATTTTTACACATTACGTGGTCTGCCAAACCATTATACGTTAATATACCATGGTTTTTTTAAGCTTGTAAATGATTAAAATTGCAACTTACGTTTTTGTCTAATAGAGATGTGCTTGTTAAAAGATTTCAATGTAGAAAGAAAAACACCAAAAGTACTATTTTACCATATTTTTATTATTTATTACACTCAGTACCACTTCTATGTATCATTATCCTAAATATTTTTAACTATAATTATTGTATTTTTACTACTTGAACGATGATGTGCACTTTCTGAGTTCTTAAAATTATTAAAAAGATAAAATATTAACTAATTAAATAATATAAGTACACCAGTCAAAGCTAATTTGAAAAAAATATACGCTTTAAAATACACGTTGGCTCATTCATTCTAGTTAATTCAATTTAAATTAAAACCTAAAAAATTAATTAACCATCTACTTTTGTTAAAATTGTATATTTACCCACGAGCAAAGTTAATAATAAAATGTTTCGTCTGCAATTTGTAATTCTGCGTATTCGTATCTACTTTTCAAACAACAATCAAAGTGTAAACATTCAAGAACAGTTTTTTCTGCTGTGTGAAAGGACTCTTCGCCATATATGAAATAATAAAACGGCAATCTGCAAAATCCTTACAATTGAAGTGGAACTTAAAAAGGGCACTTGATGTGTACGCAACGTAAACCAGTGTTTTATATTGCAATGTCAAACATACGAAAGCAAATATAAGGGCTTTTTTTACCCGTGTACCCCATTATAAGAATGTTACTATTCTACATTCATGGCTGTTCTAATCAAAGTCTAATGGTCAGTTTATAAATCACTTTTCCTGGTTTACAGTTTATCTATTATCTTTTATTTTAAAAGATTCAATTCAATTCAATTATTGGGTTTAACGGCCTGTATCACTAAGGATATTTCAGCCTGTACACTGTTTATTTAGACTTCAATCTTATTAACAATCACTAATTACACATATAAATTGAGATTTCAATCAAATGCCTGGCGAAGCAAGTTCGCCATTAGGCTGGTCTTGGTGGCCACGTTTCACCGATGTAGACCGTGTGACATCCAGCACAAGACTCCATTTTAAAAGATAAATGTGTGCAAATCTTACCTACTTGTTTATAAAAAGAACTTTAACTTAAGTCACTTTGTATTGTTTACCTGAACTATTTTATCTTATAATTTTAACCATAGATAATATAAGCCAGAAAGAGTTCATAGATAAGAGACGACTTATAAGGGTCATTTCAGAGGCAATTTAATGAAAGAATTACTGTAATTTTTTTTAAGAATATGTTGAGAATTTGTGAAAAATTTGCTAAGAATTTGCAGAATTTGTTAAGAATTTGTGGAATTTGTTTAGAATTTGTTAACAAATTCTAGAATTCATGAAATAGTGTACACAATTAGCCCAACCGATTTGCCCCTCGGTCTTTTCTATTTTGATTTCGGCTTTTGAAAGCAAACTGACACAACTTTTTAACAAAAGTCAAAAAAATGCCAAAAATGTAATTCTGGAGCAACTGTTGTTTGCTGGAAAATTGTGGGCAAACCAATCAGAAGCCGTTCTGTGTATGTCGTCTCTCTTATTTTAATTTCTCTCTGATATAATCAAGAATTGATTTGAACTACTAGGTATACCTAACCTTAAAGTAAAACAAAATATGCTTAATTTTGTGGGTGATTCGGTTCTTTATTAACTTTAAAATACTTTTTAAATTAAAGTGATTGAAATAAGTGAAAAAATACTAATGAATTTGGTTAAATTTGTGTTTGTTCAACTTCCAGATACAAGGTCATACTAAAAGTTCTTATAAACATGTAGATTTTGATAAAGTCACTCAAAGATAAACAGCAAACAATAAACAGGTAACAATAATAAAGTCGAAGTCATTTATAAAAGCGGGATTACCTACTTTTCATTTTTGACTCTGCAAACAGTGTTTGTAGGGATGGTAATTAAATGAATGAAATTACATAAAATAGTGGCGGACACGTTTAACCATGAATTTTAATGTTTAATAATGCAAACTACATTACCATCAAATTTGATGGGCTTAACCAGCTGATTGCTAAAAGGGTTAATGGTAATTATAATTAGAGTTTTTTGCAAATATAATTGCGACTAATGATGTGACGCTCCCTGTAAAGGGGATGAAACATCCCTTAGCGTGTCTGTCGCAAATGCATCTACCAAGGTAATGCTATCCATGTGTTGTTTTCCGGAATCCGGAATCATTTTATTACGCTACGGTGGACCTTGTCGGGTTAAGTGCAGAGATAGGTTTGCGGCAAAGCTTCCCTGATTTTCATTTTGCACCCCAATGAAGTAAGCTCCTCTTCGCAGCTCGCATTGTCTGCTTCAATGTTATTAATCTTTGTACATTGCGACAAATCTTTGCAGGCTACAAAAATCCTTAAATACTTACCTACATGTTATCTTTAGGCCCATTCCATATAATATAATCGACCAAAATTCTAGTTCCGCTTTGCTGCTGATTTTAAATCCTTTTGAGGTTTACTTCAATGCTTACTTCTGGTAACTTCTTTTTATTCAAAAATTAACAGCTGCATATTTGCACTCTTATGGCTGCCCTTCACGCAGCTTCTTGCTAGCTTCTAGAAGCTAGCTTCTTCGCTGCTACTGGAGGATTTAAATGTTTTAGGTGTGCGCACGCACAGGAGGCTAAAAGAAATCAAACCGTGCTTGATTTATTTTAACTTCTTTTGAGCGCGCATACTTAAAACATTTGAATCCTCCAGTAGCAGCAAAGAAGCTAGCAAGAAGCTGCGTGAAGGGCAACCATTACCCTACTAGTTAGCACCTCAAACTATGAAAAATGACCAAATTTATGCCAGATGCCTAGAAAAAGCTATAATAAACGGTCTTGTGATTTGCTTATGTGTAAAAGTGGCATATTGAATCGCTGCTTCTAAATAAAGTTAAATCACAAACCAAATTTTTTTTTATGCGTCTGTATTATCACTACAACATTTTAAAATTATCAAAAAAAAAATCTACTCAGTCCCACATACATTTTTTTAGTGCCATATTTGGTCATATTCCATAGCTGCCTGGTGGAGAGGGAGTGCAAATATGCGGTTCATATCCTTTTTTTATAAAAAGATGTGTCCTTTATCAACTAAAAACTACTACTAATAATCTTCCAAGAATTTAAAATATGATTTGATCTTGTTTAAATTTAACGTACTAGGTAACATTTTAAAAGCATGGCTGTTTCTAAACGAAGTTAAATCAAAAGCGAAATAATTTTTTTATGCATCTCCATTAGCACATTAACATTTTAAAGATAACAAAAAGAAATCTACCCAGTCCCACTTAGCTTTTCTTGGACCTAAACTTGGTCATTTTCCATAGTTTGAGGTACCTACTTGTAGAGAAGGAGTGCAAATATGCAGCTCCTGATTTTTTTATAAAATGAAGTGTCCATGTCAACTTAAAATTACTACCAATTTTAATCTTCCAAAATCGTAAAATCGCAAAATCGAAAAATTTAATTTTCAGTCTAAGACAAGAAAATACATGAAAATTCAAAAAATTCTTTTTTTTGCCACCTTTACCATGGGCAAGGACCATGTAACAGACGCTTATCTCTTATGGGCAGCCATATCCTTCATTAAAAAGGTTTATTGGTTTCATACTTGAGGGCGCTCTCAGTACTGATCTAATAAAATGAGTGGTTGAGTGCTGCACGAGTTGGGTAGTTTCGACTTGGCTTCTAGTATTTTCGATTCTACGTAACCTAAATTAAGTACAACCTTTGGACGACAGGTGGCTAACCAAAAAATTGACAATACCATTTTTATTTACAGCTACAGCTGTTTTCCATGTTTCGAGGTTAAACAAATGTCACAAATGTGTTTTTTATGTTTTGTGAAAGGAAAATAAGCGAACAAATCGTAATAAAGCAAACTTTGCTAAGATTAGGTATTGTATTTGAAAAAGTATGAGATTCATTAATTCTTGATTTTTGTCAGACGTTGTTTATCTCGTTGTTTATATAATTTTGGCAAACAAATAATCCCAAAACCCACAAGCGTTTTCTACTTAAAAATTTACTGTACAGATATAAAGTTTAGGAGAGTCTAGCATATTATGAGTAAGGAAAAAGTATGCTTTTGGTTCTTTTCATTTTAGGACCACAAAATATTTATCTATAAAAAATTAATACACTTCGTCAATTGTTACGTCAGAGAACAAAGAATCATCAGATTAAAACAATGTAAGTATTTTGTCTAAAACACCGACTACGCGCGTGCCTTATTACAAAAAGAACGGCTGATATCAACCAATGATATTCTTAGTTTTTAATCACATGACTATATCTACCAGTGAAGAAGTGATTCCCCTAAATCTTCTGTTTCTAGCAGCGTTGCCAAAACGTAGGTAATTACTTGAAAACCAGAAAATAATAAATTACTGTGGATTTTGGAAAAAATGGCTACAATTTTAAAATGTGCCCTAAGTTAACATAACAAAAAGATTTCTTACAATTATATGAAATATGCCCCACTAATATTCTACTTCAAAATAGAAATGGGTAAATATTTTGAATTGCAAATTCATGGGTTAGTGCTGGTATGTGGCAACACTGTTCTAATCCAATCCAAGGACTGAGTTGTTGTTCTAAAGAGTTGTTATTGTTGTGAACTTGTGAATATCAAGGAAAATTAATACACGTTTGCAGAAATATTTTTTTTAATTACAACAACAAAAACCATGACACAATCGTTGGCTATAACAACAAAATTATTTATAATTCTGCATGCATATTTGCTTATCGCCTTCGGTTTTAGGGCTGGAAGAATGTCCTTGGCAGAACCCAACACTCATTTTTTTGTTGTAGTTAATGAGTCAGATCGTGATGTTGATTTTGAGCACCGACTACTCACTCATGCTGGTTTAATGTCCTTGGTTTAACTTTGTAATTTGTCATTTTACAAGCATAAGGGCTTCGACACAGTTCACTATCAAATCACAAAAATCTCTTGTACTAAACACAACCACCAACCAGCGAATATACAAAACTTTAATTATGTTTAAAGTATACCTCAAAATACATTATTTTTGTGTTATTTGGAGAACTCGAACTTTATACACTTAAAAAAAACAAATTATTAACATTTAAAGACATTAAAATAACATTTTTCTTCTGCTTTGCTTCAGTAAATATTTTTATTATTAAAACTTACAAGGTTATGTTTACCTTTTTAATAAGGGGTCACTCACTTATAAATTAGAGGGCAGATTTTTTTTAAGACTTTAATTTCGGGAAAATTGTGTAAAATTTTGGTAACTCCAGAAACCACAAACTAATTGGAATTTAAATTTTCTTGTTAGACGGGTATACCTAACAATAATATTGTCAAATGAATTTATGATGCATGACTTTTTGTAAATAATTGCCCCCTCGTTTTTCTAGTAGAAATGCAAACTCCAGTAGCGACATCTCCTCCCTACGGATCATAATAACTAGCATTGAATTACCGACAATTACAGAAGTTGCTTAGCAACGTACACCTTTTCTAGTATGCCTCAAATAATCTGTAGTTGACGCCAGTTTAGAAAACATAGAGGTAATAATTTAACATTAGCGATATAGGTCTTATGGTTTCTCGTCGGTGCCATGGGTAAGGATCAAATAATAGCAACTATGATTGGTCGATTTTATATGGAATGTCTCTTTAACTATGGGCGAAGTGTTTCTTATCCACTAAACACTATCATTAACCAAAGGTTTAGCGCTCATATTTGTTCCTATATTTTGCGATTGGTTCTGTTAGAAATGTGTTCATTTATAGTGCAAACGTATTTTAAGTTGTTGTCTGTAATCTTTCGTTGGATACTATTGTCATAAAACAAGCTATACACTCGCATAAATTCAGTTTTATTACAAGAATTACAACCACTACGCCGGTAATATTCCTTTAACTCATAATAAGCCTTTACAATTGATTTATTGATATTGTTGTACCTCTTTCGCCACTCTATTATGGCAACCATTCTACTTTAAATAATGGCTTTACGTACTCAAGTCTAAAATATTTAGTCCCATCAACATAAATGATAAGTATTCCTACCTCGGATATAACATGTAGGATAACCTACTTACAGGGGTTAATTTTGGTTATAAAACAGTTATAGCATTGAACATTTTACTCAAAAATTGTTTAGTTAAAAGTATTTTATTAAAATAGATTTGAGCTTAGCTTAAAATACATAGTATCGAATTTGCAACTATCAGAATCATAAATAAAAGAACCGAATTCGAAATTGTAGCTATTGTTTTACAATTTTTGTCCATAATTTCCCTAATTTTTTTGGTATAGAAGGATATATTGGCATATCTGCAATATCCGCAGGTTTCAATATCGCAGTTTATCAAGAGGCCCTCAAAGGATTCTTGAAGCAAAAGAGGGCTACCTGCATAAGGTGCACAATTTCCAATGATCATAAAAACGCCGCAAAAATTTTTTTCTTGCTCTGCCAACAGTTGTTCTGATTTAGTTAGATTAAATAATGAACAATTTTCAACAGTCATCATCATTTGAACCATTGTTCTATTACCAAATTTATACCAAGATGACTGTGCTGTTCTTACTAGGTCAATACCTATTAAGAAGCCTAAAAATATACAGATATTGTATAAAGCATATTTAAGGAATTTCTTTTCTTAAGAGATACAAGTTCAGTCAAATAAGTTTGCCCGCAAGCAGAATCTAATTTACTGCACCCGATTTTTAACACTTACCTAAGTTAATTTTCGAAGGATAGTAGTTAGTACCGGAGGGCAGCTCTATGGATCTAACAAATTTATTTAAGTCAAATTTTTTAACTAGGTGCACCAATGCAAGTTCATCCATTGGAAAAATTGACTTTGCTGGGCTGACTTTCCTATCATGAAGACTTGTACTTTTTTCCACTCCAGATACTATCATAAGAAGGAGTGGGTCCATTACCTCCTTAATAGGATTTTTGGAGCAAAGTACCCAATCCGGTGCTAGCAAAACGCCCAGAGCTATAACGGTGTATTTTGTACAGATATTTACAACATAAGAGTGTTCTTCAAAAGATCCAACCTTTTGTACATCCAAAAACATTTCGTCTGGAAAAAGAGTAAAGTTCCATCTATTCATAGCTGTTCTTGTTCGTCGTACAAGGTAAATTAATGATAATAGTACCCCAAATATGCTACAAATTGAACACATTCTCATTTTAAGTTTTGACTAGCTTAGTTGTCATTGTTGTCAACTTTTGAGCGTTCAGTTCACTATCATACTCTACTTGCCATTTAAAAGGACTAGGCTAAGATAGATAAATTCTAAATTAACACTAATTAGCCCAATTATTCGAATTAAAATTTGTAGGTTCCTTAAGAAAAAATCCCAACCAAGATCTGCTTATGCAGGATTGTAGGCACTACCCCCAGGAATATAAAAGTGAAAAATTTCCACAAAATTTCCATGACGTTTAGCCCCCATCTTGCATAGATGTGAGTAGTTAGCTTTTTGTTAATACCTAAACTATTCGGCACTTTTAAAAAAAGTTTTAAGAATTTTTAGGAAATTATTTTAATAAAAATACAATCATTTTTAAAAAAATAATAAATCACCAATATTAACGATTCTATAGCTCTTTGAAAATCATCTTATTTCATCATAATCGTCTATCTTTGTCATAGAGTCCTGAAGCATAGATTGCAGCGTTCTTTGTAGGACCAAATAAGCACATTTCCAATGTGCTATAACTTTTTTCAAAAGTGCCAAATAGTTTAGGTATAAACAAAAAACTCCTCACACTTAAAATAAAAACTTTTTTTAAAAAGTTTCTATACCTCTCTAAGGAAAGGGGCCACTAATGGCCCAATGGAATCCTCTGAAGTTGCCATGTCTAAACGCGGCTTTGTTCGTCTTTTTTCTGTAATCTTGAACCATGAAACTTTGCTAAAAGCAGATATAGAAAGTCAAAACATTTGAAATCCTGCATTTTGACGTAGTGTGTGATTTCTTACCGAATTCGAAGTCGATACAAATATTACCAAAGTTTATAGCGCTTTTCGCGCCATTTATCGATGTTCAGATGTTCAGGAAGATGTGCACCCCATCCTGCTACGATAAAAACCAAATGCCTATAACACATTTATCACTGAAGCGACCCATATTTTCTTTGAAAGATCAGAAATAGCTGATTTATTGTTTGGATTACATCAGAAATATTGGCCGGCAACCGACATTGACAGCCGCACCGCCCGGTTTTAAAGTATTGCATAATATATTTTTGAAGTTTGGTGGTTAACAGAACATTTAGCAATTGCATTTAGGTCACTAGGCACTGTAACGTGTCTATACGCTTTCAATAAACAGGGTAGCGTTGTTGTTTCCGGTCCGAACGGATGCAGACGGTATTTGCGCTGTTTCAAAGTTCTATGACCCGTTTCATCTGTGAGCTGGTATAAAGTGCTTTTAAAAAAAAAACTGCCAGATCATAGGTTTATTTATATACAGCCGCAGGGGAATCACAAACGCTTAAACATTTTTTTCTTCTTTTTTTTACACTGTAACTTTCTTTATAGAAGACATATTTTCGGAGCATTATGCTGAGCCAAAATTCAAAATTACAGTTTTGACGGTTTTTTACAGAAATTAATGTGAAGTTATTTTCTATAGGATGTCAAAAATTTGGCACCTAAATGTAGCATATCTATATTAGAGTGCCTGGAAGAATGGACGGATACTGTCGCCTTATAGAGTGGCGCTATGCATCATTCCATCTCTGTCATACAGATTCTGTCATCAACATAATTTGCAAAGTGACAACAATTACAATTGATGACAGAATCTGTATGACGGAGATGGAGTGATGCTTCGCCACTCTATAGGGCGACAATATCTGTCAATTTTTCCAGGTACTCTAATCTACATGAGGTCCCCATCGTATATTAAGACTAAATGTACTTATATCTAATTAATAAAAAAAATGTTTCATTGTAAACAAAATTTTTAATTTAAACCTTAGAATAAAAAATATTGTAAAACACTTCATCAATTTCTATGTGTGTTATTTTTTGTGGTACGTGAGTACTAGAGACATTTATGCACATCCGTAAATTATTAAAGATTACATGAAAAAGACCTGGCTGGCTTTTTCCGGGTTAGATATAGTTTATTATTCGTATATTTGTTAATTAACTCTAAAGCTCAGGACAAATTTAATTTATGTTACATTTTGCTATTGTCCTGATTTACAGTTAATTTAATCTTTGTTTTATTTTAGTTAAGCTTTTGTTTTATTTTGAGTTTATAAAAACACCTGGTTATGATTTATTAAAGCCATAATTAAATCATAACTTTTATCAAATTATTGCTGCTAAAAAAAAGGCGGGGAAATTTATACAAAACTGGGTCTTAATATGTTCAAAATTTACTTAATTACCAACCGCCAATTTTTGTTAAACTCCTTATTTGCGAATTTTAAACTAACATTAAAATACATTTACATGATGAAATTTTCGCGCATTAGGGTTCCTTTAAAATTAACTTATTCGTAAAAGAGAATGATTGACACTCACGAACCGAAATTTAATTAGTAAAGCATGTAGAAAATTAGTTAAAACCTCAAGTCGGCCCTTTATCCACTTAAAATCCTGTTTAGCTAACTTAATATACACGGCATCAAGTACTTCATTATTCAAAATGAGAACGGCAAGGGCTGTTAGAGGTGTCAAGGGTAGTGGCGGACGGAAATTTCACCAGGTGAGATTGCAAAGTGAAAAGTGTGGCTTACAGCAGGAATTTTCCCCCTACTTGTACAGTACAAGTCAAGCCCAACATTTTATACTTACTTATCTCAAGATTAAGTTAAGACTGACTTTGTGCATCTTATATGAACTACTGAATTTGGATACTTTTTGGCACTTTCAACTCATAGCATGATAGCATACATCTTATAATCATCATCAGCATGTTAATAGTAGTTTAACCAGTAAGTGTGTTAATAAAGGCGATTAATAAACGAGCGGTTTTAACAAGCGAGCGATCAGCGAGCTTGTTAATAAGTGAGTTTATTAATCGCCATTTAACATACGAACTGGTTACAATGCTTTTTCGCACTTCGTAGATCATTATTAAATAAATTATAAAATAAAACAGTTATTTTACCAACTAGCAGATAGAACGCGTCGGCCTTTTAAATTTATTAAAGTTGAAGAAGAAGAAGATGATGTCACCGAACTTTTATTAATTGTAAATAGAATATGAATGTTATTTCCTTAAATGTGGTAAAAGGATATGTTTCTCATTCTTTCCAACGGTAAATATTAAATTTCTTTTGGTTTTTGTTGCTTAAACCGTAATTAAAGCTAATTTAACATTTGTAATGTAGGAACATAGATAGTAATTTAGAGCATAGACAAGCGTTGCTATGCATTAATAGGGGTCATTAATCAACGATTTGGAGTGCGTTAATGAATGTCTTTAATAAACGAAGTGCGAAAAACAAGATTTAAACATATGGCGCGATTTATTATCTTAGAGTTTACGTTATGTACTTTTATAAAAGGCCATACTTCTACATAATAAAATTAACGCAATGGTACGTTGTTGGGGCATTCTTAAAATTAATAGATATTTAAATAGTCGATGCATGAGTGTATAAGAAACTCAGGTACTTGTATATTTTAACAAGGACATCTTTTATATCTTTTATAACTTGGTATTCGAATAAAGACAATGTCCTACTCCTACACGCAAGTGGCAAGTAAGGATTTGTTCAACAGTGAAAGCCGATTAAACTGTTTTGATGAACACGAAAGCGTGAAATGTCACTTTTACTGATCTTTCATAAATATTTGTACTGTGTAACAGAATAAAAGACACTTCGAACTTGTGCACATTTATTGGGGATGTCTAATATGAGTGGCGTTACAAGAAGAAATCGTTTCTTGGCACATTGCCAATTCTATCTTACACGCTATATCGCCCATACGACAACTTTCAGCTGTGATATCGGAGCTTCTTGTTCTTTTTTCTAAAATCTAATATTGTGATTTTTATACACACTATGTAGGTTGATTTCTAATATCGGTCTTGAACCAAAGAAAACCAAGGCAATGCCAACTTGAAAGAGCCACAACCAAAAAAGCAAATGCTTCCGCAAAGAGAATTATGTTAAATTTAATTTTTCTCTTTTAAGAATAAACTTAAATATAAAGCAAACTTCGAAGCTCCAAGTGCTTTTAAAACAAAAGATAATCCCCCAACTCTTAAGAAACAAGGTTAAGAGTAAAGACATTGAACTACCGATGCCGCATAGGAATTTAATTTCGTGTCCTGAAAATGTATTCTACCCTGCTTTTGGACATGATAGACAGAAATGGTGTTGGTAAATTAGGATGTTTCATGCCATTCAGTTGGGAACAAGGTGTGTCGACCTGTCTTTTGGGGAGACAATGATAAAGATGCAGATTAAACGTGTTTATCTTGTAGCTGTCTTTCGATCGTTGTTAGGTGGTTGCCCTGAAGGGCGGCATTGATTTTGAACCTTTTAGTTTTACTTAGAACCTACAACTTGTTGGGGTTTTTAATTTAAACAATATTACTTCCATTTTTAGTACAAAATATTGACATTGTGTTGTAGGCGACTTTTACTAAATTACCAATCTATCTCTTCAAAATTATCCCTTTTAATAAATGCACTTGTCCTTGGAACATTTTGATTTTTATTGAAATTGTTTGCTCTTTATTAAATTTTTAGTAGATAGATCAAGAAAATTGCATCTCAATATTATTTTTTGATAAGTCTAAATAAGTCCTTCCAGCCAAGTAAAAGTTTTACTAAATTTATAAATAAAATGCCATTTACCTACTTAATGTAGAAACTTTATCATCAAAGAGATTTAAGTCTTGAAAAGTTGCGGTTCAAGAAATTTTGTAAACACAAAACAAAATCAAAATGTTTTGAACAAGCTTTATAAAACATTGTCGACCTGAATTATTTACGTTTATTTTATTAAATCAATTAGGGCTGCTGTTTAATTAATTTTAATTCGGAAAATTAGCCATTAGACTGTTTACTTAACAACAACTTTGTTAGCAAAGAACTTTGCTTTAAACTGAAACTGCTTTTAGGCCATCAAAATCCTGCCCTAAAAGAACGTATTTACTACTTACCTATTCTACAGGGTACCCAAATAATGGCACATAAACGCGATGGTACGTTGTTGGGGCATGTCTAGGGAGCCCCAGAAAATTGTTAAAAAAAATCTCATATACCCTCGAAGATATGTTGCCCCAAAGTGCAAAACTTTAAATGCTTATACCTTGAAGATAACAGCACATATTAACGAAACAAATGGTTTAATACAAACCTACAGTATATCTTAAACCATTCAACCATTTTTTTGTTTATTAAATGGTCGAATTACATTTTTATAATCAATTTAATTTTACAAAATTTTCATAAAATGAAGCTGACAACAACGTCAATAAAATCTATTGCAAAAGTGTATGATCAAGACTCATAGATGGGATTTTTAGATGTATTTTCCTAGACTGTGTTGCCGCATTTATGTAACTTTGTTCTAATTTTTCTCGATGAATATAACAGATGGATTTTTTTTGGCAATTTTCTACGGATCCCTGAGAATGCCTTAAGAGCGTAACATCGCGTTTATGCGCCATTTTTTGGACACCCTGTATAAAAAAAGATATTATTTACGGTTATGCAGCAGCTATACCTTAATAAGTAATTCTGATGAGCCCCAATAGGGCGAAACAGCTGTTAATTTGTTGGTTTGGTAATGCATACCCTTAATAAGAATAAGGAAGGACATATTTTTTATAACTTGAAAGGTTTGCTTAGGATTCTTAAGAATCTTAAATTTCACTTCTAAAAGAGGACATCAACCGCCGTTTTTTATGTTACAGAATCAGTATAATTCTAAATAAAACATTTTTATAAGTATCAGTCTCAGTAACAACACAAAGCAAAGATAAGTGCTCCCCTTGACTAAAACAGGAAAGCAAAACGTAATTAATACTTGGCTAATTCCGCTAATAGTGCAGAACGGAGTTAGAAATGGAAGGGTTATCAAATAAAAGGAGGACAAAGCCTAATCCTTGAGTTGTAAATTCGGGAAAACAAAACAATAATGGAGGCGCATATAGCCAGGAAGTAAGGGTCACCTCCGTCTGCAGACAATTAAAACGAAGATTCATTGGTGGCTCGCGAAGCGCATAATTGAAACTGGCGTAAATGGTCAGAATCCAGTGTCTCCATTTCTATAAAGCCTATTCAAAGTGCAGAAATTGCCAGTGAGAAGAGAAATAGTTAATTTTGAAAAAGGAATAGTTTATTTTGGAAGTTCACTGATGACTGTCACTTGGTCACTCAAAATCAAATGCTTTTTGACGATCTTTCCTAATACCATCGAAAATACTTAAAGGTTTTATTAAGTGGTATTCGGAAAAAATGTTTTCTTGGAGATAAGATTCATATAGGGTGTCAACGTTTAGCTTGCTTCTTTTGATATGGGAAATAGCTGGGAAAAATCCAAGACTTTCGGTAAAAACAGTTTTTTCTGAAAAAGTGCCACCCTCGGAAATAATGTCCTTTAAGCAGGTAGGCTAAAAACTCGTAATCGTAAATATTTACCAAATTTTGTCTAACCATCATGAAATTTGTACAATCAATAAAGGTGATAAAAACGGTCGTTTGAAACCAATTTTGAAATTTAGGGGCCTTTTTAAAATTGGTTAAACACTGATAGTGTTGATAAAAACTGCATGTAATTTCTTTACCTTTAAGAATTTTGTAATTTTGTTTATTTCTTTGAACACTCCAATTCATGTGAAAACTTTTTTTATACTTAAAATTTCTGAGAAACTGTACCGTTTTTAAATAAACTTTCAAAAAATCTCTTAATGTATCGGCATGTTTTGAATTTATCTTGACAAAAAACTTACTTCAATTCAATTTAGTGGCAATGGTCACTGGTCAGTGACATAGAAATTTTAAGAGAAAGTCTAGTTTAATGCAAAAATATGGGGTAATGGGGAACATGAATGATTTTTTTTTATTTTTTATATCGATTCTCCATGAAAAACCAATGTGTTTAAATATGATCCCAGAAATTAATATTTGTGCAGAAAAAAAATATTTAAAATCGTTTAAAATTGGTAGTTCAAAAACACTTCGTACGTGATGACGTCAGCTTGTACCCTTCAGAAAAAAAAAATTGTTGGTAACGTTTGTAGCTGTCATCAGTTGTCATTTTTTACTTAAATTAAAAAAATAATAAAAAAGACCATTTTACTTGCAAGTTTTGTCCAAAATGTGTTTACTCCAAAAAGAATTGCAAAAAGTTTATTTTGCCTCCTCAAAAATAAATTTAAATTGATGCGTCAAGCTGCTTACAATTATTTGTATCATTATTGCAATAATAAACGTCAGAAAGTAATGTGCCGAAGTGGTGAAGAATTCAAATTATATTTTTCCAAAACTCATCAATGATGAAAATAAGATACTAAATAACATAAACAGATTACAATTATCCTTCTGCATGGGTCAAGTCGTCATAATTTTTGATTTCGTTTTTAAGTGCAAAAAAACGCCAAGTAAAAATTCACACAATAAATCACACCGCTACTACTCGCGATTGGTAAACACTGCACTTGTCCAACTGGCAATTTTATCTTTATGCCTAAAAAACGGTAACAAGAAATAAAAATATTAAAAAATGCAAAATTAAAACTAACTTTTTTTAAAACGTCAAATTACGTTTGACACCAGATTTCAAAACCAACCCATAGAATTCTATCTTCTGCTGAAGATGACAGCTTAGCTGTCGAAATACGTATTCAGATTTTTCTAAATAAAGTTAGGTTTGGAGAGAATCTTTGTTTTATATTAAACATTCGCCACAGAAATCATCAAATATCCATCTTTAATTGGGATATTCAAATAAATAAACAAAATCACAAAATTCTTAAAGGTAAATAAATTACATGCAGTTTTTATCAACACTAGCGCAGTGTTTACCATTTTAAAAAGGCCCCAAATTTTAAAATGGGTTTTAGATGACCGTTTTTATTACCTTTATTGATTGTATAACTTTTATGATGGTTGGACAAAACATTTGGTAAATATTTACGATTACGTATTTTTAGTCTACCTGCTTAAAGGCTATTATTTCCGAAGGGGGGGGGGGGGCACTTCTTTATAAAACTGTTTTTACCGAATGCCTTGGATTCTTTTCCAGCTATTTGCCGTATCAAAAAAAGCAAACTAAACGCGGACACCCTGTATAATACCTGCCTACATCTGAATTTCTTGTAAGATTATCCACCCTGTATGTCTCCAAAGAAACTTTTAATTAAATTTTCCTAATCGTTTCCATCTAGAAGCAGTTAAAATTCGCTATCTACTCGATTTATCTGGCAGAATAATATATTTTTACGATCGAATCCTGAGCGTTTCTGTTTTACGTGGACCAATAAAAGTTATGTTTTATTGTCATAGCCACCTATTATGTTCATACCTCCCTCAGTGAGGGAGATTGTCATTTTTTTATTGTGTTATCTTTATTAAGGATTCGGTGGTGTGAAAATTCAATTTAACAAGAGGAACAATGTAGTCTTTTACTAAGGCTGAAAAAGGTAAATGATAAAGCAGCATTAGTCGTGACGTGATTGAAGCCAAAAAATTTCAGTTTTTATTTTTTTGTAAGTTGTTTTTATTTACTGCGAAGAGTGGAAAACCTACTTGAGGGTGTATGTTCTCCAAATAAAACTATTAATTTCACTTGTAAACAAATTAGCTCTGTTGTCTTTACACTCTTTGCACTTACTTTAAGCCTTGTCTGAATAATGTTTGTTATTTTTTTGAAGTAGGTAGGCAGATTTTCCATCATATCAAATGTCCCTAATGGTTTAATGCATTGCATATGACATACAATACTTACCCCTTAGTCTAGATAGACATTTTTCATTTGGTTACCAAAATATTAAGTCTGCACTCTTTTAGTAATGCTAACATCCATCCATTGCAGAAAACTAAGATTTTTACAATAAAAATTATATCATTCAAAAACTAATTTAAATAAGGTTTAAAGTCCGTTTTAAAGAACTTTACTTTACTTCCACTTTACTTTGCCATAAACTAACCAAAAATTCAATGAACTGTATTAAAATGGAAGCTCAAATTTATACATTACTTTATTTCTACTTTAGTAAATCATTTACCTTAAGTCGGCACTCGTCGGCTAGGTGATCATGGGCCAACCTTTTTAACTCAATCTACCTTGATCTTAAGGGTAACTTCACATAGGCCGACGTATTTCACACCTGCATCTACCTCGCGGCCTTTTTTTGATTGTTTGCATATTGTTTAGTCTTCGTCAGACGTCAGAAAATTATTGTTTAAAACGTCAAAAAAAGACCGCGAGGTACGATCCTAATGGTCACCTTTTTAACTGAGATTATTAGGTAACTTTAGGGGCTTTCTCGACATCTGAATGACGAATCCATTCGCGTTTGGATTCGATATCGGCCAATCATAGTCACGGAGAAATGACGGAATCGGTTTGATTGGCCGATATCGAATCCAAACGCGAATGGATTCGTCATCTCAGATGTCAAGAAAGCCCCTTTTGTCTTTTATATACATGTTTGTCTATTTCTTTCTTCTTGAGCACAATGGTAATTGGACCTTACCCTTACCCAAAGTGTCAAATGGTCAACGTTGCTATTTTGTCTAAATTATAGCAATCTCTAAATTGAGCATATTTGTTTTAAGTGGAAGTAAAGTGAGATTTACATTCTGTAAAGTTGGGCTTAATTTAAATTGTATAAACGTTGGTAAAGAAAATGTACAAGTAGTAGAAATCATCATTTTTAGACGCTTGTTTTGGGTTATTACGCCAAACTACATGTTTTAAATTAGCCCTCTGCTGGACTGTTAAGTGCACTCGACTTTCCATTCTATATATGTACTTAAAATACTCGTTACTTGTGTACCTATCCCATGGCTACCTAACCACAACCACAATAAAACAGACTATCGCCCTAATGAAAAGTTTTACAAGCCTTGATTAATAAAGTAAACACATGCATTGTTCGAGTATACATAGATATTCAGGACCGAGATTTTAATGGGTGCGTTTTTTTTAATCACATAAGACCTTAGAATATTTAAAAACAATATAATATGCCTTTAAATTTTAGGGTTCCATAAGCTCCATTTTGTGCACCCAATAATACTCTACTTCTGAATATCATTATGTTATTTTATCTATGTTTTCAGACATATTCTGTTCTTTTTTAAAATAATCTGCAATCTTTCTTGAAAATTTGACTCGAAGGTGCACCTTACCTTAGATTTATGCGTCTGTTATTTTTGGTTTACGACCCTTAAGCATCCGACGTCCCCCTTCAAACAAGTGGGAGAAACATCCCTAATTTGAAATGTTTGCTTGAAAGGGCATATCACGTTCGGAATAGATATAAAAATATTTCAAGCATTGTTTGCACGGTAAATTGCCTCAAGGTTCATGTGGGATAGGGTCCCACATGTAAAGTATCATTTACAATGTGCTTACAATTCCACACTTGAGAAAGAATACGAGAGAGAATTGAGAGAACATAACCTAAAACTGAGAGTACAGATGACATTTTGGGTGTTGCAAAAAAACCTAATATTAGCATTTTTTCTCTTATTGTGTAAAAAGCATGCTTGTTGACATTTTTCCTAGCACAAAAAATATTTCATTGTAAATGTTACTTGACGATGAGATATTTGTTGCAGACAGGTCATCTCGAGGCTTGTCAATGTCCAAATTTCTATTTAAATTGATATATTGTCCATGGTATGGTTGCCTTTATTGATTATTTATGGCCACAGTTAGTGTCAGGTGTGGGGTGGCTATACAATTTTTTATATTAAAATATAGATAAAAACTCAAACTCAGTTTAAATCTTCAAAAAAAAATGTTACCTCTAAAAGAAAAAATCCAATTGGTCATATTTTTTGCGTGTGCGGTAAATATCTTGACAAAATAAATTAATGAACACCTTTCCAAAATAACAGGTGTTACGAAGTATTTTTTGTTAAACCTAATTTTTTAATTTTAACAAGTAGGTACATACATTTACTCAAAAGTTTGTTGAATAAAAGAAATAACGCTAGCAGCAATTTTATAAAATATTGAAAATTATATTTGTGCCGAACAGTGTTAGAAAAGTTTTACTAATTGTTTTAAATGACCATAGAATGCAGTTTGCAGCTTGGAAATTCCTGAAACTCCTCGAAAACACCACATCTATATAGTTTTAAGCAAAGGAACTTTCTGTTTAGTAGAATTATAGTAAAGCAGAACTATGCATTATTTGTTAAGTTTGTATTGCTGCTATAATTTATATAATTTTGCTGAGGTGTACATAGATTTGGATAGCGACGTACCAGCCTTTCAAGCTCGGCCTGATAGTATCATGCTTAATAAATTTACTTTAGCAGATGTTTACGAAACAATTGATAAAATTCCCAGTAAAATTAATTCTAGTCCTGATTCTATACCGAATGTATTTCTTAAAATGTGTATTTTTACTATATCAAAACCCATACAGATCATTTTTAATAAATCCATCGAGTCTGGAGTTTTTCCCACGGAATGGAAACATAGTTATATTATACCTATTCATAAATCTGGAACGGTTCACGATATAAAAAACTATAGAGGTGTTTGCAACCAAATTACTCTAGCAAAACTTTTTGATTTAATGGTATTTAAGCAATTAAGCTGGAGATGTAAGTCTGTAATTAATAATAACCAATTTGGGTTCAGCTCTAAAAAATCAACTACTCAAAATTTAGTCGAGTATAAATTGGCTTTGTTGGAGGCGTTGGAGAGGGGTAGTCAAGTAGATTCTATTTATACCGACTTCTCCAAGGCCTTCGACAGGGTCCAGTTTAATATCCTTCTTGCCAAATTAGACGCAATCGGATTTTCACAAGATTTAATTAAGTGGTTTGATAGCTTATTAAAAGGCAGATCTCAAAGCGTTAAGATAAATAATTTTATTTCTAAACCATTTATGGTGACATCAGGAGTGCCACAAGGCTCTCATTGCGCTCCCTTGCTGTTTATTTTATTCATCAATGATATTGTTGACGGAATTAAATTTTCAAAAGTTAGTTTATTTGCCGATGATTTAAAATTATATAAAGAAATCACAAAGTTAAGTGATGTAAATGAACTGCAGAGAGACATTGAGAGCATGTGGCAATGGTCTGTGGAAAACCAACTTTTTTTTAATATTTCCAAATGCTGTCAAATCTCATTTTTCAAAAAATCAAAAAAGATTGACAATAATTATGTACTAAATGGTACCAATTTAACTAAGTGCTCAGTTGTTAAAGACCTTGGTGTCTGGTTCGACGAGACTCTTACTTTCGTAGAACATATTTCTAAAATTAGTACAAAGGCACTTAGAGTGTTAGGGTTTGTTTCTACAAATAGTCGCAATTTTTCATTAAATACAACAAAGGCGCTTTACTGTACTCTAGTCAGGCCTAACTTGGAATATGCGACGACAGTATGGACTCCCTTTTATGAATGTCACGCCCTTACGGTGGAAAAGGTTCAGTACAAATTTTTAAGAATTGCTGCATATAAATCAAATATTCCCCTTGACAATAATTATCATAGACAAAATATGCTAGATCTTATAAATTTAAAAACTTTAAAATCGCGCAGAATAATTTTTGATTGCGGTTTTTTCTTTAAAATATTTGTGGGGATGGTCGAATGTAACCAAATTTTGAAACATATCAAACTAAATATACCGTCACGTTCGTTGCGTAATCACGAGTTATTTTTTGTTAAATACCATCCAACAAATTATGGATCACATTCACCACTCGACAGAACAATGAGATATTTCAATGAGTTTTTACAAAATGTTGATATTTTTAATATCACCTACTCTACATTGAAAATAAAATTATATAATAGTATCGAGTCTTTAGTATTTTAAGTTATTCTAAGTTACTGTTAAGCATTATATTTTATTTTTGTTATTAATTAATATTGATTTATTTTGTTATATTTTGTTATAAAAAGGGGTATCCCGTTTATTAATAAACTATTAAACTATTAAACTATAAGTTTTTTTTTAAATAATTTTAATTGCATCAAACTTTAAGCAGTTTTTTTTACTTACGAGCGTAAAATATGGAGCCTAATTTTTGTTTTCTTTTTATTGTAAGCTTAGTTTAAACATGCTTGATGTAATAAAGCTTATACCAAAAAGTCTTGGATTCAAATGATTTAACATTTTTAATGCAATTGCTGGGTATTTTAAATTTATTATCTAAAATATTCCCAATCAATAACTGCATAAAAAGAGAAAGAATCGAGCACCTACTCAGATACCTACCAGTTCAGACTTCAAAAACGCAGTGTTAACCAGCTAAAATAAATTTAATTCACTCAGTATAAAAAAATGTAATACGTAACGCAATTCTCAAGATCCATTTACAGATATTTGAATTACATAAATTAGTAAATCTTATTAGAATAGTTATTTTTTTTGTTAAATATTTGCATTTTTGCACTTAACAAAATTGTTGTGCATTTTTGCAATGTATATATTTTTTTAATCAAAAATTAATAAAATTGTTTATTATTTTAATTAAATAAATAAATATTTCGTGCACAAGTGCTAATCCGGCGCATTCGCCATTTTATTATTACCTTGTAATTTTATGTCTATTTTTCTTTATGATATTTTAACAACCTATTAATTAATAAAGTTTTTTTTTAATTGAAGCTTTGCTAGAATAAGCCGTGACGAAATTTAATAAGTAATTATTTTAAATCTTTTGATGTAGGTAATTTTTAAATTTAAAAACGTAAAGGTAGGTTGGTTACTGAGATAAAAAGTAAACAGTAAACTTTTCAATTTTAAGCTTTTGTAAAAAAAGTCAACCGACTCTTGATTGAAAACACAACACTACGACCTGCCATAACACCGAACGGGGAAAATATATCTGCTATACCTTCAAATGGGTTTATTTTGTTGGTGACACTTTAAGTCCTTTTTAATTAACAACTTTTCGATATTAACTGACGTTTATAATGAAACCTGCAGTAGAATAGAGAAAACATTTAGCAGATAAAATTGATTTTTTACCAATTTTGGTATTAACTATTAATATACCTGTGTACTATGTTTAGGTCTTTTATAAAAGGATTTTCAAAATAAATGAACAACAATTATTTGTTTTATACAAAAATGAATCTTTTTAAGCTCTGCAATAAAATTAACATGCTTAAAAAAAATATTTCTTTGTATTGTTAAACAAACATTATTGAAAATTAAGGTCCTTTAAAAAAGTCAAATAATAATTGGAAGTAAAAATTACTAGTTTTGCTAATTGGTTTTTTTTTTTGTTACAGTTAGACCAGAATCCGTGCGAATTCATGGAAATGATGGCGTTGCGCTGACAAACTCAAGTAGTTTTGGACCAAAAGATGAAGGAACTGATGTCGAAATTGTTTGTGAATCGATGGGAGGAAAACCAATACCAAAAGTTAGTTGGTATATTAACGGCACAACTGAACTTAAGCGTGGTAAGTCATAGATTTCTCAGTCATTGATTTTTATTAATTTGGGAAAAAGCTAGATGTTTAAAGAGTTTGTCCACCAAACAATTTAACGATGTAAGGTTTAATCTAATTAACAGAAATTTTTTTTGCACTCATATACCATAAACTACACTTTATCAGCAATTGCCAAGCAACCGAAACAATTATTTCCCGAACTAGTGCAGCAAACATAAACATTTCGAAATACTTAGAGTATGGTCGTATGGCTTGATTTTTAACCATGGTTATCGGTCAACTTTGTCTGTCATACATGTTCGTGTATTTCTTTCTCTCTTGTACCGGTAAAAAGGTTACCATTCAGACATGCTCTTACTTATGGCTGCCCTACACGCAGCTTCTTGTTAGCTTCTAGAAGCTAGCTTCTTCGCTGCTACTGGAGGATTCAAATGTTTAAGGTATGCGCGCGCATTTCAAGCTAGAAGAAATGAAACCGTGTTTGATTTCTTTTAGCTTCTTTTGTTTTAACAATGCGCGCACTAAAACATTTGAATCCTCCAGTAGCAGCGAAGAAGCTAGCTTCTAGAAGCTATCAAGAAGCTGCGTGTAGGGCAGCCATTACCCAACCTAGTGTCACTATCAATCACAGTGACAGCTTAAAGCTTAAAGCCACTTATAGCCACCTAACGCCGCCAAGTTCCACTTAACTTAACACGACTAAATTAATGCATTTAGAGATTGCCAATATTCGCTTAATTAACACAGTAAACGCCATCTATCGGTAAATCTTAAAATCGTATTATTTGGCGACATATGTGTCTGTTTTTCGGTTTTCTGTCTAATTTTAAAAATTTGGTCTAGTAGCCAATAGATGGCTCCAGTAGAGATGCCTACTTTATCCAGAATTATTTAAAATTTCTCGAAATTAAGAAACATAACGTATAAGTAAACGTAAAGTTAAGTTTATTCATCCTTTGTATAATTCATTTAATTTTGTTAATTCGCGATACGTTAATTCTAAGTGAAGTTAAGTTAATTCATCTATAAATGCTTAAAGTTTAAAAATTGCGGTATATTTTTGGATTTTTTTATTATTTTTAAAAGTAGGATATTTGTTCAAAAAATATAATACACAATGCGGAAACACTTTCTTGCTGATCTATAATTGTGTAAAATACTATTAAAAGACAAAAAAAAAAGTTCTTTGCTATAAAACGTTTACCTGACAAGGATAAAAAAATTTATTAATTAAAATCCTAAATTTTCGAAGGAACAGTGAACAGTTAAATTATAGGTTTGTAAATAAAGTGTACATAATACTACTGTTCTATTCAAGGAACAATTATCACGTCAGAATTTTGAAGTCTCATTGTTTGTTAGAAACCCAATTTGGACTAATAGTCAATAACGCTGCAGAAATTAGCTCTAATTGCTACAATTTCAAGCTTATTTCAAGCAGACGTGGAAAACAAATCCCCGGTAATTTTGTTCTTTCATTATTTCCAATGTTTCAAGTGGTTGAAAATTGTTTTCTGATGATTGCTTACTGCTTTATTACCCTCGTTATGACATGGTTTAATAGAATATTTCCCAAGGTTATTATTATTTGTTACAATCCAATTGCTTAACTAGGTTTTCTTGGAAGATTGTTTTCTGAATCAAATGTTGTTAAAGCAGCGGGAGTAGGAATAATAAAAAACAATTCTTTAAAATGATGACGTTTCGATATAAATGTGATGTCTTTTTCAGGATACTAAGGTGCCGTTCATCCTTGTTATACAGGTTGTCCAAAAAATGGCGCATAAACGCGATGGTGCGCTCTTGGGGCATTCTCAGAGATCCCTAGAAAATTGTCAAAAAAAAATCATCTTTTATATGCATTGAGGAGAATGCGAACAAAGTTGCATAAATTTGGCAACACAGTCTAGGAAAATACATCTAAAAATCCCATCTATGAGTCTTGATCATACACTTTTGTATTAGATTTTATGGACGTTGTTGTCAGCTTCATTTTATGAAAGTTTTCTAAAATCAAATTGATCATAAAAATTTAATTCGACCATTTTAAAAATAATTAAATGATAGAATGGTTTAAGATAGATTGTAGCTTTGTATTAAACCATTTTAACCGTTAATATGTGCTGTTATATTCGAGATATAAGCGTTTAAAATTTCGCACTTTCAGGCAACATATCTCCGAGGGTATATACAGGGTGTCCGCGATCATTGTGCTTTTTTTTTTAATGGGAGATAGCTGGGAAAAATCCAACACATTTGGTGAAAACAGTTTTTTGAAAAAGTGCCCTTCTTCGGAAATAACGGTCTCCAACATGTAGACTAAAAACCCTTAATCGTAAATATTTACCAAACGATTTCACCAACCATCATGAAAGTTGTACTATCAATAAAGGTAATAAAAAGGGTCATTTTAAACCCATTTCGAAATTTGAGGCCCCCTTTAAAATGGGTTAAACACTAGTAGTGTTGATAAAAACTGCATGTAATTTCTTTACCTTTAAGAATTTTGTAATTTTATGTATTTTTTTAAATACCCCAATTTAAGTAAAAACATTTTTACCACTTGAAATTTCTGAGAAACTGTACCGTTTATGAATAAACTACCAAAAACACCTTTGATGTACCCCATATTTTGCGTTGATTTGACAAAAAACTTACTTCCATGTAGTGACAGTGGTAAGTGACATACAAATTTCAAAAGAAAGTCTAGTCTTATGCAAAAATATGAGGTACACAGGTAAAAGGTACACTTTCTCAGAAATTTCAAGTGGTAAAAAAGTAGTTACTTGAATTGGGGTATTTAAAAAAATACATAAAATTACAAAATTCTCAAAGGTAAAGAAATTACATGCAGTTTTTATTAACACTACTAGTGTTTAACCCATTTTAAAGGAGGCGCCAAATTTTAAAATTGGTTTAAAATGACCCTTTTTATTACCTTTATTGATAGTACAATTTTCATGATGGTTGGTGAAATCGTTTGGTAAATATTTACGATTAAGGGTTTTTAGTCTACATGTTTGAAGGCCGTTATTTCCGAAGGGGGCACTTTTTTAAAAAACTGTTTTTACCAAATGTTTTGGATTTTTCCCAGCTATCTCCCATTAAAAAAAAGCACATTGATCGCGGACACCCTGTATACCCTCGGGGATATGCCCCAACAACGTTTCATCACGTTTATGCGCCATTTTTTGGACACTGTTTTTTATTGTACTTGTATTGTTTCATACCAGTGCACAGTGCCCTGAAGAAGATATTAAATAGTCAAAATCATCAAGGCACTCTAGTAAACACTATACTAAACTTAAATAATTTAAAGGTGGCTCATAAAATCTAAATTCCATGTACACGTTACCGATAGTACTTACCATACAGGTGGTGCGCCAATTTTTCGACAATCGGTATAATAGCTACTTTAAAAATGTCAAGTTTTAATACTCAAACCAATAAATCACAATAAAATGGCAAAAGGTACAGTTTCGATCATAACATTTACCGCAAATACTAAACGCCATAATAAAATCGCCTGCTTTCTTATCTACAACCAGAAAATTAAAACGGCAGTAAGAAAAATCGTAAAGCAAACTTTTATACCTCATAATAAAATGTTCACCCCTATTTGGAAGTTTTGTTATACGTAACTACGAACCTAAAAACTACTTTACTGTTGTGTCGTGTTTTAATTATTTTTATAACATGATACTGATGCATTTATTTAGAGGTACTAAAAGGAAATATTTCCAGTCATAAAACACTAGGTTAGCAGGAAACTTGTATAAATATTCAACATTTAAATAGACCCGATTAAGTCATGCGTCGCAGTTCACAGAAGTGGATTTAAATACTGTCTAAAATTTTTTTAGGTAACCAACATTACGGACCAAAGAAAATGGTTCTTATTCTATGTTTATAATGTTGGCGTTTTTTAAACATTATTTAAGGATAAATAAGAGTTTTTTTGGTACCTTAATATATTATTTACGATATTTCAAGTTAAATTTACCCGAGAATTTACCGTAATAATAAAAAAATCACTGATTAGTTTGTTATGATGACCCACCAAGATGTCAGCTTTAGAAAGCAACCATATATCAAGGGGTATGGCTTGTTAACAGAAAAAATTGTTAACTCTTCAATGGTTCTTACCAAATTTCTTGATATAATATGGTTACTTCAAGCAATATGCGATTAAAATTCATATCTTGAAGGGTTGGCAACATAAGCAAACAAAATGTAATTTTTGTGAGTTTTAAGGGCGATTTATAGAACGTTACTTTCACTTTACTTCGGCGTTACTTCACTTCCGCGTAACTTAACAAATTTGTTTAATTCAACTCGCGACTTCTGACTATTTACACCTGGTCGGTAATTACGGAATATCGCTTCGTACGAAACCTACATAAGAAGACCAACAGGTTTCGTACAAAGCGATATTCCGTAATCACCACCCTTGACAATAAGGGTGAATATCTCATTTTTGCAAATTATGCGCATGATCGGCCAAGCTCGGCTTTCGACTTAGCTAAATGAATCAGCAAAGTAGCGCTAAAGTGAAGTATAAATTTGCTAATACATTCCCATGTATTTTATTTAATTTTCTGTAAAGTTACGCCGAAGTAAAGTGAAAGTAACGTTCTATAAATCGCCCTTTACAATAAACTAAACTTAAAATATCGAATTTAAGACATTATAGCACATTTTTATACTAAGGGTTCCCTAAGAATGTCTTTTATTTTCATTAAATATTGTTTTAACAAAATGATTAAATCTGACAGAATCAAAATTCTACTTCACAGACAGTTTTTTAATGTGGATCTGTGATTTGTGATCTGTGACGTAGGCTTGACCGGGTCCATTCTCCTTTAAATAAAAAAGCATGCATCATACAGGTTTGCATCATCTAAGGGACATCCTGTATTGTCACAATAAAAACATAATATAAATAAAAAAATAATAAGCAAACATTTTGTCGCTATTTGCAACAAAAATTCGCCGAAGGAGTTGAACCGGTAATTGAATTCCGAATATAGAATCCAAAGGCATGCTTCGCTGTGTAACGCAATAGATGCACCTGAATGGATTTCATACCGTGTATTTGGCTAAACTAAGGAGACTGACTCAATTTCCTGAAGGATCCAAAGCAACGCTTGAGCATATCTACCGACCTACGAAACTATCTTGGCAGAACTGAAGCTGCTCCTAAAGATAAAGCGGACGTCCTTATTTAGAGCTCAACATGTTTAGTGTGTTCCACAATCTGCGGAGAAGATTGCGAAACACTTTAGTTACGCTTTACGGCTACTTGACATAATTCAATATTACGCTGACTTTGACATGATAAAAGAACTCAATTCAAATTAAGACTGTCCTTTTTATTAGGTAATGTACCGAATGTACGATGTCCGCAAAAAGAATTAATCTATACGAATGAGATTTTAAATGACTGGATGAAACATTCATTCATTGTCCTTTTGAAGTACCATGAAAGTTTATCTTGCGACGATTTTCAATAGGTCAATAATTAAGTTTTTCTTAAAGTACCTAAAAATGACATTTAAGAATTTTGTAATTATGATTATTTTTTTGAAAAAAAAACATCACTTTATATGGCGAACATAAAGTAGCACTTTTCTGAACTGTATCATAGAGTTTTTATTTTCACTGCCGGCGACAGTACAAGTAACTTTTACTGACGCTACTTTCTTAAAACGTCAAATAAACATCACTTTAATGACGTTTATTTTAAAATAAATAAAAGTCAACTAAAATAAGTAAATTAAGTTTATTATAAAACCATTGTATTTAGAAGTTTTAAGAAAAAGTATCGTTTACTACACAGAGTTAAAGGTCCTTTGTGTGCCTCGGCAAAATTGTCTGTCTCGCTTCGCTCACCAGACAAAGCATCACTTTAACTTTTAGTATTAAAATCTACTATTAGTAAAAAAAAAAGTTGTAACAAGCAGTTTTTATTGTAAAGAAGGTAATTTAATTACCGAATTTGATGTATGCACAGTAATGAGTTTATGAGACAAAAGCATACCTTGCACTAACAAGATTCAGTGAAGATTCCCGTATAATCAATTCGATGTGAAACGTTCATCATAATTTTCCAGAATTAAGCACACATTAAGTTTACGATTTTATACTTGACTGCGTTAATCATTATAAGCGTGTATTCTGAGACGCACGTTGGGCGCCAATTTAGGATTATTTTGGAATAATATCAACGCGAGAATGCAATTGCTTCTTCTATTATAAGATAGGGTGGAAAGACAACTGTGCAAAGACTCAAATCCGAATGGAACAACTTAAATTCAATTATCTTTAAGATATAATTTTTACTGATTTGTAAAACATTACCAAAATGATTACTTGAAAACTTTTATGATTAGAAGGATAAAAAACTTTGCTTTTGTCATGATTCAACGGAAATTTTACCCTTTTTGTGGAAGGTATTAAATTGCAGCTTGAAAAATGGCAAGAACCCACAAAACTAGTAATAAACTTGAAAGAAACATAATATCGAGTTGGTGAAAGACAAAAAGTGGGTCTTGAATGCAACCTCATTTATATCGGACACTGAAATTGTGCGATAAAAACGGGATAAATTGCTAAATCGAAGGAGGATATCGGATAAAAAAATAAGAGCTGCATACGTGAGCTGAATACATATCTCGGCAATAAAAGTGGCTCTAGATTGGAATTCTTGATGAATTGGATTTGAATATTGGTTTTGGAACAGACACTATTGTCCATAAAGTTTCATTGAAAAAGACTTGGCTAAATCTTGGAAATATATTCGACCACTTCTGAGGCTTTGTTTTTAATCAAAGGGCAGAAATTTACTCTTAAATTTCTAATTCTTCCAAATTTTATATTACTCTTCGTAGATAAAGTCGAAAACAAAGAGTATATTGTGATTGTTTCATTATACAGGGTTTCCTCGTATAGTTTGATTTTTTTGGGCAAGTGGTTGAAAAAAATTTACTTTTATTAAATAACAACGCAACAGAAATTTTTAAAATTTCATGGAAATATTTTCCATTAGTCCAACTTACCCAGATTCATTTCTATTTCTCTTTATTACTTCTCAATTGACGTTCTTAATTGTTTTTTAAATTTAATTAGCAAAGTTTGAAAAATATGAAGCATTAAATTGGAATTAGACGAAACAAAAGAGTGATTAATCAGTTTATGTTTCTAGATTATCTTTCACCCCTTTTTCTTCTGGAGGGCTTCCAAGAAACGATGTTATCAAGTTGGCTGAATGTAGGCCACTTGATTCTTTCTAAGTAGCTCCTGATAAAGTGCATAGATTTTAGAAGAGCGTCTTGAAAAATCGTGATTTAATTCATCCGAAAAAATTACGCATCTTAATAAATACACAGTTAACTTTTTTAAGAGAATAATTGGGATTGTTATAAAAAACGAGTTACGTTGTCATATGCTTGGAACGACTTCGTCACATTTTCGTAGTCAAACTTTAATAATTCTTTATCGCGTCTGAGCCACATTATAATAAAACCATCTTCTGGATAGAAATGCTGAAATATGCAATAATTTTATAGCTAAAATTATATCCTGATGAATTCTTGATCATAAAACTGAAGATGAGCTTTTAATGGCAGGATTTGGGTAAGTTTCTTTCCCACAAGGCAGACAGACAAGCCCAGTCATTATGGTTTTAAATTTTATGACAATTTATTAATGGTTGCTTTCACATATACCACCGTTTAACTGCTACTTTACGGCTTAACTCACATAGCGTACTTGCGTTTATATTAAACCATTAAATTCAGTTTAAATACCAGAACTAAAGCGACTTCGCGTTGATTTCCACCAGCTTTAAAGTTAAACTATTTGATATTTCCTTTTTTCGAGCAATATGTATACATATTTTCCAAAAGTATGTATCTTATTCTTGATGCTATACTCTTCGTTAGTACAAAGTACTAAAAAAACGTATCTTATATAGTTTTAGAAAGAAAAAATAGCAGCCTATGAAATTTAAAGAATGCATGCGGCTAAAACAGAGCGAAACAAGATACATTTCGAGTTGTACAAATTTCCTATACACCATATTAGTGATGACGATATATAATAAGAAGCCAACAAAGACAAAATCGCATCCTAGTTTCCATAGTTTTGGAGTTTTGACAACTACGTGTCAAAAAAGTAATTGTCGAAGTAATTGTTAAAACTTCAGAAACATGGAAACTTCGATGCGATTTTGTCTTTGTTGGCTTCAGTGACGACACACTAATATGGTGTATTAGCCTAATTTTGCAGACCTAGTTTTATCCCAAATTAAATTTCAGATATCAGATAAATGCATGTCAAGTTTTAAATTTAGGAAAGCATAATGGTGCCCCTGAAAATATTTTAGGTTAACAAAATCTATTTATCGTTCTAGAACATTAATAGCAGTGTATCTTCCAAATTTTATGCCTTTTTGCAAATGGGAACATCACAAAACAAAATCTCTTAAATAATCTTGTTTTAGACTGAATGCTTATGCTTATTTTTTATAACCAATTTAGGTATCATTCAAACTTATAAAGTATGATCCAAAGAACAAAGGTATTAATTTTTGTGACAATCCAATCAACAGCGAATGTGTTAAAAAATAAATTACAATAAATGGGGTGCAAGGGGGTGCAAGTGGGCTCAGACAAATATTTCGATATGGCTCATTGAGTAGATCACAAGAGTTTGTCCTTAAAAGCTCATGTTCCAAGTTATAAGGTTTAATGGAACCTGTTACCCTTTAAATGCGCCTTAAAGAAAGTGTAGTAGTAGACCCTAGGGGGGCCCATGAGAACATTTGAAAATAGTGCGAAGTGGTGACTAGACCTTCTTAGAAACCCAAATGTGAAGTTTTATGATAAAATGTTAAAACACAACGGCATAAAAAAATAAAGTAACTGTGCAAAAAGAAGAGGGCACAGCGGGTTTCTATCAAAATGTCTCATCGAGCCAATTTATTTTAAAGGCCTTAAAGAGTAACTTGTGAATTTCAGATCGTAAGCACATTTTTCAGATACAGGTCTATTTTTTTCCTTAACGACTGAGCTTATTTTCATTTTTGTACATAGGAAAACTTATACCTATTTTGACTGGTAATTTTTATTCATAATATATATGTGCAACTACTTTTTGTAAGTCCAAGATTGTAGGAAAAAAATGTATAAAACATGAGTGTATGGAAAAGAAAATGTAATCTTATTACAACGCGATGTATTTGTAGAGGGTGTAACACCCTCCGAAGGCTTAACGATACCAGATAAACTAACGATCATTTGGTAGTGATTCGAAATGAACCATAGGAGCTACACATCTCCCTAATGCATTAGAAAAAGCTCCATTTGGTCTCGGTAATCTGCCTTTCACAAAAGAAATCTCCGCATAATCCATAAGAAAGCAATTTTGCCAAAGCATATAAATAAAATCAAAACGAGTCACTGCCTTAATTTTTCATTAAAATTAATTATGTTAGGTATAAAAATTCCGACTTTTAATAACAAACTTTCAGATGCTAATAATCATGGTTAAGAAAGCAATTTGCACGAGCCGGCAAGGATATTTTTAATTGTAATTCTACTACTTTGTCCATTTTTCACTAGAAATTGCTACTTAAAACGTCAAAAATTTTCTTCATTTAACTTTTCGCCAAGTTTTTTCTACGGCCCGCCACCCAAGTGTGTAAAACTCATTAATGTTTTTCGTTCAGTCGTTTTGAGAAGTCAGCAATGTTCACTCTTCTAGTAGTTATAATAAATTTGGGTTGGTATAACTGAATTGGTGCGGTTTGGGCGGACTTGAAGGGGGCTAGAGGGCGGCACCTTCGCTATAAATTTCCTAATACGTGTAAGATTAAACCACAAATCGCTGTTGTTTTACGGCTAATTCATTATATTGATCAGATGCAGCAGCAGCAGCGAGCGACCGAGCTTCGCTTTTATATCTTGCAATCGACACCGCAAGATCCTAACTGGAGCGTCTGCTGCAGGCATTTTCTTTTATGCCGCCACCAACCTAGTCTTAACTACATTGTTTGGTATGCAACAAAATACGGCTATTCCTAGTCGTTTTATAGGGTCCCCGAAAATAACAGCCTACGATAAGGTTGCATTAATTGAACAACCACCTAAATTGGTCCAGTGCTATGAAACATAACTAACGCCATCTATTGATCCATACGTCATCTATCCTCCATGCGCATTATGCATTAGCACATTAACAGCAAGTGTGGTACCTCCAACGTGTGGTTAGTAATCATTGTCAAATTTATAAAAATCACGTCAAAGATAGAATATTTGTATAACTTACTGTATCCCTCACATACTTAAAAGTTAAGGGTTTAACTTATCCTAATCTAATTAATAGTTTTATATCTTTCTCTTTAACACTTCAAAGAGGATAAGTTTTATTGTACACAAACTATATGGTTTTTTAAACAAATTCGCTTAAATTGGACCAACATTTAACACGAATGTCGAATATTTCAAACCAAATCCAAGTTGACATATTCTAAAGGACCATCAATAAGCGTTTAAATACAGAACTTTAGCAATTTAAAATGCCAAAAAATAGTGCTTCTAAATCGCCAAAATTCTGTATTTAAACGCTTATTGATGGACCTTTAGAATATGTCAACTTGTGCTTTATTTATGTTGCTGGTAAGTACAATTTTTTATTAAAATTAACATACAGAATTTTAAAAATCTTAGATTCCACAATATTATACAGAATTTTGGCAATTTAGAAGCACTATTTTTTTGCATTTTAAATTGCCAAAATTCTGTATTTAAACGCTTATTGATGGATCTTCAGAATAATGTCAACTTGTGCTTTGTTTATTTAATATGTTGCTGGTAAGCACAATTTTTATTTAAAATTAGCTCTTATAAACCTACTGAGCAATGACCAGAAAGTGCTGTTTTTTGTTGATTTTAGGCAACCAACATTATATAACCACAATTTCTATGCTTCGCGACATTTTTCGTTAACTAACATATTACTTTTCTGCAACTTCTTTTAGTTCTTTATTTAAGGGTTTAATAGCCGGTTCGGTTAAGGAGATCAGACTTGTAATAATTTTTTAATTTCCCAAAATAATGTATTTTTTTTTTACTGAGACTATTAACATTTATTTTGTATCACAGGAAAATCCATATATTTCGTATAAAGTACTGTTTTAGAGTTTAAGAGAGGCCCTTATTGATTAGAAATAAATTAAAACAGAAAAGGCAACCTTACATACCCTATGTAGAGTAGGCAATAATAATTTACAACTCTGGCAGTAGTAAAAGAGTAGGTATTTCGTAGGTTAGGTATTATTGTGGCTGAGGAAATTGGCAGGCGGATATAAAAGCTAATTGTAAATACGCCACTTGGAACACTTACCCTGATTATTTTTATGACAATACTGCCCATTTGCATACGGATAAATTAAGCTGAAACGAAGATTGTAAAAACCCCTACATCGACACAGACTTTATACGCTTCTGTAAAGATCGGGGTTTAAATAAGTAATTAAAGTAGATAAGAATTTAAGACCTATTGTTGTTTTAAAATAATTGGTTATTATTTGAAATGGACCATTTGAATAAATACTGGTTGGGTTAGGAGGTGTCCAATATTAAGCACTTCCAACTTTAGGTTTCAAAGTTTCTGGTCAAGCCAATGTTTTAAAAGGCAATCCATTAGGTATGGAACATTTGCATTCACTTAAGAAATAAAGCCACTTTTCTTTTAGGGTGTAGGTACTTGATTTTATTTTTACTCCCAGACATAAAAAAAAACATGAATTGTGTTTGAAAATTTTTCAAGTCTAGTCTATTGTATGTATCAGGCATTTTTACGATGCTTTTTACTGCATCTATAAAATCCAGTGGCACGCATTTAACGATTTAAACACCAGTTAAAAATTTTATTTTCGGGATTTAGTGTAGCGCGATTAATTTATAGAATGAAACCATTGTAAGTTATTGTTTTTTATTAAAGCCTATACATTGTGTTCATAAAAATTATCATTGCGTAATTCTGTTTTCTTCATAGTAATGGAAAATAGTATTTTTCGTATCAAGAACAATAAACGAGTCTATATACGCAAGTTTTAACAAAACAAGTGTATAAAGACGTTTATAATACGTGTTACGAACAATACTTCTTCTACGACCCCAAAATCAAACAATATCGGACTTTTTAATTGAAAAAAATGTTGATTTAAAGAAAAGTTAGGTTAGAAAAAACATTCTAGAAGTAGAAATGAAGATACATGTTGTAATATGCAATAAACGGTTATGTTATAAAATTATAAAATTATAAAAATACTCCAAAAACAACTCACGGTTTTAGCTTCAACGCGTTTTTTAGCGGACTTGTTGACACCCATAAAAACTAACACTAACAAAATTTGTAATAGCTTTAGTTTTTAAAAAATGTATACATTATACTTAATATTTCACTGTAACTTTAATTAGAATTAACTTTTATCAAAAGAACACACCAAATTATACGGTTTTGAGAACTAAAATAAATACAAAAATGTCATCTGTCATTTTCTGAGACGCTAACTTCGACCCGTGGGTAAAGAGCTTGTTGCAACTTCACCACGTGGGTAAAGTGCTATTTTACCCACGGCTTGCAAGACATAGCTAAAGGATTGTTTTATGTTTAATCAAGTCTTGCGGTAAGTGGCACTTTAAAGGTGGAAGTTGAAAAAAATATATATACATTATAGTGCTTTCAGAAATGGAAACAATTTTCCAAACTTTAAGTTGTTGGCAACATTATGTCTGAAGGACTTAAGGAATCGATGGAAAAGAAATCCTACTATAAAAAACCGATAATTAAACCGACGGCACTCGTTCTAAATTGAAACGCTTTGTGTAATAATGAGAATCAAATACTGATAAAAAATTTACGGTGGATAGGACTAACAAAGGCAAAAGTGTTGTTTTAACGAATACAAAATTGGTTAGAACCGAAGGAATTTAATAAATCAGGCACTTCTTGGTGTTAGCTGCAGCAAAACCTCGACGCTTTGCAATTAAAGTTTTCGCAAAGAAATTCGATTTAAAACCGTGTCGTTATCCACAAATTTCCTTAATTACTGTAGATAACAGGCTAGACTTAAACGCTATCGGCTAAAAACCTAAACAAGGATCTTACCGTAGACTTTATATTCATGGACGCATTGGTCATTACGAAATGAAGTTTTTAATTTTCAATTTTAGATAGGTGAAATAAAATGGTGAAATCTAAGATTCACTGTAGACCCTAGGCGGGACGCCTTTATTTTAGTTATAAAAGAAGTCCTTCTTTATTTCTTAAAGGTATGCACCTACCAAACCTGAAGTGATTGACAGCTGTTTCGCCCTATTGGGGCTCATCAGAATCACGTACTAGGGATAGTCGATGCATAACTTTAAGAAACTAAGATACTTGTGTATTTTAACAAATATCGAAAGAAGGACTTGGAGATGTTACCGCCATCTGCCGAAGCAGAAGTGACTCACACAAAGGTAGGTGAAAATAATACATACAGCAGTGCCTATTCTGTATTACAAATGTTAAATTTTAAACTAAGGTTAATTTTTAAATGGAAATTACTACTGCCTAGTTCATAAAGTCTCATTTAAGAGTCATTTAAAGTAAGAATCACTTAAAGTAAGAATTACTTAAAGTAAGAAATTAAGTCAGGTGATTGGTCCATTTGGGTATGTCAAGAGATTTTTTTTTAAAACACTAAATTTCCCTGTCTTTAGCGAAAAAAAATCAGTGAGTTCGTAAGCATTGTTTTAGATTTTTTTAAAACCAAGTGGACATAAAGCTAAAAAATGTCAGACATTTCAAGTTGAATGCAAGCAAAACTGGATGGTGATATATCAGTTTGCTCAAGCTCATGTAGTAGGTTAGAAACGGATACCTACCTATTGAATGTTCGCCTCTAATGAAATGGACACTCGTCCCTTTCGGCCTAAGGGTAAAGCCGCTTCCTAATACTTTGGTGTTGTTGGTCCTTCAAAGATAACACTTTATAAAGGCTCTTTTTTTCGATCCGACGATTCTGTGTACTTTATTTTTATTGAAATACTTTTTTAAGTTAAGTATATGGAATTTAACCCTGCTAAAAAGAAAATCTGGGTCATTTTATAGGTATTTTTCGTAAAACCAAAAGAGAAATTTGTTTATTTCGTAATAACTGTAGCGATATAAATAATAATTTTCGCACATCGTTCGTTAAAGACATTCATAAACGCACTCCAAATCGTTGATTAATGACCCCTATTAATGCATGGATACCATACCCATAGTAACGCTCTTTTATGTTTAAAATTACAATCTATGTTTCTACATTACAAATGTAAAAGTAGCTTTAATTACGGTTCAAGCAACAAAAACCAAAAGAAATTAAATGGTTACAGGTGGAAAGAATAAGAAGCAGATCCTTTTACCACATTTTAAGGAAATAACATTCATTTTCTATTCACATTTAATAAAAGTTCGGTGACAGTTCTTTTTCTTCTTCTTCAACTTTAATAAATTTAAATGGCCGACGCATTGTTTCTGTTAGTTGGTGAAATAACTGTTTTATTTTATAATTTATTAAATAATTATCTACGATGTGCGAAAAAGCATTGTAACCAGTTCGTATGTTAAAAGGCGAATAATAAACTCACCTATTAACAAGCTCGCTGATCGCTCGCTTGTTAAATCCGCTTGTTTATTATTCGCCTTTATTAACACACTTACTGGTTAAATAACTATTGATGAATGTTACTACCAACGCATACGGTACAAAATAATCTTAAAAATGAAGAAATCATTCACAGTCCTAGATTTTCCGGCCAATAAATTGAACCTCAAATTTATAGCTCAATTTACGTGGTAATATAAAAAACTGTCGAACAAAACCATGGATGGATCATCACTGATCTGCGGGCGTAATAATACGTTGGATTGAATTATTGATGTCCCTTATACGTATAAGATAGAGATAATGAATCTATTTTACATAGAAGCTCTGAGAATGACATTTAAAGGATAACGTGAAATTTAAATTTTTGCTCTTCTATCATTTTTTTTCTTATTTACTTCTGGTGAAATTATTTCTTATCTGTAACATTAAGAAAAATAATGGCCTCCCTTGATATTTTTTTAAAAGGATTATAATAATTATAATTTTATTTTAAAAACGCCACACCTAACAGCATTTGTTACGATTGATCCTACAAGCAAACTAGTACAGTCAATCCGTATGTGGACATCGACAAAATTCCTGGTAGGGCCGCCTTTTTTATATGATGTAACTGGATGTTCAAAGAGTAAAACCCCAAATTGGCGTATATCTACCTATTTCAGAAACGGAGTTATGGCCCCCAAAAGGGCCCCCTTCAATTCATCACGGTGGAACTGCATCAAATTTTGCAAATCAAATCAAATAAGGTTTTAAAAAGATTTTTATAAAAGAAAAATCTCTAAAAAAATTCCTTCACCCCCTAAATAGCCCCCAAAGAGAAATAACCAATCACGTTGGATTTACACCAAATTTTGCAGATAGATGTAAAATGAGATGCTAAAAAATATTTATCAATAACTTTTTTTGAAAAAAAAATTCTATGTCCAAGGTGGGTATAGAATAGAAGCCCCCTTTGTTTATTGGGTGAAGGAATTATTTTTTGAAAAAAAGTTATAAGGAAATATTTTTAAGCATCTTATTATGCATCTTTCTGCAAAATTTGGTGTAAATCCAACGTGATTGGTTATTACTCTTTGGGGGCTATTTAGGGGGTGAAGGAATTTTTTTAGAGATTTTTTGTTTATCAAAATTTATTTAAAAGCTCATTTGACATCTATTTCCAAAAAAATGGTGCAGGTCCACCGTGATGAATTTAAGGGGGCCCTTTAGGGGGCCATAACTCCGTTTCTGTAATAGGTAGATATACGCCAATTTGGGATTTTACTCTTTGGACATCCAGTTACATCATATAAAAAAGGCGGTCCTACCAGGAATTTTGTCGATGTACCCCCCTTATTTAGGACAGATTGACTGTAGTAAACATATATTTTTTTATTTTCATTTTTCATCAAATTCGTGCTGACGGAATAAATAAAAATTTAATTTATTCGTCTCAACAAAGTATTTAAAAAATAATTTCGCTCTTGGCAACAACGATGTATTTAATGAAATACCAAGGTACTATTATGCCAAACAATTACCTTCATTCTTCAGTTCTTCAAGCTTCTGTTTGTCATCAAGTTAGACATTATTAAAGCAGCAAAATGGGCGGATATGCCTCACCGAGAGGTAGCAACTGTAATCTCCAGCTCTGTTAAAAGAAATCCAATCCAATCCAAACTAGGAGTTATAACACTTATAAGAGGCAAAAGTTTTCCACTTCGCAAATCAGTGCTTAGTGCTACTTAAAAAAATGCATACGCCTTAAGAAAATTGCCATTGTCAAACTGTTTTAAACCCAAAGTATTTTACTACTTGCTAGTTTGTTATGGTCTAAATTGTTCTATTTGGCCTTCACCTAAAAGCTTTAATTTTAAAATATTTTGGGAAACAAACTAAAAAACCGAGGGGCAAATTGTGTACACTAATTCACAAATTCTATAATTTGAACAAATTCTTTACAAATTCTCAACAAATTCTTAAAAAATTGAATTGCCCCTCATAAAAAACTAAATTGGTTCATTGAGACTAACTAGGGTTTTAAATTCACAGATCTTCTAATTTGTGCTCCTAGAAGCTCGTATAAGTCATCTCCGTTGAGCACCCGCCAATTCTACTAAATATCACATCTAGATCTGGGCCCCATCGTAAATATACTAAAACTAAATGCAGTTTTGAAAACTACAAAAATAGGGCTACAAACACATTATGGTTTCATTTCAATCGGTTATTTCTTTGTGTCGAAAATCATTATACTATTTTGTGTTTTTTTACTACGGCTCTACGGATACATTTTTTAGTTTATATACATTACGTGGTCTATGCCAAACCATAATACGTTAATTTACCATGGTTTTTTTAAACTTGTAAATGATTAAAATTGCAACTTATGTTTTTTCCTAATAGAGATGTACTCGTTCAAGATTTCAATGTAAAATGAAAAACTCCAAAAGTACTATTTTACCATATTTATATTATTTCTTGCACTCAGTACCACTTCTGTGTACCACAAACATTACCGTAAATATTTATAATCATAGCTATTGATGTATTACTCCGTATTTTTACATATTTTGTTAAAATTTCGAAAATAACTGACATTCATGGAGATAACTTTTACGAACTTTTGAGTGCACAGAACATCCCATTTATGAATTTGAATCTATAGTCCTAAAAGAACCATTACACTTTTCATGCGTAATCCCTGCGAAGAGTAAATTAAACCTACCACACAATGACATCCTTAGGCCGTAACAAAAAAAATAATAAAATCTTCTACCACCGCCGCCCTAAGGCGTTGCGGTGTTTTTGCCAAGTGACATCTAAGCTTGCGGTTTATTGTTAGCTTTAGGCAAGGGGCTAACCATCCCTAATTATAATGTACTATCGTGGACATGGAATTTAAAACGATCAACTTTTGCATTTTAAATATGGTCAAAATAAAACATCTTAAGTTATATGCGAAGTGGACATTAACAGGAAACACTTCTCTGATGTCTTACGAAGATCAGAGCCTTATTGTTATCCTAAAACAAAATTATTTAAAAAAGGAAATATCTTCTTACTATTTTTCTCGCCAGCAGCACATTTTTCATAATTTATTTTAATAAAATACATTTAACGCATTTGTTGTCAAAATAACATTCGAAAACTGACATAAAAAACCCCATTCACAATAGAGTAAAATTCCATTAAATCAAAGGTGACTAATAAAAAAATAATTAAATTCCATGTCCACGATAGCACAATCTGCTAAAAAGTCATTCAGTAGAATCATACAGTTTTAAGTAAAAGGTACCTGAAAGAAAAGCGTTTAAATATTTACTTAGCAACCACGAGTTGTTTTTAGTTACAATTTGTTTATCAGGTGCAAATTTAAAATGTTTGCGACACAACAAAACATATGTTTTTGACATAAGAAAACTAAGGTTATGTTTAACGTATAAAAGGCTCAGTTTAGGCTCAGATCCATCTTCTCAACTCTTATATTAAGCGGTTTTGGTGGTCGAAATGATTTACCCCTTGATTTTACGCGTATTTCCCGGTTCTTTACACATTCTGACCAGCCTTCTGTGATACTGAAAAGCTAGACTCGAGGCTCTTACTTTATAGCAATTGTTCTTATTTGGATGAAGTCTCGTTTGTGAGCTTTAGAGACGTTGCGCCGCCCGCTGACTCGCGCTAGGCGTTCTAAATTAGTATTTCTCCTAATCCTAACCATTATATTCCCACAATATGCTTTCATTACATTTAGTTTGCCATTTTAAATTTGCTGAAGCGGCTGCAAATTGCCACATTATTTGCATTAACATGATTAGGTACTTTTGGAAATTATTTCGGTTGTTTTGGATTGGGATAACGATACTAGTAGCCAAGTGAATGGTAAAAAAATGAAATTCGTTTTAAGTATTTTTAATGAATAAGGACTCTTCTAAAAAACTAAAACATTATAAGAAATATGGATTTTACTTTTTGACTTAGGCTTCTCTAAAAAGATTTCTAGGTATTCCTAAACGGCGATTTTGGCAAGAAATAAAAGTTTTGGCCATAGCAATAGTTGGTTTTATATTTGACTTTATTGCTCAGTTTATAAATCACTTCTTCTGGGTTACTGTTTATCTATAATCTTTTATTTTAAAAGACAAATTTGTACAAATCCTACCTACTTGTTCATACAAAGAACTTTAACTTAGTCAATTAGTATTGTTTACCTGAACTATTTTATCTTATAATTTTAACCATAGATGATATAACCCAAAGAGAATTCATAGATAAGATATACGACATATAAGGGGCTTTTCTATTTTGATTTCGGCTTTTGAAGACAAACTGACACAATTTTTTAACAAGTCAAAAAAATGCTAAAAATGAATCTTTGGAGCAGCCGTTGTTATGGAAAAATTGCGGACAAACCAATAAGAAGCCATTACGTATATGTCATCTCTTTTATTCATGAATTCTCTCTGATATAACCAAGGATTAATTTGAACTACTGCTAGTATACCTAACCTTAAAGTAAAACAAAATATGCTTTAATTTTTTAATTTAGTGGGTGATTCGGTTCTTTATTAGTTTTTAAATGAAAGTGATTGAAATAAGTGAAAAAATACTCATGGATTTGGTTAAATTTGTGATTGTTTAACTTCCAGATATAAGGTAATAGTAAAAGATATTATAAACATGTAGATTTTGCTAAAGTCACTCAAAGATAAACAGTAAACAATAAACAGGTAACAATAATAAAGTCGCAGTGATATATAAACCCGGCATACATTTTTCATTTACTCTTTGAACCTTTAACTACGTAAAATATCTGACGACATCCACGGTATGCAATCTTATTCTTGATTTTAAACCTTCTTCATTTTGCTTAGCGGAAAAATCTTTTAAACAAATTAGCCTCACTTTATTCAATAATGTGCTAATTGGAAAAGCGAAACAGCTAGAGCGAGCCTTAACAGACTTCCAAGTACCTAGGAGGTACCTATCAAATAAACTTCTCGTAATAAATGGATATTCTGAAAGGTAAAATAAAATACGGAAACTTTCTGAAAATGCAGTATAGTTCATTTATATTAGAAAGTTTATAGTGTTTGCTAGTGACTGCTTTACCGTGAAACCTACTAACTTGGTTTGTATATTTATGGAAATGTATGTAAAATGGGACTTTTACTATGTGATGTATATTGTCTGTGTGGAGGTTTCTGGAACTATAATACAACGTAGATAAGAAGTTTATAGTATCATCTTCTGCATGTTTATCTATGGATGCTTCACATTTTATCTATTTTAAACTATTGCATAATTAAGACACCTAAATTTTCCTCTAGTCTGTGTCTTTTTCTTTTAATAAAAGGTTTTTATTGTGACATATATTTTTGTTAGAAACAAGAACAAAAATTTCAACGAAAAATGTACAAATTCATTTAGAACGAACATTTGACTTGTCATATTTGAAAACATCCGGTTTTTCTAATAATACAATTTAATAAAGTAAAATCTGTTTTATTTGGCAGTCGCTAAAACAAAATTCTGAAACAACAGTAACAAAACTAGCAGTGGCAGAAAATAATAAACCCAAATAAGAATAGCACAAAAGATGAAATGACACATTGAAAGAAAACTAAAACTTTTATTTCCTTAACATTATTCTTTTAAGTTTTAGTACGTACACATTGCTGATCAAAATAAGAACAATTTGACAATACGTATCTCTAACAATTTTCAATTTCGCGACATATTATTTGACGTCAGTCCTTGAGTTTTAAAAGATATGGCTCAGTATGAAATTTAATTTTCTTGAAAGCTGCTTTAAAATGCTTTATTTTTGTTATGTTGTTGACCTGAATAGGGGCGACATTACTCTGTAAACACAGGGTGTTCGCATTAATGTGATTTTTTGTTAATTTGAAATAGCAGGAAAAAAACCTTTTTTTTTCTGTAGCCAATTATACCTTGGTTCTGGATATCTTTATGTATTTTATCTATGGTAAAACAGTAGAGATTTGCCCGGCGCATTCGCCATATTATTCAGATTATTAAATGTAATATAATATAAGCGTACAATATGCACAGAAAACCTGATTTAAAGTTTTGTTTTACATGCTATTTTTTTGCTCAAAACATAATTCTTGTGTAATAATGTAAACAAAAGCGCCACACAAAAATAAAATTAAACTGAAAACAACGAATCTGCAATTTCTCGCTTATTAAGCCTTCCAAAGTGATTTTCATTAAATGAGCTTAACCGATTTCACATAAAATGACATATGTCAATAGAACGACCTATAAACATGAAGTGGTAATCCTCTAGTCATTGTAGCTTGCGGAAAAAGCCGCCGGAAATTGACGTTGATGAAGCCAATCAGCTCCTAACCTGATTTCCAAGCACTTGAAAAAGACAATAAAGCACAAGTATCTACAGGGTGAATCACTAAAAATATTTTTCATATTTGCGTATTACAGGGTGTCTAAAAAATGGCGCATAAACGCGATGGTACGCTGTTGGGGCATTCTCAGGGATCCCTAGAAAATTGTAAAAAAAAATCCATCTGTTATATTCATCGAGAAAAATGCGAACAAAGTTGCATAAGATTGGCAACTCAGTTTGTAAAATACATCTTCTTAAAAACTCATCTAGATTCTTGAGCATACATTTTCGCATTAGATCATATTGAGATTGTTGTCAGCTTCATTTCATAAAATTTTGGTAAAATCAAATTAATTATAAAAATGTAATTAGACCATTTAAAAGATAAACAAATTGTTATATAATTTTAAATAGATTGTGCCTCGTATTTCTTTTGTTAATATGTGATGTTATCTTTAAGATATAAGCGTTTAACTTCGGGGCTTCATATCTCGGAGCGTATATGAAATAGATTTTTTTTTAATTATTTTATGGGGCTCCATAAACATGCTCCAACAACGTACCATCGGGTTTATCCGCAATTTTCTTACACCCTGTATAATTAGCACATTATAAAACCAGAAATTTGGTTTTTTAAGGTTGCTGAATTGCTTCATTATTAAACCCAAAATTATATTTTATTAGGTTGGTTTTCCAGATGCAAAAAGTTGAATTCTTTCCTTGCAAGGTACTTTTTGTTAGCAAATTTTATCATTATAAACTATCGGGGGACATAGTTTTTTTGCAGAGGGAATAACTAGAAAAATTGAAGAAACGATATCAATGGTTTCATTTTCTCAAAAACGCCTATTCATTTAGTATAAGTGGGTAAAGTTTATAAATGTCATTATTCTATATGTTTGACCCAATTTACTTTTTACTTCATAATGTCAATGTTAGTAAGTAAGTAAGTAAGTAAAATTTATTGGTGTATCACAGTTGTGTTTCACAAGTCAAATAAAATAATTAAGGTAATATTAAAACAAGTTATACGAGAACGTTACAGTTAAAAAATTTAAGAACTAAAATGATGCAAAGATAAGTCCTTATTTAAAAATTCATTAAAATGGTAAAATGGATGCTTACGAAAAAATATTTTTAAGGTTGCTTTAAACTTATTAAATTGCAAATTTCTGATTTCTAATGGAAGTTTATTAAGAAACTTTTTATTAAAAAAATTAAAACTAAAACGACTCGACTTTAATCTTAGAAAATCTATGTGAATATCAGTTCTTGCTCTAGTGTTGTGGCTGTGAACATCGCTGTTTAGTACATGACTGGGATCTTCTCTACCCGAGAGCAAACATCCAAAAATAGTTGCCAACCCAATAAAAATAAAATGTATAAGTTAAGTTTTCAATTTAAATTAAAAATGCTTTTTAATAAATTAAATGACGCAAATATGAAAAAAAACTTGTTCTATTAGGCGGTTTTTAGCACTTGTTCATTGGGAACCGTACCTTAATTCTTATTAAACTCTATGTTTTATTATACTACTATACAGTGTGAATAAATATCTGACGTTTCTTATAAATGAACTGAAATTGTATATCTTACATTAAAAAGATTTTTAAACGATTAGAAAATAATCTTCAAAGTTCATTAATTTAATCAAAATAATTTCTACTTCAAGGAAATTCAATGACGGCTTCATCTAAGTGCAATAAAGAGAACTGGATCAAGCAACAAGGAAGAAAAGTAATCTAGGAAACAGCAGCGGAGTGTTAGCTTGTTTGTAGACCGCCCATTTCGGTTGCTTTAGCTTTAATTAAAGGTAAAACTTCTTTGATGTTCATTGAAGACCAAGGCGCTAACACCATAAGCATATCCCTAGTCTTGTTATACTTTTCGCAAACAAACTAGAAGAGTGCAGCAGCATACTTGCATTTCTTTATGCACCACCATGTCAACATTTGTGAGGCCTAATTCACTTATTAGAAAAAGACCACACATATGTAGTGCTAGTTTTAGGGATTGTACGGTCTTGAATCTTTCTAGCGAGTGAAGTGGCTTTTAGATTTTATAACTAACTTATTAAAAAGATTTTGAGTTAAAAACAAATCTTAACAACAGGAACAGGAACATGACCAGATATTTGAACAATTAATAAATCTTGACGGAACTGACTTATTTTCCTTAAAACTAAGTATTTATAACCTTTTGCATCAAAGATATAGTTTGGGGGAAGTGGGGACTAAGCGTCATAATTATAATTAACCAATAACAATATGAAAAAAAGTATCGCCCCATTGACAGCCATATTTTTTATACACCAGCCAATAAGGAATAACAAATAACTTAATCTTACCAATTCAAATTCATACAAAATTCTACTTAAAAATTTATGAAGTTTTCACACAACGAATACTAAAAGGGGGTTCTGTACAAATTCCTCTATTAATAAGGGCTTCCTCGATTTTAGCCGATTGCAAATCTGCAAATGTAGGCCTATAGGAAATTTGTCCAACTCGAAATGTATCTTGTCCCACTTTATTTTAGTCGCATGTCTTCTTCTAATGTCGCTAACGCGACTTAATGTTAAATGGTTTGGCAAAGCAGCGATAAAGTAATGAATACGTTTTCCTGTACATTCCCATGTAGTTTATTTAATATCCCAGATGTTTTATAAATTACTCTTTATTATAATCAATATTTTTGTTAGTGGGTCCTGCATCTGGGTTTTCATCTATAAATTTGTGAAGAGTAATTACTACTGTTTGTGAGTTTGAGTCCTAGTCCGTTCTAGTTTTACTAGTATTAAGTCAGCGCAAGAGCGCTTAATTCGGGAGAAACCGTCCTGTTTTACAGCATCACATTAACATTCCAAATGAATTGGTTTGCGTTATATTCTGCATTAAAATAATTCAGTTTCACGCCAACAGTAATTGGTGGGGTTAGACAATTATTTTGATTAAAATTAACGGGGCAGATGAAGAGGTATTATCGTTGTGTTAGGGACCGTTTAGGGTTTAAAAATTGCTTTGTTGTTAGTGGTTTTAAGAATAATAAATAAGGGACAACTAGTAGGGTAAGGTTCCCAGAATTGAAACACATTTCTGTTTGAATTTATTTCTTAAAAATGTAATAAAGGACTTTTTTCACTACTACATATAGAAGAGGCAATTTTTGACCGATTTTATACCAGAGAAATTACATTTCTCTACCTTGGTCAATAATAATTTCCATGTTTATGTACACTGTCCAATAATAAAATGTCAAAACATATGTCAAGGTTTTATCATAAATAGAACGGTACTTGCAGCAGTTTTTGTGAGTTTTTTACGATTATATATACTATCTATGTTTCTACATTACAAACGTCAGAGGAGCTTTAATTACGGTTCAAGCAACAGAAACCAAAAGATATTAAATATTTACCGTTGGAAAGAATGAGAAGCAGATTCTTTTACCACATTTTAAGGAAATAACATTCATTTTCTATTCACAATTAATAAAAGTTCGGTGACAACTCTTCTTCTTCTTCAACTTTAATAAATTTGAATGGCCGACGCATTGTTTTTGTTAGTTGGTGAAATAACTGTTTTATTTTATAATTTATTTAATAATGATCTACGATGTGCAAAAAAGCATTGTAACCAGTTCGTATGTTAAATGGCGATTAATAAATTCACTTATTAACAACCGCTTGTTTATAGTCGCCTTTATTAACACACTTACTGGATAAATAACTATTAAAATTTTAATGCAATTACCACCTACACTAGCAAGAGGAAAGTTTTAAAAGATATTTTCCAAAAAATTAATGCAAATCGTAAAAAGTAAAACCGAAAAGAATGAATCCTGAAGGTATCTATTTTAAAACTCTACTAGTAAGTACCTCAAACTGTGCAAAAAGACCAAGTTTAGATCCAAAAAAAGCTATTTAGGACTGGGTAGATTTTTATGCAGATGCAAAAATAATAATTTCGTTTGTGATTTAATTTCGTTTAGGAACACCAATGCTTTTAAAATGTTACCGAGTACGTTAAATTTAAACAAGATCGAATCATATTTTAAATTCTTAAAAGATTAGACACATCTTTTTATAAAAATAAATTGACACGCATATTTGCACTCCTACCAGGTAGCTATGGAGAATTACAAAATACGGCACCAAAAAAAGTTATGAGGGACTGAGTAAATTTCATTTTTGGTAATTTTAAAATGTTAATATGGGGTAATAGAGACACATAAAAAAATTTGGTTTGTAATTTAACTTCGTTTAGAAGCAGCAACGGTTTTAATATGCTACATTTACACAAAATCGAATCACAAGATCGGTTACATTTCTTTGTGTATACTATGTCCTTGGTAACATTTTAACATAAAAATAATAAAAGTCTACTCCCTCCCACATAGCTTTTTTTAGGGCTAAATTTGGTCATTTTCCATAGTTAAAGGTGCTAACTAGTAGGAAAGGAGTAAAAATATGCAGCTGCTAATTTTTTAATAGAAAGAAGTTACCAGAAGTTAGCACTGGACTAAACCTCAAAATTTAAAATCATGCAGCAACTCCGAATACATATTTTGGTCGATTGTATGTACATATAGCATAGGCCGAGGGGCAAATCGGATGAGCAAATTGTGTACACTAATTCGTAACAAATTCTCAACAAATTCTTGACAAATTCTAAACAAATTCTACAAATTCTTAACAAATTCTACAAATTCTTAACAAACTCTGCAAATTCTAAACAAATTCTTCACAAATTCTCAACAAATTCTTAATAGATTCTTAAAAAAAAAAGTACGCTAATTCTTTCATTGAATTGCCCTTTTGGAATAGGCCCTATCTAGAATAGGAAAACTTGTAAAAACCACATAAATCTATTTATAAAATGAAATTGAATAATATAGTGATTTTCTTTGCCCACAACTGACACCATCTATCGATAAAAAAATGTTTTAAATTGCTTATGGTTAAAAACAAGCTAGACCGTCTTGACATTTGACTAATGATATCATTTTTTGCAGCCACTTATACGGCCATTGACGACGGAAGTGGCATAGGAACTGGAAGGTCGCAACTGAAGTTAACCCTGACAAGGGGGGACCTGAATGCTCGCTTCGAATGCAGGGTGGAAAGTAAAGCTCTCGAGGAACCAATTGTTTCATGGATTACTGCCGATGTTAATGGTAAGTCTTTTTTACTTTTTTTGTTTCTAAATAACTTATTTAATGAGTTAAAATTTTTCAAGTTAAGCTAAAGACAAAGGGACTTCTTTGGTAGATTTAATTAGAAGCAGTCGATTTCTTTCTGAATATTTTCAGCTACTTATTAGGTGGTTTTTTAGTCATAATGTCCCAAAAAAGCATTGATAAAACAATAATTCGTTTAAATATGGACCTTTTCCGTCATTGACCACACTCGCGGTCGAAAACGTCAAATATGCGTCAGATTGAGTGGAGTCATTGCGATGCTGGTGGTCATTCAGTTTCCCAAGTATAACGACCGCAAGTGTGGTCGAAGACGGGAAAGGTCCATACTTGAATTAGCTTTATGCCACTCAAATTATAATTAAATTATTGCATTGAAGGATTCATTAATTTAACTAATTCAAAGCATGCACTATAAGCGTACCTATACCATTAATGCATAGTTTATACACCGTCAGGTAAAAAATGAAAAAAGTCACTGTCAATTAACAGCATAAAAGACAATAAAGTACCTTTAGTACTGTACTATTGTGCACATAAAATTTAAAACTATTTTCTATTAGCCATCTTTAATTTTTTGAATTTTATTCTTGTGTGAATGGGGTTTTTTATGTCAATTTTCGAGTTTTCGAATGTTATTTTAACAATAAATGCGTCAAATTTATTTTACTGAAATAAATCATGTAAAATGTGCTGCAGGTGAGATAAATAGTAAGGTAATATTTGCTTTTTTAAAGTAATTTTGTTTTACTACAAAAACGTTCTAATCTTCGTAAAACATTAGAGAAATGTATCTTGCTAATGTCCACTTCGCGTAAACTTAAGATGTTTAGCCAATATTTTGACCATATTTGGCATATTTACAATGCAAAAATTGATCGTTTTAATTTAATGTGCACGATAGTATATTTTTCTGAACGCAAGAGTATAAAGTACGAAAAAAATAAGTAATGTCACTTTGACAATTATGTAAGTGGAAGTGGAAAAAGTCTGTTAACGGGGAATGTGGCGAATCATAGAAACTGTGTGGTTATGTAATGTTGGTTGACTAAAATCAACAAGAACAGCACTTTATGGTCATTGCATAGTTAAAAATTGTGATTACCACCAACATAAATAAACAAAGCACAAGTTGACATATTCTGAAGATTCATCAATAAGCGTTTAAATACAGAATTATGGCAATTTTAAATGCAAAAAAATAGTACTTCTAAATTGCCAAAATTCTATATTTAAACGCTTATTTTTGGACCTAGAATATGTCAACTTCTGCTTTGTTTATTAATGTTACTGGTAAGCACAATTTGCAATTAAAAGTAAACCCTTATAAACCCACTGAGCAATGACCAGAAAGTGCTGTTTTTTGTTGATTTTAGGCAATCAACATTACATAACTACAGTTTCTATGCTTTGCGACATTCCCCTTTAAAGCTGATCCAATTTAACGCAATTTTCATGTTTTTTTCTTTTTTTATTTCGAAAAGTAGAGACTTGTGTGATCTAAGCAAAACACCATATTTATGTTAAAAAAAAAGAAATCGAAATAAAACACGCCCCTACTTTAATGGTTTTTAATTACAAAAAAGTAAACATTTTGATCGATGAAATATTTACAAAGTCCACTAATTATGTTTCACAAATAAAAAACCCAAGAGTGGTTAAACATTACACTCATTACAGAAATCCATCCTTTTAGTTCAAATATCACACAACCAAATGCCCTGCAACGATAAACGGTGTCAAATTCTCCACTTTATGACGCAAGTTTAGAATTTGGAATGTGTGTTTTAAGATTCCTGACTGAAAGTATGTGATGTCCGTCGACCCTTCAGTGAGCTAGCAGGAGGTGCGAACCCACCCATCCTTTGACTTTATTCGATTAGAAGGTTCGTCCATGCGGAGTGGGCCAGTGTAATTGAGCGATAAGGGCAGTTCGAGGGTAGCTCTTTGTTCTAGCCATCCGCCGGTCTCTCTAAAAGTAGTTATACTCAATATACCTATTTGACATTTTCAAACCTAATTATAAAGCTTATGCTGTTACGGTCACGAAGTCATGGCTTTCATTTAGTTCTCGATACCTTATCGAAATAACACGCGTATGTTGGGAGGTGTTAAGTGGATTCGAAACATTACTTAATATTTAAAATTAATTTTAATAAATTAAAATAGAAAATATCTTTATTGAGTTAAACTCAAAAGACCATTGACCTTCAACAAAAATTCTTCTTATTAAACCATATTTTTCACTTGCCTAAATTAATTGATGATCCCACTCAAGAGATTCTTGGTTTTGATCACCCGAGGAAGATTTGGAGTGCTGTTAATCGTCTAAGAACGTGTTACGGACGTTGCAATGATATGTTATATAAGTGGATTGCACTACCTAGTCCATTCTGTGAATGTGGTGAATGTCCAAAAACTATTAAACATATTATAGAGGACTGTCCAAACATCAATTTTGGAGGTGGTTTTTATGAAATACATAATCTGACTCCTTATGCATTAGATTGGATGTAAACCCTGAAACCTCTGTAATTTATGTCAATTTATTGTACCTTGTTTTTAAACTGGATATGACCCTGGTATGCTGGAGTTATTTTTCCCATGGTATTTCTTCTGGCCCCCCGAAGCAGATGCTTTATCGTTATATGAACATTGTCCATGGGAATCCCAAAAAGAACACTATTTGAACTTTTTTATATACAACTTTATTAGTCTTTTCGCAAGACTATGTCCGAAGATTATATTGCAATCGATACGAAAATCTTATAATCGTTAATTTTCATCCTAGAGCAAAAATTCTTGCAGATTCGTGTTTTTCATCGAATTTTAAACAACTTTGAAAAAATCCGTCGGTCGGTAGTCGGTCAGTCTGTGCGATGTCACGTTTCTTGAAAAACACGCTATCTCATAAACCAAAACTCTAATTAAATTCAAATTTTTAGGAAAAATCAATCCAAGAGAAAGAACCCTATTGTTTATGGCCAAAATCAAATAACCACCCTAAGCGGTTTCTTGAACCGGGTAAGGGTGGGCACAAACACAATATTTACGTGTTATTGAGACGAGCTAAGAAATAATTAATGAATGTTTCAAGTGGTTCCTGTATTATTAAAGTTGTAACAAAGTAAAGTTTAGAAACCATTAGAGGCGATGATTGGCATCAAAGCCTTTCAAACTTTAATTACCTGGCTAAATTTCAACACCTATGTAATTGATTGATTTTCTATCTAAAAATAAAAAACCATTGTTATACTGACTGCTTTTCATAAAACCATTCTCTATACTTTATCATTCACAATTAATTGGTACACTGCATGCCCTAGTTTAAACCTGACGAAAAAATTTAATCAAAGATTTTCACTCGTCAATGATTTTTGACGATTTAAATTGAATTATAAAATATAAAAAACAGATAGTTTTCCATTCCATCCAACCATTATTAAAGTATTTTTTTGCACATCGTTTATTAAAGACATTTATTAACGCACTCCAAATCGTTGATTAATGACCTCTATTAATGCAAGGAAACCAGCCTATAGCAACGCTCTTTTATGTTTAAAATTACTATCTATGTTTCTACATTACAAATGTTAAAGTAGCTTTAATTACAGTTCAAGCAACAAAAACCAAAAGAAATTAAATATTTACCGTCGGAAAGAATGAGAAGCAGATCCTTTTACCACAATTAGGGAAATAACATTCATTTTCTATTTACAATTAATAAAAGTTCGAAGACAGCTCCTCTTCTTCTTCAACTTTAATAAATTTGAATGGCCGACGCATTGTTTCTGATAGTCGGTTAAATAATTGTTTTGTTTTATAATTTATTTAATAAAGATCAACGATGTGCGAAAAAGCAGTGTAACCAGTTCGTATGTTAAATGGCGATAAATAAAGTCACTTATTTACAAGTTCGCTAATCGCTCGCTTGTTAAAACCGCTAGTTTATTAATCGTCTTATTAGTTAAATAATTATTTTAGCGTCATGGTTAGAATCGTAAAAATCTACTTCTGGTTTTTGTTTATTTCTTCAAAAGCAATAATGAAACGCACTTCTTGACCTAGAGAAAATATAGCATACGAAATCTGATAAGAAGAGGAGAAATAAGCAAACACTAAGAACATAACCATAAGGAAGGGGTGCAATGAAATAGATATTCTCCAACCCTAATCCCAAAATTAAAACGTTTAAGTAGAAAGATAGAAGGGCAGAATAGATGTTCGTGACACGGCAGCTTCTTGAGCATGAATATACGAGTGTGCTCTAGCTTTTCGGTTTAATTAAAACGGTCTGAAATCAGGCAGTTTAAGAGTCTTGAAGCAGTGTTTTGGGGTAGATCTTAGCTAGGGGTAGGTATAAGGCATTATCAGCGGCCAAGAGGGCTTCTAATTTCTGTCACGTACTGCAACGTTTCACCTCAAACAGACCTGGATAAATACGTATTATATCATTCTGTTATCTTGACTGAGTTTTACACCCTTGCGAAAAAACGACAAAAGCTAAATTTACGACTTTTATAGGGTGGTTAAAAAGTGGAAATAAAATTTATATGGAAAAAATTTGTGTCTAGTCTGGCTAAGATTTTAGATTAAGGCGGATTTATGTTAATCTACTACTTTTTTCTACTTCCACCTTTAAATGACACTTATCGCACGACTTGATTAAACCTTAAACAATTCTTTAGCTATGTCTTGCAAGCCGTGAGTAAAATGGCACTTTACCTTGCTTGGGGTGAAGTTGCAACAATCTCTTTACCCACGGGCCGAAGTTAGCTTTACTCGCAGAAAATGACAAATGACATTTTTTGTATTTAATTTAGTTGTCAACGATGTATTATTTGGTATCTTTTATTTACAAAAATGAATTGTAATGAAAATTACAGTCAAAAATACAGTAGGTATCTCGTGTGTCCCGCAAAAAGTGCACGAGCTTATAAAGTTCTACGTATAGTTTCTACAGAATTCAAATTTTAGGAGTTGTCTAAGGAGACTTTTAGCCTTCTTTTACAAAAATGTATGACTTCCAGTTTAGGCGGAAATGACATTAATTTTGTATTTTTAAAAGGAACGCCCTATATATTTTGACATTTTTAGGAACATTCTTTTAATAAAAATACAATCGTTTTTAAAAAAATGATGTATCACTAATATTAACGATTCTTTAGCTCTTTAAAAATCACCTAATTTCATCATAATCGTTTATCTTAGTCATAGAGTCCTGAAGCATAGATTGCAGCGTCCTCTGTAGGACCAAATTAGCTCATTTTCAAAGTGCTATAAAATCGTTAATATTGCTAATAAATTATTATTTTTAAATATGATTGTATTCTTATTAAAAAAATGTCAAAATATATGGGGTATCTCATTTAAAAATACAAAATTATAATAACATTTCCGTTTTAACCAGAAATCATACATTTTCGTAAATGCATGTAAAAAAATCTAAAATTCTTCTTAGATAACTGCTAAAATATTAGAAAAAAAACGTAGAAAGTAATCAGCTCGTGCGCTTTTTGCGAGATACACGATATGTTTACAATTTTCTTAAAAATTAAAGCCACCATGCAAATCTTGCTAGAGCTAGTTTTTTACCGATGTTAACAATCCTACTAAATGCGTTGAGGCTAAACTTAAGATCATAGAAAAATTATGGTTCGCAACAAGTTTTAACAAACTCGTGAATAAAGACTCGTTTATAAAACAAAAACTACTAATTAATCAAGATTTAAATATTGCTGTAAGCTGTAACCTTTGTACCATAGGCCTTTGTGACATAGGCATTACTTATTTTTCTTCTGACACAACTGTTTTAAAATTTATGGCCTCAATCGTACATTGTGAAAAAGTAGTTAAAATAAGTAAAGTTTAATTGGAGGTCTGATTAAGCTAGTTAGCTTTTTAATGTGGAAAGTTTGAACGTTTACAACGTATGTGTACTTAAAATTCATGCAGGCTGTCATTCATTCACAAAATGAAGGTATGATGTAGGTACAATGAGCAGAGCTTAATGTTAAATGTTGCAAATGAGGACGGCGAGTGAGTGGGACATATCGCAAAACACCACCATTTTAATTAATTTTATGCTTGCTTTAGCAATTACGTACACACAGCTTTATAGTTTAACGAAAATGTTGTTTCCCATTTGGTTGCGACCTGGAAAATATTAAAAATTTTACGCTTACTAAAATTACCCGTGACTTTTTTTATTCCATCATGAATTTTAATAAGCATTCGTTTTTTACTCTTCAAATGTTTAAATCTCTGCAGATAAACACAGTTTTTTTAAATGCGGTATACTACCTAAATGGATGTTTGTACGGTTATACGGTTTACCACAAAATAAATATTACTTTACTATACAGACTCTGCTTATACAGAGTGTCCCAAAATTGGCGGCATTGTTAAGGCATACATGGATAATACAGACGGTTAAGTGCTACGTCACAGATCATAGATCCACATTGAAAAACTATCTGTGAAATTGAAGTTTTGATTCTGTCAGATTAAACACTTTTTCAAGACAATATTAGTAGTTAGGATGTGCCGGTTCTAAATCAATGCCGGTTCTAAATCAGTGATTTAGAACCGGCATACCTATACCAAGGCATTGGATGGCACATGCCATCCGAAGTGACCACATCAAGAGGAAGAGGGCCATCAGGTTTGTACAAGAAGTAGCTGAAGAAGTGACCAGTGGCTGTTAAAATTCCAAGAAGTTGAGGAATAGCTGAAGAACTGGAGGAATCATAGAAATGTCAGTTTGACAGGAGCAACTACTGCTACTGTCAAGATGACAGCTTCATATGTGTTTTCGTAAATACGTCATGTTGACCTAAGAAATGTCATTTTGACATAATTGTCTATTCGAGGCGTGGGCGCGGGCTTGGGCGGCGTCCATGTCATTTTGACAGTAGAGATGTTAAAAAAAATAAACATCAAGCTATGACGTTGTTCGTACATACGTCATATTGACATTAGAAATGTCATTTTGACAGTTGCAATGCCATTGCGCAAGCAAGGTGGACAGATTATTTTTACATTTCACATATGTCATTTTGACAGTTGAAATGTCAAAAGAAAAATTCAACATAACAGATAGGTGTATTTAGATATATTGTTTGCCGGTTCAAAATCACTGTGCCGTTTCTAATTCAGCGCACAGATATGCTATGCCGGTTCAAACTCACTGTGCCGTTTCTAACTCAGCGCACAGATATGCTATGCCGGTTCAAATTCACGCACAATTCATGTACAACAGAGACTATAGCTAGCAGCTTGAGTTTGAAACGGCACATGTACTTTGGAATGCTTTGCCGGTTTAAAATATATAGGTAATTGTATACCCTATATAAGTACCTAACTTTGGTGTTTTATTTTTTAATTTTTTTAAGGCCCTTATAGACACGTATTTCATATACATTAAGCAAATCCTGGAAGAAGGAGGGGGCGGCGGCGGCGGCGGACAAGGTTTTAAAAGAATTAAAAAACACATTTAGGTACGGCACAAGATAGACAATAATATTTAAAAAATAGAATAATTATTTAATTTTAGATAGGTAGGTATGTACCTTATACTCGCTACTTATAAACAACTCAAGAGATATGAATATAAAACTGTGAATTTTGCATTTCTAAATTTAATTGATAAATGAAAATACAATGTGTGTACTGTAATTAGGAATTTGTTATTGTTTCATTTGTCTTTTGTCCTTTGAGCAAGCTGCATCAAGTACTAGCTATAGTGTCGATTTAAATATATAGTTTGTTTTCTGTGCCAGTTAAAATATTAAAAAGGTAAGGTTATGATTTTTTAATTGTGTTCAATCTTTAAATTAATGTATTATAGTTTAAAATGGATCTGAAACAAATAAATTCTATAGGAAAATTCGAAAACATCAAAAATGCTAAAAATTTAATAACTAACAAGCCGTATGACGTATTGGGTTTAAGAAAAATTTCAACGAGATATGGAATCAAAGTGGTTGCCACTCTCTCCAACAACGAAGAAGTGTTTTTACCCCAACGCCTAACGGACTATTTTATCGATAAGGTACATTTATAAATTCATATGATATTATAATAAATTACATGTTAAAAATAGGTTTTGAAAGAACAAAAAAAATTAAAAGTATATTTTTAATTTATCAGGTGGACGACTTTAATGCAGAAGGGAACTTCATACTACTAAGCTGCGGCCCGACAGGACCCAACGGCAACACCATTTTGAAATTTGAAAAAAAGAAGTTGCAGCCCTCCCAAGGTGACGCAGCAGCCAATTTGAAAAAGAATAAGAAAGATGGAGCTTCAAGCAAAGGCCAAGGATTCAGTGGCAACAATTGAACAAGCTTATCGTTTAATATGTAAAAAGAAAAAAGTCGGTGAGATTGATAGATTTATTAAGCTTACTAAAAGTTCTATTCATTTGATATCAAAAAATTGTAAAAATTTAATAAAAAAAGCAGGTAACGCTTCTGTTATTAAATCTTTAGAAACGAGTATTAAAAATTTAAAAAGGTTATTGCTTCAATTTAAAGAGCTTAAAATAATTGGTGTGAGAACTTCTAATAAGCGAAGTGCTAGAATAAAATGGATTGATATAAATTCGGTATTTAATAATAAAATAAGAACAGGACTTATTGTAAATTTTCAACATATTAATCCACGTCAGTTTTTAGAAGATTCTTTTATTTTAATAAATGTAAGACTTAAAAAGATACTTAAAGAGTTTCCTACTATAAAATTAAACTCAATACTATGTTGTGAATTTGATAAGCAAACTCAACAGGAAATTATCTCTGAACTAAAATATTTTAATTCAAAAAATATTTTAATTGATGCAACTGATAATTTTAAAGATTTATTTGAAAAATACCAAATTTCCAAATTTTTAAAAAAGTTAGAAGAGTTTCAAGAGCGGGATAGTGGGTGGTCTTTGCGTTCGTTAAAAAGCTTAGAAGTAACTATAAATCACTGTGCATTGTTTAATGTAGGAAACTCATATGTTCCACTGCCCAAAGCTATTCAACGAAAAAGGGCTGTTGTTAACATTAAAAATAATGATAATTTTTGTTTTCTTTATTCAGTTATGGCACATTTGTATCCAACAAAAATGAATGCTGACAGAGTTAGTTCCTACCCTGATTTTAGAAATATTTTGAATATAGAAGGAATACAATTTCCAATTAAACTAAATGACATTAAACATTTTGAAAATTTAAATAATTTAGCTATAAATGTGTACGTTTTAAATGACAAACTACAGGTTGTTCCTTTAATGTTAACTAAGAAAAATAATATTCAAATTATAAACCTTTTATTAACAACAAAAACAGATAATAATTCAAAATCAATAAATCATTTTTCATTGATTAGAAATTTGTCTCGTTTAGTATCAAAACAAATTTCTTCACATGCACATAAAATGTTCATATGTAACCATTGTTTAAATCATTTCATTACTTTAGATAAATTAAATAAACACTATGAATTTTGTAGAGATCACAACAAACAAAAAGTTACAATGCCGGAAGCCTCAAAAAGCAAATTGACTTTTAAAAATTTTAAATATTCTTTAAATGTTCCTTTTGCCATCTATGCTGATCTCGAATGTATTTTAGAGAAAAATATTAACGATTTAGAGATAAAAGAAAATCATATACCATATAGCATTGCCTATTATTTACAATGTAATTTTGATGATACACTGTCTAAATTTGAACTTTGCCGTGGAAAAAATTGTATTGATTGGTTTATCAAAGAATTGTTAACCATATCCACAACAATACACAATTTGCTTTTAACCGATAAAGTTATGACACCGCTTACATTTGAGGAAAATTTAACTTTTAATGAGTCAACGCAATGTTTTATTTGTGGAAATTCTTTTAATTTAAATGATGTAAAGGTGAGAGATCATTGTCATTTTACTGGAAAGTACAGGGGAGCTGCTCATCAATCATGCAATTTAAATTATAAGCAATCATTTATTGTGCCTATTTTATTTCATAATCTAAGCGGTTATGATGCACATTTTATAATAAAAAGTATTGCCAATGGCATTGATGGAGCTCTTACTCTTTTACCAATTAATAAAGAAAAATATATTTCATTTACAAAGGCTGTTGATGGTACATGCATCAAATTAAGATTTTTAGATTCATTTGGATTTCTATCAAACTCATTGGAATCGCTTGCTTCTTTTTTGAATGATGACTTAAAAACCATTCTAAGAGGTCATTGCTATAATGATATTGACTTTGAATTGTTGAAACAAAAAGGCATATTTCCTTATAGTTTTTTAGATTCTTGGGAGAAACTAGATAATGATTCATTGCCATCCAAAGAAGACTTTTATAACTTTTTAAACGAACAAGAAATATCAAATTCAGACTATGAACATGCTAAATTAGTATGGACCCACTTTAACATTAAAAATTTGGGTGAATATGGCGATTTATATTTAAAAACAGATGTACTGCTGTTGGCAGACATTTTTGAAAATTTTCGAACTACTTGTTTTCAAAAATATCAACTTGATCCATTACATTATTTTACTGCACCCGGTCTTGCATTCGATGCCATGCTTAAAATAACAAAAATTCAATTAGACTTGTTTACTGACGTTGATATGGCATTTTTTGTTGAAAACTCAATTAGAGGAGGTATATCAGGTTGCAACTAATCGTTATGCATTAGCCAACAATAAATATATGAAAAATTATAATTCTGAAAATCCAGAATCCTACATTTTTTACGCAGATGTTAATAATTTGTATGGGACTGCAATGTGCGATTATCTTCCTTATGGAAATTTTGAATGGGTAGATCAAAACCAATTTGATGCTCCCACCATTTTAGCATTGTCAGATACTTCAAACGAAGGTTATATATTTGAAGTTGACCTTGAATATCCACCTGAAATTCATAACTTTCATAATGATTTTCCATTCTGTCCGGAACACCTTATTCCTCCAGGATCAAAAGATAAAAAATTATTAACAACTTTGTATGATAAAAAAAAGTATGTTATCCATTATAAATATTTAAAACAAGTTCTAAAATGTGGATTAAAATTAATAAAAATTTATAAAGTTATGAAATTTAGCCAAAGTCAATGGTTAAAAGTATACATAGATATAAATATAGAAGCAAGGAAAGCTGCATCGAATGCATTTGAAAAAAACTTTTACAAATTAATGATAAATGCAGTTTTTGGAAAATTTATAGAAAATGTAAGAAAATATCAAGATATTAAGCTGGTTACATCTTGGAATGGGAAGTGTGGAGCAAAAAAATTAATTGCTAAACCAAATTTTTTAAGCAGTCAAATAATTAGTGAAGACATGATAATTATTGAAATGTCAAGATTAGAGATATTTTACAATAAGCCCATATATTTAGGATTCTGTATATTAGATATATCGAAAATAATTTTATATGATTTTCATTACAATTACGTATGTCAAACTTTCTCACCGAATCAGTATAAACTTTTGTACATGGACACAGATAGCCTTATTTATCATTTTTTTGTAAATGACATTTATGAGTATATTCGTAGAGACATCCACAAATTCGATACGTCCGATTATTCAATTAATAACCCTTACAATATTCCTCTGACAAACAAAAAAATGCTTGGGCTTATGAAGGATGAAATGGCAGGAAAAATAATTTCAGAATTTATTACGTTACGGTCTAAAATGTATGCATTTAAACTAGATGGTGCTGATGATAATGATAATGATGTTAAGAGGGCCAAGGGTGTAAAAAAATCTGTTACTAAAAAAATAACTTTTAATGATTATTATGAATGTTTATTTAATCATATCAATAAGTCCTGTTCACAATTAATAATAAAATCAAAAAATCATAAGGTCTCAACAATTCAACAAACAAAACTAGCACTTAGCTATAACGATGATAAAAGATACATTAAACAAAATTCTACTGATACGTTAGCATGGGGTCACTCTTCAATTTCACCGACTTTATAATATTATAAACTACTCACATAATCTTATGTATACCTACTTATTATCTATTAATTATATTTTATTGCTACCTAACATAATATACCAGTCGGTATATAAATAATATTATATATTAGGTTAGTAATTTTTTAAACAAAACATTTACTTTTATGTTCTGATTTGCATGTTTTCATAATAAAACAACTTTATTGTAAAATGTATGTGTTTTATTGTACAACCAACAAAATGATCCAGTATATTGTATATCTGTCTGTCTGTCTGTCTGTCTATGCAGGTCTGTCTATCTGTTTATGCAGGTCTGTCTGTCTGTCTATCTATCTATCTATGTGTGTTTATATATTTGTTGCAGTTTTAAACAAGTCAAGACATGTCTGTGTAGGCATTAAAACAAATATGTAAAACGCATATGCGCGCGCTCCCTCCCCCCATATGTGTTTAAATAAAAACGAAATGTAGGTATTAAAAAAAAGGTAGCTCACTTTAGATCAAACTTCACTCAAAGAAACAAGTCTAAAGCTAAAAAACAAAAAATGGCTAATCTACCATGTTCATTAATAATAACCACTAAGGACACAAAAAACCTTCCAATAAAAACAGTGTTTATTGTAATGAAAAACATATTCCAGTAAGTTTTAATTTGTTCCTATTAAATGTGTACAATATTAAGCGTACCTGTCTATTTACAGCTATGGTGTTGTAGAAATAACAGAAATGAAAGATGAGCGTGTAATTGTGCGTTTAAAATATTCACCAAGGAACTCAACACTTGCAAAGAAATTTGGAGATCTTCCCATTTCATATCAAAAAGTAACTATCGAGAATGAAGAAGAATTGTCAATTTTTGAAGAAGTTTGCAAGAATTATAAGTTTTCCAAAGATGCAGCAGCAGCAGCAGCAGCCACTCAAACAAAAGAAAAAGTAGATGATCAAAATAATCAATCGAACGGTTACTTTAGCCTTGAAGATATTTTAAAATCGCCGCAATTTTACCAGGAATCTCAGCAATATTAAATTTTGTAATTTTAAAACACATACATACTTATTCGAATGCATATGTTATAAAATAAATTTTTTAAATAAAAAACATTTTTAAAATCCTGACATAATCTTTATTTTTAATTTAAAAAAAAAATGTTGCTACATTACAAAACAAATCTATAATCTACCATTAAAAAAACATTGTGGACAGTTCTTTCTTGAAGGGGCAGGACCGTCAAAATGTTCAAGTTGGTTTGGAAGGTTGTAGTGTTCAAAGCAGGGTAGTTTCTCATATAGCTTCGGTTCTTTTTTGTATTCTTCAGGTAAATGGATCCAAATTTCATTTAGGTTAGGTGTTGAAACATTATTAATTAGGTAAACAACTGGAATGTATTGCAAATCTTCAAAGGGTAGTTTTTGTATGGAATTTTCTTCAATAAAAGTTAAAACTTCATTGATTTTCTTCATTAGACTTTCCATCATGATGTTCATCTTGTTACTGTTGCTTTTGTAAGTAGTAATAGTGTGCACTTTTAGTAATATTCACTCAGCCAGTTGTATAAAACTTTGCAGTTGCTTGATGCACAAATAACATTTGATCTCATTGTATGACTTGCAGAATTGCAAAGTGGCGGGCCTTTTAAAAACTTAGGGCAACCAACATCGTAAAATTCAACATTTTCAATGTTAATGGATGGAAGCAATCTTTCCAGAAAATTTTGTTTTATATGTCCTTTTACGAAGATTGTTGATACATTGTTTTCGGAAATAAAGTTTTGTAAAATTAAGCCAATTTCATACTGATTTCGACCATTTTCATAGAAATATGAAATGCCATGATGATTGTACTGAAGGTATCGAATTTGTAACTTTTCGTCTTTTGTCAGAAATTGGTACGGTGTAAAACTGTTAAAGTTAAACTGAGAAATTGTTATGCCATCTTTAGTAAAGGACATTTCTTTAACAACAAATCCATTTTTTAGTTGAAACCCTTGCAAATCAATAACAGCAAAACTCATATTAGATGCTTAACCGTTCCCGTCAAGGGTAAGTACTCAACTAAACTGTCGTGAATAATTACACAAATGACGCTGGTGTCGGCTGTAAAGTTCCCATTACCCTCAATTTCAAGTTTGACATCCACCGTTGATGATTTTACTGCTTCATTTTGTTTTGAACAATCAATAAAAAATAGGGCTTTATCTTCAAATGATTCATAATTTAAGTATGGTTCATATCGATCCACATCATCAAAAAATGTCCTTCGAAAATCGATATATTTTAAATACGGCTCAACATACTGCTTGCTAGTAAAATCCATTTTCATAGCTTCATATGGATAAAATTGAGAGTTTAGATGCAATCTTACATTGCGAATGTCACTGTTGTCAAAGTAGGAAATATCGTTTTTTGGATTGTTTTTTCTGTTTTTCTGAAAGCCCACTATAACAAATCTGGGTTTCTCAAGGTTTGTTGATGTTTTAATGGGCCAAATTTCTCGGCTAGCCTTCCGTAAGGTGGGTAATTCGTAAATTTCCCATTTTCTATATGGTATTATGATTGGGCTGTCGTTACCAAGCTTTTGCAACATTTGCAACTTAACAGTATCATTTGGATATAGATGTTTAACCTTCAATTCAATACTATTGATTTTTATTGTTGCTTTTTTATTATCAGTACTTATGTAGCAATTATTGTCGTTTCTGGATCTTATTAGACGCAAACGATGTTTACCCATAATTACTTTTTTGTAGTCCATAAAAATTGAGAACAGATAGCTTAATGGTAATGATATTGTAATGTTACGTGGAGCACTTATGTCATCATCAAACCAACCAGCCGGTGCAATTGCTTTTGCTTCATTATCATTGTAACACATGTAGGTTTTAATTGTGGTAACAAGACCTGGCTCCCGAACTCTTTCAAGTTCAATTCCATTTAGTTCATAGCAAATGGATTCAAAGAGAAATGCACCAAAATTTTTGGTAAGTTTGCAAGTAGTAGCGTCTTTTTCCGGTGTAAAACTTACATCCAAATATAGGGCTGCATCGTACAAGGCAATAAGAGCATCTTGTTGATTGATAGAAATTTCAATTTCATCAGAGTATTCATATGATTGAACATTGGGTCGATACGTATGTACTTCTTCCTTTACAATTGTTTCTTCAAATTGAGGTTTATTGAATATTTGAAGTTCTTGTGAGAACATGATAACCCAACGATTCTAAAAATCTTTTATTTTCAACACTTAAACACTTGTCCTTGTTGTTGTTGTTGTAACTAAGCTTACTTGCAACTGTTTGATTTATTATGTACGGATGTGTTTTATAGGAATTATTGTTGTTGTTGTTGTTGTTCGTCTTGAAGCATAAACCCATTTAATCAATTTTCTTTAGTTCTAATCGAACAATTACTTCTTCGTCTCGAAAATTTACTGGTCTTGAACGTTGATCCAACAACGTTATGGAGATGTTATCGATGCTATGTTTATGCACAGAAAGGTAGATGAGATTGTTTGGTTCGATATTTATAGCATATCCAGGATTAACCGATGGTGAAAATTCAAAAAGTGTATGTGTAGGTTTACCCTGGTAATATGATCCAACGACAAGATCACATTCCAGGCGAATTGTAGCCACTTTAATAATTTCTACAGCCTTGTCAGATTCATGAAGCAGATTGTGCGTTAAAAGTTGTGGGGAAAAGCCTAATAATCTACCAATGCTATCACTGGGACGTAAATCAATTTCAAAAAATTTACTTTTTATTTCACATTTTAGTGTGTTGTTGTTAGGTTTTAATGAAATCAAGTCATCTGGATTTTTATCACTATATTCAAGTAAAAAATGTTTCTGTAGAATCTTTTCAATGTCGGTTATCTCATAAGATCCAGTAGGTATTATGAAACCCTTCTGTGAGTCACCGTCTTGATAATAGAGCTTGTTACCCCCTTCATCAATGTTTGGAATGCTATGGTATGTGTGAAAGCCAATTAGAGCCAAAGCATAATTATGATTAGAATCAAGTTCTATTGGAGGATGAAAGTTTGCTGTTAGTACATGTGACTGGTTTCCAGTTAACGTAAATGTATATGACATTTTTTATGTGTTGGATTTAAGAAACTGTAAACATAAATGCCCACAGTTGTAGGTGTCACGATAGTTTTGAAATGCACTGTGATTATACACTATGTTTTTACACTTTTTAAAATAATTTAATACTTCCACCGGAGGTCGAAGATTTCCAAAACTGTCAAAGTATTTAACAGTGTTACCGTTTTTATAGTAAGCCACCCAATGTGTCCCTTCACCAAGTGATGTATCCAAGTTAATTATACCACTTTCCAATTTTCGAGAAGGTGACAATGTGGCTAGTTCGTCTCGCATAAACACACCACGAAAATGAGGTATTTTAATTTTTTTAACACTCTTCAACAAATCTACATTGGTTAATGGTCTCTTAGGTAGGCTTATTTTAAGTTTTTTGTCGGTTGACGAAGGTACAATCCCATTCCTGCTTTGTATGGTTTTAAATAGAGTCCTGAACCTTGTTTCCCAAGTGATATTGCCTCCATAGTTTGATTATGTCGTTGAGCTTCGGCTAGTTTCTTTTTCGCCTCTTCCGAAGCATTTACAGCTCGAACCACACTTGTTATGCCCCCGGTTAAACCACCGACAGCAGATAGGCCAGCAAATAAAGGTACCAAAAATGGCAATATCCCACCACTTTTTGGTATGGGAATCGTACGTGGTATGCGAATTTTCTTGCGACCACCAGCTTTTCTTACCAGATGCCTGGCTATTTTTACTGCTTGGCTGGTTGCTGTCTTTAGTTCGGTTCCCATTGGTACAGTTGTTTTTATTTCGTTTTTGACACCATCCAGCACGGCTTTTCGGAATGCTATTCGTCCACCTTTTTTTACCCCCTTCCTCGTCATAGTCATTCGTTTTCGTTTGATTTGACGGTTTTGTTGCATGCCAAGACCTAGCTTTCGCTTCAGACTCATAGTGTTTGAGACAAGGTATGCTGCAGCCTTTTCACCAAAGCCAGCGTCTTTTGCAAACGTTCTTTTTAAGGCCTTTTCTTCCAATTGTTTGTCAGCTATATGTCTAGTATTTAAATCTGAATTCTTAGAGTATTCTATATCGTGTTCTTTGCACGCCTCATCCAAAGGATTAACACCTTTATCACCTCTTTGAAGACGTTTCTGTAACTTTGTTCCGGGTCCACAGAATCTGTAACCAGGCAGATGGACCTAATGAATAAAATAAATAATAAATTAGGTTTATTGTATATGAAAATAACAATATTATATCTTATTAGATAAATTAGGAATTATTAATACAAATTAATTTAAAATAAATGAAATATATGAACCTCAAATGGCAGGGAATTAATAATTGAATTTACAAGTCCTCTACCAGTACTTGTCATTGTTCAACTAATTTAGCAACAGCCTGTAAACCATATTTATATATAAATGCTTGATGTTGTCAATTTGTTTCAGTCTTCAATATGAAAATTGTACAGCAAACGTTAAGTGTTCCAATTTTGCATGCAATTGCTGATGTGGATAATGTATACAATAAAAATACCAATTTGCGTCACAATAATCTATTCCCAAACACAATTCGTTGTGTTATTTGTGGACCAAGTAATTGTGGGAAAACAACAGTAATGCTAAGTCTTTTGTTTACTGAAAATGGATTAAAATTTGAAAATATCTATGTGTACTCGAAGTCTTTATACCAACCGATGTATCAATTACTAGAAAATGTTTTACATCGTGTTCATGGATTGGAATACAATGCCTATAATGAAAATAAAAGTTTAATTGACCCCACAGAAGCTAAAGAAAATAGTGTTATGATTTTTGATGATATTGCCTGCGACAAGCAAGAAAAAATTCGTAGTTATTTCAGCATGGGTAGACATAAGTGTCTTGATTGTTTTTACCTTTGTCAGACTTATGCACGCATTCCAAAACATTTATTGCGTGACAATGTCAACATGCTAGTGCTATTTAAACAGGATAATTTAAATCTAAAGCATATTTGGAATGATCATGTAAACACTGATATGTCGTTTAATGAGTTTCTGGATTTATGTCGAAAATGTTGGGCTGATGAAAAGCATGGTTTTCTTGTACTATCTAAAGAACATGACATTAACAAGGGTCGATATCGACAAGGTTTTGACAAATTCATATATATATAATGTGATATGTCACCATTAGTTTCATTTCATCTGTGTAAGCTGTCTCGATATGAGTATCGCTTTAAAGAAGCAAATTTTAAAAGCTGCAAGTAATGTGCGTAAAAAATACAAAGCGATAAAATTGGGACGACAACATGAATACGAGGATTTGGAAAAAGTTTTTAGACCTGTTACAGCAAAATTAAGTAATCTCTCTCAATCTTTAGTGCAGTACCCGAAAATTAAAAAGGATGAGCAAGAAGAAGAGCCTCCTGAAAATGATAATAAACCCACTATTAAAGTTGATCCTGTGTACAAAACACCACCTAGACATCTTAAAGATGAAATAATACCAGCAGTTCCAAAACAGAGCATTCCCAAGTTTCTGTCTGTTGAAACTCTTGCAGAAGGTGATACTTTTGATGATGATGATGATGATAATGGGACTGACAAAAATGACGACAGTTTGAGTGTAATTCGTAATGAATTTCTTGAACTTAAAAAGAACAAAAGTCCAATACTTAATCAGTACCTGGAACAATATCCTGAAAATGTACGATACTATGTGGATGGATATATTTCTGATACGAAGAATGAATTTGATACAACCTATGGTCTAAGATTTAATTCATCTTTGAATAAATGGTTTATGGGTAAATCATTAATTGAATTTGATAACCGAGGAAATGTTACTGTGGAAAATAGTCCATTTCGTGGAACAAAAGGACTTTATGAATTAATATTTATGACAAAACCTAACATAGCTTTTATTAAGCCAGAGGATAATGATAATTATAGAAAAATGTTAAAATTAACAAATGTACCATATCGAAACTTTGATTCTACCCAACAAGTTCGAGGAAGCAGTTCACACAAATATAGATATCATATAAGACCGCTTTTATCACCTCAAAAACCAGGTTATCGCAGGACTAAATCATCGAGTGGTGCTGGTCTTCCAAATGTTTTAATTTCCAATAACAAACCTATTGAATATGTTTATTGGAATAAAGTTAATGAATTAGTAGATCGTTTACGTTTACTGATTGCTTCTTCAACTGCGGGAAATAATAACCATAATAATGAAATTGTTTCTATTATTGAAGAATTGCGTGAAGAAAACGTAATAGCATAAATACAACTAGTTTATTGATTTGCAGTCATTGTAAACATGAGTGTTAACAAGTTTGGACAAGCTTCGATTAACGGAGTTGTTGTTGGACAGGGAGATGCTGGAGCTCCTTTAATAAGTGATTATTTTAATCGTTTTTTTAATTCTTTACAAGAATTACGATTAAACGTTAAAAACCTTGAAAAAGAACTTATACAGCAGACTCAAAAATTAGATAGTTATCGATCAGAGTATAAACAAGATTTCAAAAGCTTACTTGAATCCTATGGCAAAAACATCCAACATATCCAAAGAGAAAAAAATACTCGTAAACGAGCTGCATCGAAGGACAGTTAAACGTTTTAAACGCAGGCGAACCATTATAAAGGGTTTGGATGACCTTTGGCAAGCTGACCTGGCAATAATGACCAATCAAAAAACATTCAATCGTGGACATGGTTACATTTTAGTGGTTATTGATTGTTTTTCAAAGTACATGTGGACGGCTCCACTAAAAACTAAAAGTGCTACTGAGGTGACATCAGCCATGGAAAAAATACTGAAGCAGGGTAGAGTACCTAAATTGTTGCAAACAGATCAAGGCACTGAGTTTTTTAACTCTCAATTTAATCATCTTATGAAGAAATATAACATTAACCATTACAATACGTATTCTGTAATAAAAGCAGCAATCGTTGAACGATCAATCAGAACATTAAAGGAGCGCTTATTTAAATACTTTAGTCTAATGGGATCATACAAGTGGATTGATGCACTTCCAGAAATCACAAACCAATATAATAGTTCAAAACATAGTGCAATAAATATAGCACCCAAAAATGTTAATGAAAAAAATATGCAATCAATTCTTAAAAATAATTACAATTTCATTAAAATAAGTGACCCAAAAAGATTATATAAAATTGGAGATATTGTACGAATAAGTAAAGAAAAGTACCAATTTGAAAAAGGATATACTCCAAAATGGACAACTGAACTATTTAAAGTAGTCAAGGTTCGTCTTACAAATCCTACTACATATTTACTTGAAGATTTAACTGGAAATCCGATAAAAGGTGGATTTTATACTAACGAATTGCAAAAAACCAGCCAACCTGATGTGTATTTGGTGGAAAAAATATTGCGAAAAAAGGGCTCTAAAGTTTATGTTAAATGGTTAGGTTTAGATAAAACTCATAATTCATGGGAAAATAAAAATAATATCTTATAGTTTTTTTTTTATATGCCTAGGAAAAGAAATGTTGCTTTGTAAATTTGTAGAAATGCATAGTTTTCTTTTAATAAAGTTTATGTTACCTAAATGTGTTTTTTAATTCTTTTAAAACCTTGTCCGCCGCCGCCGCCGCCCCCTCCTTCTTCCAGGATTTGCTTAATGTATATGAAATACGTGTCTATAAGGGCCTTAAAAAAATTAAAAAATAAAACACCAAAGTTAGGTACTTATATAGGGTATACAATTACCTATATATTTTAAACCGGCAAAGCATTCCAAAGTACATGTGCCGTTTCAAACTCAAGCTGCTAGCTATAGTCTCTGTTGTACATGAATTGTGCGTGAATTTGAACCGGCATAGCATATCTGTGCGCTGAGTTAGAAACGGCACAGTGAGTTTGAACCGGCATAGCATATCTGTGCGCTGAATTAGAAACGGCACAGTGATTTTGAACCGGCAAACAATATATCTAAATACACCTATCTGTTATGTTGAATTTTTCTTTTGACATTTCAACTGTCAAAATGACATATGTGAAAAGTAAAAATAATCTGTCCACCTTGCTTGCGCAATGGCATTGCAACTGTCAAAATGACATTTCTAATGTCAATATGACGTATGTACGAACAACGTCATAGCTTGATGTTTATTTTTTTTTAACATCTCTACTGTCAAAATGACATGGACGCCGCCCAAGCCCGCGCCCACGCCTCGAATAGACAATTATGTCAAAATGACATTTCTTAGGTCAACATGACGTATTTACGAAAACACATATGAAGCTGTCATCTTGACAGTAGCAGTAGTTGCTCCTGTCAAACTGACATTTCTATGATTCCTCCAGTTCTTCAGCTATTCCTCAACTTCTTGGAATTTTAACAGCCACTGGTCACTTCTTCAGCTACTTCTTGTACAAACCTGATGGCCCTCTTCCTCTTGATGTGGTCACTTCGGATGGCATGTGCCATCCAATGCCTTGGTATAGGTATGCCGGTTCTAAATCAGTGATTTAGAACCGGCACATCCTAACTACTAATATTATTTTATGAAAATAGAAGGACTTCCCAGAAATCCCTTTTAATATAAAAATATGCTAAAATGTCTTTAATTCGATATTCCAAGTTTAGTTCATTTTAAAACTTAGTAATGTTGCTGCCCCTCCAAGATGTAAACTTTAAACGCAAATTGCTTGAGAAAGCAACCATATCAAGAGGTCACGTAAGTACCACTGCAAAATTGACATTTTTGTCTATTACCTAAAACAAACCATACCCCTTGATGTGGTTGCTTTCTCAAGCAATTTGCGTTTAAAGTTGACATCTGGGTGACTCAATCATTATCGTCAAATAAAAAATTATTTTAAATACTTACAATAAAAAATGTATGCTGGGAATCTTAAAATATGGTAAATAAGATATTAGGGAACATTTTTACACCAATGGGACCTAAAAAACTCTTTTATTTGTTTTAAATAATGTTTTAAAAAGACCAGAAACACAGAATAGAAAAAAATTACCATTTTCGTTGGTCTGTAATGTTGGTTGCCTGAAAAAATTTCACAGACAGTATTTTAATGCACTTCTGTGAACTGTGACGTAGGATTTGACCGTGTGTCTATTGTTCCAAAAATCCTTTTTTTTTCTATTTCTACAGACAAATACGGTTAAAGTTTGATTAATTTTGCAACCTTGTCAAGGAAAGTGCATTTCAAAACCCATTTATAATTCATGATCATACTTTTTGCAAATTTTATTGACATTATTGTCAGCTTGATTTTATGGAAATTTTGTAAAATTCACTTGATTATAAAAATGCTATACTTTGACCATTTAAAACATAAACAAATAGTGCGAAAAAAACAAGATAGACTGTGCTATTGTACTCAACCATTTTTTTATCAGTTATAATGTGCTGTTTTTAAAGGTATAAGCTTTTAAAACTATAACAACAATGTACCATACAGGTGGTGCGCTAATTTGGGAACACACTGTATATATTGTTTTTTTTACAGTGCGGCCTACTGGAATGGAAGTATCAGGAGTCAGAGGTCACGTTGTGGAAGGCAGTAATGTTCTTCTAATTTGTGATGTTTTTGATGCTAAACCAGCGTCTACAATCAAATGGTTTAATGGTTCAACTCCGGTATCTGAGAAACTAATCCATATTAGTCCAGAACAAAACGTAAGTAACCACTAATTTAGTAATGGATATTTGATGATTTCTCTGTCATCTTCAGCAGAAGATAGAATGTTCAATCTTCTGCTGAAGATGACAGCAGATAGAATGTTCTATCTTTTGCTGAAGATGACAGCTTAGCTGTCGAAATACGTATTCAGATTTTTCTAAATAAAGTGTGGTTTGGAGAGAATCTTTGTTTTATACTAATTTAGGGTGTAGTCCGTAAGTCATTTTGGTAAACCAAAGTGACAGATGTAACAATCATTTTCTATGACAACGAATTGTGTAACAAGTCGTTTTCTGTCACTTTGGTTTACCAAAATGACTTACGGACTATACCCTTAGGGTATAGTCCGTAAGTCATTTTGGTAAACCAAAGTGACAGAAAACGACTTGTTACACAATTCGTTGTCATAGAAAATGATTGTTTAAACTGTTACTTAGGTTTACCAAAATGACTTACGGACTATACCCTTAGTAGTTGTAAGTAGGTAACAACTGGTAATTTAGTTGCCAAAAAAAGAATCCAAACAAAACTATGAAAAATACCTTCTTAAATTTTATTAAAAAAAGCTGACACAACAGTGGTACTTAAATTTTCAAATTAAAACTAAAAGCTTTATTATAAATTTATGAATTAAGTTATTGCCCTGGACTGAATGCAAACAGACTTATGAATTGTTCTTATTTTTATTAGTCAAAATCATCTTCAACAAAAACAATGCTTTCTTTTAATCTCTTGTTTTTAAAAATTTTAACAAATCGTTTAGAAAACTCAAAGGTTTCATTTCGAGCACCACAGTTTTCGTAACCTTGGTCGTTAACTAATGCCCAAATGTTGTTAAACGTATCTTCAAATAATTGTGATACAAATGGCAGTTTTGAATACGATTGGGCAATTATGTCATGATGTTCTGCTGACAAAGGTTCTCTACAATAACAAAATTTATGTAAATAAAAAAAACGCTAGATAAGTAATAAGTTACCCAATGTGCCAACGAACTATTGCAAAATCTTGAATTAGGAAATAGTGCAGACCGCTTTTTATGTCCGCTAATAATGCATTTGAATATCCCAGTTTCTCTCCTTCTAGTGTAACATCAGGGGAACTAGTCTAAAATTAAAATAAAGCCAAGCAAAATATACCGTGTGTCCCGCAAAAAGCGCACGAGCTCATAACGATCTACGTATAGTTTCTACAGAATTGAAATTTTGGGAATTGTCTAAGGAGACTTTTAGCCTTTTTTTACATGTATTTACAAAAATGTATGATTTCTGGTTTAAACGGAACTGACATTGATTTTGGATTTTTAAATAAAACACCCTATATATTTTGACATTTTTAGAAACATTCTTTTAATAATAATACAATCGTTTTTGGAAAAATTATGTATTACTATAATATAAACGATTCTATAGCAGCTCTTTAAAAACACCTTATTTCATCATAATCGTCCATCTTTGTCATAGAGTCCTGAAGCATAGATTGCAGCGTTCTCTCTAGAACCAAATTAGTTCATTTTCAAAGTGCTATAAAACCGTTAATATTGGTATTGCATTATTTTCTTAAAAATGATTGCATTCTTATTAAGAAAATGTTCCTAAAAATGTCAAAATATATAGGGTGTCTTATTTAAAAATACAAAATTAATGTAATTTCCGCTTAAACCGGAAGTCAAACATTTATGTTAATGCATGTAAAAGAAAACTAAAAGTCTTCTTAGATAACTGCTAAAATTTCAATTCTGTAGATAGTGTACGTAGAAAGTGATGAGCTCGTGCGCTTTTAGCGGGACACACGATTGACGCAAGAATATTATTTTATTTACAACTAGTTGCATATGAAATGATGACATTTCTGACTTTTTAAAAGTTGGAAAATGTCATTTTATTAGTTTTATTAAGCTGTCACTTTCCACCCGGGCGGAAAGTAACTACTTTCCGGCTGGGTAATGAAAACAAGTCGAATTTAACTCTTTTGTGGGAGCAAATCGTCTTCGGCCTTTTGCACACACTCTTTTAATTCTGTACATTCGTCATATATCACTATCCGACATTATGTTTTTTTTTAATATTAGTTGGTTTAAGACTTTAAAATAATTCGAGAAATGACGTTTTTTGAAAATAAAAAATAACTATTTCTTTACTTCGATGTCAAGCAATTGTATGGTAACCATGGTAATAAATTTAAAAAAAATAATCATGTTAACTATAAGATGTTAACAATGAATAATATTAATTTTGCAAAATTAAAGGTTTTTAAAATTAAACATAAACGTGAGCAGTTGTAAATAAAATAGTATACTAACCTCGGTCGAAATTTCCTTTATATCTCGAGAAATGGTTTACCGCGGCGCTACGCGCCTTGGTAAACCATCTTTTTCTCTCGACAGAAATGAAACCCTTTCCACCCACGGTAGTAATATACTATTACCTCTAAATGCCCATTGATTAAAAATTCTGCCCGCAACAGGTCCAAATTAATCGAAAATAATTCTGATTTTCTTCCACAAAGAAACAGTTTGGATCCATACGGCTCGATGGCCAAAAATTGTCCGCTTATTCCAGTGTAAATATCACCCAAACCAATTTTCCAATACTTTAAATGTTTCAAACAAAACCCAATCAAAAAATTCTCATCTTCTAATCCAATAAATGCTAACTTATCGACTATTGGATCTATAATAATGGTGCTTAGTTTTTTGGCAGGAATATCTTCCAAGTTTGTTGATTTTGAAATACTGTTTTGATGTACGTTTATAGAAGTTATTTTCGGGAGGCAATTTAATGACCCTTTGTCTAAAATCCATAGAAGGGGCTTTTTGGGTTCCATTGTTAAAACAATAGCGTCTTGGATATGTTCGCACGTGTCCCAAACTTGCTGTTCCAAAAGTAATTTGTTTCTTCTGAAAAGTAAAAATATTAGGATCTGTTGGGGTCATTGAAAACAGAGATAAATGAAAACACCCTCGTAAAATTTAAAATTCGGGGTCTTGTAGAAATATTTGTGTCATTTCCATTGGGATATATTAAAAATGATGAATAAACAATCGGTAATGTAACCAGTTTTGTTTTTAAGTTTACGTTTTGCATATTTTTAATCGAGGGGCAATTTAATAAAAGAATTAGTGTACATTGTTTTAAGAATTTGTTGAAAATTTGTAGAATTTGTTTAGAATTTGCTAAGAATTTGTTGAGAATTAGTGTTCACAATTTTCCCGTCGGATTTGCCCCTCGTTTTTAATTAAAGAGGAATGTCGCGAAGCATAGAAACTGTGGTTATCTAATGTTGGTTGCCTAATATCAACAAAAAAACAGCACTTTCTGGTAATTTTCCAATGTATTTATAACAGTTTATTTTATTTTAAAATTGTGCTTACCAGCAACATAAATAAACAAAGCACAAGTTGACATATTCTAAAATAGAATATGTCAACAGGTGCTTTTTATTTATGTTACTGGGTAAGCATAATTTTTAGAAATATATAATAAAGACGATTATTTATTTATTTACTCTTATAAACCCACTGCGAGCTATGACAAGAAAGTGCTGTTTTTGTAGTTTTTAGGCAACCAACATTACATAACCACAGTTTGTACGTTTGCGACAATCTACGTTAATAAAATATGAAACTTTTAATTTTTATAAAATATACTAATTATAGTAATGCCACTTTTTGTTAGTTTTGTAGGTTACCTTTTTATAGAAAGACATGTAATGATAAAATGTTTTCAAAACTCAAAACGCTTGTTTTGGTCAATTTAAAACATGATTCCTATTGAACCTTAATCAAACATTTTTTTAGTTTATAGGACAGTTTTTTTTTATTAACTTATTTTACATCGGTCTGTTTCTGCAAGTTTATTTGAATAGTTCACATTGCGATTTTTGTTGTTTTTAAATTCATTTGGGTACAATTTTAGTTTTAAAGGCATTAAATTGGTTGTACAATTTTTTGTGCTCCACTTTTTACATTTAAAGACCCACCCACTAAATTTAAAAAAAATCAGAATGGACAAATAAAGAAAGCCCATATTTTAAAATACAAACCAAAATTAAGTTTAGTAAAAACTAAAAATAAACTACAAAACAAAATTAATTAAAACAAAAATACCTAATCAGTCCGTTTTCATTTAAAAGAAATATTTTACCTACTTCAAAATCAAAGTTTGTTGTCAAAAGCGTTTTCAATTACCCCAACTGAGCCTACAACACAACAACCTTTTCCCTGTTCATTGCGTGTCAAGCACCAAGCTTTTAGACTTACCTACCTTATAAAATTCTGAGGTAAATAAAACTCCCCGTTATTCCATCCGACTTCTAAAAAGGTGGGATTTGTAAAGTTATTGTGGCTGCATACACTCCTGGGGAGAGAAAGAAAAGCCCTATTCATGTGTATTGCAATGCTGGAAACATAATAATTATCACTGCGAATGTCAAAAGGTTTCAAACCCCAACCAAAGTGGAGTATAAATAAGCCATAGAGACACTGAAGCAAAATTACTTTAAACATGTTCACTTTTGAGATTTCGTTTACATTTCGTGGTTAATAAACCTTCTATAGCAACTCTAATGTTGTTTCTTTGCTTATATTTCATTCAAGCAATTTGCTTTTATTAAATAAATGTTTGTAAGCACATTTTTATTCGGGGAAACATGTAATGGAAAATATTGACATAATTCGCAATTTATTATTGTTTGCGAAAGAAAAGAAAAATGTTAGGTACGCACTTTTTTTGCTAATATGTTTTTATTATAAAATTGCATAAATTATACTTACTTATACCGGGTGTTCGCGTGTAGTTTTCTTTTTTTAATATGGCAAATAGCTGGGAAAAAACCAAGACATTCAGTTAAAACAGTTATTTAATAAAGCCAATAAAAATGGTCTTTTTAAACCCATTTTGAAATTGGGCCCATTTTAAAATGGGTTTAACACTGGCAGTGTTAATAAAAACTGCATGTTAATTCGACTTTATCTTTAATAATTTTGTTTATTTTTTTAGAGACCACAATTTAAGTTAAAATATTTTTACTAAATTAAATGTCTGAGAAAATGTACTGTTTACGAATAAACTGCCAAAAACAGTCTTAATGTACCTCATATTTTTGCATAAGACTAGACTTTCTTTTGAAATTTCTATGTCACTGACCACTGTCACTAAATTAAGCCTCATTGAGGTACATTTTTTTTTTCAAGTCAAATGCAAAATATGAGGTACATTAAGAGGGTTTTTGGAAGTTTATTCAAAAACGCTACAGTTTCTGAAAAATTTCAAGTAGAAACTAGAAATGGGTTAGATCAGTGGGTGGGTTAGGTCAGTGAATTGGTTAGATAAGTGAGCCTGTTAGAGTTTTTTTATAAAATGCTGACATTAAATAGGATACTTCTCGCAGTAATCAGAAAACAATAAAATTTATACGAACAATAATTTTTTAAAATTACAAAAAAAATCTGCGAAGAGGTTATACTATTAACTTTTCTATAAAAAAAAAAATTTATTAGCGAAAAGCATAAATGCGTATTATTTCTGACACTGACGTTCAAGATTTAATTTGGCTTAGAAAGGTGCTTTTGTTTCAATTTTTTTTTGCAAAGCCACCTTGACCGAGCCTAGACTTAAGTGACTTAGAGCTTTTTTATCATTAAAAACCTATTTTTTTTACCATTTTGTCTTAAAAACTCCACAAAAAAAAACAAAAAATATATTTTGATACAGAATTTAATTTCCTACCATTTTTATGACCTACGTTTTTTTTGTAAATTGAAAAATAACAAAGATACGGCTTTTTTTTAAATTGGGGGGCTTATGTGGGGCCGGGCAAAAAAAACTTCAAAATACTTTTAGTAGAGAATTTAAAGGGCTTTAAAGTTAGCAGAAAAAAAATTCTGTAATTTTTATGATAACTGAAATATGAATTTTTTCTCACTTGGGGGGTGCCGCAGCCCCCTTTATTATTTTCCGATTTCTTTCAAAAACAATAGGGATCTAGATTTTAATGAGAACGATTTTTCCTGAAAATTTGAACTTGATGGGATCTTTAGTACTCAAGTTAGAGTGTCTACAAAAAACGTGACAGACGGACAGACGGACGGACGGACAGACAGACAGACGGACGGACGGACGGATTTTTTGAAAGTTGTTCAAAATTCGATGAAACGCACGAATCTGCAAGAATTTTTGCTCTACGACGATTTTTAACGATTTTAGAATTTTCAAAACAATCACAATATACTCCTCGTTTTTGACTTTGTCTGCGAGGAGTATAAAAAAAGTTTTAATTTGATTTGGGGTATTCAAAAAAATAAACAAAATTTCTAAAGGTAAATAAATTACATGCAGTTTTTATAAACACTCCCAGTGTTTAACCCATTTTAAAAGAGGTCCCATATTTTAAAATAAGTTTTAAATGATCGTTTTTATTACCTTTATTGATTGTACAAATTTCATAACGGTTACACATTTTTGCATTTAGTAAATATTTACGATTACGCGTTTTTAGTCTACCCGCTTAGAGGCCATTATTTCCGAAGAAGGGCACTTTTTCAAAAAACTGTTTTAACCAAATGTCTTGGATTTTTCCCAGCTATTTGCCAAATCAAAAGATACAAACTAAACACGGACACCCTATACAATTTTAAAATTTAGAATCTCGGTTAAAAAACAAAGTTTTAATATTCTTTTTGCAAAAAATGCTTTTCATAAATTCTACAAAAAAACTACTATTGTAATTGTTTGTTAATTGAAAGCGCATATTTGCATGGTAATTGTTAATTGCTTTATTCAAATTGAGCAACAATAAAACCAAGACCCATTCAATTAAAAACTGTATGCGACAAACTATTATCGAGTTGGACATGGCAAACAACAACTATTTAAATCATAAACTTTTCCCCATCGAGTTTTTTTTGTCTGATGAGAACTAAAGCTCATTACATTTAGAAAGGCGAGTTTTTCCGATACGATTCATGTTTTTCGTTATCGCAAATAATGGGTTTTCCATTAGTGGCTGCATGTAGCAAACCTAAATCTGATGTAAAAGTTTTAAAAAGCCTTGATGGCCGTCAACTTTCTAACAGCGGAATGGCAGAACATTTTGTACTTAAAAAGTTTTGGTTTAACTCTAATACGTACGAATTTTAGTCAATTATTTTGGCGAAAATAAAACCACTTAGAACCCCCGTATATTGTGCAAAAAGGTTTATTATTTTGGTCCAAATGTACCACTTTAAAATAACAATAAAATTATTATTTGGGCTGACAAATTGCTTCAGTAAGTTTAGTAAAAAATCAAAATGCGTGAAAAAATGACCAACGTGTTTAAATGTCTTGAATGCTAGAAAAATAAAATATTTTAGGTACTTGCAAAAAAAAAACAAATAAATCTAAAAAGTTAAATTAAAAATGCGAGGTTTTTCGTGAGCTATAGTGCAAACATTTCTTAATTTCTAGCTTTATCAGATAAACCCCATAAGTCATATTTGGTGACATTTTGAACGCCTTTGCGGCAGATTATCTTGCTTTCAACGTTTGCTAATAAATTCTAGAATTTTTTAAATTAAACAAAATTTAAACTTTATGGTAAGCTTTTATATATATTTGCTTTTTTATTCTTTAACAAAAGTTTTGCATCAAAAAAGTTAAATAATAATAATAAAATGTTTGTAAACATTTTAATATTGTAGGTACATAGAAGTTTTTTATGCCATAAAATAATGTTTATACTTTTAAAACAACATTTTCTAATTTATAAAACATAAACAAACATATTTTTTTTTATCAAAAAGAATAAGGTATAGCCAAGTGGTGCGAGATTCAAATTTTAAATTTGTTTTGAAACCAGTAATAAGCTTTGTCGGAATTTTAAGCATTTTTTATACGTAATGTATGTGTATTTTATATTAAACCGAGTATTAAACTTTCTGAAGTACTTTGATGTTTGATATACTGGAAATTTTAACTGAAACCTTGCATATTATACCTTCAGTGTTTACCAACTTTTTAATTTTGTTTTTTTTTCTTTTTTTTAGTCTAACATGATAATTATTTACATAAACATCTTTTTTTATGACTATGTACATCCATATTATATGCTTTTATATTTTTTAAATTAATGTTGCTTGTTTTTAATTTAAAATGTGCTTTTACAGATGTAATATTTAATTTCTCTTGCGATGGAAATTCTAGGAAAGAATTAGTTGTTGGAATTACCCTATAGTTATTTTGCTTCTAATCTTTTCTAGAATTAAATTAATTTTGTAAAAGCAGTATAGTATTCGCCCGGCGCATTCGCCATATTACAAAAATATAATCTTTAAAATGACACTTTTCTGACGACATTATTTAACCATAAACAAACCTATAGTTTAGCCATTGTCTTTCATTTCAAGCAGTAAGTAATTGAATTTTATCCACGGAGCATGGGCCACGGAGTAAAGTTGAAACAAGCTTTTAACGGGTCGAAGTCAGCGTTGATCGCAAAAAAATGATAGATGACATTTCCCTTATTTATTTTACTTGTCAAAAATGTATAATTTTCTTAATAAAATTGCATTCTGATGAAAGTAACAGTATAAACAATAGTATATGTTAACATTTCCTAAGAATTAAAGCCATTGCAAATGTTGTTATAACAAAAGTTACCTAGGATAAGTTAAACCCTTACCTTTTGGTTATGCCAGGTTGCGGTAAGTTATAGAAATAATCTTTGACGTGATTTTTATAAAGAAGTCAATAATTACGCTGGAGGTACCACATTTGCTGTTAGTACACAATGTAAAATATAGCACCCCAGTGGTTTTATTTATGCAGAATTACTCTATGCATTTTTCTAAAGTAATAATAATAAAAATGTTATTTATTTTTTTTTCCTTATTTGTGTTATTTATTGGTATTACCAAATGGTCATCGACAGAAGTCCTTCTACCTATCATTTCTCCATTTTTCTATCAGCGCTTCTTTTGACCTATTTTGCTTCTGTATATTCTAACCAGTGTAACTGTTATCTAGAAAGCTCTGTTTAAGACAAAACCGAGGACAAAACTAAAAGAAGTCTTACACACCCGACACAATTTATCGTTAAGTCCTGGATTTTTAGTTGCTAATTTCTGTTCATTGGGCGTAAAGAAATAAAGGTTGATGATAGGGCAAAAAAACAAAGTAAGCGTTTTAGTGGATTTAGTGGCGTAGTCGTAAATACGCGTATAAAGTGTATCTTGAGATAAATATCCGGTTCCTGCAATCCGGCAAAGTTTAAGAGCATTTTCTAGGTACTTAGCGGGCGGGACACCAACTTAATAAGACGTAAAAGAAGAGACGGCATAGCAGGCTAGGCTAGCGACATGCATGCACAAGTCTGCTTAAACTAAACATGGTACAAGTGCAATAAATTAGCACAAGCCGCCGCCTTTCGTATGTAAAATTGCGTACTTGCTGCGATATTTCAAGGTTTTAGCAACCGTATATTTTCTTTCTGGGGTTATCTCTCGTTTACCGCCACTGCTCCATATTTACTGCACTTTGTTATTTATATTGCATTACAGTTAAGGAATTTGTTTCTTACGGTTTAAGAATATGTTCTTTCGGTTTAACTCATGACATACATTTATTCTCATAATATCCAAAATGCATTTGAAAACATTGTACCTACCAATAATACTGCATTACTTTTTATTGTATATAAACGACAGCTTCAAGCATTATTTCTTTTAAATAAGTTGAATTTATTACGCCATTGATAATAGTAGTTTTTGTAGTTTTATAAACGAGTCTTAAGTCACGAGTTTGTTAAAAAACGAACGAAAGCTTGGGTTTTGTAAACGAGTGAATAAAGACGTTTATAAAACATCCTAAGAACTAAATATACTTTTTCTTATGACCGATTAAATTAAAGAGATCTCAGGTTTAATTTAAAAGACCAGTACCCTAAATTAGACTTTTGGATATTTAATTTTCTGTAAAGTGAAAGTAAAGTTCTATAAATCGCCCTTTAAAGCGTGAGTTATGGAACGTAACTTTTAATTTACTTCGGCGTAACTTCACTTCCGCGTAACTTAACAAATTTGCTTAATTTATAGATTGTAAAGTTACGTGAAATTAGTAACAGTTATGCGCATGTGTCTGAACTCGCGACTTCTGACTATTTACACCTGGGCGGTAATTACGGAATATGACTTCGTACGAAACCTGCATAAGAAGACCTAACAGGTTTCGAACGAAGCGATATTCCGTATTGTCCAAAGTGACAATAAGGGTGAATATCTCATTTTTGCAAATTTTGCGCATATGATCGGCCAAGCTCGGCTTTCGACTTAGTAAGTACTAAGTCTAACAGATAAATGAATCAGCAAAGTAGCGCTAAAGTGAAGTATAAACTTGCTAATACATTCCCATGTATTTTATTTAATTTTCTGTAAAGTAACGCCGAAGTAAAGTGAAATTAACGTTCTATAAATCGCTCTTAATAGATCCACATAAATAAGTTAAATGAATCAAAAGCATTTTTTGTTGAAAAGAGTTATTTTTAAGTGATGATATTTGGCGGAAGTGCTAAAAAAACGTGCTTTATTGTTATTTTAACAGCAAAAAGTTATAATAAAGCAGTCTATTCTTTGCAAGAATTCAAAACAAGTAACTGTATCATTGTTTACAAAGTTGTCAAGTATCTCCGAAGTCTTAAAGTGTGAAGGGTGGATACTTGAAGAGTTTCCGCAATTAATAATACGATGTTTCTTTTCTTTCAGAGAAACGGCACATTTAATACGAAGAGTTCCCTAGAATTTAAGGCCAGTCGTTTTGAAAACGGAAAAGCTTTTCATTGCTACTCGGAAAATCAAGTTATGAAAAACTACAAGGAGACTGCTCTTCATAATGATTTAATTCTTGAAGTTCAGTGTAAGTTTACATTATTTTAAAAAGAAATCACAATGCGTATACAAGAAATGCTTCTCTTCAAAAATTAAAAGATTGTTCTATTTCAATGAGATCTTTATTTTTTTACAGTTCCTCCAGTGATTACAGTTTCCCCAAAAAATATATCGACGAACGAAAGTGGCCACATTTTACTAAAATGTAACTATTTCGCCAATCCTCAAGAACTGCAAGGAATTGCATGGTAAGCCATATTTTTAGTTTATTTATTAGGTGACAAAAATACCATATCAAAAAAAAAGCGGTTTTAGTTTACATAATAAAACGATAGTTTGTTCCTTCTAAATGATTATATTTAAACTCATTTTTAGCAACATCGACCTCATTTGACCAATATTAGAAAAAATTATTTAAGAAAAAGTTGCATAAATTATTCGATTTTTGTGTCAGAGCATTATGTGCTCGCCCGGCGCATTCGCCATATTTTATTTTACTAACTTTTTATTTTTGTTTACAAAAAATTACCTCTTTATCTTTTAGAATGTTCAGATGAAAAAGTATCCAATCAAATTCGCGAATTTTTGATCACTTGTGCAAAACAGACCAATCACAACAGACTGATAACTCTGTGGCAAATAGGAAAAAGGGTATTGACAATTCCAACAAGAGAAATGTCACATTTATTGGCAGACAAAGAGTGATTCGTAGCAAGACATTCTTCATTTTATCCGGCCGGCGCACTCTCATGTTTAATTTTTTAAATCCTGAAGGCCTTATTTTCTAGAAGGTCCATTTTTGTGACGTCACAAATATTAGTTTGGCTACTCGCTAACGGTATCGCTTTAGTCAGCAATAAAAGTGAATAAGTGTAAAAACGTCACTTGTGCATGTCAGAATAAAAATCGTATTCTTACAAATATAATACCTCAATCTTGTATTGTTAGCTAAAAAAAAAGATTTCGCTGAATATGTATGACTGATTTTACCGTAAATATAATATGAATATTATTATTAGAATTTGTTAATTAAAAAACTAATTTTTTTATATGTCAATAACACTCTTATGCCCTTTTTCCCATTTGCCACAAAACTATCCTAGGGAAATTTTTAAATCCAAGACTAGCTAAGCTAAGCTATATTATGTTAACATTTTCCAAACAAAGTCAAATTGACAAATATAATCATGAAAATGTTTAAAATTGTAAAAAAGTATCTGACCCTCAGCATTGATAAATTCTTATAACTTTGTCATGACTCTCCTGTTATTTTATAGTAAGAGCCCTTAGCCTTCGGCGTCCGAACTCTTAACCATAAAAGACGCTTTTGAAAATCTGTGACAAAATTATTGCAACTTATCAATGCTTTTGGGACCTTACGGCTGGCTGATGACACGTGCCTTACTTTTCGCTCTTTTTTAAAAGTTTGCAATCCTGAACGACGGGTAGGTATGACAGACGGCCATGATTAGATTGCCAATTTTTCTTTTGATGTGGTTATGGTTTATTAAATGCAAGATGCCTGCCTAATTTAACTTTATGTTTCAACAATGTTCTCTTAACAGGTCCAAAGACGGCAAGAACTTAACACTAACCGAAAAACAACAACGACAAAAATACGCCGGTGGAAGTAAAGAGAATCCTAATCTTATTATAAATAATGTAACAAGAGAAGACATGGGAGAGTACACGTGTTGGCTAAGAAATTCAGTAGGGGCCGATAAATCCGAAGACAGTATTTTTGTAAACGTCGAATGTAAGTTTATTTAGGAATCTTCTTCTATACAATCGGAAAGGTAGCTGCACTTTTCTTTTATTGTTTGCTTTTATTCAGTATATTTTCACACTTGATTTCATCTTAAATAAAATCGTTTACTTTATGTGTGCACCCGATGCTGTCACAAAATGTTGAGAAGAAAAGTTCTGTTTCAAATTTTGAATGAAGGAATATTGCTTTCACCATAACAGAACTTTGTCATGTTTACGAAAATGGAATATTAGCAGATTATTCATTAATAGTTATTCAACCAGTAAATGTGTTAATAAAGGCGACTAATAAACTAGCGGTTTTAACAAGCAAGCGATCAGCGAGCTTGTTACTAAGTGAGTTTATTAATCGCCATTTTACATACGAACTGGTTACAATGCTTTTTCGCACATCGTAGATCGTTATTAAATAAATTATAAAATAAAACAGTTATTTCACCAACCAACAGAAACAATGCGTCGACCATTGAAATTTATTAATGTTAAAGAAGAAGAAGAGCAGTCACCGAACTTTTTAATTTATTAATTGTGAATAGAAAATGAATGTTATTTCCTTAAAATGTGGTAAAAGGATCTGCTTCTCATTCTTTCCAATGGAAAATGTTGTTGCTTGAGTCGTAATTAAAGCTACTTTAACAATTAGTAATGTAGAAACATAGATAATGATTTTAAACATAGAAGAGCGTTACTATGGGCTCGTATCCATGCATTATAGGGGTCATTCATCAACGATTTCGAGTGCGTTAATGAATGTCTTTAATATACGATGTGCGAAAAATACTATTATCTTTTGTAGCAGAAAAAGATCCATATAACATAGTATTTTAAAGACGAATCCTTTATCGGTTTGAAATGAATTTATTTTAATAATATTTCTCTATAACTTGATTGGAAGCCACCTCCATTTTTTTGCGTCTATTTTATCGTCTCTTAAAATAGTAAATAGCCCTAAAAATCGTATTCTTTTGGTTTAGATCCACCAAGTGTGGAGCTGAGTTTGGATCCATCGACTCCTATTAAAACGGTTGACAATACAAGTGTTACTCTTGCATGTAATGTTACCAATGGAAATCCAAGTGCCTTAACTATGGTAAGTGCAAAATAAACAAGTTTTTTAAAGCATTACAAATTTCCAACTGAAAAAATTATGCAGTCCTTTAAAAGAATTACTATTGGAAACGATCTCGGTTATTATACAATTTCGTTTAGCGATCTTATTCTCTGGTTCTCAATTGCAAAAAAGTTAAACAGCACACTTCTAGAACCAAAATCTCTGAAAACTAACCTTAACGATTTTATAAACCCAGGTAAGATGGTTCCTTGACGGCGACCTCCTTAAAGAACTCCCCGACTGCAACAACACCTTACCCAATGATGACAGCAACCCAGAAGAAGGTAGTGGTGATTCCTTATGTGACGTCGACCTTAACATCTTCACCATCCCCAAAGTCGAGAAGATATTCGCCGGGAACTACACCTGCCAAGGCAAGAATGACGCAGGGTGGGGCCCGAAATCAGAACCCCAAGAACTGATAGTCTACTACCCCCCCAGTCCAGCAAAGTTAAGATTCTACCCTCAACGAGTGGTGAAGAAAGCGTCTGTTTCATTGGAATGTTTAGTGGATGATTTGGGATGGCCGGACAATGTAACGTATCTGTGGTACCGGTCATCACATCAATTGCCTGATATTACTACTTCGAATTGGACAATTTCCCCTGTTACTTTAGAGACAAGGACTAATTTTACGTGCATTGCGCAAAACGAAGGCGGGCAAAGTCTTCCTGGGATTGTTGATATCAAGGTTCTTGGTAAGTAACCATTGCAAAATTAGTTCCTTTCTGCGACAAATGGAGCGTATTCGTACAAAAATTGGTTGGGGTAACCTACGAGATTTGTCATACCACACGTCGTTCCAGATGCTAACTGACATTACTTCTGAATTTTATATTTTTATCAAATATAAAGTTAATATACCAAAAACAACAAACTGCCGGTTTAAAACATTCTACATACCAGCTAAAAGGTTTTTATAACATTCACGGAGTGTTTTACAACTTCAATTCTTCATAATTAGGTAAAAAAGGGCATAATAACTCATTTACAAATGTACTTTTAATGCAAAGTCCGTGCATCCAAAATATGCTGATTATTTTAAACATTCACGGAAATCCTTTTGTAAATGAGTCATAATTTCCTTTTTTACCTAATTATAAAGAATTAAAGATGTAAAGCACTCTCTAAATGTTATACAGTCCTTTTAGATGGTAGGTACGTAGAATGTTTTAAACAGGCAGTTTGTTGTTTTTTGGTATATGAGCTTTGTAGACCTTTTCCGTCGTTGACCACTGGGAAACTGAATGACCACCAGCATCACAATGTCTAGAGTCAATCTGGGGCATATCTGACGTTTCCCAAGTATAACGACCACGAAGGTGGTCAACGGTGGGAAAGGTCTATATTTAATAAAAATATAAAATTGAGAAGTAATGTCAGTCAGCATCTGAAACGACGGATGGTATGACAGATCTCCTAAGTTACCCTAACCAATTTTTGTACGAATACGCTCTATTTATTTGTAACAAAAAAAAATTAACCACGGTACTTCTTTGGGTAATTATGTTCTTTTTTTAGCACCACCAACTTTTATCCAAAATCTTCCACCATATCTAGGAATATTATACTCCTCAAAAAATATCAATTTAACATGTCGGGTGGAGTGCCACCCCATGTGCTCCATAATTTGGTTCAAAGATGGCCGTCAACTGGATTTGAATAATGATCCGTTGTATTATCACCAAACTGCAGTTTACCCAGCGGATTTGCGGAAAAATGATTTCGAATCTATCGAATCCATAATGGTAAGTTATAATTTAGTCAAAAGTTAAGAGGTGGTAAAGAAACTGTGTGGTGTTGCGAATTAATTATTGGATATTGTAAATCGGCAAACTTTAAGGTAATTCCTTCTTAATAGTATTTGAGGTATGTTACATTTTTTCATTGGATTTTATAGCACTTTGTAAAGCCTTTATGTGGCTCAATTTCGTCAACAATTTTAAGCTACAAAATAAATAATTTCAGGATCAAACTGTCTTAGAGAATTACCATTACTACTTGCTAGTACGTGCTAAAGAATTTTTTGTAAAAATTACAGCCTAAATTTGTTAATTAAGCGAATCATAGAATGGGTGATGTTTACTTAAAACTTGGCATAAAACATCTTTCCAATCGTAGTCCATTCTTAACCTTTTAAAATATTTCTTCAAATGTCTTAGTTTTTTTACCGTCTACTTCTCAAATAATAAAAGAGGCATACTAAACGCACAGACACCCTATAGATAGATAGCTATAAAACGATTTGGGAATAGAATAGAGCCTTGCGGTACTCCTCGAGTCGCCTTTACAAAAATCTAATTACTAATCGATCCTAAAAATTTGATTTACAGATTTGGAACATGACAGCTTGGCCAAACAATCAACTTGACAAATCTGCAGCGAATGCTCACTACACATGTCAAAGTTATGACAACGGAGTTGGTCCAGGAGTTAATTCTACTGTTGAAGTTGCCGTTGATTGTAAGTTTTTTATAAACAGAATGCAAATGGTACCAAAGATATAAAGAAAATGTTCTACAACACCAAAACTTCTCTTACTCTTTACAGTTCCACCAGAAGAAATAAAAACATCATCTCATTTGGTTTATGTTATTGAACATCATGCGCCAGATCCTGTCAAATGTTTCGGAAAAGGACGACCTGCTTTATCTTATGTTTGGAAAAAGGATGAAAATTCAGAACCATTGTCTAAGAAAGATACTCTTCAACTCGGCACATTAACTAGAAAAGACGGAGGGAAATATACTTGCGAAGCCAGCAATAAACATGGGACTAGAACTGCTGATGTCTACTTCAACGTACAATGTAAGTTTCTTATTTGAAATCTAGCTCTTTTTTCGCCAAGAAATCAAACTTTATGTTCAGTCAGCTGATTGTCATGTCGGACGCCATATTAGAAAACCATAACGCACGCTATTTTTTACAACATGGCGCTAACCACATACGATCAGCTGACATCTATCATAACCTTATTTTCAGATGCTCCAGAATGCTCAATCCAATCAGTGGAACGTGAAGGAAGTTTGGCACTTGTTTGTACCGCCACAGCAAATCCGCAAGAAGTAACTTTTACGTGGAAGGTCCGTGAATCTAATGACACTTTTATCGAGACTGCAAATATCATAAAAGAGGGTTTGAAGAGTTATTTGATGCTTGACTCAAGTGTGGACAGTTTCAGAACTTATCAGTGCTTCGCTAATAATTCGGTGGGTGTTAGTTCAGCCTGTGAAAGAGATGTTGCTGGTAAGTTTTTTTTTTTTAATTTTGCATGTTAAAAGTATTAAACTTTAAAGTTAAACCAAAAGAAGTTTCTCAGCTAAAAAATTTAATATAAAAACGCCAAAAATGTTTTAAAACGTTCTTTATAAAATACCTCGTAATAAAAATGTCTAATTCTAAATTAGTTTTTCTTTGCTACTTTTATAATGAAATTAGAGATAATTAAAATTAGCATTCATGTATAAAAATGTTTATTTTAATATTTTCAAGCATCCCAGGAGCAAAGTAGTCAAATAGCAGAACCAGCAGGTAACTACTTAAATAAAAAGATTACCGAAAAAATGTATAATACTCTGTTAATGAAAGCATGTTGCCATATTTGCACGAAAATGCTCATTTTTTGCACGCTTTTCTCCTGGGATTCACCTAATTAGTTCCTCATTTATCATTATTTACTAGGTTACTGTAGGCAAGAAAAAAAAGTAATTATCAATCAATCAACAAGCAGCCGAAACCTTGAATTAAAATTTTATCTATTTCCTAAATACTTAAAAAGGGGTCAGTTGGGTCAATTAATTGAAAAAGCTTTTGACAACTTTGATTTCGAATAAACCTACATATTTCTTTTATATGAAAATTCGCACATTATTTGAATTTTAATGCTAGAGATTCAAATTCACAGTTTAAAAAATCTGTGCTTTAGAAGTTCGTATAAGTCGTAAATAGTACATTCACATGATGGTCCCATACTAAATGTATAGTTTTGAAAACTAGAAATATGGGGCTACAAACGTATTATGGTTTCATTTTAATCGGTTATTTCTTCGTGCCGAAAATTTGACTTTAAAAACAAATATATAATGATATTTGTAATCAGATTTTCGACACAAAGATGTAACCGATTTAAATGAAACCATAATACGTTTGTAGACCATTTTTATAGTTTTCAAAACTACAATTAGTTTTAACATACGATGGGGCCCTCATGTAGATGTGCTATTTAGTAGAATTGACGAAAGTTCAACGGAGATGACTTATACGAGCTTCTAGGAGCACTTTTAAACTGTAAATTTAAATCTTGAGCCTTAATACCAATAGTTTTTTTAGTTATTGCTGTTTTGTTGTTTTAAAATATAGGCAGTTTTTATTTGTCAGGGTTTTTTATTAGCCCAACTGGCTCTATTCTTTTGTTCAACTCTAGCAAATATAAAATTAATTATTTAAAATCACAATTTTCTTTCAGGACATCTACCTTGGTGGAAGCGACTCAATCAGGACAAACTGATAATAATAATCGCAGCAACCATAGCAATTATTTTATGCGTGATAGTGGTTTGCATTATCATTATCGTTTTATGCAGACGAAAACGTGCCAACACAAAATGTAAGTGTATTTTGCAATTTTAACACGCTTTTAGGTGTCATTTATTTGCATTTGCAACATAAAATATAAATTAAAATAAAAAAAATTCTATTAATTTTAAAACCATATTAAGATAAATTTAATTTTTTTGGCAAAGAAATTCTCACATTTAAAGTAATTTTTTTTAAATAGTTGGCAGACTTTACAAAAAGGAATTGCTCTGAATCTTTTTAACACTAATAAGCAAGCTTTTTGTGTGATTTGTACTAATCACATTTTTTCTCACTAAACTAGACAATAGCTCGCTGGAGATGGAAGAACGAGAAAAGTAAGTTAAAAAACAAACTCAAATCTAACCTAAAATTAGTTCGTTTTACAAGGGATACAACTTTTAGAAGTTTGCTCACACTTAATTTCTCTAAGATCTATCTTATCAAACTCTTGGTGCTTTGGAATATTTCTTTAATGCAACAAATTGGTGATCAGAAATGAACTTACAAGGGTGGTGGTGTAAATATTCAGCTTCAGAAATAGTTTTCTTAACATCAATAGTCTCAATAGAATATTTTATAAGTTTTGTACATAATGTTTTTTTAGTATTGTATATTTCTAACATCGTTTTTATATTTTTAGTTTATTAAAGTCTTTTATTTTTATTAATTCCTATCTTTCTTTGAGTACCTATGTCCGTACCACCCAAAAAAGGCGCCAAGTTCAAATTTTTCTGCTTTAAATTTTAAACAATTTTACGCAAGCATTTGGTGAAATTAGTTTGTTAGAATGCCAGTTATATAAACGCCAAATTTTTACTGTTATATCGACCATTTAGTATAGGAGCTATCAACATGAAAATCCACATCATTAACGGTGTCATGATTTTTTGATATTACATAATATTTAATGCTACTTTCGTAACCCAACAAAATGGCAGGCCAAACAGGTAGCGTTTTTTTTTAACTTCATAAGTGGGATCGTTTTCTTCGTACAACAAAATTGATTTTTGCACCTATGCTGGGTTAATTACTTTTTAAATGTGCTTTCCAAGGGCAGAAAACCCTGTAATAAAAATTTCTTATTTTACGCATAAAAGTCTACAGATTACCCAAAATTAAAAAATGTCACTTTATAAATGTCTGGCAGTGTTAAGGCTCATATTTGCACATATTATTTTATTTCTTCAAAAAAAAATATCCCACTAATGATGTTTAAAAAAAACACTACCTGTTAGCGCTGCCAGTGTATTGGACAAAAGTTAAGAAATATTAAATATAATGTAATGCACAGAAAATCATGACAACGTTCAATGATGTGTGTTTTTGGTTGTCAGCTCTCCTACTATAAAACCCCTGTGCCAGAATATATTTTAGTCTATTTTTTCACCTACTGTAAATAATATTAAAAATAAATTGTCCTAGGTTTTTATGCACTCAAAGCCCAGATGTTCTCGGGTTACCCCTCGTTTCCTGTGGACGTTACCCCTATGTTGGAAATACCAAAGGTAGTTTTCCAAAATATTCCAAAAAAACACTGCATTCTTAATTATTAATTGTTTAATATTTGCATGAACATTCATTTTGTTAAGTATTTTGTAATTTTGGGTGGTAAGGTCATTTTTCTGTGATTGTTTGTCCTTCTAGCATGAGCATGTTTAAACAAAAATGTGGATAAATAACTCTTAACAAGGTAAAATAGAATAATTAACCTATTTTGTATAGTTACCAAAATTTTTGTGATTTTTTCTATTAAATTATTTTCATGTTTTTTTTAACCAAACAGACCAGATGGACAGTCACCTGACACTTCCGGTAACGCTCAATCAAAATGGCCGCTTAAACCAGGTGTTTTAGTTCACATAAATAAAATGCACAGTTTAAACCGTGGTCTAAACTTGGCAAGATCTTTAGACAAAACGCCGTTAACGCTTGATGCCATAGCCAAATTAAAAACTAGCAACAAAATTTATACTAAAACCTCAAAACAAAAGCCAAAAGTCTATGCCAAATTGGAAAAACTAAAAACCTTGTTTGGCTTTAACGGATACGATCATGTTCCAGCCGGTATAACAGAGAGCGCTAATGGAGGTAAGTGTATAAAAAGTTGTTTTATTAATAGGGCCTCAATAAATTTCCCTGGGGCACCCCCAAAACATATGAATTAACGTTATTATACTCTTCACAAGAGTATATTGCAATCGATCAGAAAATCCTAAAATCGTCAATTTTCGTCGTAGAGCAAAAATTTGCAGATTCGTGCGTTTCATGACTTTTTAAGATTTTCATTTTTTGTCCGTCCGTCGGTATGTCGGTATGTCGGTCTGTGGGATGTCACGTTTCTTGTAAACACGCTATCTTAAGAACCAAACTTCCAATCCTATTCAAATTTTAAGGAAAAATCGATCCCTATAAGAGGAAGAACCCTATTGTTTTTGACAAAAATCTGAGTACTATAAAGCCCCCTTTTCGGTCCCCCAAGTGAAAAAAAAATCGTAACTCAATTATTATTAAATTTACAAAAAAAAATATTCGACATAAAACATAGGAAATTTAATTCTCTATAAAAAAGTATTCGTTGGTTTTTTTGTCAGACCCCCCCGTTACCCCCCACCACAAAAAAACCTCCTATCTCCGTTATTATTCAATTAACAAAAAAAATCTTTGTTACAAAATTAATGAAAATTTAATTTTCTATTAAAAATGTTGGTTCATTCTTTGTAAAGTTAGCCAGTAAGGTTAAAAAAACAAAAAAACAACTTTTTCAATAGCAAAAAATTTCTAAGTCCAAATCACGTTACGTGTCGGTCAAGAAGGCCATGCCAAAAATATTTTAAACAAAGAAACAAAACCGCTTGTCAGAACAAATAACCTCAAATATTTTAAATGTCAGAACTGACGTTTATCCTCTTCGTTAACTAAATTCTTCGTGTTTTCTGTTAATAGTTTGCACTCTTCGCAGATTTTCTTTACATAATTTTTTTTTATATTAGACTATTAATTATCCTATAACAGCTTTCTTGCGAAGAGTATACCATAGAATGTGTAGCAATTATATAAAAAATAGACTAAGCTTTGATTTACAAAATTACACTTCTACCGATTTCGAATTCTACTCGAGCTACTTATCTGTGAAGAGTAATTTCTACGCGTTTCGACTTCTACCCATTTCTAGTTTCACATTATATTTACATTAAAAACTATTCTTTGATTTAAAAAAAATGTACGACCTCTGAGGAGCCTTGGGGAACCCCAATAATAAAACAATTGCGTTTGTTCTTTTGTGCACTGCTTTTTTTTAATGTTTTGTGTTTTTTGCATGTCAAGTTGTGTCTTTTGTAAAAGCGCCACATTCTCCAGTGGCCAGAGATGAAACTACAGATGATATCTGCTTATCGACTCAATCCCGAAAACGAAAGAAACCAGGTCAAGGTAACTTTGCATGGTATTTATTTTTAACGCAGAATGTCGCGAAGTATAGAAACTGTGGTTATGTAATGTTGGTTGCCAAAAATCAGCAAAAAAGAGCACTTTCTAGTCATTGCGCAGTAGGTTTATAAGAGTTAATACTTAATTTCAATAAAAAAATTGTGCTTACCAGCAACATAGATAATCAAAGCACAAGTTGACATTCTAGAGGTCCATTAATAAGCGTTTTAGGGCCGGTTGCACTACAATTGTTAACTGTTCCTTAAAATCTAACTGACTGTTTTTCATAGAAAGCACAATTTTAAACAATGTCAATGCTGCAGTTGTCAAACTCTGTTTATAAACATTTACCATATATGGTAAAGAGTCAATTAACATTAAGGAACACTTAAGAATGTGTGGTGAAGCCGGGCATTAATACAACATTTTGACAATTTAAAATGCAAAAAAATAGTGCTTCTAAATTGCCAAAATTGTGTATTTAAACGCTCATTGATGGACCTTTAGAATATGTCAACTTGTGCTTTGTTTATTTATGTTGCTGGTAAGCACAATTTTTAATTAAAATCAACTCTTATAAACACTGCGTAATGACCAGAAAGTGCTGTTTTTTGTTGATTTAAGGCAATTAACATTACAAACCACAGTTTTTATGCTTCGCGACATTCCCCTTTAAGTCATTGTTGCATCTATTTTTTTGTAAGGGCTGTTTTAAAGAAGGTCTTATCTTTTTGATGGACTTTTAACCATACTTTTAATGGTTCAATAAAGTGTAATTTCTAAGCATAAAGAAGGCATATTTAATAAATGTGATTTTTTTTCGTAGCTCCCATGAACCAGTCTTCTACCGGAGATAAAAATCGATTAGGGGCTGCTCCACCAATTGGCGGTATTGCAGACCCTTTAAACGAACACGATAAAGGTTTTTACGAAAATTTGCCGTTCCACGGGATGCAAAATCCACCAAATAAGGTAAGGTTCTTTAATTTTGCTAAAGTCCATTTCATTAAACTTTGTGGGTACAAAATAGGTCCTTTAGGAACACCTGTATTATGTTTTTCTTAGAATCAAACAAATTATACACACGGTCAACTCCTACGTCATAGATCAGAAATCCGCATTAAAAAACTGCCTGTGAAGTAGAATCAAAGAATATGAACTTATAGTAGAATTTTGATTCAGTCAGATTTAGCCACTTTTTTAGAACAATATTTTGTGAAAATAAAAGGTATAAAAATGTACTATAATGTCTTGAATTCGATATTTCAAGTTTAGTTCATCGTAAAACTCTCTAATATACAGTTTATGTGTTAATGTTGTGCACCCTTCAAGATGTGAATTTTAAAGAGCCTGCTTGAGAAAGCAACCATATCAAGAGGTTTGGTAAGTACCATTGTAACTAGAACAAACCATACCCCTTGATATGGTTGCTTTCTCAAGCAATTCGTGATTAAAGCTGACAACTTGGTGGGTGATCATCATCATCATCAGATTAATAAGGGATTTTTTAATTTTTGTGGTAGATTCTCGGGTAATTTTAAATTAAAATATCGTAAATAAGATATAAAGAAACATTTTTACAGCAATGGGACCTAAAAAAACTCTTTTATTTTTCTTTAAATAATGTTTTAAAACCAATGTTGGAAACACAGAATAGGAAAAAAATTGCCATTTTCTTTGGTCCGTAATGTTGGTTGCCTAAAAAAATTTCACAGATAGTATTTTAGTGCCCTTTTGTAAACTGTGACGTTGGGCTTGACCGTGTCTATTAAAGTTGTAACAATGTTTAGTGCTCATACAGTTTCATGCAATGACCTATCAATTTTGATGTGTGTGTTTGTGTTTTATTTTTTAATTTTGCATGTTTTTTGTTATTTTTAGCCCATTTCTGTTATCGCCCCATTCATGCAAGGGCATCCGCAGGCTTATAATTTTACCTCCTCCACAAAATCCCTGCTCCCCTCCCACTCGGCATTCACCTCCCCTTGTGGCTCTGTCAGCAACGTAAATCTCGCGAGAAATCAATCATTTAGCGGATTTCCCCAGATTCAATCACTGTCATTCAGTAATTTACATGCAACTACCTCTCATACTAATATATCAAAAGGGTATAACTTCACAACGCAAGGACAACAACGATGGGCGTTTAAAAACGTTCCCAATAGAGTTGAGAGTTTTAACGGACAGCAGAAATTTAACTTTCAGTTTAAAGGTGATACAAATCCTTTTAGTTTAGTCTCAGATAAGAAATTGGCCATACAGAAAACTGCATCGAACCTATCTTTGCCCATTGATAATCAGACAAAAAGCGATGATGCGCAAAAACGTTTCAGCTCACTTGATTTACGAAAGCACAAGTGTTACTCGCCAACATTTTACTCGATGAGGTGCAAAAAGCACAATATAAAACCAGTCTCAGTGTTCGCTATTCCGAAAAAAATCCTATCAGACAACAAACTCAACGCTAGTAACGAAGACATCGAAAAAGGACTCTTAAAACTTTGCAAATCACTTCCAACACCAGCACCAAGGTGCAAAAAACATAAAAAAGCAGACGTTATATACGCTAATATTGCAGAACTGTTGAAAAACAACGAGCTAAACACATCAAATGAAAGCGAAGACAATGTTGCATCAGGTGAATTTTCAGTAACTGAAGTGGAAGTTCATGCATCATCAGAGGAAGAAACCAAACCCGATAAAAGTAAAAAGACAATTGAGGATCTTAAATCATTTTTTGAATCGCTGGAATCAAGAAAACATCCCAAAAAACAACCCAAAACAGATTTAGAAACAGTAACGGATCCAAAGGTTCAAAATGAGACTGATACAAGAATTCAAAAAGGCCATGAATCGCAAAAGATATGCCATCATCAACTAAAAAATAACGCAGAACGTAGTCCATGCGAAAATGACCTCCAAGGCAAAATAATTTCCACAGATCAAATTGACTCCAGACCAAAACTAATCGCTCTTAGTCCAAAAGAAACTTTAAAGTCAACAACAAACTCACCTAGCCCTAAATTACCTCCAAAAACCAACCAAAGCATGAATCCAATACTTACTAGTCCTATTCCAACTCAAAATAATTCAAAAGTGACTCAAAAAGTAAGCCCCAATATGATTCAACCATTGCCAAAAAGTCCAAAAACTGATATACCCAAAGGAGCACTTTCCTTGCAACTAGAAGCAAAGCGAAAGTCATACAGTCCAAAACCCAAAAATCCTAGCATTCCCAAAGAATCACCAACCGAGAATGATGTAACGCATGTGCCAAAAATGCCAATTTTGGAGCCTAATTTGCGGAGTCCTAACTGCCATATTAATGTTTTTCAGGTTTGTGCTTTTTATTTTGCATTTTTTAAATTGTTTGATAAGTTTGTTTTGTTACCTAAAAGTAGAGAGCTTATTTATTGCACTAAGAAACAATCTAATACTATACAGGGTGTTACCAAATAAGTAGGAAAAAATTCAGGGGGTAATTCCTGAACCCATTTTAAGAAAAAAAGTTCATATGAACATGTGTCCGAAAATCCCTTCGTTTTTGAGATAGAGCCCCTCCAAAAACACCTAAAAAATCAGTTTTTTCGCTATAATTTCGAAAAGAATAATTTGTTTAAAAAATTTTATAGGACCTATTTAATTTATCTAAATACAAGAAATATTTTCCCCTTTGTAAAATTTAAATAAACGGGTTAATAGTGGGGACCCTTATGGGGCTGTAAGAAAAAAAAAGTCAAAATCGGACATATGTTTATAGGAACTTTTTTTCTTAAAATGGGTTCAGGAATTACCCCCTGAATTTTTTCCTACTTATTTGGAAACACCCTGTATATCTTTTTAAAGGGCCAAAACATGGCGCATAAACGCGATGGTACGCTCTTGGAGCATTCTCAGGGATCCCTAAAAAATTGTCAAACAAGAATCCATTTGTTATATTCTTCGAGAAAAATGCAAACAAAGTTGCATAAGTTCGGCAACACAGTTTGTAAAATACATCGTAAAAACTTATCTAGATTCTTGAGCATACATTTTTGCATTAGATCATATTGACATTGTTGTTAGCTTCATTTCATGAAATTTTTGTAAAATTAAATTGATTATAATAATGTAATTTGAACATTTAAAAGATAAACAAATGGTAAAATAATTTTAGATAGATTGTGCCTTTGTATTTAGGCATTTTTTTCGTTAATATGTGCTGTTATCTTTAAGATATAAGCGTTTAAAGTTTCGCACTTTGGGGCCTCATATTTTCGAGGGTATATGAGATTTTTTTAACAATTTTCTGGGGCTTCCTAGACATGCCCCAACAACGTACCATTGCGTTTATGCGCCATTTTTTGGGCACCCTGTATGGATCCTTTTTAAGGACCAAGAAATGGCGCATAAACGCGATGGTACGCTCTTGGGGCATTTTCAGGGTTCCCTAGAAAATTGTCAAAAAAATCTGTTATATTCATCGAGAAAAATGCGAACAAAGTTGCATAAGTTCGGCAACACAGTTTGTAAAATACATCTTAAAAACTATCTAATCTAGATTCTTGATCCTACATTTCTGCATTAGATCATCTTGACATTGTAGTCAGCTTCATTTCATAAAATTTTTGTAAAGTTAAATTGATAATAAAAATGTACCATCGCGTTTATGCGTCATTTTTTGGACACACTTTTTTGGCAACAACAGATGTTCTATCGAGTAAATAATAAGCCTGCTTTTTAGTAAAAATCTGTTTTGTGAATTTTAACCAAACTAAAACGTACTAATTTTTTCAGAATGCTTTTTACACACTAACCTCGCCCCATTACAAAGAACCATCAAATCTGCCATCTCAATACTCAACAATCCCCTACCAAAAACCTAGCAAACTAGTACCACGAGCACTGTTCCAAGAACAATTACCAAAATCAAAATCATTCTCGTCGAAAGCCAAGAACAAGAAACATTTCCAAATGCCACTTCAGAAATGCCACAGCTTTAAATTCCAAACTGCCGAAAGTTACTTCCAACCCATAAAAAACCTCCATGAGGAAAACCTGATGAAGAACGGCTATGTTTCGGACTACACTGCAGAACATCATCAGAGATCACACAAGAGACATAAGCAAAAGACTAAAGGGCCTCTTGTTCTGCGCAGACCAAGTGATTATGAAGAGAGCCGCCAATTTCAAGAGCAAATGCATAATTCGGTTCAATTGCAGTACCCCCAACCTAGTTTAAGCTCGAATTCACTTCCGAGTTTGAAGCAAAACGGTGTTCTGCAGTATGCTGATTTGGACATGCCTAAGAACAGCAAAAAGTCTTCGCATCACACCGCGAACAGTAAACACAAGTCGCATAAGCAGAAGCACAAACCAAAGACTGAGTACGCTACCCTTAAATTTAATGATATTGGACAAGAAATTGACGTTTAACCATTACTTACATTTCATTTTTTACACTAGTTTTAAGTGAAGGTTTGTATTTTTTTTTATTTCAAAATTAAATGTTTTAAAAAATGCTCAATAGCCCAAAAATTAAAAACCAAGAATTATTTTCGTGTGACGATTTTTTTTGCAGGAATTTGTTTTTTTTGTGTTTTAATTCACAATAGAATTTAAAAAAAAATTAAAAAGAATTTTTACAAACTTCATTTTAATCTGCGATTTAATTCTTTTTAAATGTTTATGGCTAGAAATTTAATTTCATAGATCTTCTAGTTTAGACTCCTAGAAACTCGTAACTTCGTCAATTCTACTAAGTAGCACATCTACATGAGGATCCCATCGTATTAAAAAGTCAGACTTTCTACACAAAGAAATATGCGATTTTTGTGAAACCATAATACGTTTATAGCCCTATTTTTTTAGTTTTCAAAATTATATTTAGTTTTAATATAAGAGGGGCCCCTATGTTGATGTGCTATTTAGTAGAATTAACGGGAGCTCAACGGAGATGACTTATACGAGCTTTTAGGAGCACAGATTAGAAAATCTATGAATTGAATCTTAAGTCGTAGTTTTTTTTTACGCCAAGATTTATGTTTTTGCATTAGATAATAACAATTAATATGGGGTGTCCGAGGTGGAACTCTAATAAATAGAAATCTCCTTTTCTATTTTTTTTTTAAATGAGGGAGGCAAACATTTTTAATCGAATCTGTGAAATTTGATTAACATAGGTATGCAAAAAAGCACTTATTTTCTCTTTCCATTTAGTATTTTCTTTCAAAAATGGTTTCCCACTTACAATTATTTAGTGGTAAAAAAAACTATGTTTCAAAAAAATAACATATTGAACGGTTTAAAAGTTTTAAAATACATAAGAAACCTTGTCTTTTAATGTCAAAAATTAATATTGTACAAGATACAAATTTATATTTCCGAAATATTTTTAGAGGGTTTTAAAAAAATACGTTATTTAGATAGCTTTTTAAACTAATATTTTTATAAAACTGCGCTACTAATGCTTTTAGAAAAATAGGAGCTTTTAAATTAATGTTTTAGTTTATCAAATTTAATTCTAAAATATTTGTTTTAGACCGATGGATCGAAAATTTCAAGTAGCGATACGTATATTTTCTAATAAAGGTAAAGTTCAAATCAATTACAATGCAACTAAACTAACAAATGCTTTACTAGCTCAGCTCACATATTTGCAAAAAAAAGCTAAATCATAAAAGTTAAACAAGATTTGATTTCAGAATTATTAACAATAAAATCTTAGCAATGCAAAAATTAATTCGGTAAACTTCGAGCCTAAAATCACCTATTCCATTTTTTTAGTTCTATTTATTATGCGAATGCATTCGACATTTACTTAATCTCGTTTATTGTTACGAAAAAGAACCCCGCACAATCCTTATGGAAAAGTGGTTAAATTTTCTGAATTTTTTATATGTTGTAGCCACGGTCCTTCTGATCAAAAGTTACCATTGCGCCAACTTTTTTTATCGAGCCGTTTTTCTTCTACAGGCCACAGGGTGTTAAAGTATCTCTTTTCGAAATATTCAATAATTTATTTTAGCGAAAGTAAAACAAAATTAAATGATTTTCTTTCACATTATATCTAAAAGTAAATCACTTTATTTGAAAAAAAAATGTCAACTCACTTACCCGGAACCCCTATTTTCAAAAATCAAAAAACAAAAAAATCTGGATTTTTTCAGAAAACGATAAAACGTGTTTTTTTGACCTTGAATATAATAAAATACTTAATCTACATCTGCACCCCTTTCGTAGGCGATGCAATTAATAAAAAACATCGGTTAAATTGTCTGATTTTTTTTTATTTTATACTAGTAATTATTTTAAGCAAATTTTTCTTATTAAAAAAAAAATTCTTTGGGCGGTTTTTTTGGTTACAAAGAGAAATGTAAAAATGAAGTATTTTTTACCTTTTGTTTGTTTTAGTGTTTTGTTATGTACTTTATATTATTTAACATGTGCGTATTCAGAAAAGGGCCTAGAGGGACTGGAATAACAATTATTTTCCATTTTTATCCATTCCGTTCAGATCCAGGTTAAGAAGAAGATCAGTCGTTGTATTTAGAGAAGCATCAGATTAACTCTGAATCACTTTGACGTTTCTTAAAATACAACGATTTCGAACCTGTATCTGAACGGAATGGATAAAAATGAAATAATTGTTATTCCAGTCCCCCTAGGCCCTTTTCTGAATACGCACATGTTAAATAATATAAAGTACATAACAAAACACTAAAACAAACAAAAGGTAAAAAATACTTCATTTTTACATTTCTCTTTGTAACAAAAAAACCGCCCAAAGAATTTTTTTTTTAATAGGAACAATTTGCTTAAAATAATTACTAGTATAAAATAAAAAAAAATCAGACAATTTAACCGATGTTTTTTTATTAATTGCATCGCCTACGAAAGGGGTGCAGATGTAGATTAAGTATTTTATTATATTCAAGGTCAAAAAAACACGTTCTATCGTTTTCTGAAAAAATCCAGATTTTTTTGTTTTTTGATTTTTGAAAATAGGGGTTCCGAGTAAGTGAGGGGGTTGACATTTTTTTTTCAAATAAAGTGATTTACTTTTAGAAATAATGTGAAAGAAAATCATTTAATTTTGTTTTACTTTCACTAAAATAAATTATTGAATATTTCGAAAAGAGATACTTTAACACCCTGTAGAAGAAAAACGGCTCGATAAAAAAAGTTGGCGCAATGGTAACTTTTGATCAGAAGGACCGTGGCTACAACATATAAAAAATTCAGAAAATTTAACCGGGACCACTTTTCCATAAGGATTGTGCGGGGTTCTTTACAATTTTGTTTTTTAAAATAAATGCACCAAGTAATTCTTGTGATTGTCAAATACTTTTCTTTTCAATTTAACGTATTTGGTATTTTTCTGGAAATTATTGAAGCTATTTTTTCGCAACATTTTTACCAATACTTAAACAGTTGGTCGAACGACAAAGTATCACGTTATTTAATGTTTTTTTAGAATTAGAACTCAGTTGTACATAACACCTGAGATCAATTACATTTTTTCATATTCGGTTACAATAAACACACAAAAAATGCAAAAACATACATCTAAGCGAAAATAAGGCTTATAGTATAGGAGCTATTAACATGAAAATCCACATCATTAACGGTGTCATGATTTTTTGATATTACATAATATTTAATATTACTATTCTTAATCCAACAAAATGGCAGGCCAAACAGGGAGCGTTTTTTTTTAAAAGGTAAAAACATCATACGTGGGATGGTTTTCTTCGTACAACAAAATAGATTTTTACACCTTCGAGCTATAACCCATCATAAAGGCTTGGCACTTTATGATGGGTTAATCGCTTTTCAAATGTGCTTTCCCAAAGCAGAAAACCCTGGAATAAAAATTTCTTATTTTACGCATAAAAGTCTAAAGATTACACAAAATTAAAAATTTGCACTGCATAAATGGTTGGCAGTGTTAAGGCTCATATTTGCACATATTATTTTATTTCTTCAAAAAAAAATATCCCACTTATGATGTTTAAAAAAAACGCTACCTGTTAGCGCTAAAAGTGTATTGGACAAAAGATAAGAAATATTAAATATAATGCAATCCACAAAAAATCATGACAACGTTCGATGATGTGTGTTTTTGATTGCCAGCTTCCGTACTTTTTGTTATAAGTTATGAAATTTTTGGACAAACTATAACAGTTGATTTGCCAAAGTCTGCTTTATATTGTAAATGTAAATCATTTCTTTATTTTTATATTTTTTTTCTGGTTTTAAAAAATATTACAAACACAAAAACCCATATTTTTTTTTGTTATTTTTTAAATCCCTATCCAGTTTTAACAACTCATAATTTTTCAGCCTTTTAAACCTGACAACGGAGACCTAATCTACGCAGATCTAAACGATGATCAATATGGACCCATCAATTATAAAGCCGCTTCGATTTACGCTGCAATGAAAAAAAATAAAAACAACAATAAACTGGAGGAAATTGACCTGAATCGAGATGATTTACTTTAAATTGTATTGATTGCTATCCTATGCAAAAATTATTTGTAAATAAAAAAACTATTCCATCCTGATAATTGTATTTTGTAAGTGTTTTTGACACATATCTGTGGATTTTGAGCTGTTACTTATTTTTACTCATTGGTGATCAAACATTTTGAAAAATCTGTCTAGTTTAAGAATTATTTTTGCTTTATATTACTGCCAAAGCTTAATATGTATTTTATTTATTTAATCGAATATATTAATTTATTGCATTTAAGCTATTAATGCTACTTTAGATGGTAATAATTTATATTTTTTAAGAATGTATTAATAAAAGAAAAGATGCTTTTTATAAGAGATACTTCAATTATAGCATGTCATAACAAAAAATGTGGTTTTAGTGTCGCAACTACTACAATATAAACTATCTCTAGTTATTATGCCTTAAATTATTGTTTAATTTTAAGTTTAAATCATTAAATGTAAAGATGTTCTTTATTTTATCAATCATCACATATACTTTAATTTTTCATATCATAATGGATTGCTCAAAAAATGCTAGAGTATACCAAATATTATAAGAAAAAAAAACTTAAAAAAAAAGTGCCAAAACAACGCTCCTAATTATAATACGTCCATAACACACAAAAAACGAGCATAAATGGTATAGTGTTAAAATACAGTGAAGTAAATTAAATATTAGCAAAATAAAATGTTTTTAATCAAAGTTATTAGTAAAAAAAATTAATTAATGACCTTTAACGGATGTAGATAATGTAAATTATGTAATATTAGCTCTTTTAATAACATAACTATTTAATAATAAAATGTACCACAATAATGAATTCTTATGGCATAATTTTAAAATGTATCGCCAGCTCCAACGCATGACTCCTAAGTTTTACAAAAAAGGATTTAATTCGATAGTGGCTTTTGTTTTTCTATTTAATCTAGAAAATTACAAAAGACAGAAACTTTTTTATTTTGCCAGAAAATAAAAAATATTGCATTATCATTTTTGTAAGTTTCCTTTTTGTAAAAATTGAAATTACAAGGTCCTGCATTGAAGTCGACTTTATAGTTATGTGAATTTAATTCTCCATTCTTCAATTCTAAAAGGATTGGTTTTTCTAATTTTGTGTCTTAGTGCACGAATCTTATAAATTTACAAGTTGCAAAATGTACTTATTATTATAAAATAAAGAAATTCAAACTCACCCAATTTTTGCCTTATTTAATTCATAGTAATTTTTCTGTAGCACCCCCAAGAATCACTGGTATAGTAAACTGCTAAAAAATAATTAAATTAATTGAATAAATGGCAAGAAAATTATACTCTTTTCTTCTATCTTCCTTTATTGAATTTGGTACCGGTTTCGGGATACATCTTTAGACATACAGGTGTCCAAAAAATGGCACATAAACACGATGCTACGTTGTTGGTTCATGTCAAAGGAGCCCCAAAAAATTGTTAAAAAAAATCTATCTCAAGTACCCTCGAAGATATGAGGCCCCAAAGTGCGAACCCCAAATTGCTTATATCTTGAAGGTAACAGCACATATTAATGAAAGAAATGGCTAAATACAAAGGCACAATCTGTCTTAAATTATTTTACCATTTGTTAATCTTTTAAATGGTCAAATTACATCGCGTTTATGCGTAATTTTTTGGACACCCTGTATAAAGAAAGATAGGGAGAAAAAATTTAAATTTTCTTACCTTTTATAAAGTATAAACTTGTACTGGAAATCATTATCAATAAATTCTGTTTATAATTATTTTATTGTAATTTATAAAATACATTTTGACACTCAAATTATTAACACAAAATATGTAAACATACATAAAGTTTTGCTTTTATTTAATTAATTATAAATCTACCTTAAATAAAAATATTATAATTATTTAACAAAGATAATTCATGCCATCTCTCTTTGCTCTGACCTTGGCTTTATTTAAATTAAATATAGAAAATTCATTTTTTTATGACTTTTAATTATTATAAAAAGTCGCAATTCTTGAATTTTACCTTTTTAGTTCAAAGTTATAAGCTACAAAAATTAGCTTTTTGATAATTTCATAAAATAAAGATATGTAAAAATAAAGCTCACAATCAAGAAGTACGGGGAACAAAAATTCAATTAAATTTTTCGATATAAATTTAATATAAACAAAAAATACGCAAAACGTACTAAAGCTAACCAATTAGCTAACCCCAGTCAGTCAAAAAAGCATCCTAAAATTAGTTAAACGATTATTTATCTAATAGTATTGATCGCAATTATTCATAAACTAATAATCAAAATTTTGTACAATTAATTAAGAAAAACGGCAAGACGGTCTTGGATAAAACAAAATTACCGCTTACCAAAATGGCGGCTATTGATCAGCTGATTTTTCATAACTGCCACTGCCAGATTCATTTACAATGAGTTACCCAACCAATTTTTGTAGACCAAAACCTCAGGCAAAACGTAAGGTTTTATTATTAATTTCTTACGTTAAGTTATCTTACCTTATGCTTTGCGTTAGAGACAGTATTGTAAATGAACCTTAATTCCCCCACAATTAAATAAAACATTTTTATTCAATTACTCCCAAAAATATTTTTAACATTGATACGGTTATAATTGCACTCGATCTTTGGATAAACAAAAAATTAAACTACAAATCATTTTAAACGCCACTCTTTCTTATTAAACTATAAAATTGTCTGTAAACTAAAAAATAAGGTGCTGGATCTTAAAAACTCCAAAGGTAAGTATAAAAAATATGTCCGAACTGCTGGTTTAACAATCAAAAGAAAAACATGTCATATAACCTAAAAAAAGATTTGTACCACATTCAAATAATATTTAAAGTTAGGACTATTTAGTGTACGAATAGTTAGCAAACTGTTTTTGGCATTCCGGACTGATCCAACGGTCTACCATTAGTTTTGTTTGCATGTTTAGACTTTCATCCACCTCTTTTAATAATTGTTTGTGTCGCAGGATTTTTTTCGTGTTTTCTATTGTCTAAAAACCAATAATCAATCACACCTGTTTTTTCGGATTTGAAAAAAGAAACTTACCACAGTAGATTGTTGAGATATTCCAGCCAATAGGGTTTTCAATTCTGTTTGAAACTTTTCTGGCCAAAAAAGTTTGGAAACTAAGCCCCGTCGAAAAGCATCGTCTACTTTTATCTTTTGAGGGGTAAGTAGTAGTTCACTGGCCTGAAATTTACAAAACAGACATCGTCAAGCCCTACGTCACAGTTCACAGAAGTGCATTAAAATACTATTTGCGAAATTATTTTAGGTAACCAACATTACGGACCAAAGAAAATGGGCATTTTTCTCTTCCTCTGTTTTTCCAACATTGGTGTTTTTAAAACATTATTTAAAGAAAAATAAGAGAGTTTTTTAGGTCCCATTGGTGTAAAAATGTTCCTTTATATCTTATTTACGATATTTTAAATTAAAATTAAAAGAATCTACCGCAAGAATTAAAAAATCCCATATTAATCTGATGATGATGATCACCCATCAAGATGTCAACTTATACGCAAATTGCTTCAGAAAGCAACCATATCAAGGGGTATGGTTGTTCTTCTAGGTATTAGAAAAAAATGTTAATTTTACAATGTTACTTACCAGACCTCTTGATTTGATTGCTTTTTTAAGCAATTTGCGTTTAAAATTCACATCTTGGAGGGTGCACAATATTAACAGATAAACTGTATATTACAGAGTTTTACAATGAACTTATCTTAAAATATCGAATTTAAGACATTATAGCACATTTTTATATCACGCGTTCCCTAAGAAAGCCTTTTATTTTCACAAAATATTTTTCTAAAAAAGTGTCTAAATCTGACAGAATGAAAATTCTACTTCACAGACAGTTTTTTAATGTGAATCTGTGATCTGTGACGTAGGAGTTGACCGTGTGTATTAGGTTCAAAAAAACGACAATAATTTAGAGCAAGAAAACGAAATAATATTTGTGACACTGACTTAAAAATAATAGACCGGTTTATTTACATATTAGAACGATTCAACAACAAGTAACAGTCTAACCTACATAGACGGAAACTAGGAGAAATGTACCGTAATGGTGGATTCTTATAACAAATGCTTAAAAGTTTGGCGAATCTAAAGTTTCAAGTTTTTTGTAATAATTAAAACTTACCAAAGAATTATTGCTTAAAAATGGTGTTGTCAAAAAATTAGCACCTTCAGGAATACAACCCAATCTTGCATACGGTGTACTAAACGTGGCACCATCGCAAGCTACTATTATATCGAATAGCGGCAACATTGTAACTCCTAACCCAACGCAGTCTCCTTGTATTCCCGCCACCAAAACTTTTGGAAAATGTAAAAGGCACTTTAAAAATTCCCTGCAAACAAAAAAAAAATAAAATACAATTTAAAAATGTAAATTCTTAGTCTTAGAAAGTGACACTTACTTGACAGCTGTTGCAACCAATCCACCATGTTTCTGTCTGAGATCTTCATCATTTTCGACCAAACTCTTGTAATCTAGTCCCAGACAGTAGGTTGAGTGACTTGAGGTAATTGAGAGAACCGTGCAATCTTTACTTTTTGCCACATCCTTTATTGTTGATGTCAGTTCTTTTAACATCTAAAAAAAAGAACAAATTTAAATTACAATGTAGAAAATACCTAAACAAACTGTGAACTTGCAATAATTTGCGAATGGAGCGTATTCGTAGAAAAATTGGTTGGGATAACCTAGGAGATCTGTCATACCACCCATCGTTTCAGAAGCTAACTGACATTACTTCTGATGATTAAAATAATCCGCATTTTTTGGATGCACGTACTTTGCATTAAAGTACCTTTGTAAATGAGTCTTTGTTTACCTAAGATGGGCAATCGGAAACTTCCCAGTTTGGGAATATTCCTGGGAATTTAAAAAAGAGGACGGAAAGATTCGGGAAGATACGAAAATAATAATACTTACAAAATTTTTTAAATTTTGGTGCCATTTTTATGTTTTATTTTTGCATTTTGGGAATATTTCCGAATTTTACCGATTTCCAAATGGAAACTTTCAATATATTTCTAGATGTTTTATAAAATTTTAGTTTTTATTTGTTCATTATTAGGTAGGAACATTGCCGGCAATATTCCTATTGGAAATATTTCGGGAATATTCCCAAAAGTTTCCGTTTGGAAAGTTTCGGGAACACTCCCGGGAATATTCCCGAACGGGAATATTGTCGGCAATATTCCCATATTTCTTCCCAAAGATTAAAATTTTGGGAATTTGCCCATTTCTAAATTATGAAGAATTAAAGTTGTAGAACACTCCGTAAGTGTTATACAAACCTTTTAGCTGGTACGTAGAATGTTTTAAATCGGCAGTTTGTTGTTTTTTGGTATATTAGCTTTATATGTGATAAGAATATAAAATTCAGAAGTAATGTCAGTTAGCACCTGAAACGACGAGTGGTATGACAGATCTCCTAGGTTACCCCAACCAATTTTTGTACGAATACGCTCCATTGATTTAAAGGGGAATGTCGCGAAAACAACCCTTTTTTGTTCATGGACTTTTTTGGCGTTTGTAGCTCTTTTTTAGTAAAAATCTACCTCTATAAGAGGAAGAACCCTATTCCTTTTGACGAGAATCTGATAACTACAAAGCCCCCCTTTGCGCCCCCAAATGAAAAAAAAATCGTAGCTCAACTATTATTAAATTTACAAAAAGAATTATTCAACATAAAACATAGGAAATTTAATTCTTTACAAAAAAGTATTCTTAAGTTTTTTTATCCGACCCCCCAATTACCCCTCAGCTTAAAAAAACCCTCTATCTCCGTTATTTTTCAATCTACAGGAAAAATATTTTTTACAAAATTAAAGAAAATTTAATTTTCTATTAAAAATGTTGATTTATTATTTGTTAACTAGTAAGGTTAAAAAAACAAAAAAATAAACTATTTCAGTAGCAAAAAACTTTTAAGTCCGAATAGTGTCACGCGTCATTCAAGTAGGCCATTCCAAAAATATTTTAAACTAAGAAACAAAAGCAGCTGTCAGAACAAATAACCTCAAATATGTTAAACGTCAGAACTGACGTTTATCTTCTTCGTTAACGAAACTTTTCGTGTTTTCTGTTAATAGTTTGCACTCTTCGCAGATAAATTAAAAAAAAAAGTTTTATTAAAAAAAAACTATTATCTCATAATAGTTTTCTTGCGAAGAGTATGGTATAGAATGTGTAGCAATTATATAAAATGTTGATTTAGCTTTGATTTAAAAAATATAAAATTACACTACCGAATCTGAATTCTACTCGAGCTACTCATTTGCGAAGAGTAATTACGCGTTTCGACTTCTACCCGTTTCGATTTCTACCCATTCTAGTTTTACATTAAAATGAAGATTTTGGGTTCGAAAATCAATCAAAAGAAAGTGCTAAATAAAATTACTGAAAAAGATCTACAAATGGCAAAAAAAAGTGTTTTTAAATTGTCCTTTAAACATATGACTTTCTTTCTTCATGAAAATTAGGCAACCAACATAACATAACCATAGGTTCTTTGCTTCGCGACATTCCCTGTTAACTTTGCAAATTTGCAAATTAATTTTACCTAATTTTGAACACTTACCTGCAACGTCAAAAAAGCATCATCATTAGAAGAATATTTCAAATCAATATTAGCATGCTTATTCTTCTTAGTAAGAACAAAAGCCTTATCACTCTTCTTCTCTTTCTCCTTAAGATCGACACTTTCCCCAACGTCATTTGTATTAACAGAAGAAGTAGCAGAAACCTCATTAAAATTCTTCGTCATCTCTTCACTAACTTCAAACTTTTCTTGAGCCGAAAGTTCCTTCTTAACTTTCTTCTTGGCAACAGCATCTCTGTGCTGTTTTTTCCGTTTTTCACCGACATTTTCGTCCACGGATTCGTCCCCACACGCCGAAGAAAACGAGGACGAAGAATGCCGACGAATAATCATGGACGCTTCCGAGTAGGAGAAACCAGGAGAAGGAGGCGGACTTTGCGCACTGGATCTTGAATCTTTTGATATTTTACGTGACACCGGCGCGGGCATGTCTTTCTTTGTTAGCTTCTTCGTCTTGACTTCTTCTTTGGGTTCCAAGGCTTCGTCCTCTTTAATAGGTTCAAGTTTCTCCTTCTTAGGAGAAGGTGGTGTTTCTTTTTTCAAAACTGGCGGGGCTGGTTCTTTTTTACGCAGACTCTTCGTCGATTCGTCGTTACTAGTTTGGACTAAATCGTTGTATAGTGCTTTCGCCTTGTTGCGTAGATCCTTGTGCACTTTATCAGGGTCGAAATAGTCCTTTCTTCTAACACGGGAAGGTTCTTCTCCGTCAGTTTTGACGTCGTACAACATATTGACTGCACCTTCGTCGCGTAGAAGTCTATCGACTTCGGTGAGGCGTTTTTGGCCTTTTTTAGGCGCGCCCACTTTCTTCTTAGGTGCTGGGAGTGGGGCTACTTCTTCTAATTCGTCTTGTTCTTCTAATTCTTCTGCTGGTTCAGGTGTTTGTTTTTTCTTACGGCCTGGAGGGTTCTTTTTGGTTTCTGGTGATTTTTTAGTTTCTGCTGCTTTCTTCTTGATTGCTCCTGGGGGTGGGAGGTAGACTTCTTCTGAATCGTTGGATTCTTCTGATTCTTGTGGTGGTTCGGGGGTTGAACGCGTTTGTTTTTTCTTGGCTTCTGCTTTCTTTTTAATTTCTGTTGGTTTTTTAGCATCCAATTTTTTCTTGTTTTCTGCTGTTTTTTTCTTGGATTCTGGTACTTTTTTCTTGGTTACTTGTGGCTCGCTTTTTGTCTCTTCATCCGATTCGGCATCAGACTGGACAGTTTCTTCTAACTTTTTTTTATCTTCTAATTCTTTCTTTTCGTTTTCTGCTATTTGTTTTTTTGTTAATTTTTTCTTGGGAGCAACCACAGGTTTCGCTTCTTCTAGCTTCTCCTCATCGTCATTTTCTGCTGATTTTTCAGTTGTTTCAGGCATTTCTTCGTCTTCTTCTACTTTTTCTTCTTCTACATCCTTTTTCCTTTCCTTTGTTGGTTTTTTGGGGGTTTCAAATTTTTTAGTGACTTTAGGAGAAACAACGTCGGGGTCCCAAATTACTTTCTTCTTAATAACGCGCGAGCTTTTTGTGACATAAGCTGGTGCTGATGGAGTTTCAAAATCTATTTTGGTTTCAATTTCGGCACGTTTTGGATCAGGCGTAGGCAATGTAATGGTTTCTTCTGATTCTGATAATCGTGGTTTTTCTTCTACAAGCATCGCCTTTTTGGCAGGTTCTGCTAGGCTACCTGTTTCCGAAGATTTGCGTTTTCTTGTGTAGGTTTTAAGAACCATGTTTGTTTTTATTTGGGGCTCGACTTCTATAACCCTTTTAGTGTATTTTCTGGGTTCAGAAGCGGGTAATTTAGCAGACTTTTCACCTCGCGTAGGGGATTTTTCTTCTTTTCGTGGCAAGACTTCTGATTTTCTGTTAACAGGGTCTTTACTCTTGAAGAAGCGATGTTGTTTTGGGTTTTGCTTAGCTTCCACCTGAATGTCTTCTAGTTTCTCCTTGGTATCTTTTTTCTTCTGAGGGGGAGGGACACCGGGAATGTCTTCACCATCTCCTTCTAGGAGAGCAATTAAATCAGAATTGTCGTGGACTGATGCGCTTGATTTTGAAGCCGAGTTAGAAGAAGTTTCTTCTAATGCTTCTGCTGAGATGGGCGCTGCCATTTCTTTTTCTATCGGCAGCGGCGAAGGTTCGTCAACTTTGGAAGTCTCTGGAACGGAGTCTTCTATAATCACTGTAATGTTTTCTTTAACGTCCTGTTTTAAAGGAGTTGACAGTATGGTTGTTTTTGTGAACGGGCTACTACCACCCCCGGGGATTATTTTGCTGGCCAAGCGTTGCTGTAAACGTGTGGCAAACACGTCTTGTTCGTATTGGAGCTCGACCTCGCGCTGTTTTTCGCGGGCGCTACGAATCACTTCCTCTTGAATATCTTTGTTAGAAACGATTTGGCTGGCTAAGTTTTTGCCGGGGATTTTAACGCCCAGGCGTGATTTATTTTGTGATTGGCCGTTGGTCATGTCGACACCTGAAAAAGGAAAGGAAACAAGCAATTAAAAAAAACATATGCCAATCGTCAACGATAAAATGGTTCCTAGCTTAGAATCATTTATAGAAGTGCATAAAAACAGCAAATTTGTACTTAGGCCAAGATAGTAAAAGAATATCGCAATTCTTACAAAAAATATACAACAGTCAGATTTTTTATATGTGTTAGAAGTTAGAACATCTATTGAAGATGCTAAATCTACAAAATGCACATAAACAAGAGTTTAAAGTTGACGACTTGGCCCCCCAAAAATCACCCTTTAATTTGCAACATTAGATCACGATGGATCTGCACCAAATTTTACAAATAGATGCTAAATAAGATTTTAAAAATATTTTTTCTATCTCTTCCTAAGTGCCCCCCGAATAGTAATATTCAGTCATGTTGAATTTACACCAAACTTTGTAAATAAATGCAAAATAAGGTTCTAAAAAACGTGTATTTAATGCTTCTTTTTTTTTTAAATATTTATATCCCACTGAGGGCACCTATCCTAAATGGGATAAGGGAATTTTTTTTGGAAAAAAAGTATAATGTATTTAGAACCTGATTTTGCATTTAATTGCAAAGTTTGGCGTAAATCCAACATGATTGAATGTAACTTTTCGAGGGCCACTTAGGGAAAGAACAAATTTTTTCAAAAATGCTTTTATAATCTTATATAGCAACTATTTGTAAATTTTGGTATAGATCCATCGTGATCTAATTTTGCAAACTAAAGGGACCTATTTGGGGGGCTACAACGCCAACCCCAAACTCTTATTTGTTTGCATTTTGGATTTAACTTCCTGGATAAATGTTTCAACTCATATAAAAAAATATGGCTGTTAGATATTTTTGCAAGGTATAAAAGGATTTATCTTGATACAACCTTTTATTGTATATTTTGAGGTTATTTTTAAACTTACCTAAAATGTGCCACGGAACCCCTGGTGTTCGTTTTCTACCCTTAGCTTTTTGTATTTTAGGTTCAGGCTCAGATGCCTTTGGTAGTTCTTGGGCTGGTTCAATATGTTCGATTTCATATTTGGAGTCAGTTTCTTGTTGATTTTCTTGATATTGGAAGGTTACAGTTTCCTGGGTCTCCATTGTAGATTCTGGTTCTTGAGAATCATCTTGAATGCTGCTGTCTATAAACAAAAACAGTTAAGAATATACAAAAATTTGAATACATACTTAAAAAACAAAGGTTATCTCCAAACTACACTTTATTTAAAAAGACAGCTGTGCTCTCATAGAAGATATAAAAGAAATTCTATCTTTCGCAGATATTAAATATTTGACTAATGAGTAATAAATAATAAAGAAAGCAATAGAAAACTTACCAACTTTCTGGAACTGTTCATTCTCCGAAGACATCTCAATTTGTTCACTGGCCATCAATTTCTGGCAAACCTCATCCTCTTCAGGCAAAGTTTGGTCAGAAACCTCGGACATTTGTAGCACAATATTGGATGAATCAACGGACATTGACGTACTCATTGACGTAACATAGGAAGAAGTGGCCTCTTCCGTATACGTAGAATTTACGGAAGTTTGAGAATCAATTGTCTCGTTCAAAATCACTTGGGCTGGCTGCTCCAAATTGCTATGTTGGACCACTTCGTACGTTTGGGGGGCTGTTGTTTGAAGACCCTCTACGAAACTTAATGTATCCCCCGGCATACTGGTTACCACGTAGTTTTCTTGGACCCCCGAATTAGTAGTGTAAATAATGCTATCTTCGGCAAAACTAGTGTTTGTAGTGAAGTCCCCCATCGCAGTTGTAATCTGGATGTTCTCATGAACCGTTATGCGGCTGGAGTCCGTTGCAGGGGGCAACGGAATGTCGTAAACACTCGCCCCTGTTTGTATGTTGGCATAAAACGAGTTATCAATCGCCAACTTATCGTTTGGTTGATTGTAAGTCGAATACATGGCATTTTCCTTGTATTCGTGATACGACTGGTTATTTGAGTCTTCAGAAACAACCTGAGAACCGTTTGAGTCGAGAGAAACGTCCATTTTTCAACTAAAACAACAAAATTACTGTAAACACTAAAAAGACGCTACATAACCTTAACGCGCAATAACTTGGTATACGTTTATGGTAAAGGTTCAATTTTAATGTTTGTTTTCAAAATAGAAACACTAATTAGTAGCAGCAAATTAATATAAACAATTCAACGTGTACCCCCTAACAGTAAATTAAAATTACCTTTTCTGTTTTTCAAAATGGCTGTACCCACATACCCAGTTGTTTTTTACAAGAGAAATCCTTATACTTGCGGCACTTGGAAAATAAAATTTTATTTTGGCGTACTTTTGAAGCTTTTATAGCAATAATTAAAACATTTTTTATTTACTGTGCAGCCATTATTAAAAAATTGTTACAAAACTCAGTTTTCGTTGCGCAGCAATCATACGTCATCTTAATAATTGTCACCAACTTAACGAAGCATAAAAATCCCTAAAAATTTAAACTTTTACCGCGGTTTGTTGTTTGAAATCAATTTAAACTGTTTTGAACGTAGTAAAGTTAAATTGTATAATTTGGGGTCTAATAAGAAAAAGATTCGTTATTGACACACATAAAACTAGGCTAGAATAAAGTGTAGCTTCGGAAATAGTGCCAATTATTGTATAAACGTTGTAAAATTAGGTCGACAGAAGTAACCCTTGGAAGAAAACTGTGTTACATATTGCATAACGAGTATAAAATGCATAATGCACTCGAGTTATTATGCATTTGAAAACAGTTCTTAAAGTGGTGAAGACAAGCAAATAATATTACGACGTACAAAAAGTTAAATTATTCCATAAATATACAGAAGTATAATAATAGTGAATTAAAGATGCAGTTTTTAAAAAAGTGGTTCGTTATTATTTTGTTTTTAATGGGGTTGGGGCTAAAACCTAGTTTAGGAAACCCAGTATTGGGAAAACATGCAGGATCGGTAAGAAACTTTTTTTGCAATCCATTAATTAAGTTTCATGAAAATCAATTATAGTCCAAAATTTAAATGCCTAACAAAAAGGTAATCTCAAATTTAGTTTTAACCAGATTCTAAATGAGATAATTATGGTCAATGACACTTTCTTGAAGACTTAAAGATGCGGATGTTAAATTAAGGATTGCGAGTGAGATTATTATTAATATATTTTCAAGTGGTAAATTTTCCCCTCTCGAATTTTTTTGAGATTTAAAATACAAACAAATGAGTAACCACTTAAAATTTGATTGTTGTTCACATCTGTTTCCTTTTATTTACTTTCTTATGCGTATTAAAATAAAAAAAAATATACTGTGTGTCCCGCAAAAAGCGCACGAGCTTATAACTTTCTACGTATACTTTCTACAGAACTCAAATTTTGGGAGTTGTCTAAGGAGACTTTTAGCCTCCTTTTACATTCATTTACAAAAATGTATAACCGGTTTAAGCGGAATTGGCATTAATTTTGTATTTTCAAATAGAACACCCTATATATTTTGACATTTTTAGAAACATTCTTTTAACAGGAATACAATCGTTTTTTAAAAAATAATGTATCACCAATATTAACGATTCTACAGCACTTTGAAAATGAGCTAATTTGGTCCTACAGAAAACGCTTCAATCTAGATGCTTCAGGACTCTATGACTTAGATAGACGATTATGATGAAATTAGGTGATTGTTAAAGACCTATAGAATCGTTAATATTAGTGATACACCATTTTTTTAAAGACGATTGTATTCTTATCAAAAGAATGTTCCTAAAAATGTCAAAAGATGTAGGGTATTTCATTTAAAAGTACAAAATTAATGTCATTTCCGCTTAAACCGGAAGTCATACATTTTTGTAAATACATGTAAAAGAAGGCTAAAAATCTCCTTAGACAACTCCTAAAATTTCAAATCTGTAGAAACTATACGTAGAACGTTATGAGCTCGTGCGCTTTTTGCTGGACACACAGTATAAAAAGCCTATTTTCTTTTAAACTAAAATTTGCAATTTTTGCAGACAATTGAAGAAATATCCAAAATACCACAATGGCACTGTATGAGATACCGAAAGTTTGAATTGTTTCGCAGATGTAGAAGTTTTAAGAACCGTAGAATTTGAATATTTTTATTTTTTAAGTTTTAATATATTTAAAAATCATATTCATTTTAATGTTATTATATCAATTTATTTATTAATGATCATTGTATTTTGTAAGTTTTTTACTAGAAATAAGTAATAAAATAATTGCCTTAAGTAGTAATTTGCTGTTTTCATATTCCTATGGCCTGAAATTTAGAAAAGTTTTTTACTTATTTAACTCGGATGCGAAATAAAAAACATATTTACTAAATTATTAATTTATTTACACCATTAAGACATTTAATTTTTAATAAATAAGATTATAAAAAAGATGCCTGAGCCAAAAACTTTACTCTTCATTTTTTTGAGTTAAATTACATTTAATAATTAATATTAATACAAAGATAACATCAGGTTTAGTAAAAAAAACAACTCTAAAAAACCAATTTTAGTGGCACTTAGACTTTAATATCTTTTTAAAAGAGAACCCACATTAAAATGGGTGTCTCCATTTTTACATTTCATTAAAAAAAGCAAGCAAAAATAAACACAAAAATATCCTAACCTTACAAATTAAAAATCTCACAATATGGACGATTACATAAAATAAAAAAATATTTACTTTGGTAGTTTATAACGAAAACTACCAGTTATTTGTAATAAATAATAATAAAAAATAAAAACAATAACAATATTTCATATTGTAGGGGGGCCCTAATCTTTTCTACTTTTCTTGTTTGTACAAATTTAACATTTAAATATTTTACAATTTTTACATAGAACATGTTTTTCTTTAGTTTTTCCTTCCAAAATTTTCCAAAAACATGAGAGCATGGTTTTTTAAATTTGACAAATCTTTTGTCTACATGTCCTTTAGATAAGAGGTATTTTTTTCTTTTTTTGTCTAACACCAACAAACATTTATTTGTTAATGGAGCGTATTCGTCCAAAAATTGGTTGGGGTAACCTAGGAGATCTGTCATATCACCCGTCGTTCCAGATGCTAAGCAACATTACTTCTAAATTTTTTATTTTTATTAAATTTAAAGCTAATATACCAAAAAACAACAAACTGCCAGTTTAAAACATTCTTCGTACCAGCTTTTGAATTTGATAACTTTTAGGAAGTGTTTTACAACTTTAATTCTTTATAATTAGGTAAAAAAATGCACAATGACCCATTTACAAATGTACTTTTACTGCAAAGTCCGTGCATCCAAAAAATGCGGAATATTTTAAACATTCACTGAAATCCTTTTTTAAATAAGTCACAATTTCCTATTTTTACCTAATTATAAAGAATTAAAGATGTAAAGCACTCTCTAAACGTTATACAAACCTTTTAGCTGGTACATTTAATGCTTTAAACCGACAGTTTGTTGTTTTTTGTTATATTAGCTTTATATTTGATAAAAATATAAAATTCAGAAGTAATGTCAGTTAGCATCTCAAACGACGAGTGGTATGACAGATCTCCAAGGTTACCCCAACCAATTTTTGTACGTATACGCTCCATTGTTTAGAACATTTATTTCGTGATTTTTTTGTTATTTACACTCCTTACTGCCTACAAATAAATATGATTTAAAAAATGGCAGGAGATATTTTTTTGGATATTTCTTGTCAAAAAATAATACTTAATCAGTCAAGGTTTTTAATCAATGTTTCTGTAAAAATGAATTATTAGGTGTGTTTGTTTGTAAACCGACCATATTTACAAACATGGCTTTTTTTGGCAGCATACATTTTTAACTAAGAATAATTTAAATAAAAATGGGTACCTAATTTTATAGATATGTTTTTTTTGTTATTAAAATGTACGGGCCCCCAGTGTGGTGCTTTATTATGATTTTACAATGGAAAATGACCTATACAATGGAAATACAACATTCACATTATCATAGACTTTTATTTATTAAACATTAAAAAAATTACACCCATTTTTGAGGATTTAAATCTTAAATATCTTAAGTGGCAAAAAGAACTACGTATGCAGGATGTTAAAAAAGTAAAATGTCACAAATTTTTTGTATAAACCAATCTTTAACAAAATAAAAACATATTTTTCGTTTAAAAACACGCAATTAATTTTTTAGACTTAAAAATTTAAAGGATTTTTTTTGTTAACACCCTGTATAAACAATGGGGCGACAAAAATATATAAAATTATTATTTTTATGGGTTATGCTAAACGGTCTCTGATGCAGAGAAAATATGAGCACCCTTATCATTATTGAGCGATAGAGGCTAAGAAATTAGATCATTTAAAAAATAATTAAAAACAATGACATTTGTTTCCGAAAGAAGCATTTTTTTAAATGCACACTGTATACAGGTGTCCCAATATTGGCACACCACCTGTATACTGATAAGTAAAAAAACTTAATCAAAAGTAAATAGAAAGTACATTTCTATTTTGCGTTTATCCAACAATTCTCCAAACTAAACCAGGAATATTTTAAACTCTATATTTATTTTGTAAATTGACAGTGTAAAAAATCACATTGGTATTATTAATAAAACTTCAACTTTCGCCTAAGGAATCCCCCTTTTATTAAAAAGAAACCGCACAATTACTTACGCAAAAGGAGATATGCAAGTTTTGTTTTATTGTAAATTACAAAAAAAAAACGTCACTTCACCGTATTTTCTTTTATTTGTCTATCAAGTAATAATAATTTTCGCACATCGTTTATTAATAATACTGTTTTTCGCACATCGTTTATTAAAGACATTCATTAACGCATTCCAAATTGTTGATTATTGATCCCTATTAATGCATGGATACGATCCCATGGCAATGCTCTTCTATGTTTAAAATTACTATTTATGTTCCTACATTACGAATGTTAAAGTAGCTTTAATTACGGTTCAAGCGACAAAAATCAAAAGAAATTAAATATTTACCGTTAAAGAGAATGAGAAGCAGATCCTTTTACCACATTTAAGGAAATAACATTCATTTTCTATTCACAATTAATAAAAGTTTCGCGACAGCTCTTCTTCTTCTTCTTCAACTTTAATTAATTTAAATGGCCGACGCATTGTTAGGTAGTTGGTAAAATAACTGTTTTATTTTATAATTTATTTAATACTGATCTACGATGTGCAAAATAGCATTGTAACCAATTCGTATGTTCAATGGCGATTAATAAATTCACTTATTAACCAGCTCGCTTGTTAAAACCGCTCGTTTATTAATCGCCTTTATTGATGAGTTTTAAACTCAAACCTGTACTTTTTTATGAATTATTTTCTTACAATAAATAATTATTTATTTATAAACACACTTACTAGTTAAATAACTATTAATCCAAAGACGATAAACGAGTTGTTTTAACAACCAAGCGAGTAAAATGCTCATGCATTAATTAAATATTATTGAATGCTTTTGAATGCATTAATAAACAGTATCAGTAATAAACGAAATGCAAAATTATATAAGTATAAGGTAAATTATCTTGCCCAATGAAAAAAAAATGCCAGGTCTAATTATGGCATTAAAACTTAGAAAAAACGCTTAATGTCAAAGTAAATTAAAAAAAAATACGGTTTCGTTGCAACATCCATTATTTCAAAATGACCCAAAACTATCACAACTCCTCTTTAATTTCCCCGCCTTCAGATCTAATTTCCTAACCCCCAAAACCGACTCACCCTATCCTACCAACAGCACTCATTCGTATGGTCGTGAGTGCCAGCACCTTCCCTACACACTAATCTCATAGTTCATGTCATACACACTGGTACGGTCGGGCGTAGACGGTCGCTGGGGCGGGAGATGATTCTGCGCATGGTTCTGCGCAGCTGCGGCGGCCATCTCTACCGAGTCTGACATCTCTAGGGCGCGCACGAAGCTCATAGGACGCCGGCGCGGGTCTGACATGGAGGTGGGGGGCAGGTTGACCTGTTGCTGGGGTGGGGGTTGCTTGCGCTGGATTTGTGGTGAGGGTGGGGGATAGACAGGGACGCCGCCTCGCATGGCTGGGTGGTAGGGGCGCAGTACTTGCTGCGTGGGGCTGGTGGGGTTGGATCTGTTTAAGTAGCTGTTGACAAGTAAAAAATACATTAAATAATTGGCATTTAACTGTGGTGGGTGCAAGTAAAGATAGTTAGAAGTCAAAACCGGTAGAAATTTTAGCAATAGTTCCCAATTTTCACTGTTTTTAAAATGAGTTTTACCCTTTTCGAATTAAATGCTTAGACGCTTTTTCAATTTGACGGGCTCTAGATAACACGATTTTGGGTCTACATGGCCATCTTTCCGATTTTTGGACTTTCGTAGCAGACAAAAGTGATAGACGGCCATGTGGAAAAAGGGGACTGTGGCAAATACCCGTTTTTTTTTAGAGCCTAAGTATAGGACAACAATGAAGTGCATGAATATTAAATCAGTGTTTTCCAATAAGTTTTCAGTAATAAAAAGGTGTTAATATACCATTTAAAATAAAATTAAAAAAAAACTACCGGGGACCATTTCATAAAAGTTACAACTCGATAAGTGTAGAAGAAGTCTCAAATAGCAGAAGGCAGCGTCATTAACGCTGTCTTGCGGTACCATTTGAGACTTGTAAAATTGTCAACTTGTAATTTTTATGAAATGGGCCCCCGGTCGCAGAAGTGCATAAAAATACATGAAATATTTTTTAGTTGATCAAATAAAAAGAATTTTAGTTTATTATGTTACAAAATCTGCCTTTTTAAAGCATTATTTTTTACAAAAATGAAAGACCTTGTCATTGAGGTAAAAATGTTTCTTAAATATCTTTTTAACGATATTGCAAGTTTTGTTTACTGTAAGTATATGAAAATTACGTAAAAGCTGTTAATAATGCTGACTCACTAAGACTTCAACTTTAAAAGCAAGTTGTTTAAGAAAGCAACCATATCAAGGGGTATGGTTTATTCTAGTTTTAGAAAGATAAATTCATTTTCCAGTGATACTTACGAGACCTGTTGATATTAATGCTTTCTGAATCCTTTTGTTTAAAAGCTGACATCTTGGTTGGTCAGCAAGATTAACAGTTAATATGTATTATGTTACATTACTCGTATTATGGAACATTACCATAGTCTCTCTGAGAAAGCCTTTATTTTATTTGTCAAATTTCGTAGAAAATTCTAATTTCACAGACAGTAATTCAATGTGTAACTGTGATCTGTGACGCAGCACTTGGTAGGTCCTATACATACAGAATGTCCAAAAAATGGCGCATAAACGCGATGATACGTTGTTAAGGCATGTCTAGGGACTCCTAACAAATTGTTAAAAAAAAACTATTTTATATATACCCTTGAAGATATGAGGCCCCAAAGTGTGAAATTTTAAACGCCTATATCTTGAAGATAACAACACAATCACATATTCACGGAAGAAATGGCTCAAATCAAAGGAACAATCTATTTAAAATTATTTTACCATTTGTCTATCTTTTAAAGGGTCACATTACATTTTTATAACCAATTTAATTTTATGAAATGAATGAAGCTGACAACAATGTCAATATGATCTAAATGTAAAAATGTATGCTCAAGAATCTAGATGAGCTTTTAAGATGTATTTTACAAACTGTGTTGCCGAACTTATGCAACTTTCACTTTGCATTCGCATTTTTTTCGATGAATATAACAGATGGATTTTTTTTGATAATTTTCTAGGGATTCCTGAGAATGCCAGAGCGTACCATCGCGTTTATGCGCCATTTTTTGGACACCCTGTATGGCTCACTCAAATTAAAAATGCTTTTCAATAAATTAAGTGGAGCAAAAAAAATAAATAGCATAATAAACTTGTATTTTTGAATTCGCTTTTTGGGTTTGAAAGACAATAAACGGTATTTTGCAATACAAGTTTTCTAACAACTCACCTATAAAGATCCTGAGGGGGATACCCTGGCGACGTATCCTTCCACATATACACCCCTCGCTGTGGCGAATTAGCCAACTCCCTAATATTATCCACAGTGTTATTACTCCTAGGATACGACAGCTGCACCCCCTCTTGCCTCACCAGCTCACCCTCGGACAAGAACCTCCGCTGAGGACTGCCCCCCGGGTATCCCCCAGGCCCCGCCGGCGGCCGCTGATGCAACATCACGGGAAGTTGTTGCTGTTGCTGGAAGTCGTAGTATTGGGGTAGTCCCCCAACTGGGGCTATTCCAATGAAGTCCGGACGTCGGGGTTGGGTCGGAGTGCTCGGGTTCGATCTGTGGATAGCAAGCAACTACGTTTAACAAGCGGAAGTACACAAAAACAAAAGCGTAAGCTCCAGTCAAGGCCACCTATAAAAAAAAATCAACAAAAAGAAAAATAATAAAAAATTGGGGTGGTGGTATGACTGACGTGTGTTGGGGGGACTATTTTAAAAATGCAAAAACAAAAATTTAAATAAAACAAAAAATTAAAACAGAAAAATATTGCAGGTAATTTTTTATCAAGAAAAAACTTTAAATTTGTATTTTTTTTCTTTTTTTCAGGATGTTTTCACATTAGTTTAACTCTAAAGTATTGTTTATGGAAGTTTCTTAGGCCAAAATAAAAACAAATAGTTAAGATAAGTTCTAAGGTGCGTTTCCAATGATCAGATCCAGGCTTGGAAATACCAATTTTCAAAAAATTGCTTTTTTATAAACTTTAAATTTGGTCGATTTGGTATTTTATACAGGGTTCCAGAGGTGTTTTAAAATTGGCACACCACCTGTATGGTACGCTGTTGGGACATGACTAGGGATTCTTGGAAAATTGTTAAAAAAAATCTATTTTTTCTTATCTCTGAGGAAAATAGGGTTAAAGTTCGATAAGTACGGCAACTCTGTTAAGAAGGGCACTTTAAAAACCATCTATGACTCTTCATCTTACCTTTTTTGCATCAGTTACATTGACATTGTGTCAGCTTCATTTCATGAAAATTTTGTGAAATTAAATTGTTTATAAAATTTTTTTTTTGGCCATTGTAAAGATAAACAAATAGTAGAATAGTTGAAGATAGATTGTGCCTTTGTTTTAAGTCATATTTTTATGTAATATGACTAATATGTGCCACTGCTTTTAAGGTACATAAAAGTTTTGCACTTTGGGGCCTCATATCTCCAAGTGTATTTAAGATATATCTTTTTTTTACAATTTGCTGAAATTTGCAATTGACAATTAAAACAAGAGAAATGTCACATTTTTTGGCAGACAAAAAGTGATTTGTAGCAAGGCATACACTTGGTTTCACAAGACACTGGGACACTGTCAAATTTGTTTTACTAAATTTGGTATTAATTTCTTGATTTCTGGGTATTTTGTGACTATATTCGTAAAATATGAAAAACTAACGAAACATCCACCATAAATATGATAAAATTGTGGCTAAATTAAGGTCATATTTACCAAAAGAAATTTGACAGCGTCCCAGTGTCTTATGAAACCAAGGGTACTTCAGTTTATCAGGCCGATGCACTCTCATGTTTGTTTTTTTGAATCCTGGAGGCCATATTTTCTAGAAGGTCCAGTTTTGTGACGTCACAAAAATTAGTTTGGCTACTCGCTAACGATATCGCTTTAGTCAGCAATAAAAGTGAATAATTTTAATATCATCAATGAGAATTACCAATCCAATTGGAATTTCCTGAATTTTAATCATTGGAAATGCTACTTTATTGTTTAACTCACTGAATAAAAAATAATAGACCCGCGTGTTTACACTTTAGGACGACCTACAATAAGAACATCTTTTAAAATATGTTAATGGTCCGGATTTACACCTTAAATTAATAAAATTTTAACATATTTTTTTTAGAATATAGTTACATTGAATGATGTGTAATGCTAATGCACTATTTATGTTATTAATAAATGAGATGCTTTATCTATTATATAAGTCAGTGGCTTAGTTAACGCTTCCTAAAACACCTTTTAAAATAATAAAAAGACCGGATTTACTCATTTTGTTAATAAAATTTAATTAAATAAAAAATAATAAATGTTTGGCGCGTTTTTGTGGTCAACTTCCAGAAGTAGAAGTTCTCCGTGAGAAGAAACTTCTCTTCCACGAAGTAGTTCAATTAATTTTTATTTCAAAATTATTTAACATCAAATTTATAACCTACAGCTCTATGACGTGATTAAAAAGATCTTCACTGGCATGACAGTATTCGTGGGGCCCTCTTGCAAAAATATTTAAGGGGCCCTAAGAACAAAAACAAAATTGAAAATCTCCGTGAGAGCTGACTTTGGAAAAAAAGGCAAAAGCAGAAACTTTCACCTTCCACTGACCAAAAAAACACTCCCTTTATAAACCAAAAATAATGATTTTTTTTTTCTTTTAAATAACCAAACAAAACAATTTATTCATTTATTTTTTACAGTTTCTTCTTAGATAAAAAACCAACATTGGTAAAACCTCTAGTTTTTAGAAATGGTCAACAAATCTACCAATCTAAACAAAATGATTCAACAAAAGTTTCAATGATCACAATCTTCTCCTCAAACTCAAACAAACACAACTTACCTCCTAACAGGACTAGACAGAGCAAGAGGTGTAGGCACCCCTAACGCCTTAATACGTTGTTGCATCGTAGGAGAGGGTCGCTGCGGCCCCAGACTATCCGGCGTCCCACTACGCCCCATGGGCTCCAGTCCCCTCGGCCTGGGGTGTGGACTAGACCTAGGGTACATCAGTGCCCTGGGAGGATGACGAGGCGAGTCCCCGTCCATTGTAGCCCCTGAGGGGAGGAAGAAGTTGTTCTTGGAGCCGTGCCTCTGCATGGGGGGTGTGGGCTCGCAGTCTTGGGACTGGGATGCTGAGGGCTCCATTTCTAAGTCGCAGTTGTCTCGGCCAGGAGATAACTGTAACAATTGAAGACATTTTAGGGGCTTGGAAACTCAATTGGCAAAATGTTAGAGATGTGCCAGTGGTATTTGACCAAGATTTTGACCAGGTATTTTGATATATATAATAACAGGTGACTTAATGTTTTTTTCGGAACTGTACAAGTAACAATTAAAAATCCTAAAATAGTAAAATAACATAAAACTAGAATGGGTAGAAGTCGGAATCGGTAAAAGTCGAAACGCGTAGAAATTACTTTTCACAAATGAGTAGCTTGAGTAGAATTCGGATTCGGTAGAAGTGTAATTTTAGGTCCTTTAAATCAAATTTAATCAATATTTTATATAATTGCTACACATTCTATGGTATACTCTTCGCAAGAAAACTATTATAGGATAATTAATAGTTTCTTATAAAAAAAAATTTTTGTAAATAAAATCTGCGAAGAGTGCACACTATTAACAGAAAAGACGAAGAATTTTGTTAACGAAGAGGATAAACGTCAATTTTGACGTTTAAGATATTTTAGGTTATTTGTTTTGACAGCTGGCTTTGTTTCTTTGTTTGAATATTTTTGGCATGGCCTTCTTGACCGACGCGTGACGCGTTTTGGACTTAGAAGTTTTTTGCTATTGAAATCTTTTAGTTTTTGTTTTTTTAACCTTACTAGCTAACTTTACAAAAAATGAACCATCATTTTTAATAGAAAATTAAATTTTTATTAATTTTGAAAAAAATATTTTTTTTTGTAGATTGAATAATAACGGAGATAGGAGGTTTTTTAGTGTTGGGGGGTAAGTGGGGGGTCGGACAAAAAAAGTAACGAATACTTTTTTGTAAAGAATTCAATTTTCCATGTTTTATGTCAAATAATTTTTTTTGTAAATTTAATAATAGTTAAGCTACGATTTTTTTTTTATTTGGGGGGCCCAGAAGGGGGCTTTGTAGTGATGGGATTCTTGTCAAAAACAATAGGGTTCTTCCTCTTATAAGGGTTGATTTTTCCTTCAAATTTGAGTTTAATATCCCTTTTGGTTTTTGAGATAGCGTGTTTACAAGAAACGTGACATACACCCTACCGACCGACCGACCGACCGACCGACCGACCGACCGACCGACCGACCGACCGACCGACCGACCGACCGACAGACGGACGGACAAAAAATGAAAATCTTAAAAAGTCATGAAACGCACGAATCTGCAAAAATTTTTGCTCTACGACGAAAATTGACGATTTTAGGATTTTCTGATCGATTGCAATATACTCTCTGTGAAGAGTATAATAATAGTAACATTCAGTATTTCTTTTGTTTTTTTCCCTAAGATTTTTGATTTTTTATTGAATAAGTTTTTTAGGAATAATACCTCATTTGACCTTATTTAACCGTATTAATACCAAAAATTTAGACCCGTCAAAAACTTTTTGGTCAAAATCACAACTCTACAAAATGTTGATCTGTCCAATAAGGAAGATGATCCTACTCAAGAGAGATTTTTTATTGAATAAGTTTTTTAGGAATAATACCTCATTTGACCTTATTTAACCGTATTAATACCAAAAATTTAGACCCGTCAAAAACTTTTTGGTCAAAATCACAACTCTACAAAATGTTGATCTGTCCAATAAGGAAGATGATCCTACTCAAGAGGTTCCAGGTTTTGATCAGCCGAGGAAGATTTGGAGTGCTGTTAATCGTCTAAGAACGTGTCACGGACTTGCAATGATATGTTATATAAGTGGAATGCACTACCTAGTCCATTATGTGAATGTGGTGAATCTCCAGAAACTATTAAACATATTGTAGAGGACTGTCCAAACACCAATTTTGAAGGCGGTTTTTATGAATTACATTATCTGACTCCAAATGCATTAAATTGGATATCAACCTTGAAACCTCTGTAATTTTTGGCAATTTATTGTACCTTGTAATTTAACTGGAATGTGACCCTGGTATGCTGGAGTTATTTTTCCCATGGTTTTTCCGCTGGCCCCTCCCTCCGAAGCAGATGCTTTATCAGTATATGAACATTGTCGATGGGCATCCCAAAAAGAACATTATTTGTACTTTTTTATATTATTTACAACTTTATTATATTCTTGAATGTTCATATTTGTCACATACCAACCCTTATACCTACTATAACTTGTAATGTTTATTAATAATCATACGAATATATATAGGGGCTGTCGCATGATTTAAACTAGAAGTGGGATAGATCTTTGAGCGGGTTTGAAGTTACTCCTTGCAGATATGTTGATTTTGATACTGGTACTCTTCGCAGTTAGAAATTAAGTCACAGTCTCAGTGCTTTTTCCTCCATTTTTAATTGTTTCTTCACCATAACGTGTAGAATTATAAAAAAACAAGCAATGTGATCGGTGACTGGATTAAAAAAGTACTCTTTGCCAAGGTTGATTTTTTTGGCAAAGATTTTATAAGAAGAATAATCCAATGCATTATTATTTGCAACATAGATGTGCACTTTTTATTTTATGATGAAAAATAGTTCAAATTCAGTTTTTTTCTAAACGGGAAGATGTATAAAAAATTGTAAAATGTATTTTGATAGGCAAAAGTAGAAGTCTTTAATTTCATGAATAATATGATTTTTTTTTAACATTGGGAGTGCTTTTTACTCTCTATTTATTGTTCGATTTATTTCAAAAAGGATATGGTTCTTCTTTTTATTTTAATTCAATGCGATAAACCGTTCTTGGGTTATTGTGGTAACAAATTTCGTTACAGACAAACTGACAAAAAATAAGTCTTTAAAAGTCATGAAAAAAACGAATTTGCAAAGATGTCTGCTCTAGGATGAATATTAACAATTGGACAGAAGGTACTTTAACACTTGTCTGCAAAGAGTATAATAAGTAAGTGGGTGAAAAGATGCTAGGTAATAAGAAAGAATTCTAAATTACGTTAATATTTTGTGGTTTTTTTTACGAATGTTAATTGCTTGATTTTGCCAAGACAAGAGGGTTCTTTTTTTAAATAATTTATTGTATCAAATTTCAAGTATTAGATTAAATTTTCGACTAGGTCTAAATTCCTTTTTAAGTTTGTCTTTAAAATGTATTATTATAAATTATTTAAAATAATTAGAATTAAAAAATGTTCCGGGTATTTTAAAACCCAAGTATTAGTTTGCCATTCTGTAGTATTTGTTTTGACAAATTACGATGTGTTTAATGATAAGATTAATTAACAATTATACCTACAACGTTTATCGAACAAATTAAAGAAAACATTGTAATAACCTAGTTTTAGTAATTTAACAAGGCCATACGTACTGTTTTAGTTGCAAAAAAAAAAAAGTTTCAAAAAAGTCAAACAACATTATTTTTCAAAATCAATGTTAAACTAAGAAGGTAAAATTTTAATAAAATACCTTGCAACCCAAGAAACATTTTGTTTCTGATTTCTAATATTTCTATATAGAGATATAACCTCTAAAGATTTTAATTGCATTTTGATACAGTATTTAGCAAAAATATTTTTAACAAAGAAGATAAACTTAAAAACTTAAAATTTTACTTACCTTATTATAAGCGTTAGAATTTAAACTCCTAACTCCATTACTATTATCCATATAAGTTTTAACTTGACTATCGTTCGCTATCGTAGATATTGGACCATGGTTACAGTGTTTCCGTTTTACATGGTATTTTGTCGGTTTTATTAAACTAAAAACATAGAAAAAATTAACACATCCATTTTTTAAGTATCGTTAAGTTTTAGTACAGTCAATTCGTATTTGGACATCGATAAAATTAAAAATAAAACTGCCTTATTAAATTAATTACCTGCAAATTTACCGAAAAATAATTTACTGAAAAATTAACAAATTAAAACCCCGTTTCCGAAACAGGTAGAGATACGCCAATAAGGGTATTAACTCTTTGCACCTCCAGTCATAACATTTATATCTTAAATATAACATCACAAATTAAAGAAAAAAAGGTTTAATACAAAGCTACAGTCTATCTGAAACCATTCCATCATATGTTAATTTTTTAAATGGTCGAATTACATTTTTATAATCAATTCAATTTTACAACATTTTCGTGAAATGAAGCTGACAACAACGTCAATAAAATCTAATGCAAAAGTGTATGATCAAAACTCATAAATGGGATTTTTAGATGCATTTTCCTAGACTGTGTTGCCAAATTTATGCAACTTTACTTTGTTCGCATTTTTCTCGATGAATATAACAAATTGATTTTTTTTTACAATTCTCCAAGAACGTACCATAGCGTTTATGCGCTATTTTTTGCACACCCTGTATAATAAATGTCTCCACATTAATTAGAACAAATAGACTGTACCATTAAACGTAAAAAAAAGCTTACAGTGGCAATTAGGACAGGGAAAGGGTTAGTACAGGATTTTTGGGTCTCAATTTTTTAGGGGCCTCATTAGATTCGCAACCAGCATATGAAATTTGTTTCCGCGATTTTCTACTGCAGAAAAAAGTTAAGTTTTTAAATAAGTTTAAAATTTTTTACTTTAAAAATATGGGGCTATTTTAATTGTTTTTCTATCATAATTTTTCATCCCCATATTTTAGTAATGCTTAAAATTTGCAATAGGAAATAAAATAAACCACATAATATCATTTCCTTACCTTGGAAATTGAGGTCCACACTGTGTATAACAACAGTTGTCATAGCACCCCCTGGAAAAGGGATTGTAGCCCCCTTTAAATTTCCCTGTCACTTGTTCGTTCGTCGTTCGTCCTCTGGATACTAATACCATATGAAAACCCGTAAGACCGAATATTGGTATTGCTAAAATTGCTATTAATCCCATTAAACATATTCTGAGAAAAATATTAAGGAAAAATCTGTTGAAAAAAGTACCGAAAGGGAAGCAATAAAAATCAAAAAATCAAGGTAAAAATAATAGTTAAAATTTGTATTTTATCAGCAAGTTTTTTACCATTTTTTGTGATTTTTTTAACCATTTTGTGAAAAAGGATACGATACTATTGGTTCCACATTTGAGTAATTGTCGTTATATTTTAAAATATAAATTAGACTCAACGTGAATATGCTGATCATATGAATGCTGAGTGAAATAAGAAAAAAGAAGAAAAATCGGTAATTTCTTCTCCCTATGCAATTGTTCACCCATGGACAATGATGGTCAAATGTCTGTAAATAAAGAACGAGTTATTGTTTATTTGCGTTCTATAATAAGCACATTATGAAACCCGAAATTTGGTTTTTTAAGGTTGCTGAATTGTTTCATTATTAATCACAAAATTTTATTTTATTAGGTTGGTTTTCCAAATGCAAAAAGATGAATTCTTCGCTTGCAAGGTACTTTTTATTTACAAATTTTACCATTATAAACTATCGGAGAACATAGTGTTTTTTGTAGAGGAAGTACCCAGGTAATTGGAGAAACGATCTCAACGATTACATTTTCTCAAAAACGCCTATCGAATTTTTAAAGAAGGCAAAAAAGCAATAATTATTAATACTGGAAAATAAAAAAATTAACCCTCAAATGTATTATAAAATGGTGGAATCTAAGATTCACTTTCGACCCTAAAGGCGGGACGCCAAGTTATAAAAGAACTAAAAGAAGTCCTTCTTTATTTCTTAAAGGTATGCACCTACCAAACCTGAAGTGATTGACAGCTGTTTCGCCCTATATTGGGGGTCATCAGAATCACGTATCAGGGATAGTCGATGCATAACTTTAAGAAACTAAGATACTTGTGTATTTCAACAAATATCGAAAGAAGGACTTGAGATGTTACCGCCATCTGCCATCTAATGTAATTTCGAGTTTAAAATTTATTTGCTTAATTATGGTTGATAATGATTTCTTAAAAAAATAATCCGATAAAAACTAATTAAATTAAATTAGCTCAAGCATTTAATTTAACTAATTTATTTTAACTAATTTAGTACATACCTATTTTTTGATTTTAAAAAGTACTTGAACATAAGTTTTTCCAAACAAATAAATATAAAAATAGGCGCGTACCTAATTTATTTATTTCAATTATTTCTCTACAAATTTAAATAAAAAAACAACTCAAGCTAATAAAAACCAGAGACTAAAAATAAATGAAGTGAATATCCGCTTTGAATTTAATTTGCAAAAAGTAACAAATTAAAAAATTGTTTTAATTAAATATGTATTTTAACCGAGATTTTAACAATAAAAACGCTGTCGGCCATGTGAGAAATTAGCATACTAAAAATGTTTCCAATATTAATTTTAGAATTATTTTGCATCATTTATTTGATTGAAGCCAAAAATTCATATTTTATTTTGCACAACAAATTTATTGTTGGATAAAAATAATTATTAGGTATTTATGTACTACAAACATAATTTAAGTTTATATTTGCACTAATAAAACAAATAAAAAAAATACAAAACAAGTGCGTTTACATGTGCGTCAACAACAACATAAAAGGCAACGTTTTTTATTTTTAAAGATTAAAGTACAAATGTTCAAATGCGTAAGAACACAAATACACAAAATTTACAACTCCATTATTGGTCAACTACATTTTTTTTTTATGCAAAATTAAAACATTTTGCAACATTAGCAACTTATAGCATAATTTGTTGTCAACAAAATAATAGGATTTCAAATACAGAAAAAAAGGACTAAAGATCTTTCTCGCCGTAGGCCACAATCGCGGTCGTTATACTTGGGAAACTAAATGACCACCAGCATCACAATGATTTGTGTCAATTTGACGCATATCTGACGTTTCCCAAGTATAAAGATCGCGATATGCTATCAATTCTTGGACTAAATACATTTTTGTATTAAAAAATGATAGTGTGTTTCTTGGTAAAATCGTGATTAATGTAATTAGTAATTACTAATTTTTATAAAAACTGTAATCTCTTATTACTTATAACTACGCTCGCATCGGCATCACGCAACCAAAATTAAGTATCCTAATAATAATAGCAAATAATAACAAACAAAAAACTCACCTCTATGCAATGATTACAAACACTACAATGTGAACATCTCGGTGGTCGGTAAAATTTACAAGTAACGCACCATTTCATGCGAACTGTTATCCCGTGTATATCCACATTTTTGTACAACGGCGCCCTAAAGTCATCTTCGCGGTCTTCGTCGGGGGGTGCTACACAAAAAAAACATTTGAAGTACACCAACTAACGCCATATTTTAACTTTACCAACCTTTCGGAATAACCCCCGGGTCCATAAAAGTAGCCAAAGTAAAATTTGCCAGCACAAAAAACGTGATCAAGCCCTGGAACGCTGGTACCCATGGGTGCTTCGGTAAATAAAATCTAGCCCTGAAATCCCAGCCCTTAGAGATAAGTGGTAAACACTAGAAGTTGTACTTACGGGTAGTAAAAAAATAGGGTTGTTGCCACTAGAAGTAACGTCCAAGCAAATGTGGCTGGTATGTACCTTGTTTTCAGATCACACTTTGGCATAATGCCTTTTAATTTGTACGCCTAAAATATTTCGCTAAGCAAATTTTTTCCCATCATACAGGTCAACATGGCTGAGAAGAAGTTTACCAAATGAAAACGTCAAATAATTTGACAAGCGACATGCTTTTACAGTGCCACCAACAAAAAGCAACAAAATCACTAAAGCAAAATTGAAAATTTAAAAAATCTAACCCAAAAATTCAATAAAATAACCAAAAACTATTAGAGAATGGTACAAAATTACATTGTTTGTTGTTATTTAATAAGAAACACCGCAATTATTAATAATAATGTCTAAAATTAGAAAAATACAATATGCAAAAGCACCAACGCCACAAACACAAAAGTAACTAAATGCGATACGGACAAAATTCATACGAGCGCAGTAGGTCAAACGCGCCACATTGTATGAAAAAAATCCGTCCACATGTTGCAAACATAACCTCAAAAAAGTTCAAAATAGCCCCAGTGTTGTTATTTCATGTCGCCGCGTTTTTAAGCTAAAAAATGGATTTAAAACTACACTTTAAAGGTGGTGGAAGCTTCACCAAGCTCAAACCTGTGTTTTCATTGGATGATGAGTAAGTTTTTATTTATTTTTTGTCGTAAATTAGCTGTTTAACGAATTTGTTGTAGGTCTGTTTACGTAGCGTGGAAAAACAAGATTTTGGGGTACAGTGCTAAGACTGGCCACTTGTTTACTGAGTTTAAGGGGTTTAATGATCGAATTGTTGGATTTGGGGTGACTAATTTTGATTCTGGTGAATGTGTTGTTGCTTGTTCTAGTACAGGAGAAATTATATTATGGAAGAGTGTGACAAACTTTAAAGTTTTTAGCAAGGTTTGTTTAGCTATAAATTAAAATGTTAATTTTTTTACAAAAATGTCCATTTCAGCATTTATCGTCGAAAAATATAATTTACTTTTACCCGCTCAACAATACAGATAAACAAAACAATTTGGCTCTCATTTGCTATGACGAAAAGAAATTTTTACATTTTGCTTTGGTTAATATTGAAAAAGGGACTACAAGTTTGTTTGATTTTAAAATAAAGTCAACGGAAAAGGTTAAAATTGCTGCGAATAATGATTTTTTTGTTGTGTCCATGAAAAATAATGTTTACGTTATGGAATATACGAATTTTAAGCAGAAAAAGTGGTAAGTTTTGGAAGAAAAATATCCTGAAAAATATTAAGGAACGATTTTATTTTTATAAGATGTGAAACATTTTGTACCTTTATGAAAATCGTTCACGTTAACTTATTCACATTTCCCGCCGTTGGTCACCCTCGCGGTCGTTATACTTGGGAAACGTCAGATATGCGTCAGATTGACTCAAATCATTGTGATTATGGTGGTCATTTAGTTTCCCAATTATAACTACCGCGATTGTGGCCTACGGTGGGAAAGATCTACATCACGGTGCGTCTGAACGGAATTAAATCAAAATTCGATGCACCTCCGATTTTTTTTCATATTTATGTTTTTAAGATGATAAGGAATCAGAATTTATTTGGTTTAAAATCCTAGAGTCAGCGCTTTTTTTTTAAATGAGATTTTTCTAAAATAGCTTACTCGTTGCATAGAAGATGGATGCTTTTTTCCAGCAGCTATCCGCACCAAACCATATCGAAAGGGATTTTTTTTTACTTCTAAAAAAACTTGGTGCACGAACCCAATTATTATGAATAACTCCAGGAGCCCCATTTTAAGTTAATATTTTGATCACATTTGGACATTTAATATTAGAAAAATACAAATAGTAGGACAAATCTGTGAACGTGGAAATTAAGAAGACACATTTTTTTCTTAAAAAAAAATATGTAACTTCAACATTGGTCCACCAGGGCTCACAACTTTTCCATCCGAAAGTTATTATCAAAAAGTGACGTTTATTTTTTTTACAATTTTACTAAAAAGGGGCTGTTTAAAGGGGAAAAAATAAGCAATTTTTATGTTAATTAATACGGCATTCAACAAACTTCTTTTATTTATCATAAACACCTATTATCGCTTAGTATTAGTCTTGCAATTAGCAAAAAATAGAATATTATCACTAAATTTTCTTTCGTATCTTATCCTTTTAGGAAGTTTATTAAATGCATCATTAAGTAACATTAAAATTGTTTAATTTTATTCCTGTAAACAGCCCCTTTTTGGAAAAATTGTAAGAAAATAAACGTCACTTTTTGACAGTAACTTTCGGATGAATTTTTTGTAAGCCCAGGTGGACCAATATTGCTGATATATATTTTTTTCGAAAGAACAAATGTGTCTCCTTAATCCCCACGTTCACAGATTTGTCCTACTATTTGCATTTTCTTAAAATTAAATGTTCAAATGTGATGAAAATATAAACTTAAAATGGGGCTCCCGAAGTTATGCCCAATAATTATGTTCGTACACCAAGTTTTTTTAGAAGTAAAAAAAATTCCCTATCGATATGGCTTGGTGCGGATAGCTGCTTGAAAAAAAGCATCCGTCTTCTATGTAACGCGTAAGCTATTTTAAAAAAATCTCATTTAAAAAAAAAGCGCTGATTCTAGGATTTTAAACCAAATAAATCCTGATTCCTCATCATCTCAAGAACATAAATTTGAAAAAAAATCGGAGGTGCATCGAATTTTGATTTAATTTCATTCAGACGCACCGTGACATATAGCTATAAAATATATGGAATACACTTCGCTGACTACGTGTAAAAAATATTAGACAAAAATGGTTATTGTAGTGTGACCGGGTGACCCATTTCTCAAATAATGGGGCTTCAATAATTAACAATTACCCTTTACTAGGCTCTTTGCAAAATGTTGATAGGCATTAGTTCATTAGTTCTTCTTATTTATGAAGAAATTTTTTATTTTGTATTACGTTTACTTAGAAAAAAGCCCTCACAAATATTGAGCAAAAGTAGTGCGTTCATATACATATTTTCTCGCAGAACAGGAATTCGTTTGAAAATAGGTATAGGAAACCATAATACCAATCGAAAGGAGTTATAAAATTACATTAATTAAGCCTAAGAAACAATACCGGTTACATTTATTTTTTCAAGAAAAATCACTTTGAATTTCATCAAATTGAATCTTAAATGTTTCACTTCCGGTTTGAAATTTTTGGGTTATTTTCATTTGAAAAACACTGACCCTTGTTACGTTAAAAAGTGGTAAAAACTGTATTCCAAACTCTTTTTTCGTTTTTTATTTAAATGATTGCAAATGAAAAAAAAGATTTTAATTAATTTTTTGTAAAAAAAACGGTTAACATTTGAGATGTGGTTTTAACCGTATACTTTCCCTAATTTAAGTGAGAATCCAAATCAATAATAAAAAATAGGGTGTTCCATGTAAAATAAGCGAGTAACGTTAACATCCGGTTAAACCGGAAGTTGTAAAATTATAAAAATATTTTCAAAAGATGGATCATTATTTCAAACTTATGCAATCAAATTTCTAGGTTCTCTGTTCTCCATATACGTCTAAGGTACCAAATAAATGGTCCACCCTGTATACTCTTCGACTTTGTCTGCGAAAAGTATAATAATATGTTCTTAGCGTTTTTAAATACCTCAACTGATCCTATGCTTTATTTTCGGGTTTTCTTTCGGTTTTACCAAAAAATATTATTCCAATAACTTTTATTTTTAGCCATTCACTATTCGAAAAACGGACCATAACAGCATTAGCTGTAAGCTCCGATAGCCCAATGTTTCTTACCGGTGACAATACCGGTAGGGTTATTTTATGGCAAAATATCTTAACCGACAAACCAACAAAAGCAACTTTTCACTGGCACACCCTCCGAGTTAACTGCATCGCTTTTTCCGCCTCTTCATCTTACTTTTATAGTGGAGGAAACGAATGTGTATTAGTCCGTTGGCAAACCGATAATAACATGCAAAAGAAGTTCTTGCCAAGAATGGCAGCTTTTATCGAGAACATTGGTGTCTCGCAAAGTAGTCAGTTTTTGGCAGTTGCTACAACTGATAATGCTATTCGAATAGTGGATAATCAGTTCAATGAAATAACGCTGATACAGCATTTGGTGATTGGGAATAATTTTGATAGTGGAATTTTGTTGGACCCGAGAACTAAGAGTCTAGTTATGAACGGGAATGTTGGGCATATTCAGTTTTATTCGCCGTTTAATATGAATTTGCTTTATAATGTAAGTATTTATTCGAAAACCTCGCGGCTTTACAAAAAGAAATTTAAATCGCTTTTGTACTTAAAAATATATTCATTTTTGAAGCTATTTTAAACTGCTAAGACGCATTTGGGCAATTCTAACTTATTTAAGTTTTATTAGCATTATAAATGGGTCTTATTCGTACAAAAGTTGGTTGGCGTTACCTAGGATTAGAGATGTGCCAGTGGTATTTGACCAAGATTTTGACTAGGTATTTTTACCGTCATTTGATCACCCAAATTTGGGGAAATTGGTCAAATTCTCGGACAAATTCTAAATATTTTTTTAATCTGCCACTTTTTGCTATATTTTTAATGTTGTTGTCTTAATTTTGCTATTTCCTTATACATAAAATTGGCTTAGTGGGATTTATGCGTATAAATATAGTATTTAGATGACCATAATTTAATTTTTCATATGACATCACCAAGGGTTCTCTTCAAAAGTTTTTAAGAATTTGACCATATTTGACCGTAATTTGACCAGAGATTTTGACCATACCAAAATGATTTGGTCATAAGCACATCTCTAAAAAATATATGTAGATTTTGGAGCAAAAACGCATTTTGACAATTCTAATTTATTTAGTATTAATTAGCATTATAATTTTTTTTTTTAGGTGGATATAGTGGGCCAAAATAAAATAACAAATGAACGAAATAACAACATTGAAAATACACAAATAACAAAAATAGCCTTAAGTAGAAGTGGCCTATGGATGGCAACAGTTGAGGAACGAAAAGATGTCGATTGTTTTAATGAAATTAGACTTAAATTTTGGAAGTTCGATGAAAGTGATCAGTTGTAAGTTTATTTTTCTTCATACAGGTAGTGCGCCAATTTTGGTTCATCTGTATATTATTTTAAAAGAAGAAAATATCTAAAATTCCAGAGTCATATCTAAGATTGATTTTTTGTTGTTTCAGATTTAAATTAAACACATCTATCGAATATCCACATGAGAAATCAATAAATGCAGTACAATTCCAGAACATAAACGATAAATTAGATTTTAAATGTGTGACAGTTTCTAACGAAAATAATTTTAAAGTATGGAAATTATCGGAGATTCAACAAAGGGACAGTAAGTTTTAAAATAATCTAATTTTTATTCGACAGGAATGAACAATTTCTTATCTCAGTGCGAAATATACCATTTTACCAAACCAATGTCACTGTTAAAATTAACAAGAGTGGATTAGATTTTTGCATTTACCCCCTATTTCTTTATTTTGATTTTTGTTTTAAACAAAAGGCCAGGTCCCCTAAATGAGGTTGATTTTTGTAAAATTTTAAGTCGATCCGATAAACCGTTTTTGAGTTATTGTGGTAGCAAATTTTGCTACAGTAGGGCAAAAAATAAAAGTCTTAACAGTCATGAAACGTACGAATTCTCAAAGATGTTTGCTCTAGAATGAATATTTACAATTTTAGAGAAGGTCCGACCAAACGTCTTTCATACAATGAGATACTTAAATAGATAAAAACCTTTTGGGCTTTGGCGGGTTAGAAGAAGTATTTATATTTATCTTATCTCTGATAGGTTGACCAGAATCATAACAGCAACTGGTATATTTCTTTGCTTTTGTCTTTTTTATAATATTGCATTGTAAAACACTAATATTTAACATTTATTTAATTTATTTAATATTTATATTTACACGACTAAGCCATTTTTCAAATAATAACAAAAATAACATTTACTATAATGTCTTTCTTTTTCTTAAAAAGGTTTGTTTACGGAAAACTTACATACAAATGTACAAATTAGAGATTGAAAACTCCATTGGCGACAACACATGTTGGTTTTTTGTACACAGAAGTAAAAAATTATTTGCTAATTTCTGTTTTAGAAGGCGTACCTCGGGTTCACTTCAAAAATAAATGTTTGAATGTTTAATTTATTTATCTTAATTAATCGATCAAAAAATCCTAAAATCGTCAATTTTCATCGTAGAGCAAAAATTCTTGCAGATTCGTGTTTTTTATGACTTTTTAAGATTTTCATTTTTTGTCCGTCCGTCGGTATGTCGGTCGGTCTGTGGGATGTCACGTTTCTTGTAAACACGCTATCTTAAGAACCAAAACTCCAATCCAATTCAAATTTTAAGGAAAAATCGATCCTTATAAGAGGAAGAACCCTATTGTTTTTGACAAGAATCCGAGAACTATAAAGCCCCCTTTTCAGCCCCCCAAATGAAAAAAAAATCGTAGCTCGACTATTATTAAATTTACAAAAAAAAATATTCGACATAAAATATAGACAATTTAATTCTTCACCAAAAAGTATCCGTTAGTTTTTTTGTCCGATCCCCCCAATTACCCCCCAGCACAAAAAAACCTCTTATCTCTTTTATTATTCAATCTACAAAAAAAAATATTTTTTACAAAAATAATGAAAATTTAATTGTCTATTAAAAATGTTTGTTTATTTTTTGTAAAGTTAGCCAGTAAGGTTAAAAAAAAACAAAAAATAAGCGATTTCAGTAGCAAAAAACTTCTAAGTCCGAATCGCGTCACGCGTCAGTCAAGAAGGCCATGGCAAAAATATTTCAAACAAAGAAACAAAACTAGCTGTCAGAACAAATAACCCCAAATTTCTGAAACTTTATCTTCTTCGTTGACAAAATTCTTCGTGTTTTCTGTTAATAGTTTGCACTCTTCGCAGATTTTTTTTTAATTTGTTTTATTTAAAAGAAACGATTATCCTACAATAATTTTCTTGCGAAGAGTAAAATATAGAATGTGTAGCAAATATATAAAATATAGATTTAGCTTTGACTTAAAAAATATAAAATTATACTTCTACCGATTTCGAATTCTACTAGAGCTACTCATCTGCGAAGAGTAACTTCTACCCATTCTATAATTAAATCACGAATTTTGATTTAAAATTGCATGCTATTTTTAAAATAAATGTATCCCTTGAAAATGATATGCTAACTTTAAAATGCACAAGTTTGCTTGCAGAGGGGGCAACATAACATCTTTCTCTTACTTGCTGCTTGTTTATCAGATACCAACTATTGTGCCTACGTATTTAAATAGTGCTACATTTATTTAATTTTTTTATCATTGCTTTAATATTTGTCTGCAAAGAGTATAATAGGGCTTTTTTGCGTTGGGTTGGCAAAGAGAATTCTTTAAAATGCTTACTTTTATAAAATAAAATACCAAACTAGAAATGGGTAGAAGTCGAACCGCGTAGATGTTACTCTTCACAGATAAGTAGCTCGAGTAGAATTCGGATTCGGTAGAAGTGTAATTTTGTAAATCAAAGCTAAATCTATTTTTTATATAATTGCTACACATTCTATGGTATACTCTTCCCAAGAAAACTATTACAGGATAATTAATAGTATCTAATAAAAAAAAAATATGTAAATAAAATCTGCGAAGAGTGCAAACTATTAACAGAAAACACGAAGAATTTAGTTAACGAAGAGGATAAACGTCAGTTCTGAACTTTAAGATATTTGAGGTTATTTGTTCTGACAGCTAGCTTTGTTTCTTTGTTTGAAATATTTTTGCTACTTGAACTTAGACGTTTTTTGCTACTAAAATCTTTTAGTTTTTGTTGTTTTAACCTTACTGGCTAACTTTACAAAAAACGAACCAACATTTTTAAAAAAAAAATAAATTTTCATTAATTTTGTGAAAAAGATTTTTTTTGTTAATTTGATAATAACGGAAATAGGAGGATTTTTTTGTTGTGGGGGGTAACGGGGGGGGGTCTGACAAAAAAACCAAAGAATACTTTTTTGTAGAGAATTAAATTTCCTATGTTTTATGTCGAAAAATTTTTTTTGTAAATTTAATAATAATCGATTTTTTTTCACTTGGGGGGCTGAAAAGGGGGCTTCAAAGTACTCGGATTTTTGTCAAAAACAATAGGGTTTTTCCTCTTATAGGGATCGATTTTTCCTTAAAATTTGAATAGGATTGGAAGTTTGGTTCTTAAGATAGCGTGTTTACAAGAAACGTGACATCCCACAGACCGACCGACCGACTACCGACGGACGGACAAAAAATTAAAATCTTAAAATGTCATGAAACGCACGAATCTGCAAATTTTTGCTTTACGACGAAAATTGACGATTTTAGAATTTTCTGATCGATTGCAATATACTCTTGTGAAGAGTATAATAATCAACCTATTAGCAAAAAGTTTTTTACTTATTAATCTAACCGATTTTTATTTTTTCTCAGAAAAATCCCTTATTTGGCAATGCCACGCAACCTGCAACTACAGAAACCACCCTTGCAACGCTCTGTCCTTCTCCATAGATGGTTCTCTAATGGCCATAGGATTCGGCCCCATTTTAACAACATGGTTGCCAGATTCCTGCGAGTTAAAGTGTTCTCTAGTGTACCCTGGTCAACGAGAGCCTATACAGAACGTTCAGTTTGGTACCAAGAATCAGTGCCATCTAGTGGTAACTGCTACGAAGAGTTATCTCAGTGTGTGGAACTTGCTGACGCTGTCTATGGTGTGGACGGTGAATATACATGTTGGGGTGCTGATTGCGGATTCGTTGAGTGAGAATATGGCGGTTGTTACGAGAGAGAAAAAATGTGAGTGCTCTATAAGAATATAGAAAATTGTTTTATTGCTACGAGCTTTTAAAGGCATTTTCAAACGCGATCAACAATTTCTTTTAACTGCTCTTATCTTATTTTTAACTGTAAAATCAATTTACAAACTAAGTTTCTTTAAGGCTAGAGATCCAATTTCATAGATCTTCTAATCTGTGTTCCAAGAAGCTCGTAAGTCATTTCCGTTGAGCTCCCGTCAATTCCTCTAAATAGCACATCTACATCGTAAATTAAAACTAAATGTAGTTTTGAAAACTAGAAAAATAGGGCTACAAACGTATTATGGTTTCGTATAAATTGGTTATTTCTGTGTGTCAAAAATCTGACTTTAAAATATAAAAATATTGTTATGATTTTTTAAAGTAAGATTTTCGATACAAAGAAATAATCGATTTAAATGAAACCATAATACGTTTGTAGCCCTATTTTTGTAGTTTTCAAATATTCTTAGTTTTTTAATTGTCACGACTCACGGCCATAGTTGTTGCCACTAATAAATGCCATCATTATCAATGCTATGCAAAATGAGCTGCTAAATCCGAATGTAGCATTTAAATAGTTCCAAAGCTTTTAATTTTTTTGGTACGAGCTTTTATAGGCAACTTAAAGGTGATGTTTTATATCTGCTCTAAATGAAAAATTATTGTTTAGAAAAAATCTAAAGCTTGTGTATTCTTTTCTAAAAGCAATCCACACTATTAGTTTTATACAAATCAAAAAACTTTTTGCTAAGCTTTTCTGAAAGTTTTCAAAATATGACCAATTTTGAAAAGTTTTAGCAAAAAAAAACAAAAACACCTGGATAAAATCCAATTGCAGATTTGTTTTCTACGTTTGTTAATCAGCCTTTAAGCACAGTTTGGGACAACAAAAATTTTTGCAAAGCTTGTTTAAATTTGGCCAACTTTGAAAAGCTTTGGCTAAGCTAAAGGTGTAATTGTTATAACTAATAGCGGATTCATGACTTTTCCATTGGTTTATTTGACAAATGAAAAACTTCAACGTCTATGTCAATACAACCAATCAGCTGCTGTAAGTTCCTTAAATTAAATGTTAATTGTTAAACTAGAAATGGGTTAGGTCAGCGATTGGGTTAGATCAGTGAGCGGGTTAGATTTTTTATAAAATGCCAACATTTAATAGGATACTCCTCGCAGTAATCAAACTAGAAATGGGTTAGATCAGTGAGCGGGTTAGATTTTTTATAAAATGTCAACATTTAATAGGATACTCCTCGCAGTAATCAGATAATAATAAATTAAAAAAAAAAAAATTAATATTATTTAAAAAAATCTGCGAAGAGGCCAAAATATTAACTCTCTTATAACAAAAAAAATAATTTTATTAGCGAAGAGCATAAATAGATATCGATTCTGACACTGACGTTTAGGATTTAATAAGGCTTAAGAAAGATGCTTTTGTTTTGATTTTTTTTGCAAAGCCACCTTGACCGATCCTAAACCTACGGGACTTAGAACTTTTTTATTACTAAAAACCTTTCTTTTGGTCTTTTTTGTCTTATAATCTTGACAGAAAAAAAAACAAAAATTACTTTTTAATACAGAATTTAATTTCCTTTCATTTTTATAACTTCACTTTTTTGTGTAAATTAAAAAATAACAAAGATACGGATTTTTTTTTAATTGGGGGCTTAGGTGGGGTCGGACAAAAAAAACTTTTTATTACTTTTTGTGAATAATTTGAAGGACTTTAATATTACAAAAAAAAATTCTGTACATTTTATAATAACTGAAATATGAATTTTTTTCCAGTTGGGGGGCTCCGTAGCCCCCTTTGTCATTATCTGATTTTTCTCAAAAACAATCCCAACCAAGATTTTAATAGGAACGATTTTTCCTGAAAATTTGAACATGATTGGGGTATTCGTTCTTAAGTTATCGTGTTTACAAAAAACGTGACAGAGTACAGACAGACGGACAGACGGACAGACGGATTTTTTCAAAGTTGTTCAAAATTCGATGAAACGCACGAATCTGCAAGAATTTTTGCTCTACGACGATTTTTGACGATTTTAGAATTTTCAAAACAATCACAATATACTCCTCGTTTTCGACTTTGTCTGCGAGGAGTATAATAAAGAGTCCTAAATCCGCTATAATTTTTTTTATTTAAATGTTTTCCGTTTTAATTTTAGACTTTTTAAACAAAGTTAGAAACTCATTGGAGCATATTAAACAATAATTTTGTTGTGACTTTAAAAATAAGTAGCTATAATGAAAAAAAAAATGTTTCAGTATTTGTTTTTACACCAAATTCATCAGAACCTGTATATTCAAACGACAAAATATTGGAAAAGCACCAAATAGTTACAGCGTCCTTTATTCCCTACCAATTTGGAACCGATTCTCATCTAACTTGGTGTCAAAGATCGCAGATATTTTTTATTGATAACAAAAAAGTAAGTTCTAGTTTTTAGCAGGATTAAACTAAAAAATAACTCCTATGAAATAGTAGATATTTATTTTTGTGAAAACCTCAGTAAATACTAATTTTTTTTTTTTATAAAGGAATTGTACTGTATAAGTGGAGATGACGACTATTTAGTGGAACATTCAATAGAAAACAAAGAAGAAACTTCGTTAATTAGTAAAATGATTCCTACTATAAAATCTAATGGCATTAAATCTGTAAACTCGACGCAACATTTATTTGAAAAGGACCAAGCACACAAAAGTATCAAAAATGTAAGTAACTTTACCATAAATTTTATTGTTGTTATAATTCGACAAACCACTTTTAAAATATTGATCTCTTAATCTGCTTTCGTTTACGGGGCTTTATTTATCCAAAAGACACTTAAAAACGGTTTATTTTAATCGTCTGTAAAAAAAATGTGTGAACCTTTTTAAAGTTTCTATTAGGATGACAAAATATTACCATTTGACCTACTGATTTTTACCTCAGTCATTTGATCGGTACTTATCCTAAACAAAAGTGTATGTATTGTTTCGAAGGATATATGCCTGTTGCGCCGATGTTTAAATTTGAATATACAAAAATATTGTGTATTGCGAAACTTTTACGATACCTACTGTTTTGGGTCATTTCGTATACCTGCTTTGCATCTGTTTAATCCCTTCCTTTGTCACCCCAACAAATTAGGCATTAGTTTCATTTTAGCAACAAAACTTAACCTAACCTACCTAACCTAGTGTTCCCAGTGGAAAAAGGTCCCCCAGTGCTTTTATGAAATTTTAAAAAAACAAACTGGAGAAAAATTAAGAATCCTTGTTTGCACATTTACCAAGACTACATATCTAACAGCGGAAAACGGAAAGCTACTGATAATATCACCGAAAAGCCAGCAAAAATTGTAAGACGGGAAATTCAACAAGCCCCAGCGTTTATTCGCGATAGTTCGAATTAAAGACACTAGAATAAAAGACTAGCCAGTTTGATCTTATTCTATGGTATCATAAAAATTCATAGAACTGCCGCCCATTCCATAGGAGGATCCAAAAGACTTTTTAAATTTTTATTTGTGGTCAAACATAGATTTTATTTATTTAGCATTTAGCAAGTAAGCATGCTTTAATTTTTGTATACTTTTTTTTAATAATAAAATGAGAAAATAAATTAACCGTTTCGTTAAAACATTAAGTTAATTTTTAGATTTGAAGCAAGCTTCAATAAATACACAAAAAATTAATAGTAGGAAAAGGAAAAGCACAAATAAATACTGCTATCAGGAAATTATCGTTCGGTTTGCCTTTGATTTTAGTTTCATAAATTCTCTAATTAATAGTTTTATTAATTTCTGTTACGCCTGGCTCCTAAAAATTATAGATACTTTACCTACCTAAAAAACTACTTTTTAATTTTTAAATCTTTTATATTTTTCTTTTTGCCTGTTTAAATTTAGTTTTTTGCCTGTTTTTTTCATTCACAAGTTTCTTTCTGAATAATTCTTTGGAATGAAGAACATTTTAAAATCCTTTGCCGCCGGGTTCTTCCATTTAGCACTTCCGCAACCACACATTTCAAAAATGATATTAATTTGTAAAAATCCAATAGACTAATAATTATAATATTAATTTGTACAATTGGAAGCCTGAAATTGTATTATATAATGAAGAAAAATCACAATACTTACGCTTTAAAATATTTTTGGCAGTAAAATTATATTTTTAATTTTTTTGACAAATTCATTGACAAATTCAAAAAATTATGTCATTATAATGTGAAAGTATCTAGCCGCCTCAGGAATGGGCGACCAATCAAAAGCGGTAGCGTATTGTCCAGTCTTTCTTTCTAGTGTCTTTAGTTCGAATATGCCTAAAAGTGTATTTAAATCGAGTTTTCTTAATCCTTTTTACCTGGGTTTTCTTAGCTCCTGGTATAACAATAGACCTTTTATAAACAATAGCTGCGCAATACAAACTATTTCTGTATGACCAAATCGGCGCAATACCAAGTGATTTCTTAATCACCGGCGCAATGCAAATACATCCATTTCGAATACATATACAGGGTGAGTAGAAAGTAACGCATATCGCTTCTAACGCCGTTAATACTTTTCTTAGAGCCTTAATTTTTTTTAGGTCGATTCTAACTTTTCTTCCGCATTTAATAAAACTAAATTTAAATATACAGGTTGTGCCAGTTCTGAGTAATAAAACGCAACTTTGTTATTTTAAATGGAACACCCCATTTTTTAATTTTTTTTCCAAATCTATGATAAATTTGGAGTTTAATGATGTAGGTTTTGCTACTACCCCTTACTCGCAAGAAGGTTGTCAACCGCAAAAATATACATTAATTATTTTAAGGTATTTAACACTTATTGGCCACTTACTTTGTTGGCTTTGACACAAAGCATTTATTTCATGAATTCCAAGATATTTTCGTAAAATTAGTGGTATTTTTTGGAAATTAAAGATATTTTTAAGAAGTTGAAGGGATTATCGGGAAATTAAAAGTATTTTTGGGGAAATAAAGGTATTTTCGAAAAATTAAAAGTATTTTTTGGAAATTAAAAGTAATTAAAAAAAAAATATTTTAAGTAATTTTCAAAAGTGTAAGACATTTTTTTTTGAAAGTAGAGGTGTTTTTTAAAAAATTTTGAGTATATTTTTTTTCTTTTTAAAAAAAATTATTTAACTATCAAATCCAACCAAAAAAGAAGCACAAAATCGTTGGATATCTTAAAATAATTTAAGTGTATTTTTGATGTTTGACAACCTTTTTGCGGACAAGGGGTAGTAACAAAACCTATATCATTAAATTGCAAATTCATCGTAGAGTTGGGAAAAAAATAAAAGAATGGGGTGTCCCATTTAAAATAACAAAGTTGCATTTCATTAGTTAAAACTAGGACAACCTGTATATTTAAATTTAGTTTCATCAAATGCGCAAGAAAAAGTAAGGAATCGACCTGAAAAAAATTAGGACTCTAGGATAAGTATTTACGCCGTTAGAAGCGATATGCGTTACTTTGTACTCACCCTGTATATCCACTGAAGGAAGTTTAGTACAAATTTAGTATAAATTTAATCATCCTAATAATCGCTTTTACATAAACCGTTGAAATTAAGGCTATCTACAAAAGCAATAATTATTGACTATTATTTAAATCAAATTTATGATTTATACAGAGTGTTCACGCTTTTTTAAGCGTTGAAACTAATATTTTTTAAATATCTGAATGTTCTGCTTAAAAAATGTTTTTAACTGGCCAAATAATTAATAAATAACTACATTTTACAGTTTTTGGAAGCACCAATTCATACAATGCTGCCAATTCGATGGAATTGTGCAAATCTTTTAAAAAGTATGGTTCTACAAAAAAAACCTTCTTCTTCCCTAGACTAAGTTATGTTGTTAATTATAATAAAACTATAAAAAATTAATAAAAAGCTTAAAATTCAAGTTTTTTTTCTTCATTTTTTCCGACTTAACAAGAGCGGGTTAGATCAGTGAGTGGGATAGATCATTTAAAAAGTTAAACTTCGCAGATAGCACTTTTTTATGACTATTTTTTTATTTTTATATAATTGTTACACATTCTATATGATACTCTTCGCAGTTGATAATTAAAAAGGGGCATTTTTTATTTTATTAAAAATACTGTAAAATTTATTTTTTTTGTAAACGGATGGGGATACAAAAAAATTACCAGATGCTTTTTATATGGAAAAATACAATCTTTAATTTTATTAATAATATTTTTTTTCGTAAAGTTTATATTAATGAAAATATGAATTTTTTTGTACTTTGGGGTTGTTTTTATCCTCTATTTATTATTGATTTTTTTCAAAAACAATAGGGCTCTTCCTCTAAATGGGATTGATTTTTGTGTTAAATCTCAAGTCGATCCGATAAACCGTTCTTGAGTTATGGTGGTCACAAATTTCGTTACAGACAGACGGACAAAAAATAAAAGTCATAAAACGAACGAATATGTAAAAATTTTTGCTTTAGGACGAATATTAACGATTTTAGAGAAGGTCCGACCTATCGCAATATACTCTTCGACTTTGTCTGCGAATAGTATAATAATAAACAAAACAAATATGAAGAACAAAATTAAATTATCTCTTTTATGCAAGAGAAAGCATAAAAAAAAAATTCAAAAAGAGTTTTTACCCGTCAAATTAAAAGTGCAAACTTGTAAGTTCATTTTGCGATATTGGGGTAAGTACAAATTTAAAGAATGACACCATATTCTATAAAAAACTTGAAGCTATATTTTAAAACCCTAAGGTAAGTAAAGACTATACGCTTTAGCTTTTTACCTAATGTAATTACTTGGAAATAATCATTCTTTTTCTTGAAACCTTCATTCTTAGATATCCGCCTGATTAAGAAATTCATTTCGCTTCACTTTTAAATGTACCTATTTAAAACTTAAAGTATCTGATGTTCAATATAGCTTTTTTTTGCAAGCAAGAAAATTCTAATACAAAAAAAAAGTTTTAAAAATTTTATTTCAAAAACACTTTGTGAAACTACTTAACAAATCTGTAAGTGTTGTGGTAGGTAAACATTTCTGCTGGTTTTTTTTTTGTAAATAATTATTTGTTTTAAGTTTTGCATTTAGAATACCAAAAAATCAAGCAAAATGAACAAATTTTTTAGCTTAAAAAGCCCTATTTTGGACATTCAACTTAAAATATTTCTTATATTTGCGTTCTATAATAAGCACATTATGAAACCCGAAATTGGGTTTTTTAAGATTGCAGAATTGCTTAAACCCCAAATTTTATTTTACTAGGTTGGTTTTCCAGATGCAAAAAGATAAATTCTTCCCTTGCAAGGTACTTTTTATTTACAAATTTTACTATTATAAACAGTCGGGGGACATCGTTTTTTGTAGAGGAAATAACTAGAAGAATTGGAGAAACGATATCAATGGTTACATTTTCTCAAAAACATCTATTTATTTAGTATTAAGTGAGTAAAGTTTACAAATGTCATTATTTAATATGTCTAATCTAAATTTACTTTTAACTCCAAAATGTCAATGTGGCCAATCCAGTAAAGTTAAAACTTTTAGTTAAGTTTTTAATTCAAATTAAAAATGCTTTTAAATAAATTAAATGAAGCAAATATAAAAAATAGCATAACAAACTTTAAAATTAAAATTTGCAGACATTATTTTTTCATTTGTATGTGCATGCTAATAAAAATGTAAAACTAGAATGGGTAGAATTCGGAATGGGTAGAAGTCGAAACGCGTAGAAGTTACTCTTCGCAAATAAGTAGCTCGAGTAGAATTCGGAATCGGTAGAAGTGTAGTTTTATATTTTGTAAATCAAAGCTAAATCAATTTTTTTATATAATTGCTACACATTCTATGGTATACTCTTTGCAAGAAAACCATTATTGGATAGTTAATAATTTCTTAAAACATAAATTATGTAAATAAAATCTGCGAAGAGTGCAAACTATTAACAGAAAACACGAATAATTTAATTAACGAATAGGATAAACGTCAGATCTGACGTTTAAGATATTTTAGGTTATTTGTTTTGACAGCGGGTTTTGTTTCTTTGTTTGAAATATTTTTGGCATGGCCTTCTTGACCGACGCGTGACGCGTTTTGGACTTAAAAGTTTTTTGCTACTGAAATCTTTTAGTTTTTGTTTTTTTTACCTTACTGGCTAATTTTACAAAAAATGAACTAACATTTTTAAAAGAAAATTAAATTTTTATTAATTTTGTAAAAAATATTTTTTTTTGTAGATTTAATAATAACGGAGATAGGAGGTTTTTTTGTGCTGGGGGGTAATTGGGGGGTCGGACAAAAAAACTAAAAAATACTTTTTGATGAAGAATTAAATTGTCTATATTTTATGTCGAATAATTTTTTTTGTAAATTTAATAATAGTCGAGCTACGATTTTTTTTTCATTTGGGGGGCTGAAAAGGGGGCTTTGTAGTAATCAGATTCTTGCCAAAAACAATAGGGTTCTTCCTCTTATAGGGATCGATTTTTCCTTAAAATTTGAATTTGATATCGCTTTTGGTTTTTGAGATAGCGTGACCACAAGAAACGTGACAGACAGACAGACAGACAGACAGACAGACAGACAGACAGACAGACAGACAGACAGACGGACGGACAAAAAATGAAAATCTTAAAAAGTCATAAAACGCACGAATCTGCAAAAATTTTTGCTCTACGACGAAAATTAACGATTTTAGGATTTTCTGATCGATTGCAATATACTCTTCGGACCTAGTCTTGCGAAGAGTATAATAATTTTTGAACAGGTGGCAGAAATGAGGCTGGAATATAAGAGGCCACGTAAAAGCGTCAGTGGTGAAAATACGCTCACAGAAGAAGTTGCGAATTCAAGCTGTTCAGATACGACACCACCAGAGAATGCCTCCTGATCAACAACCGCCAAATTAAGGTAAGTTTACCCAGATAACTGTCTCTTTTTATAGCGGTAAAGTTTTTGTTTTATTTTTTAAGTAAGGTTAATTTCAAAAAAGTTTTGAATTTTACATCAACTTTTCAATTTTTACTCAAAAACTTAATTTTTTCAAGTTTAATTTCTGGATGTTCGGTTTTTATTCGTTTTACTTATAGCCCCCCAAAAAGTTTCCTTAAAAATAATTACGTTTGCAAGCTTTTATTTACTTTTAACAGTAAAATAATTTTTGTTTTTAAATTTAAATACACAAAAATTTCCGATATTAAAAAAAAAACTGCGACTTTTCAAGAAAAAGCGCAAATTATAAAAAAACTAGCGTTTACAGTGATATTAACATGGATGATTAAGTGCATAATCGAAAAACGGTTTTGCAACTTTAAATTTTCAAAAAAAAATCCAACAAATCAAATCAAAATGAAAAACAAATAGAGGGTGGTAAATCAAACGAAGATTAGGTAACATTATAAGCAAAAGTTACCAATACTTTTAGAATGTTAATAAATAGTATTTTTTTTAATATAATTTTTTTTATATTCCGTCTATGCATTATTTTTAGACCAACATTTAAACTTTGACAACTGCAAGTCAGCATTATTAGACTTGCGTTATCGCCTTCCTTTAAGTGGCTGGACACTTTTATGTTCCCTTATAGATCTTTCCCGTCGTTGACCACCCTCGCGGTCGTTATACTTGGGAAACGTCAGATATGCGTCAGATTGACACAAAGCATTGTGATGCTGGTGGTCATTTAGTTTACCAAATATAACGACCGCGATTGTGGCCTACGAAGGGAAAGATCTGTATTGCTAAAAATATTAGGTTTTAAGTAAGCAAATAAAAACGGCTCACCCGTTATAATTTAATTAAAACTTTTTGGATTAAACGTATTAAGACTTATCTAATTTCAATTATTAAAAAAAATAATAAAACTTTAAACAAAGCAAAATTAAAAGAAAATTGCAAAATAACCCACGAGGCCCCTCCAAATGTTGCCCCAAATCCCTTTTGAGAAAATTTAAGCCCCGGTACTTAATCCTTACACAACCCACCCTTAGCTAGGCTATAACTGAAAACTGTTTTTTTGTTATTTTGACCTGAAGAATAATCAAGTGCATAAAAATAATGGTTTTATTATTTATGTCATACCTGCACCCTATGCTTTTTTAATTTATACTTTAACGGAGTGAACACATGATAGGTCACTTTTTCCGGAAATTCAATTAAAAAATGCTTAGTAAACATATACCCTTAGGTATCATTACGTAGGCGGCATATATAAATTGTATCTTTGTCTCAGCGATAAATATAAAAAAATAATAATCATATCAAATAAAAAAACTAATTTTATTAGTTTTATTACCAGTTGAAAAAATATAATTGTTGCAGTTATTAATAACCTTCTTTAAATAAAATTAACCTCTGCCAATTAAAATTATAATTGGCTACCCTTGACCAGTGAAGAGGGTATATTTTAGTAAAATGAATTTTAAAAATACTTCTGTACCACTCGAGAATAGATCTTGAGATCAGAGATATCATATATAGAATTTGATGCTAATTTTAAAAAGGGCAGCTTGATACCTAACTAACAGAGTTCTTACAAAGTTTATTATACAGGGTTTCCATTGGCGCATAAACGCGACGGTACGTTATTGGGGCATGTCTAGGGATTCCTGAAAAAATGTTAAAAAAAATCCATCTGTTATACCCTCGGAGATATGCGGTCCCAAAGTACAAAACTTCGAACGCTCATACCTTGAAGATAACAGCAGATATTAACAAAAGAAATGGTTTAATACAAAGAAACAATCTATCTAAAACCATTTCACAATTTGTTTATCTTTTAAACGATCGAATTTAATTTTTATAATCAATTTAATTTTACAACATTTTCATGGAAGCTGACAACAATGTCAATAAAATCTAATACCAAAGTGTATGATCAACAAGACTTATAAATGGGATTTTTAGATGTATTTTCCCAGACTGTGTTGCCGAATTTATGCAACTTTGTTCGCATTTTTCTCGATGAATATAACAGATGGATTTTTTTTGACAATTTTCTAGGAATCTCTGAAAATGCAACAAGAGCGTACCATCGCCACCCTGTATAACAGATGGATTTTTTTTAAACAATTTTACAGTAATCCCAAGGTATGCCCCAACAACGTACTATACAGGATGTCCCAGAATTGGCGCACCACCTGTATGGTACGCTGTTAGGGCATGCCTGGGGATTCCAGGAAAATTGTTAAAAAAAGTCCATCTGTTATATTCATTGAGGAAAATGTGAACAAAGTTGCATAAATTTGGCAACACAGTCTAGGAAAATACTACACAGTCTAGGTAAATAAATCTAAAAATCCCATCTGTGAGTCTTAATTATACACTTTTGCCTAAAATTTTATTGACATTGTTGTCAGCTTATTTCAAGATAATTTTGTAAAATTAAATTTATTATAAAAATGTTATTTGATCATCTAAAAGAAGAAAAATTGGTGGAATGGTTTAAGATAGACTGCAGCTTTGTATTAAACCATATTTTTCGTTAATACGTGCTGTTGTTTTTAAGGTATATGCGTTTAAAGTTTTGCACTTTGGGGTCTCATATCTTCAAGGGTGTATGAGATGGATTTTTTTTGACAATTTTCTGGGGATCCCTGAGCATGCCCCAACAACGTACCATACAGGTGGTGCGCCAATTCTGGGACACCTGTATACAGTATAGCGTTTAGTTTAAGCTGAAATTATTCATTATTATCAGATGGATTTTAGTTTTTATCAAATTTTAATCACTTTCATGAGACCTACTTTACTTCCAAAAATATTTTGTTTTTTCTTTTAAAAAAAGACGCCTTTTAAAAAATCAGTTTCTGTTAATTAAAGTTACTTTTAAAGTTGATTTAAGCCTATCACGATAGATAAAAATAATTCAACTAAAATGATATCAAATCTTTAGACCTAAACTAGCCATTCTTGAAGGTACGTACAAATTTTTGCATAAAGTCAACAGGCCGTTAGTTTAGTAGCTAAGTCGTCCAATTTAGATTATGAAAAAGATGAAAGGGTTAACCAGTCTGTATAACAATCACAAGCTTTAATAGAATATTCCATGCGTAATAATGTGCAAAGATACCTATGAGTAGGACATTCTATTTATGATAGCGGTAGCGGCATCAGTGACCTTTCAATATTAGCTAAATCAAATCATACAGGGAGGTCCCAAATATCAAATATGTCGCTTGTAATCTTATAAAAAGACAAAAGGTCAAGTTTTACATTAGATGCATTTGTAGAAATCAAAGAAGATCTTTTTAATCCAGTTCATGAAGTCTCATCTAAAAATCATTATAAAGAAATAAGAAATTTACGGCAACCCATTGGTCTATTTAAATTTGACTTTTAAGTTTGACCCATGTCAAACCCAAATGGACCAATCACCTGCTTTAATTTCTTACTCTAAAATAATCTTAAATAATAAGAGCTTGTGAACTGGGCATTAAGAATCAAATATAGATCCGGTAATAGTAATAGTGCGTATGTTATAGTAATAGCGCAGAAGTTAAAAGATAGGCAACACGAGTATCAATACATAGTTGCTTATGCACAAACTATGTATTGGCTAACTCGCTGCCTATATTTCAACTTCTGCGCTATTACTATAACATACGCACTATTACTATAACCTGATCTATATTTGATGTTTTAGTCCTTCTTATACTACAGTCAATCTGTCCTAAAAAAGGGGGGTACATCGACAAAATTCCTGGTAGGGCCGCCTTTTTTATATGATGTAACTGGATGTCCAAAGAGTAAAACCCCAAATTGGCGTATATCTACCTATTGCAGAAACGGAGTTATGGCCCCCCAAAGGGCCCCCTTTAATTCAGCACAGTGAAACTGCACCAAATTTTGGAAATAGATGTTAAATAAGGTTTTTAAAAGATTTTTATAAAAAAAAAATCTGTAAAAAAATTCCTTCACCCCCCAAATAGCCCCCAAAGTGTAATAACCAATCACGTTGGATTTACACCAAATTTTGCAAATAGATGCATAATAAGATGTTTAAAAATATTTCCCTATAACTTTTTTTCAAAAAAAAATTTCTTCGCCCCATAAACGAAGGGGGCTTTTCGGGGGGGCATAGAATTTTTTTTTCAAAAAAAGTTATTAATAAATATTTTTTAGCCTCTCATTTTACATCTATCTGCAAAATTTGGTGTAAATCCAACGTGGTCGGTTATTACACTTTGGGGGCTATTTAGGGGGTGAAGGAATTTTTTTACAGATTTTTTTTTCGTAAAAATCTTTTTAAAATCTCATTTGATATCTATTTGCAAAATTTGGTGAAGTTCCACAGTGATGAATTAAAGGGGGCCCTTTGGGGGGGCCATAACTCCGTTTCTGCAATAGGTAGATATACGCCAATTTGGGGTTTTACTCTTTGGACATCCAGTTACATCATATAAAAATGGCGGCCCTACCAGAAATTTTGTCGATGTCCACATACGGATTGACTGTACTATAAGTTCAAAACAAATAAATATTAAAACCAAGAGTAGTAGTTTTAACTTATTTTTGCCATTTTACTTTATGGGACACGTGTTAGTTGATTGATTTGCTGAAAGTTATTTTTAACTCGTCATCAACTACAAACTCATTTGGCTGAGAACTTACACAGGATGTCCCAAAATTGGCGCATCACCTGCATGGTACGCCGTTGGGACACGCCTAGGGATCTTAAGAAAACTGTTAAAAAATTTATCTTTTTTTATCTTTGAGAAAAATACAGTTAAAGTTCGATAAATTTGGCAACTCTGAAAAGTTAACCATACCTTTATTTTATTAAAATTGTATAAAACTTAATTGATAATAAACATATTATTTGATCATTTAAAAGATAAACAAAAATAAAAGTAGTTAATGATAGATTGTGCCATTGTATTTAGCCTTTTTTTTTGCTAATAAGTGCTATTGTTTTCAAGGTATGGGCGTTTAAAGTTTCGCATTTTGGGGCTTCATATTTCCAAGGTTATGTAAGATCATAAGATGGATTTTTTTTTAACCATTTTCTGGGGATTCCTAGGCATGTCCCAACAACGTATTATAAAGATAATGCGTCAATTTTGGAACATCTGTACATAGGGTAGCATAAAATGCAATGATAATACAAGAAAAACACAGTTAGATTGACCCAAAATATTCCTTCTTTGTTGTTAATTTCTTCAGAAAATAATATCTAATTTTTTTTTTGCGAATTCAAACTAGTTCAAAAAAAAAGTTAGCGCTCGACGGTAGGTAACTGTAATAAAAATAAATGTAAAATTCTTTAGTAAAAAATTCGGTAAAGCCTAATAAATATTTTAAATAGTCCATTTCCTAATCCTGATGCACTCAAGTAAGAAAACAAAAATTTTAAATAAATGTTTTTCTTTCTTTTATTTTCTCACGTCTAAAAATAAAACTCTAAAAAGGTTTTATTCGATTTAATGAAAAGGACAAAAATTGATAAATCATTCGTAGTTTATTTATGTATCAATAATTTTTGCTTTCATTTTTTATATTGATTTTTGTAAAATAATACGAGTTTTTTTAAAAAAGTTTAAGATAAACGTTTTAAATTTAAGGACCATTCGGAACCACTTAACTTAAAAATACTTATAAATACTTAAAAGTGCATGATAGTATAAGAAATCGTAATCGTAAAATGGCGGATGCGCCGGGCAAGCTGTTCTAGTATCAAGTGAGCAAATAAAAACGACCCATAAGTAGGCCATGGGAATTGTCAAAATATTGTTAATTGACATATTTTACATTATTGTTCATAGCCTATTTAGGGGCCGTTTTTATTTGTTCACCCGATATATTTTGCAACTTTTTTTTTTGTATTTTGAATTTATCCCACACAATGAAAATTTTTATTAGTTTAAACATTAATCTATAAATTTAGCTAACTTTAATAACACTTTGGAGTGACCAATAAAATTAGAAGGTGCCAAAGAAAATTATTATAATATACTGCTTCAAAAGTGACCATCAGGATTAAAAAGGTCCAAGGACAAAATGTTGCCTAAATCGGCTATAAATTTAAAGAAGGTATAATAACTGGTCGTTATGTCACAGGTGTCTCTCTAATTATAAAGCTACAGTCTATAAATGGCTCCATTTATTAAATTACTCCGTTCTATTAGATAAAATTTGTAAATTATGTACCTTGTCACGGAATGTTTTGTTATTAATCATGATAATGCAAAAAATCATTTTTAAAAACATAATTTTCTATTAGGTGACCTCAAAAAATTACATTGCAAAAAAACTCAAGGTCAATTCAAAGTTAGGGAATTTTTATCAAGTTGGCAAAAAATGAAAATTGGCGTGTGATATTTAGCAAAGTTCAAACCCCGTGCAAAATTCAGTTTTAAAATTTCTAGGTTTACTAATTATTTACATATTTTGTAAATTCTTGTTTTGTGCTAATGGAGCGTATTCGTACAAAAATTGGTTGGGGCTACCTAGGAGATCTGTCATACCACTTATCGTTCCAGATGCTAACTGACATAACTTCTGGATTTTATATTATTATTAAATATAACTCTAATATACCAAAAAACAACAATCTGCCGGTTTAAAACATTCTACGTACCAGCTTAATGGTTTGTAACATTTACGGAGTGTTTTACAACTACAATTCATCATAAGTGGGTAAAAAAGGGCATAATGACTCATTTACAAAGGTACTTTTAATGAAAAATCAGTGCATTCAAAAATATGCGGATTATTTTAAACATTTTCTGAAATCCTTCTGTAAATGAATCATAATTTTCTTTGTTACCTAATTATAAAGAATTAAAACACTCTCTAAATGTTATATAAACCTTTTTGCCGATACATAGAATGATTTAAACCGGCAGTTTGTTTGTTTTTTGGTATATTAGCATTATATTTGATAAACATATAAAATTCAGAAGTAATGTCAGTTAGCATTTGGAACGACAAGTGGTATGACAGATCTCCTAGGTAACCCTAACCAATTTTTGTACAAATACGCTCCATTTATGAAAAATATTAAGAATAATCATAATGTCATGTGTGAAAAGTGTTTGCAGTTTTCTAAAAGAAAGTCGTTACATTCCGAAGTCGCAAAAAGAGAACCATTCAAAAATGTGTAACGAACGAATCTGCAAATGCAATATAAGTACTCTTCGACTTTGTCCTTGAAGAGTATAATAATAATAAAAAAATCACATTAAAATTTTTAATTTAAATAAAAAACAATCATATCAAGAAAACTAAATAAAACCCTATTATTTTTTATAGCCCACTAAAATAATAATTAAAATTAATAGTTAAAAACTAGAGTGGGATAGATCAGCGAGTGGTTTAGATCTTCGAGTGGGTTAGATCAGTGAGTAGATTTGAACAATGAGCCGGTTAGTATTTTCTATAAAATGCCGACATTTAATGGGATACTCCTCGCAGTAATACGACCATAAACCAATAAAATTTAAAAAAAAAATCTGCATGAATTTTTGCTCAACTCATTTTCTACGATTTTAGAATTTTTAAAATATTCATAATACCGTGTGTCCCGCAAAAAGCGCACAAGCTTATAACGTTATACGTATAATTTCTGCAGATTTTAAATTTTAAGAGTTGTTTAAGGAGACCTTTAGCCTTTGTTTAGATGCATTTACAAAAATGTATGACTTCCGGTTTAAGCGGAAATGACATTTTGTATTTTTAAATAGAACACCCTTTATATTTTGACATTTTTAAAAACATTTTTTTAATAAGAATACAATCGCTTTTAAAGAAATAATGAATTACTAATATTAACGATTTTATAGCTCTATGAAAATCACCTAATTTTATTATAATCGTCTATCTTAGTCATAGAGTCCTGATGCATAGATTGCAGCGTTCTCTGTTGGACCAAATAAGCTCATTTTCAAAGTTGCTATAGAATCGTTAATATTGGTGATACATTATTATACTCTTCGCAAGACTAGGTCCGAAGAGTATATTGCAATCGATCAGAAAATCCTAAAATCGTCAATTTTCGTCGTAGAGCAAAAATTTTTGCAGATTCGTGCGTTTCATGACTTTTTAAGATTTTCATTTTTTGTCCGTCCGTCTGTCTGTCTGTCTGTCACGTTTCTTGTGGTCACGCTATCTCAAAAACCAAAAGTGATATCAAATTCAATTTTTTAGGAAAAATCTACCTCTATAAGAGGAAGAACCCTATTGTTTTTGGCAAGAATCTGAAAATTACAAAGCCCCCTTTTGTGCCCCCCAAATGAAAAAAAAATCGTAGCTCAACTATTATTAAATTTACAAAAAAAATTATTCGACATAAAACATAGAAAATTTAATTCTTTACAAAAAAGTATTCTTAAGTTTTTTTTGTCCGACCCCCCAATTACCCCTCAGTTCAAAAAAACCCTCTATCTCCGTTATTATTCAATCTACAGAAAAAATATTTTTTACAAAATTAAAGAAAATTTAATTTTCTATTAAAAATGTTGATTCATTATTTGTTAAGTTAACTAGTAAGGTTAAAAAAACAATAAAATAAACTATTTCAGTAGTAAAAAACTTTTAAGTCCGAATAGTGTCACGCGTCATTCAAGTAGGCCATGTCAAAAATATTTTAAACTAAGAAACAAAAGCAGCTGTCAGAACAAATAACCTCAAATATGTTAAACGTCAGAACTGACGTTTATCTTCTTCGTTAACGAAATTTTTCGTGTTTTCTGTTAATAGTTTGCACTCTTCGCAGAATAAAAAAAAAAGTTCCATTAAAAAAAAAACAACTATTATCCCATAATAGTTTTCTTGCGAAGAGTATAGTATAGAATGTGTAGCAATTATATAAAATGTTGATTTAGCTTTGATTTAAAAAATATAAAATTACACTTCTACCGAATCCGAATTCTACTCGAGCTACTTATTTGCGAAGAGTAACTTTTACGCGTTTAGACTTCTACCCATTCCGACTTCTACCCATTCTAGTTTTTTTAAAAACGGTTGCATTCGTATTAAAAAAATGTTCCTAAAATGTCAAAATATATAGGGTGTTCCACTTAAAAATACAAAATTAATGTAATTTCCGCTTAAACCAGAAGTTAAACATTTTTGTAAATGCATGTAAAAGAAGGATAAAAATCTTTTTAGACAACTGCTACAATTTCAGTTCTGTAGAAAGTTATGAGCTCGTGCGCTTTTTGCGGGACACACGGTATACTCCTCGTTTTTAACTTTGTCTGCGAGGAGTATAATAATAATTAATAATAATCATTTTTAATTTTTATTTTTTTTGTAATTAACCTAATCTAATACCAAGACAATTCAATATTGTTCATAATTTGCAAAAAATTGCATGTTTTTCAATCGAGGGTAAGAATAAATACTTTCTTCTTAGGGTAACGCATGCATTGGTATAAAGATTGTTATCAAGACATTAAATTTATGTTCTTACCGACTGGCCTAAAATTCTAATTTCGTTAGGTAAGTGTTTTTTGTTCTCCACAGAAAAAAATAAAGTTTTAAATTAAAAATAAACTGTCCTGATTTCGGTCGTGGCAAATTGGTTTAAAATCACAGCGAGTATCTTTAAAACGCCATCATCTGTTTTCAAACGTGTCATATTGGCATCGTTTTAGCAGAAAGTGTTGCACCTTGCCATTTCAGGACCATTAAGAAATGAAACAGGACAATAACCATGAAAGTTGAGCAAAGAATGCGGAGTAAGCTGTCATTATTTGCGAGATACATTGTTCCTGATACGATAAGAACACGTTGTAAAATTCTTGATGCGATGGTAACAAATTTAATGTCGCCACATCGAAAAAATGTTTGGGACATTTTTATTGTTTACCTATAAAACTGGCCTATAAAAATATATCCTTCAAAGTTTATAAAAAGTTATTAAATAAAAAACAGTTTGTTTTATCATTAAATTGCAAGGATTTTTTGTGTGTCGCAAGGTTTTTGGGATTAAAATAGTTATGAAAAGTATTATATAAAAAAATATCGTTGTTTGATTAAGAATTAATTAAAAATGAATAATGGAAATTTCTTTTTCATTATTCGATTAATTTCTTTTGCAAATAGACTTTAGCAAAGATTGTAATTTCCAATTTTAAACATTCTTTCTTTCTATTAAGAAAAAAAAGCTTCTTGACCTCTTACTTGTGCCTAAAATGACTTTTTTTTGTTGAGATTAAATAATTCAATTAGTTTATGAGTTAATGCTTATACAGGGTGTCCAAAAAATGGCGCATAAACGCGATATTAAGTTGTTGGGCCATGTCAAGGTAACCCCGGAAAATTGTAAAAAAAAATCTATCTCGTAAACCCTAGGAGATATGAGGTTCCAGAGTGCAATATTTTGAACGCTTATGTCTTGAAGATAACAGCACATACAGGGTGTTCTCTAGTGTCGTGAAAAAAATTCAAGGGTTCATTTTTTGACTTATTTTAAGAATAAAAGTTCATATAAATAGGTGTTCGATTTTGCGTCGTTACTGAGTTACAGCCTTCCAAAAAAACCCTAAAAAATCAGCTTTTTCGCTGTAATTTCTAAAATATTTTGTTCTTAAAAATTTTTATGAGATCTTTTTGATTTATCTAAATAAAAGAAATATTTTTCCCTTTATAAAATTTAAAAAAAAGAGTTCTTAGAGGGCTGTAAGAAAAAAAAAGTCAAAATCGGACATATGTTTATGGGAACTTTTTTTCTTAAAATGGTTCTAGGAATTACCCCCTGAATTTTTTCCACGTTATTTGGAAACACCCTGTATATTAACAAAAGAAATGGCTAAATAAATAGGAACAATCTATGTAAAATTATTTTACTATTTCTTTATTTTTTAAATGGTCAAGTTACATTTTTATAATCAATTTAATTTTACAAAATTTTTATAAAATAAAGCTGACAACAATGTTAATTTGATCTAATGCAAAAATGTATGCTCAAGAATCTAGATAAGTTTTTAAGATGTATTTTACAAACGGTGTTGCCGAACTTATGTAACTTTGTTCGCATTTTTCTCAATGAATATATAATAACAGGTGGATTTTTTTAGCAATTTTCTAGGGATCCCTGAGAATGCCACAAGAGCGTATCATCGCGTTTATGCGCCATTTTTTGGACAGCCTGTATAAACACAAAATAAAAGTTTAAGATGGTTTCAAACAAACACAAAAGTAAATGCTGTTTGTTTATTGTAAGCAATACGACGGTCAAACTTTTTAACAATCTTAGGTTCATTTTGGCGATGTTAAAAGAATAAAAGCGGAATTTTTAAAAGCCACGAATTATTTAATATTGGCACTATGTCTGTTTTTCTGACTGTGCCATGTTAAGTTAAGCACAATTCCCCTATAGCAAAACAAGAGGGGGTTAAATTAGTAAAAGGGTTAGAAGATACTCTTTAAAAGGGTTAATTTTTTAAATGAATACTCTTTGCAAAAATAACCCAATGCATTATTATTCAGAAGAAAAATTCTCATTTTTTAATATCTAGCCTTTAATTTAATCAGAAATTTTTCATTTGAAATTAAATAAATGAAATAATTTTCTTTTTCAACTTTTTATTTGAGAAACTACGTTTTCAGTTTTTTTTTTTAATTTCAGGCGTCCTGCTCTAGAAGCACCAACCTTCACGAACCCTAATCACGATGACCGTAACAACCCCTCAAGGGCCTCCCCTAGATGACTCCCCAAGTGACTCCCCTCTACGGAAGAACCCCTTGGACCCGGACTGCACCTGCAAGAAGCCACTTCTAAAACGCAAGAAAGACAAAGCAAAGAAAGAACCGCCAACACAAGTGGTTGTAGTGGCCCTGACATCAGATCAAACTAGGGAGACATGGAACAAGAAAGTGGAGTTTTTACTGGCCGTTGTCGGGTTTGCTGTGGATTTGGGGAACGTTTGGAGGTTTCCGTACATCTGTTATCAAAATGGGGGAGGTTTGTAACAGTATTTCCCTTTGTTATAATTCTAAGTTTAAAAATCAAAAACATTTTTATGAGAATTGCAGATATGTATAGGAAAAGCTACCTATTATTATACTCTTCGCTAGACTAGATCCGAAGAGTATATTGCAATCGATACGAAAATCCTAAAATCGTCAATTTTCATCGTAGAGCAAAAATTCTTGCAAATTCGTGTTTTTCATCGAATTTTGAACAACTTCGAAAAAATTCGTCAGTCGGTCGGTCCATCTGTATTTGTATGTCACGTTTCTTGCAAACACGCTATCTCAAAATCTCAAAAACCAAAGGTGATATGAAACTCAAATTTTGAGGAAAAATCAACCTGTATAAGAGGAAGAACCTTATTGTTTTTGACAAGAATCCCATCACTACTAGCCCCCTTTTGCGCCCTTCAAATGAAAAAAAAAAACGTAGCTCAACTATTATTAAATTTACAAAAAAAATTATTCGACGTAATACATAGGAAATTTAATTCTTTAAAAAGTATTTTTTATTATACTCTTCACAAGACTAGGTCCGAAGAGTATATTGCAATCGATACGAAAATCCTAAAATCGTCAATTTTCATCGTAGAGCAAAAATTCTTGCAGATTCGTGCGTTTCATGACTTTTTAAGATTTTCATTTTTTGTCCGTCCGTCGGTCGGTCGGTGTGTATGTATGTCACGTTTCTTGTAAACACGCTATCTTAAGAACCAAAATTTCAATCCAATTCAAATTTTAAGGAAAAATCGATCTCTATAAGAGGAAGATTCCTATTGTTTTTGATAAGAATCCGAATACTACAAAGCCCCCTTTTCAGCCCCCCAAATGAAAAAAAAATCGTAGCTCGACTATTATTAAATTTAAAAAAAAAATTATTTGACATAAAATATAGACAATTTAATTCTTCATCAAAAAGTATTCTTTAGTTTTTTGTCCGACCCCCCAATTACCACCCTGCACCAAAAAACCTCCTATCTCCGTTATTATTCAATCTACAAAAAAAAATATTTTTTACAAAATAAAAATTTAATTTTCTATTAAAAATGTTACTTCATTTTTTGTAAAGTTAGCCAGTAAGGTTAAGAAAACAAAAACTAAAAGATTTCAGTAGCAAAAAACTTCTAAGTCCAAAACGCGTCACGCGTCGGTCAAGGAGGCCATGCCAAAAATATTTCAAACAAAGCCAGCTGTCAGAACAAATAACCTCAAATATCTTAAACGTCAGAACTGACGTTTATCCTCTTCGTTAACTAAATTCTTCGTGTTTTCTGTTAATAATGCACTCTTCGCAGATTTTATTTACATAATTTTTTTTTTATAAGAAACTATTAATTATTCTGTAATAATTTTCTTGCGAAGAGTATCCCATAGAATGTGTAGCAATTATATAAAAAATTGATTTTGCTTTGATTTACAAAATATAAAACTACACTTCTACCGATTCCGAATTCTACTCGAGCTACTTATTTGCGAAGAGTAACTTCTACGCGTTTCGACTTCTACCTATTCTAGTTTTTTTTGTCCGACCTCCCAATTACCTCTCAGCACAAAAAAACCTCATATCTTCGTTATTATTCAATCTACAAAAAAAAACATTTGTTACAAAATTAAAAAAAAATAAATTTTCCATTTAAAATGTTGGTTCATTTTTTAAAAACCAAGCTCGTAAGGTTAAAAAAAAAACAAAAAAATAACCTATTTCGGCAGCAAAAAACTTCTAAGTCCGAAACTCGTCACGCGTCGGTCAAGAAGGCCATGCCAAAAATATTTCAACCAAAGAAACAAAAACAAAAGCAGCTGTCAGAACAAATAACCTTCTGACAATTATCCTCTTCGTTAACGAAATTCTTCGTGTTGTCTGTTAATAGTTTGCACTCTTCGCAGATAAATAAAAAAAATTGTTCTATTCTAAAAACTATTATCTTATAATTGTTTCTTGCGAAGAGTATTCTATAGAATGTAGCAATTATATGACAAATTGATTTAGCTCTGATTTAAAAAATATAAAATCGCACTTTCACCGAATCCGAGTTCTACTCGAGCTACTCATTTGCGAAGAGTAACTTCTACGCGTTTCTACTTCTACCCATTCTTGTTTTAAACTCTCCTAGGCAAAATGACCTTAGTGTTTCATTTAAATAGAAAATATCATTTTGAAAAGTAAAAATTTAATGGCGGATATCTGGCGGTTGTGATATCCTGATTAAATAAATTACTGAATAATAATATACTTTTTTAACACCTATGTGATTGATTGATTATTTTGTTTGTCCTTGTTGGACTGGCATGCGGTTTCCCATTACAGCCAAAATCGCCAGGCTACCATAAGGCTTTCCTGACCTTCCTTTGGAGATATTTTTATTTACTAAATTCACAAAGCCCCCAAAAAGTCCCTTTTAAATTGCAACATTAGATCACAATGGATCTGCACCAAATTTTACAAATGCTAAATAAAGGATTTTTATATAAAAATTCTTTTGCCTAAGTACTTAATCATCTCCTAGGAGTAATATTCAATTATGTTGGATTTACACCAAACTTTACCAAGAGATGCAACACAATTGGCTCTAAAAAACTTTAACTTAATTTTTTTTTAAATGTCTGTACTAAGAGTCCTCTATTTCCTTTTTTTTTTGTTTTTAAAGTATTGAGTATAAGTTTTTTATCCCCTACTTTTGCATCTGCTCACCAAGATTGGTGTAAATCCAACATGATTGAATACTTCTCGGGGGCCACTTAAGGACTGAAGAAAATGTTTAAAAGAATAATTTTTGCAGAAACCTTTTTGAAATCTTATTTAGCACCAGTGAATACCAACTCCTAAGATAATATTACACAATTTTAGCAATTTAACTATTTGTAAATTTCGGTGCAGTTCCATCGTGATCCAATGTTCCAAAATAAAGGGAGCTTTTTGGGGGGCTTTCACGTCAACCCTAAACACTTATTAGTGTGAATCTTAAATAAAAAATGGGGTATGTCGGCCAAAATAAGGTAGTAATGGCCAACTTTCGGTAGAACCAAAATTTCCGCCATCTGGCAAATATTTTCATTTGCCAGAACATCTGGATTGACCCTCGTATACAAAATTTTCTTAAGATTATGGAAACCGTTCTCATTGTATCACCATTGAATACTTTTGTTCATAGTATCACTACTGGAAACTCTCGGTGGGACCCCAGTATTTAAAAAAGGCATTTGCATTTGGAGAAAATGTACTGAGAAATCTATAGAAAAACAAAAAAGAAAAACTTTTTTGATGCATCTAAGATCTACCAGCATCAAGATTCTGTGCCAGAAAAATATTTGCTTATCCAAAACTTTTCGCAAGAAAACGTTTCATCACTTTCAGTCTAAGTTTTAGAAATCGTCATTTAAATCCTTTTTGTAAATAAATGTTACTCGAGCTCTTAAAATGTCCAAAATGCCGAATTTTTCTCCTTTTAATGGACTTGGGCTAGTTATTAAAAAGTTTTAAACAAACCAGTGTTACAATAAATTATCCAAAAGAGCCATTTTAATCAAAATCTGAAATATGGGAAAGGCTTAATAAAGTCTTAAGTAAATAATTTCGGTTTTAAAATCAAATCAAATGAATTTAGGTACACAAAAAGTTTGTTGAACATCTGTATCTATTCCTCGTAACTTTATTTAGATTCGTAATTTAATTAATCGGCAAGAGAGTTAAGTTAGACGACAACTTTCTCATTAGTTTGTATTCATTCGCGTAATATTGATGATTTATTTCATTACGATTTAGGTAGCTACTCTACTACATATCTGCTAAATGTACGAACTTATACGCGCCGAAATCTTATCAGAAATGGCTTAATTTAATTTATACAGGGTGATCTGATAAAGTAAAAATATGCGCTTCAAAAAATATAGGAAGATTTATTAATATGGTACTCGTTGCCTAAAATCAACAAAAAACAGCACTTTCTGGTCATTGCTCAGAGGATTTATAAAAGTTAATTTTAATTAAAAATTGTGCTTACTAGCAACATAAATAAACAAAGCACAAGTTGACATATTCTAAAGGTCCATCAATAAGCGTTTAAATATAGAATTTTGGTAATTTTGAAGCACTATTTTTTTGCATTTTAAATTGCCAAAATTTTGTAATTAATTGCTTATTAATAGACCTTTAGAATATGTCAACTTGTGCTTTGTTTATTTATGTTGCTGTAATAAACAATTTTTAATTAAAATTAAGAGGGGGCCGGCAGGTTGTTGTGCAGTAGAGTATTCGTTTCAATCATTCAAGATTCACAAACCAAGCGGAATTTTTAAAATCAAATGGTAGGATTAGATTGACCATATTTTCTAATTTGGAGTCAGAAAGTTTGGTTTAAAAATAATACCAAAAATATAAAATATAAGGAAAAAACCAAAAACCTACTTTATTTTTTTTAACGCAAAAATTTTTGTTTCTTAAATTTAAAGTACTCATTCCGTAAATACATTTAATAACAGCTCTTCTATGAAAAATCAACACCTAAATTGATCAGGTTTAGCTTTTTTGAATGAATGAATGAATGAATGAATGAATGAATGAATGAACACATGCAGAATACATATTTTGCGGCATCTATATTTTTACATATTTAAGAATGGGCCGCCTGCCTTAAGGTCGGGGTGCATGACAACTTACAATTCGTTCATTTTAGAACAAAAAAAAATCAGAATTCTTAAAATCTAAAATAAATTAAGTAACCTGCCACCTTAAGCAACCGGCCTCGTCTTAACTCTTATAAACCCACTAAGCAATGACCAGAAAGTGCTGTATTTTGTTAATTTTAGGCAACCAACATTACATAAGCACAATCTATGCTTCGCGACATTCTCATCTATTTAGTAGTAGGACATTCGTTTTTATTTACATATTTTAATTTGTTTGTTGTTTTTGTCGGACATAATTTAGATAAAAAATTTAAATAATTTTTTTTTTATTTGTTTCAGGTGCCTTTCTTATTCCCTACACAATAATGTTAATTTTTGGTGGACTACCTTTATTTTACATGGAATTAGCACTCGGCCAGTTTCACAGATGTGGTTGTTTAAGTATATGGAAGAAAATTTGTCCAGCAATTAAAGGTAACTGCTAGACATTTTTCACATTGCAGAGATAATGTTGGATAGTTAAAAAATGGCCAAAACATTGATAATTAAGTTATTAAAAATTACCAAAAATGATAAACTAAAATTTTAACTGTGATTTGCAACCGAAACGTTTCTATTTTTCAGCTTAATTTTTATAAAAAAACATTACATTAATAAATTATTAAGAAAAATAGGTATTTTCTAAATTAAAAATTTTTAACTCTAACCATGACCTAGAAATTTTATTTTCACTTGAAATAAATATTTAATTTTAGATTAAAATTTCATTTTCTAAAATGCTTTGTTGTGCAGTTTGGTTGAAAATGCGATTTTTTTCGTACAACACAAATAAAAGAGTCCCATTTTAGATAAGAACTCTTTTACTTTAGTAATGTTAAAATGTTAAAAACATCATCAGATTATTATAAAAAAATGTGTTTGGTAATTTTAACAACCACAAACAAGTGAAACTAATTTTATTATAATATAAAATTCGCATGTTTCTAATAAATAAACGTTATTACTAAAAATCTGACCGAAATCCTCCTTTGTTTTTAAAAGAAGCACCATATACAGAGTGTCCAAAAACTGTCGCATAAACGTGACGGGATACGCTATTAGAGCATGTCCAGAGATCCCTAGAAAAATGTTAAAAAAATCTATTCCATAAACCCTTGAAGATATAAGCTCTCAAAGTGCAAAACTTCGAACGCTCATACTTTGAAGATAACAGCACATATTAACAAAAAAAAAATATTTTTTAAAAAGCTACAGTCTATTTTAAACCATTTCACCATTTGTTTATATTTTAAATGCTCGAATAGCATTTTTATAATCGTAGATAATATCATTAGAGGAAAGAAGATTGGAAAAAATCACGAGTCCGTAGGACGAGTGGTTTTTTCTAGCAATGTGACGAATAAAATTGCTTTATGCCAACGAAGTTTGAGTAAATTGTCGTGCAAAATTCTTTCCTCGTATGATATTCGGAAGATTATTTCGTGACTGAAAAACTCATGTTTTTTTCAAAATTTATTGTACTTTAAATGAATTTGAATTTACTTCAAATTTACATCGACAGGATTATTTCATTTATAAATACTACTTACCCAAAAAAATAATATTAATTTAATTTAAATACTGAAACTAACCAAAAGAACAATTTTTGACAAAATTAACAAAAAATTATAACTTTGACTTCTATCCAGGTAAATTAATTCGCTGTCAGTGCTTGACAACGGGATATTTCAGCTCAGGTTGTTGCCAACGGGTGATTTCCAGTATAATTCGCAGTAAAATGGTTCAAATTTTGGCATAAACCCCTAATTTGACATATAAATGAAATAATCAGTGTAATCAGAAGAAAATGAGAGCTTAGGTCGCAGGAGAAGACCGGAACGTAATAATCAATATAATTTAACAAAATTTTTATAAAATGAAACTGAAAAAAAATATGTCAATAAAATCTAATGCAAAAGTGTATAATCAAGCGAGTCATGGATGAGATTTTTTTGGGTGTATTTATCTAGACTGTGTTGGCGAATTTATGCAAATTTGTTGGATTTTTCTCAATGAATATAACAGATGGATTTTTTTAAACAATTCTCCGGAAATCCTTAGGCATGCCCCCCCACAACGTACCATCGCGTTTATGCTCCAATTTTGATACCCTGTATTATCTAAAGAGTGCATTTTTCAATTTTCACCAAATCAAATAGCCCCTAAGTATAAAATTATTTTATTTACCGTTGGCAATATATCTAATGGAACTAAACGATTTAATTTGAAATTGAAATGGTTCTTTTCTGAATAAATACACCGGTCGGCTATCTATCCATTTCCCAACGCTTTTCTCTTAGGTGGAAAGCGGTAGCTTACTTACCAACATTTATAAAAACGAATGTCAAGAGATAAACTGAGGCTAATGAATTGAACATGAGCTAACTAAAAGGTTTTTGTTGTCGATTGCATTTTCGCGCATAATATAGGCAATTTTCCCAAATAAATATCCCCTTGATTCCTGAGTCATTATTTGATTTACTTAGTACGTATCGGAAATTCAATCTTCGCATCACAGAAAATAACATTACGAATTACATTTCGCTTATTTGATGCAATCATGTGCATGGGCGTCCATAGAGCAAATTTTAAGAGCCGGCCGCACCGCTATGCAATTTTTTGTTTAACAGGGAGTGTCGCGAAGCATAGAAACTGTGGTTATGTAATGTTGGTTGCATAACATCAACAGAAAACAGCACTTTCTGATCATTGCTCAGTGGGTTTATAAAAGTTAATTTTAATTAAAAATTGTGCTTACCTGCAGCATAAATATACAAAGCACAAGTTAATATATTCTAAAGGTCCATCTAAGCGTTTAAATGCAGAATTTTGGCAATTAAAAATGCAAAACAATAGTGCTTCTTAATTGCCAAAATTCGCTTATTCGATGAACCTTTAGAATATGTCAACGTGTGCTTTGTTTATTTATATTGCTGGTAAGCACAATTTTTAATTAAAATTAACTCTTATAAACCCACTGAACAATGACCGGAAAGTGTTGTTTTTTGCTGATTTTAGGCAACCAACATTACATAACCACAGTTTTTATGCTTCGCGACATTCCTTTTTAATTTATAGGCCAAGATAAATAGATAAAAAATCAAGGTAAAAACCTTGCAAAAAATACAAAACAGCCAGATTTTTTATATGTATGTGTTAGAACATCTGTTTAGGAAACTAAATTCATAAAATGCTCACTAAAAAGTGATTAGGGTTAACGTGAAAGCCCCCCAAAAAGCCCCCTTTAATTTGCAACTTTAGATTTTGATGTATCTGCACCAAATTTTACAAATACGTGCTAAATAAGATTTTAAAACGGTGTATGCAAAAATTACTTCTCTAAAAAAATTCTTTCCATAAATGGCCCCCGAAGAGTAATTTAATCATGTTGGATTTACACCGAACTTTGTAAACAGATACAAATTAAGGTGCTAAACTGCCAAAAAACTTACACTTCATACATCTTTTCTAAAAAAATTTTTTTTATCCCATTTGGGAAGGGAGCCCTTGGAGGGGTATATGTAGACATTTTTTTCAAAGAATAATTTTAGTTTTTTATTTTAGAGCCTTGTTCTGCATCTATTTGGAAAGATTGGTGTAAATCCAACATGATTCACTTCGGGGGCCATTTAGGGGCAAATAAATTTTTTTAGAGGAATAATATTTCCAAAAATCATTTTAAAATTTTATTTAGCACCTATTTGTAAAATTTGGTGCTCTATCGTGACCTAATGTGGCAAATTAAAGGGGACTTTCTGGGGGACTTTTACGACCACCAAATACTTATTGGTGTGGATTCTGTGGATTTAGCCCCCTGAACAAAACACATATAATTTTTTTTTTAAATTACCTATTAAAATTTTGATTAAATATTGAAAAATATTCGATAAACATAAAATTAAAGGCGGGTTAATCTGTGAATAATCACCCTCATATCGATTCCTAAAATCCCTAAATAGCAAAATTGAAAATTGTGGTAGATTGACTCTTTAGAATGGTATTTCCCATAGGTCTCACAACAACTGTTATACTTCTTTCTTTTGTTGACATAGGCTCTCTAAATAATGGGGAGGCGTTTTTGTGTCGACTGTATACATTGTTTTTATTGTTCAGACATTCGTAAATAAACACATTTGTGTTTATACAATCAATCTGAAATAATTGCTCTTTATTATTGGCTTAATTAATTGTTTAATCATTGCTTTTGTTGAAGTACGGACAAATCCACAGGTAGACTGGTCAAACTAGATTAGAATAGAGACGGTCAACTCCTACGTCACAGATCCACATTAAAAAACTGTCTGAGAAGTAGAATTTGGATTCTGTCATATTTAGGGCCGGTTGCACTGCAATTGTTAACTGTTCCTTAAAATCTAAGTGACTGTTTTTCATAGAAAGCACAATTTTAAACAATGTCAATGCTACAGTGTTGTCAAACTCTGTTTATGGTAAAGAATCACTTAACATTAAGGAACACTGAATGTGTAGTGAATCCGGGCATTAGCCACTTATTATTTTATGAAAAGAAAAGGCTTTCTTAGGGAACCCTTGGTATAAAAATGTGCTATAATGTCTTAAATGCAATATTTCAAGTTTAGTTCATTGTAAAAATCTATAATTTACAGTTTATGTGTTAATGTTGTGCACCCTTCAAGATGTGAATTTTAAACGCAATAATTGCTTGAGTAAGCAACCATATCAAGGGGTCTGGTAAGTACCATTGTAAAATTAAATTATTTTTCTATAACCTAGAACAAACCATACCCCTTAATGGTTGCTTTATTCTTAAGCAATTCGCGTTTAAAGCTGACATCTTGGTGAGTGATCATCATCATCAGATTGCGGGTAATTTTAAATTAAAATATCGTAAATAAGATATAAAGGAACGTTTTTACACCAATGGGACCTTCAAAACTTTCTTATTTTTAAAATATCAATGTTGGAAACACAGAATAAGAATAAAATCACCATTTTCTTTGGCCCGTAATGTTGGTTGCCTAAAAAAATTTCACAGATAGTATTTTAATGCACTTCTGTGAACTGTGTCGTAGGGCTTGAACGTGTCTATTACCTGTTTATTTTTTTGTCCTCTATCTAATTTCTTAAAAGATGCGCTCGTTTCTGGAACACCCTGTATGATGCAGTAGGGATTTGAAACAATTTTTATTAATAATTGAAACTTACCTCTTATGTACCTTTGAAGATATCTAAAGTTTACGCAAAGGTGAAAATATTACTCATTATTAGAAATACTTCAAAGCCGGCAAAGTATGCAAGCTCTCCATCAAAGCAGATAGAAATTCAACAAGTACCTTTACTTAGTAAAGAATGTTTACATTATTAGCTTAGAGATGCGGGCGGGCGGTCTCCCGGCCAGAAGGGTAGTTATACCGTAATGTGTTTCAACATTGCTTTTGGATTTGCTAAAGCTAACATACCTAAAGGCCCAATGCACAATTTCACAACCACTTGAATTAAGAAATCGCAAATAAAAACTCGCATAGAACCTTTGCCACCAGAAAAATTCACAGAAATATTAAAATTTTATCCAGCAAGCCGAATATTTGCATAAATCTTCATTGGGTCTTCATTTTAATAGTTTAACCAGCAAGTGTGTTAATTAAGGCGATTAATAAACACGTGGTTTTAGCGAGCGATCAGCGAGCTTGTTAATAAGTGAGTTTATTTATCGCCATTTAACATACGAACTGGTTACAATACAATGCTTTTTCGCACATCATTATTAAATAAATTATAAAGTAAAACAGTTATTTCACCAACTAACAGAAACAATGCGTCGGCCATTCAAATTTATTAAAGTTCAAGAAGAAGAAGAGCTGTCACCGAACTTTTATTAATTGTGAATAGAAAATGAATGCTGTTTCCTTAAAATGTGGTAAAAGGATCTGCTTCTCATTCTTTCCAACGGTAAATATTTAATTTCTTTCGGTTTTTGTTGCTTGAACCGTAATTAAAGCTACTTTAATATTTGTAATGTAGGAACATAGATAGTAATTTTAATCATAGAAGAGCGTTACTATGGGCTCGTATTCATGCATTAATAGGGGTCATTAATCAACGATTTGGAGTGCGTTAATAAATGTCTTTAATAAACGATGTGCCAAAAGAGTTGTTTAAAATGTCATCGTGTTCATCACGTCGCGACACTAAAAGATTGGGGTCACAAAAAATCGTTATTGGCCAAAAACCTCTTTTCTATGCATCTAATGCTATTTAGAGTATAGGGCTTATCTCTTATAATAATTATCAAAAAAAAATTGCATAAATTATGGTTTAAAATTTTTGTCCCAAAGCATGTGTGTTTACTCAGCGCATTCGCCATATTATAATTTTACCAACTATTTACAGTAATAGTTTAAGCAAAAATTCAACTTATCAAATCTGTGGCAAATAGAAAAAATGGTATAAGTGTTTTTGACATATAAAAAAATGAGTTTTTAATGAACGAATTCTAATAATAATATTGATATATTTACGGTGAAATCAGTCATACACATTCAGCGAAATCTTTAGTTGCAGCTAACAATACAAGATTAAGGTAGTATTGTATTATATTTGTAAGAATACGATTTCTATACTGACATGCACAAATGACGTTTTTACACTTTTACCCTTTTTCCTATTTGCCACAGAAATGTATTTCAAATTCCGAGGTTGAATGTGTATTTTGTCTATTTTTACAATTTTTACGTAAAGGAAAAATACATATTAATTCTTATTGTTTTTTTCTTCTTTTCAGGAGTGGGATATGCAATATGCCTAATCGACATTTACATGGGGATGTACTACAATACCATAATTGGGTGGGCTGTATACTATTTGATAGCATCTTTTCAGTCAGAATTACCTTGGACCAGTTGTAATAATCCATGGAACACTCCAGATTGTCGGCCTATCACAGAACTTCATCCCAATGAATCCTTTTCGAGTCCTGCTAGAGAATTTTTTGTGTAAGAATAATCATATCAGAACCCCTTTGGCCTTTACCATTTTATAAATGTATTATAGGACTTCTTTACAATTTCAAGAATTTATTTCTGTATTTGTAAACAATACCTTGAGACAATGTTTTGGAAAATTTTAAATGATTCCTTGGTAGTTTTATCTACTTGCTAAATTTTGTTTCAGACGGGAAGTCCTAGAGCAACAAAGAGCCGATGGCCTTAACAGTATGGGGCCTATAAAACCAACATTAGCGTTTTGTGTCTTTGCAGTTTTTGTATTGGTTTATTTCTCACTGTGGAAGGGGGTTAAGAGCACCGGAAAGGTAATATTTTAGTGATTAGCAAAATTTTTCTTCTTGTTGAATCGTCCTAAAATAGATTAAAATAAATAAATAAATAAATAAGCGTTTCTATTATTTTTAAGTCGGTGGCAAAAATAGTCTCATACGAGGTATTTCTTTTATATGTATGTTGCATACAGGGTGTCCTCGTTTAGTTTTCTTTTTTTTATATGGCAAATAGCTAGGAAAAATCCGAGACATTCGGTAAAAACAGTTTTTTTAAAAAGTGCCTTCCTTCGAAAATAATGGCCTTTAAGCAGGTAGACTAAAAACACGTTATCGTAAATATTTATCAAACGTTTAGTCCAACCATAGACCATATAGACAAATAGGTGTAGCCACGAACGTCACCATAAGTGCAAACGAAAACCCTTCAAGCTTATTAGGACTATAGACAACTGAAATTAGCTTTATTGGCTAAAATTTGTTCATATTCCTTGGCTTAAATTTCGACAGATGTCAGAAAGTTTATGCGCCGAAAATTCAAAACAACAATAAAAACTTGCTAGTTTTACAATCTTAAAATCGCGCCCAAAATTTAAGCTTTTAAAGATATCTAAGAGTCTATTTTGGGAGTCTATACCAAAGGTTTTGTTATGATACGAGTGATACGACAAGTATTTTAGCCAAAATAATTATTTTACTTTAAAGAATTTTAGAAGACAATATTTTTGCAAAATTTTTTGACTGCATTTGAGCAAAATTATCTCAGCAACAATGTCTTGCCTAGTTGATTTTTTCTTTTGGCGACGATGCACCACATTAATAGCCTATTCCTGTTGATTCCTAAAATTCAAACATGGACCCACCAGTCTTTGCGCCCATTCTAATACAGGTCTACCAAAAACAGGAGTGTCCCAAAAATACATGGATGCCTTGCGCCAGTTAAAACCCGAAAATGCACTAGTGACACACCGCAAGATTAAGACATTCTAAGAGTATTAAATGACTTCAATTTAAAGAATCTTACATAATTGAATGTGAACAATATTATTTTCTGTTGGACAGCCCAATTTAGGGAGGCACAAAAGTAGACTGGCTTTAATTAGTGATCCAGAATTTTGAGTCTGTTCGGTAGTGAAATATCATAAGTCGCATAAGAAACCGCGAATGAGGACCAATCATGAGTTTACATAAAACAATTTGAAAATAACCGACCAGGGACTAGGACTAGGGAGTTTTATGTAAAGAATAATCCAAAAAGAGGTATTCGTTTCCTTGCAGCTCGCAAGGTTAACTAAAAAATGTACTGTGGCGAAACCACTTGTCGTATCTTAACAAAACTTTCGGTATAGTCCTAATAAACTTAAAGGTTTTGTTTGGCACTTGTGGTGCCGTTGGTGGCTACCCCTATTTGTCTATATGCAAAATATAAAAGACAACCCTCGTATAATGCAAAAAATCAAATTATATTTTTCAGGCTGTATGGATCACAGCAATCGCTCCATACGTGGTCCTGATAATCCTACTATTTCGAGGAGTCACCTTACCAGGAGCCGAGGAAGGAATCCGTTACTACCTTACTCCAGAATGGCATAAATTGTACAACTCCAAAGTATGGATTGATGCTGCTTCTCAGATCTTCTTCTCTCTGGGTCCTGGGTTCGGTACTCTGTTAGCATTGTCAAGTTACAACAAGTTTAACAATAATTGCTATCGAGACGCATTGCTCACGTCTAGTATTAATTGTCTTACAAGCTTTTTGGCTGGTTTTGTTATATTTTCGGTATTGGGTTATATGGCACATGTGCAGAATAAGAGCATTGAACAAGTTGGTTTGGAAGGTAAGTTTGATAAGTTTTTTTTTGCCAAAAGATCTAAAAATTTGACAGCATTTTCATAATATTATGCAGGCTGTCGCGAATTTGATGTACCCCATTGGGATCTTGCTTACTTTAGGAGATACAAGGTCGGCCAAATGGCGACAACGATGTCTATTTGAATACCCATTAACCTCCCGCAAACAGAACTTGATTATCTTTAACCGTTTTTTGGTTACATTTTAAACAACAAAAAGAGTGCATTTCGAAAAACTGGCTGTAACGTTTTTGTTTTTTAGGGGTGTTTTTGAAACGCTAACATTATTCAGACATTTTTTTGTCAGCTATCAGATTCTGGTTAAGATAAATTCCTGGAACGTTTTGTTTCCTAAAAATTATCTTCATGCTCTTTTTTTCTTGGGACACTTCTTGGGAGAAATTTCTACGTAAACATTTTATTTTTAATATTATTAGATTCAGTTTAAAAAACTGTCTACTACGTTTTGTTGCCTACAAATTTCATCATCATGCTTTTTTTTTCTTAAAGGGCAATGTCGTGAAGCATAGAAACTGTGGGTTGCTAAAATCAACAAAATACAGCATTTTCTGGTCATTGCTCAGTCAGTGGGTTTATAGACCTTTTCCGTTGGTTCGATATTCTTTGTTAAATTTGACATAAATCATTTGTAATACAGGTGGTCACCACCAGTGTCACAATGACTTATGTCAAATTTAACAATGAATGTCGGACCAACGGAAAGGGTCCATAGGAGTTAATTTTAATCAAAAATTCTGCTTACCAGCAATATAAATAAACAAAGTACAAGTTGACATATTCTAAAGATCCATCAATAAGCGTTTAAATACAAAATTTTGGCAATGGATTTTAAATTGCCAAAATTCTGTATTTAAACGCTTATTGATGGACCTTTAGAATATGTCAACTTGTGCTTTGTTTATGTATATTGCTGCATAATTTTTAATTAAAATGAACTATTATCCCACTGAGCAATGACCAGAAAGTGCTATCTTTTGTTGATTTTAGGCCAACATTACATAACCACCATGTGAAATACACTTTTTTAGTTTTTTAAAGGTAACCGAAAAACGGTTACAGGTAATTCAGTTCTGCTTGTGGAAGGTTAATGGGCATTAAAATAGGCAACTTCGCTCCCTTAATTAATCTTGTATCTTCTAAGAAAAGCAAAATCCCAATGGTGGCCCTCGAATTCGCGACACCCTACCATTTTCTTTGTTTGACTGATTTAAATGTTTTTTCTAGGTCCAGGTTTGGTCTTTATAGTTTACCCAGAGGCAATAGCAACAATGTCCGGATCAGTCTTTTGGTCCATTATATTTTTCCTCATGTTGATAACACTGGGGCTCGATAGTACATTTGGGGGATTGGAAGCCATGATAACGGCCCTTTGTGATGAGTACCCAAAGGTTTTAGGGCGCCATCGCGAGATATTTGTCGCCGTTCTTCTGTTAGTGATTTATATTTGTGCCTTGCCAACAACCACTTATGTAAGTAAATAAATTAGACCCAAGAAGTTTCCCTGTGGAACCCCTTAAATGTAAACCTTTGTCAATAATTCTAAAACTAACCGAATAAAAAGAAATTGGGCCCAAGAAGTTTCCTTGTGGAACACCTTTAGTTCATTCATTTCTCGATCATTCTAAAACTAATTTAAAAACCGAATCATTTTTAGAGAAAATGGTTATACAGGGTATTCCCGAAACGAATGCATCTTTTAAGAGTGTAGATAGAAGACGAAATAGACAAATACACTTGACATGTTCGAGGCTAGGGGGCACTGTTAAAAATCTACTGCCCTTAAGTCTAGTTCACCAAAAGTTCTGGATCTTAAATATCATACAAATAAACCATTTGTAGTAGAACCATAATACAATTTTTGAAATCATTAACGGCAACAAAAACGTTCCAATCAAATTTGTTTTGACATTTGTAGCACCCCTAGAAATGGAGTTACCACCGGTAAAGTGTATAAAGATTGTTGAAACTTTATTTATTGTTGCTGGTAGATTGGTTTAATAAGAAACTTTCTTCTCACCTGAAACTTCTCGCTTAACTATACCGATTTAAAATAATTAATTAAAAATTGGTTTATTCTATTTATATTTTGCACAAAACTAGCATTTTTTCAGGTACCATTTTGTCACGTGTACTGCCACTCAACTAAAGTTATGACCATTATTAATACGCCATATTAGAGTGTCGTCACTGAAGCCAACATAGACAAAATCGCATCGTAGTTTCCATGGTTTAAACGTTTTAACAATTACTTTTTCTTTTTGACATAGTTGTCAAACTTCAAAACCATGGAAACTAGAATGCGATTTTTTTCTTTTTTGGCTTCATATATCGTCATCACTAATATGGCGTATTGTCACACTTAAGCGAGAAGTTTCGGGATCTTAAAGGACTATAGTTTTTAAACAATGTCTATTTTTTCGTCCTCTATCTTCCCTCTTAAAAGATACACTCGTTTCGGCGACACTCTGTATAAAACCTTATTTTAGGGTGGAGTCCATCTAGTCAACATGTTAAACGTCTATGGACCCGGACTAGCAATATTATTCGTGGTATTTGTGGAAGCCACTGGTGTTTGTTGGTTATATGGTACAGACAACTTTGCAAGAGATATCGAGAAGATGATTGGACATCGACCTGGTATTTTCTGGACTACGTGCTGGAAATATATTAGTCCCCTTTTTCTTTTGGTAAGATCCTAAATTAAGATTATTGCCGAAGAACTGTGGAAACATTTCAAAAACCAAAATGGATGCTATATTTTAGAGTGCCTTGATGTCATATTGACAGATATTGTCGCCTTATAGAGTGGCGACATGCATCATTCCTTCTCTGTCATACAGATTATGTCATCCACATATTAGCAAAGATGACAACAGGCGTTTTCCATTGCTATGGATCAGGTGATCCAAACGCGTTTGGATCACCTGATCGTGTTCCTTTGCTATCGGATCCATACGCCATCTGTCATTTTCAGAATCATGATCGGTAATCCCCTTTCCCCTTTGAATCATAAAATTTTTAGGATTCACTGGATCGGATCTGAATATCCATAGAAAGATTTCATTTGTCTACGGTGTTTATGTTAAAGTGGGTACCAGCGTCAATTAAAGTTGGCCATGGTTAAACGTAACCTTAAAATTCTAACTAAACTGTTTTGTTCGGTTGAAGTTTTAATGTAGCTTTTAGTTTACTAAAAATTAGTGGTCCTTTGCTTCTGATCCGGATTCGATAAATCATGATTCAACTGAATCATGATTCGTTTGATCCGGATCCAAACTTTGAGCAATGGAAAAGGGCTAACAAATACAACTTACAAACACAATTGATGACATAATCTGTATGACAGAGAAGGAATGATGCATGTCGCCACTCTATAAGGCGACAATATCTGTCAATATGACATCAAGGCACTCTACTATATTTAAGTTTGTTTTATTTGAAATACTGTTAACTTTAGTACCAAAAGGCAGTACTTATTTGATTTTATTTAAAATGAATTGCTTTTCTTTCAGACAATTTTTATTTTCTCACTTCTGAATCACGAACAAATGTTGGGAACAGAGTACGCCTATCCAGATTGGTCGCTTAACGTCGGATATGCATTAACAGCTTCATCAATAATGTGCATTCCTGTTTATATTGTTTATAAGTTTCTTATAACACCTGGAAGCTGTTCACAAGTAAGTTTTATTAATACTAAAGCATAATTCTGTTTTCCTTAATCATAGACATTTGAATAAGACCTGTTTTGTCTTCTGACATTATTTTGAGGTCCTCTATCTGCCATTTAAATATTTATATGCAAACTATTCTGGAACACCTTGTACAAATAAGTACCTTGGCCCTCGCAAGAAATTCTTTTAAAATGTTAGTTTAAATTTATGATCAATATGGCTGAAAATCACTTCATGATATAAGAAGCCATTTATGTGTTCATAACCGGTACATTTATCCTAGTTTCCGTCTGTGTAGGTTAGATTGTTTCTTGTTGTTGAATCGTCCCAAAATGTGAACAGGCCGGTCTATTATTTTTAAGTCAGTGGGAAACACTGATTCTGTCCTAAGGCTAGAGATTCAAATTCACAGTTTTGATGCTCTGTGCTCCTAGAAGCTCGTATAAGTCATCTTCGTTGAGCTCCCGCCAATTCTTCTAAACAGCACATTTACATGAGGGCCCCACCATACAGTGCGAGGCAAAAGTCCGCCCCCCCCGCCTTAACTTTTGAACGGTTTGAGATATTGATTTAAAAAAAACTCTTGACCAATTTGCACTAAAAAAACTACCTTTTGAGGAACTTGGTTTTTTTTTAAATAATAACCCCCACATAGGGGGACTATCAACTTAATTTTTTTAAATGTAAAGAGGGGTCAAGTGACCCCTCATTTGAAAGCTATTTTTATTTCCAAGACAATGACGTTTACGAATTTTAGATTGATTCAGTAGTTCTTTTGTACTGTGACTTTTAAAATGAAGCACAAAAACCCTGTTTTACGTAATAAATGCAACAATAAAAGACTTAAATGACTTCAAAGTAAGTAGGGGTGTATGTTTTTTTTTTATTTAAAAATATTAATAATTTTTTTTTGTTAGGATGTTTTATAACAAATGTTTTAAAATAACCTACCAGAATTATTTTTTTTTTTTCAAAAAAACGAAGTAAAATAGGGTTAAAAATTATAATTAATTTAAAAAAAATTATTTAGAAGCATAGGGTTTTGATTTTTTTCTATTTTATGTTGGGACACAGGGTATAACACATTTTATCAAAAAAATATTAGATACTTTTTTTAATTAAAGAAAAACATACACCCTTACCTAATTTCAAATAGTTTTATTTTTTTACTGTTGCATTTATTAAGAAAATCGTTCGTTTTATTGAGAAGCTCCTAGCAAAAAAAATAATAAATATATCTTAAATTGGTAAACACCATTGTGTTGGAAATCAAAATACCTTTCAAATGAGGGGTCACTTGACCCCTCTTTATACAGGGTGTCCAAAAAATGGCGCATAAACGCGATGGTACGTTGTTGGGGCATGTCTAGGGAGCCCCAGAAAATTGTTAAAAAAAATCCATCTCATATACCCTCGTAGATATGTTGCCCCAAAGTGCGAAACTTTAAATGCTTATATCTTGAATATAACAGCACATTTTAACGAAACAAATGGTTTAATACAAAGCTACAGTATATCTTAAACCATTCAACCATTTCTTTATTTATTAAATGGTCGAATTACATTTTTATAATCAATTTAATTTTACAAAATTTTCATGAAATGAAGCTGACAACAACGTCAATAAAACCTAGTGCAAAGGTGCATGATCAAGACTTATAAATGGGATTTTTAGACTTATAGATGGAATTTTTAGATGTATTTTCCTAGACTGTGTTGCCGAATTTATGCAACTTTGTTCGCATTTTCCTCGATGAATATAACAGATGGATTTTTTTTGACAATTTTCTAGGGATCCCTGAGAATGCCCCAAGAGCGTACCATCGCGTTTATGCGCCATTTTTTGGACACCCTGTATTTAAGAAAATTAAGTTGATAATCCCCCTATGTGGGGGTTATTATTTCAAAAAAAACAATTTTGCCAAATAGATATTTTTTTTTGTGCAAATTTGTTAAAAAAAATTTTAAACCAATATCTCAATCTCAAACCGTTCAAAAGTTAGACCGGCGGGGCGGCCTTTTGCCTCGCACTGTACTGTAGCTTTGTATTAAACCAATTGTTTCGTCATCAATATGTGTTGTTATATTCAAGATATAAGCATTTCAAGTTTCGCACTTTGGGGCAACATATCTCCGCGGGTATATGATATAGATTTTTTTTAACAATTTTCTGGGGCTCCCTAGACATGCCCCAACAACGTACCATCGCGTTTATGCGCCATTTTTTTGACACCCTGTACATGGTCCATTAAATATTTTTTTATTTTCTGTAGCGATGGACAATGATGTGGAAACCAGAACATTCGTCCGACAACAGCGCCCTAACATATTGTGCGGCAGCTGAAGTTTGACCTGCGACCGAACATTCAAATATTTCTATATCAAAATCTTATACTGTTGAATGGTTAGTTTAGACATTTTATTTATTTTTAAAGATGTTTAAAAGACATAGATCTTAGTAGATACCTAAATGTGTTAAAGATTCCTATTTTTCTAGAGTAGAAATTACGGCAGCAAGTACGGAAATAAATCGGGTAAAATACAGCCATATTTTGTCCGATTAAAAACTAAAAAATATTGCTGAATAAGTGTGGTTAAGTTTTGTCGCACATCGTTTATTAAAGACATTCAGTAAGGCACTCCAAATCGTTTATTAATAACCCCTATTAACGCATGGAGACGAGCCTATAGCAACGCTCTTTTATAGTTCTATGTTTAAAATTACTATCTATGTTTCTACATTTCAAATGTTAAAGTAGCTTTAATTACGGTTCAAGCAACAAAAACCAAAAGAAATTGAATATTTACTGTTGGAAAAAATTAAAAGCAGATCCTTTTACCACAAAATAACATTCATTTTCCATTCACAATTAATAAAAGTTCGGTGACAGCTCTTCTTCTTCTTCTTCAACTTTAATAAAGTTGAATGGCTGATGCATTGTTTCTACCAGTTGGTAAAATAACTGTTTTATTTATAATTTATTTTATAATGATCTACGATGTGCGAAAAAGCATTGTAACCAGTTCGTATGTTTAAATAGAGATTAATAAACTCACTTATTGAGAAGCTCGCTAATCGCTCGCTTGTTAAAACCGCTCGTTTATTAATCACCTTTATTAACACACTTGCTGGTTAAATAATTATTAATTACAATTATTATTTAATGTTAGATGGTTTACCGCATAGGGTTTCTAAGTTTTTACCAAATAGTGAATAGTACAATAAAAAAATAACCTAAAATAAAAATGTGGTTAAAACGACTTTTTTAAAAGTTTTTGGATCACTTATTTCGGGAACAAATGTTAGCTATTTATTAGCTGTTAAATGTTTTTATATAAGAGAGTAAAAAAAGTAACAGCCATTACTTTTTTTACAGAAAATGTTTAGGAAAAATTAGCGGAATTAAAGTACGCTTTTTTTCATTAGTGCTTTTTAGAAATTTTATATAGAATATATAGGCATTTAAAAATGTATAATAATTGTGAATAAGGTTCAAAATGTACCATTTACAGTTCAAGGATTTTTGAGATTTTTCAGTTTATAAAATTCAAGATTTTTGCCAGCTGACTTAACAGGATGTTCATTTAAAAAAAAAATTGCAACGAAATATTCTAATGAAATAGAAATCTTTTTTTTACTGGCCTAGCTTGTTTAAAATACTAAAAAAAGAAGAAAAAATTAGATGAAATACACAGCCATGTATTTCATTTAAAGTAAATAAAAACTTTTTTTTAAACATTTTTTTCTGTAGTACCTAATAGTTTTTTTTATATAATTTTTTGAAAAATTTGGGTGCAGTTTATTAGCCAAATATTAATGTTTTAATTTAGGAAATAAAGTTTAATGTTCCTTTGTTTGAGTTTATTTTTGTCTAACAGCCATAAGACAAAAATAAACCAATTAAATACTTAGTTTTAACCGTTAAATTTGTATGTTTCTTAATAAATTTATTTATTTTAATAGCAAACTTATATAGTGTTTATGTTTTTAAGATTCAAATTAGCTATAATAGGCAAGCAAAATATGAAATGTAGACCCTTTGTCACTGTTACAAAAACAAATAATCTAAGATCCGTGAGAGTACCTAAAACTGGAGTACTCAAATGTTAAACTAAACAACACAGATTTTTCATTTCCGAAATTCCAAAAGTATTTTATTACAAATCGGGCTAACACCCAAATAAACATTTCTGATATTGACATTATTGTTTATTATTCTGATGATATTACACTCATTTTTATAACCATAACAATTTTATATGTTTCAATAAAAATAAAATCAATTAAAACAGTTTTTTGCAGAGTTAATTTAATTTTAGATTTGTGAGAATCTTAAATCTATTTAAGCTTTAGGTCCAGGTGTTAAGTTTCAAAGTTTTAGAAGTTAAAAGTGAATTCTGACAACTTCCGTTTTAGAATTGCCTTTGCCCTTTAGCTAAATTAATTCCTCTTTAAGAAACTCAGTCTGATCATTTTACTAATTGGTCCTAAAATTTGTTTAACGAAGGGTGTCCACACCATTTTATTGGTTTTGGTTTATTTTTCCAATAATCAGTAGTAATAGTACGAGTGCTCTATGAATTTTCGATTATAAAATGAACGAGGGCTTGTTGCATAGTAATGTTTCGCAAAAGTATAGGTGTTGTTTAATTATTTACCTAGCACGAGGTAAATAATTAAAAGAAAACACCCTTACTTTTAAAGGACATTGCGTATTCAACAAACGAGTTCTTTTAAAATCGAAAGTTTATCGAGGGCTATTCGACACGATTATTTCATTTATAAATACTATTTACCCAACAAAATAAAAAGTTCATATAAACAATAAACTATGTAGTGTCCAAAAATCACAAAAAGGTTGAGGGTGAACAACAAATTTTTATTTTTTTTAAATCATTTTAGGTTACATAATGAATAATTACTACGTACCAAATTTCATTTTGATATCTTTCTTTTTGTGGAAAATATTCGACATTTTTGTATGTTTTTTTTTTTATTTTGACCCTCTGTATTTTTGCGTTTTCGGACCTAACTTCATATTGACAATTCCAACAAGAGAAATGTCACATTTTTTGGCAGACAAAAAGTGATTCGTAGCAAGGCATACTTCATTTTATCAGACCGGCGCACTCTCGTGTTCATTTTTTTGAATCCTGGAGGCCTTATTTTCTAAAAGGTCCATTTTTGTGACGTCACAAATATTAGTTTGGCTACTTGCTAACGGTATCGCTTTAGTCAGCAATAAAAGTGAATTAAATACTACATTTTCCCATAAAAATTGTGCTGTCCGAAAAATTTCTGGACCAATGTAAGTTTTATCGGACTAAATAGAAAATGGTAAGGGTCACAAAAGGTAATCTGGTGGAACACCCCTTGTGAAACGTAACAAAACTAACTTTATTTCTTTAGATTTTAGTTGAGTTGTCATTAGACTTATTTAAGACGTGCGTTTCAAATTCACAAATCTTTGAATCTGTGCTCCTAGAAGCTCGTATAAGGCATCTCCGTTGAGCTCCCGCAAATTCTACTAAGTAGCACATCTACATGAGGGCCCCATCGTATAGTAAAACTAAGCATAGTTTTGAAAACTACAAAAATGGGGCTACAAACGTATTATGGTTTCATTTAAATCGGTTATTTCTTTGTATCGAAAATCTGACTTCAAAAATTATTGTGCTATTTTTGATTTTTTTTTTGACTACGGATACATTTTTTGGGTTATATGCATTACGTGGTCTATGCCAAACTAGTACGTTTATTTACCATGGTTTTTTTAAGCTTGTAAATGATTAAAATTGCAACTTACGTTTTTCCCTAATATAGATGTGCTTGTTTAAAGATTTAAATGTACAAAGAAAACACCAAAAGTACTATTTTACCATATTTTTATTATTTCTGGCATCAGTACCACTTCTATATATCACAAACATTATACTACATATTTTTAATCATAGTTATTGATGTATTATTCCGTATTTTTACATATTTTCTTAAAATTTCGAAAATAACTGACATTTAGGATGATGACTTTTCACGAACTTTTGAGAGCACAGAACATCATTTATGAATTTGAAACGCCCCTCTTAAGACACCAGATAATATTAAAAGAAACAAAGAAAACAACGAAACATTTCCGTTTTTGCATTATTAATATCATTTTAGCTTACATTATTTTTAGAGAAGTACTTTTTAGATTTAGCTCTTGTTTTTTAATGCTAGATCCTTTTCCTACTTTATATTCGTATGATATTATAAATACATGTCAAAAAATAGGTACAAATGAACATTATAAAATGGAAGATGTTTAATTTCCAAAAGGTATAAGTAATGTTCAGCAATAAAAGTAAATAAACTTTTTTTCTTAAAATGAGGTCAGGAACTACCCATTTCGTTTTGTGCACATGTTTAGAAAACACCCTGTATACTAACCATGATACTAACACCAGAAAGGATTCTCCCTGACTAACACTACCCTGTATAAATTGATCTAAATATTTGACATTTTTGGGCCCCTTTTTGACATTTTAGTTTTCAAAATTATGGCCCTAAATTTTTGTGAGCTGTTTATAACATACAACTACCATTTTTTCAGCGCATTTTTTGAAGGTTCAAAATTATATACCGAGCATATTACAGCTTTTCCCAGTTATATATTTTTAGCAGCAACTTTTTGTCTGCTTTATGACCATTTTCATAGGTTTAGCAGAAGAAGAACTAAGTGGAAAATATTTTTAACTCGAGTAAGATAATTTTTTGCTTCTCATTTTATAGGTTATATTTTAAAAATTATTTGTTTAATTTTCAGGAGCTAGGTTTGCAGTGTTCATTTTTCTATGTAACTAGAATTTGGTTTATTGTTTTGAGGTTTTTAAAGTGGTTTGGATTTCACCTGGAACAATTCGTTATTGTAAGTTTTTTTTTAATTTACTTACGCCCCATAAAAAAATTAAAAATAATTGCAGGAAATGTCACCAGATCTTGAGGAACATATTAACAAAGTTTTTACTAAATTTTGCGTTTTTTGTACTTTGTGTTTGATTTCGCTGATTCCCGTTTTTATTTTAATTATTCATTACTTTTTTAAGGACGATATGCCCAATTTTTTGCTGTGGTAAGTAGGAGTTACCATTAAGTTTATTGTTAATCCTAAAAAGTACAACATTAGTTAAATGGGGGTTGTCTAATTTTGGCCCTTTGGCTTGTAGGGGAATACACACGGTCAAGCCCACAGTTCACAGCATTAAAATACTATCTGTGAAATTTGTTTAGGCCAACATTACGGACCAAAGAAAATGGTAATTTTTTTCTTATTCTGTGTTTCCAACATTGATCTTTTTAAAACATCATTTAAAGAAAAATAAGAGAGTTTATTAGGTCTTATTGGTGTAAAAATGTTCCTTTATATCTTAATAACGATATTTTAATTTATAACTACCCGAGAATCTACCGCAAGAATTAAAAAATCCCTTATTAATCTGATATGATGATCACCCACCAAGATGTCAGCCTTAAACGTGAATTGCTTGGGAAAGCAACTATATCAAGGGATATGGTTTGTTCTAGGTAATAGAAAAAAAAATTAATTTTACAATGGTACTTACAAGTCCTCTTGATATGGTTGTTATTCTCAAGCAATTTGCGTTTAAAATTCACATCTTGGAGGGTGCACAACATTAACACATAAACTGTATATTATAGAGTTTTACAATGAAATATCGAATAAAAGACATTATAGCACATTTTTATTCCAAGGGTTCCCTAAGAAAGCCTTTTATTTTCACAAAATATTGTTCTAAAAAAGTGGCTAAATCTGACAGAATCAAAATTCTACTTCACAGACAGTTTTTTTATGTAAATCTGTGACGTAGGAGTTGACTGTCTCTATTGTGCTTTTTTTGTTATTAAGGGTTGGAGAAAATCGTTGGAACCGTTCCGAAATGGGCTCTGCAGGCCAACTTTTGGAAACCAGTCCAAGATTCGTGCCAGAAATTCGGAAAAGCAAGCAAATAGGTTTGAACCGAAGGACAGCCAGTGCCGAAGCAAATATTTGGAACACTATAAGTGGGGGTCTGGGCCTTCCGAGGCCTTGCAAATCTATGGTTACGTTAAATATTCTGCAATCAAGGGGTGCTTCCACTTCAGACAGTCATTAACAAAAATCATAATTTGTATTTTTATTTAAAATCAATAAAAAAAAATATTAAATTTTTCATATTAGCATTATTTAATTTATTTTTTAAGCCGCGTTTTTACTAGGCAACTTCAGTGGGTCCACTAAAGTTGCCTAGTGGGAACGCGGCTATAGTCCATAAACAAAACCTTATAAGGTCAATTATAATGACAATTCCAACAAGAGAAATGTAACATAATTTGGCAGACAAAAAGTGATTCGTCGTAGCAAGACTTACTTCATTTTATCAGGCCGTCGCACTATCATGTTCATTTTTTTGAATTCTAAAGGCGTTATTTTCTAAAAGGTCCATTTTTGTGACGTCACAAATATAAGATTGGCTGCTCGCTAACGATATCGCTTTAGTCAGCAATAAAAGTGAATACCTCCATGGTTTCCGACAATCTGAGATGTCATTTTTTGACATCTTACAGCGAATATTTTGCATGGTGCAGAATATTCGCGAATATATTACTGACAGCAAGTTTTGACTCATAGTTTTTATTGCAGATTTTGTTTAAAATACGTTATAATCCGTTTAAATCATTATGTTTTAGGCAACAACCTGAGTTGAAATATCCCGTTGGCAAGCACTGACAGCGAAATAAAACACAAATTATGATTTTTTGTTAATTTTAATTGTCAAAAGTTGTTCTTTCGGTTAGTCGTTTTCAGTGTTTAAATAAAATTAATGTTATTTTGTTGGGTAAATAGTTTTTATAAACGAAATAATCGTGTCGAATAGCCCTCTTGCTCTTACTAAATTTTCGATTTTAAAAGAACTCGTCTTTATTGAATACGCAATGTCCCTTAAAAGTAAGGGTGTTTTCATTTAATTATTCACCTGGTGCTTCGCACTTGGTAATTAATTAGTCCACACCCTTACTTTTGCGGGACATTACTATGCAACAAGTATTCGTTCATTTTATAATCAAAAATTCATAGAGCACAGATAATTATAATTATAGAGATGTTCCGACAAAAAGTTGACCTGCCGCATGAGCTCAAAAATGGCGATGTTTTAAAATTTAAATCTGATGACAAAAATGGGTGTATTTGAACTGCGCACAGCCGCTGAAAAACACTTATAACTGCGCCCAAAGTTGAGTTTGAGCAGCGCACATTTTAATCCTTCTACCTGGAAGTCCCAAATTGTATTTTCGAGAAATACTAGAAATTAATCTAATTACCTGCCTAATTCTTTTACCTTTGACTCTGGGTTGTACCCTTAGGGAACATCGCAGGTTTTTTTTTTAATTTTAGGGTTTTAGACTGAATTTTATGAAAGCACTGGGGGACACTAGGTTAGGTAGGTTAGGTTAAGTTTTGCTGCTGAAATGACAATATAAACTCTAGCTGTTGATGCCTAGCAGTGCGTCCAAAATTTTGTTCATTACAATGAGGGACATATTACTAGGTGTTGTTCTCGGTGTTGTTATGTTAAAAATTAATCAACACAGTCAAAAAGCATTGTAGTTTAAAATTATTTGATCTTCATACAAAATAAAAGTATCAAATATTTTTACTGACTGCTGTACCTATATCTAAACATCTTAAATTGAAGGATTATCCTTTTCTTAATGAGGGTAAATGGATTAACTCTCCATAACAAAAGTGTGCGCAGCTCAAACTTATTTGGTATACCTAAAGGGTTGTTTGTGCGCTGCTCCCATATACCCACAAAAATATGGGTAATTGTATCTATTTGGTATTTAATAATGCTTCGGTATATTGACTTAAGATCTACCGACTATTTTGGATATTTGGTGGGAGGGTCCTATTTTTCAGTGGCAGAACCCTATTGGTTAAGTTTATTTTAATAGTGTTTCCAAAATAGACTAAGGCATACCTTTTTCATGCTTTGCTTATGACTCCACCTCTACTTAACTATTCAGCTACTGTTTTCAGTTCATATTCAGATTAAGTGATAATCTCATCAATTTGTTAAGCTAAAAAAATGCTTATTTTTTAGAGACTGCAATATTTTGGTGATTTTTAATAAAGTGGTGTTTTTTAAGTTTGTTGTTTTTGTGTTAGGAACGTAAACAAAAAACAGTGCTGAAGGTAAGTTTTTATTTTAAAATTATAAGGGTGGGTTGTACAGGGTGTAGGCGATCAATGTGCTTTTTTTTTAATGGAAGATAGCTGGGAAAATCCAAGACATTCGGTAAAAACAGTTTTTTGAAAAAGTGCCCCCCTTAGGAAATAATGGCCTTTAAACAGGTAGACTAAAAACACTTAATCGTAAATAAATATTTACCAAACACTGGTATGCCTGAGTTCTTTCCATGGTTTTCCTCGGCCGCGAAGTAAATGCTTTACCAGAAGAATAAAAATCGGCCATGGACGTGATAAAATGAACATCACTTATACCTTTTGGAAATTAAACATCATCCATTTTATAATGTTCATTTGTACCTATTTTTGACATGTATTTATATTATCATACGAATATATATACAGGGTGTCCAAAAAATGGCGCATATACGCGATGGTGTGTTGTTGGGGCATGTCTAGGGAGCCCCCGAAAATTGTAAAAAAAAATCTATCTCATATACCCTCGTAGATATGTTGCCCCAAAGTGCGAAACTTTAAATGCTTATATCTTGAATATAACAGCACATATTAACGAAACAAATGGTTTAATACAAAGCTACAATATATCTTAAACCATTCAACCATTTGTTTATTTATTAAATGGTCGAATTACATTTTTATAATTAATTTAATTTTACAAAATTTTCATGAAATAAAGCTGACAACAACGTCAATAAAATCTAGTGCAAAAGTGTATGATCAAGACTTATAAATTGGATTTTTAGACTTATAGATGGGATTTTTAGATGTATTTTCCTAGACTGTGTTGCCGAATTTATGAAACTTTGTTCGCATTTTTTTCGATGAATATAACAGATGGATTTTTTTTGACAATTTTCTAGGGATACCTGAGAATGTCCCAAGAGCGTACCATCGCGTTTATGCGCCATTTTTTGGACACCCTGTATATCATAAAACTTACAGTTTATACCGAATATTCCTGAAAGATTACAAAAAATGGATCTTTTTAACAATTTTCCAAGGATCCCTAGAAATGCCCCAACATCAGCGTACCATATGGCTGATGCGCCAATTTTGCAGTTTTTATTAACCTAGGTACCTGTGTTAAACGCATTTTAAAAGTGGCCCAAAATTTTAAAATAGGTTCAATCAAAATGACCGCTTTTATTACCTTTATTGATTGTAGAAATTTCAGGAAGGTTGGACAAACATTTGGTAAATATTTACGATTCGTCGAGCTATTCGTGTTTTTAGTCTACCTGCTTAAAGGCCATTATTTCCGAAGGGGAACACTTTTTCAAGAAACCGAATATCTTCGATTTTTCCCAGTTATTTACCATATCAAAAAGGACAAACTATACGCGGATCCTCTGTATTTTGGGTGTTATAATTAAAATATAAATTAGGGTAAAGTATACATTTTATTAACAATATATTAAGCCATAAGATAAATATATAAGTTTTAAATAAAAGTTTTAAATAAATACTTTATTGTTATTTTAATGGGGGTGCCTTTTTCACACAGGCATCATATTCAGTGAAATCATTCATTTTCTCTTTAGCCCCTGCCGCATTTTTAACTGTGCATTGTGGTATCTGCAACAGAATTTTGACACAGAAATCCAAGCAATGAATAACCATTTTTACAGCGTCCGCGGGCAATTCTGTGGTTTTTTGAGTAAGTACTCTTAAGATATTAGCCATACACATAAAATCGAAATCATTGCATTCATCCACTGTCTCGATTATTTTGTCTAGGATAAGACTTTGGTTATGCGCAGCTTCCTGCATTTCGGAATCGTGTTTTTTGTTAACGTTTAGCAGATCGGTGACACACGCTTTCATAGTATCCACTATCTCTTTTGGGATGTTAAGCATTTTTTGCTTTTCAGCTTCACAAACAGAGCAGTCTTTTTTTTGTTTTTTACATTCGTTCTCCTTTTCTACACATTTTGCTTCAACCATTTGTTTATCAAGTTGTAAAGTATCATGGATTTGGTCTAGAACTTGGTGGCCAACGGATTGTATTTTGTCTTGGTGTTTAGCCATTTCTTTTACAGCATCATCAAGAGCTTTGCCAACGGTGTCTTTAAGGGTTTGTGCGGCATTTTTTACTTGCTCTTTACCGATAGTTTCGCCTTCTTGCTGAAATTTTAGTATTAATAGACTTGGTTAAGCCTACTTCATCAGTTCACAGAAAAGCATTAAATACTATCTGTGAAATTTTTTAGGCAACTCACATTACGGACCAAAGAAAATGATCATTTTTTCCAATTCTGTGTTTCCAACATTGCTCTTTTTAAAACATTATTTAAAGAAAAATAAGAAAGTTTTTAAGTCCCATTGGTGTAAAAATGTTCCTTTATATCTTATTTACGATATTTTAACCTAAAATTACCCGAAACTCTACCGCAAGAGTTAAACAATCTCTTATTAATCTGATGATGATGATCACCCACCAAGATGTCAGTTTTAAACGCGAATTGCTTAAGAAAGCAGCCATATCAAGGGGGGGTATGGTTTGTTCTAGGTAATAGAAAATAATTTTATAATGGTACCAGATCTCTTGATATGGTTGCTTTCTCAAGCAATTTGCGTTTAAAATTCACATTTTGGAGGGTGCACAACATAAACACATAAACTGGTTTTACAATGAACTAAACTTAAAATATCGAATTTAAGACATTATAGCACATTTTTATACCAAGGGTTCCTAAAGAAAACCTTTTATTTTCGCAAAATATTGTTCTAAAAAAGTGGCTAAATCTGACAGGATCAAAATTCTACTTCACAGACAGTTTTTTAATGCGGATCTGTGATCTGTGACGTAGGAGTTGACCGTCTCTATAGAGGCTGTCAAGTCCTACTTCACAGATCACAGATCCACATTGAAAAACTCTCTGTGAAATTGAATTTTAATTCTTGCCTTTTGAGTTTCACTCAATAAAAATATTTTTTTTTAAAAGGCTTTCTTTGGGAACCCTTGGTATAAAAATGTGCTATAATGTCGTAAAATTAATATTTGAAGTTTAGTTTATTGTAAAACTTACATTACATTATAAGTATTTTGGAATGTTGTTGTTCCTCCAAGATGTGAACTTTAAACGCAAATTTTTTGACAAAGCAACCATATCAAGAGGTCTGGTAAGTACCATTGTAAAGTTAACATTTTTATCTAGTAACTAGAACAAACCATACCCCTTGATGTGGTTGCTTTCTTAAGCAATTTGCGTTTTAAGCTGACATCTTGGTGGGTCATCAATATTAACAGATTAAAAGGAATAAACATACAACCAGATACTTTTTTTTGAAAAAATGTCTATATCCCTATAAGAGTCCCCTTCTCAAATGAAAAAATTTAAAAAAAAAGTAGGTATTACAAAATTTAAATAAAATTAAAAAAAAAATTATTGGACTTTTTGGGCTTAATTTTTTTGTTAAAAATTAACAAAACGTTTTTCTTTAGTGGAAAAGCAAAAGAGCTGTACTTTAAGTGGTTAAGCGACATATTATTTTCCTAACGACGCGCCTGCATAAGGAATACATATAATATTTAAAAAAAATAATGTTTTTTTACAGTGGTTTTAGTCAAAAATGGAAAAAGGGTTTTGAAAATTTTATCTTAAAATTTACAAAAGCTTACCATTAACGCAAACAGAAGAAGGCTGACCAATATTACGAATTTCATTTTTAATTAATTTTTAAACTATGCTACAAAATACAAAATTCCTGCCTTTATATATGTTTTAGTTTAGGTTTAAACTAAAACATATACAGGATGTTCCATTTATTTTGTGCATTTCATTTCACAGTTAAAAATTGATAAAGTAATATACATATTTTTGTATACTTATTATACTCTTCGCAGACAAAGTCGAAGAGTATATTGCGATTGGTCTGGCCTTCTCTAAAATCGTTAATATTTGTCCTAAAGCAAACATTTTTACATATTCATTCGTTTCATGACTTTTTTAAACTTTTATTTTTTGTCCGTCTGTCTGTAACGAAATTTGTGACCACCATAATTCAAGAACAGGTTATTGGATCGATTTGAGATTTAACACAAATATCAATCCCATCCCATTTAAAGGAAGAGCCCTATTGTTTTTGAAAAAAAATCAAGTAATAAATAAAGGATTAAAAACACCCCCAAAGTAGAAAAAAATTCATATTTTCGTTAATATCAACTTTACGAAAAAAATTATTCTTAAATATATTATTAAAAAATAAATAAAATTAAAGATTGTATTTTTCCTTATAAAAAAAAGCATCTGGTAATTTTATTGTATCCCCACCCGTTTACAAAAAAAAATAAGTTTTACGTTTCTTTCAATAAAATAAAAAATGCGAGGAGTATCATAAAGAATGTGTAACAATTATATAAAAATAAAAAATGAGCTATCTGCGAAGTTTAACTTTTTAAATGATCTATCCCTCTCACTGATCTAACCCGCTCTTGTTTAATTCAATAATTATTTTAGTAAATATTCTGCCAACTTTAAGGTTTTGAAAAATTTTCTTTAGAATAATAACAAAAATAAAACTAAGGCAACTTATGACGGTTCGACATTTTTAGGATTTAGAGCTACTGAACCAGTTTTTACACAAAATTTGGACACCCTTATTTTAAAATTTATTTGCATAATAGAATAGGAATACAAGCATTAAAAAAAAAGCATTCCAAAATTTGATTTTTTTATAATTTTACACGAATTATTAGCACAAAAAAAAGGTTATGCATAGGTAAGAAGGTAGCTAATTTTATTGGTAATAATTATATTAATTTAAAAAAAATTAAAAAGGTAAATGCGGTAGCACAGAACGGTCATCAAATTTTATTTCAATTACCTACGTTTGAAATTTTACAAATTTTTGAAAAATTATTTACACCTAAGTTAAATAAAAGTTTATTATAGCTAAATTTTATTGCTAATAATTATATTAATTTAAAAAAATTTAAAAAGGTAAATGCGTTAGCACAAAACGGCCATCAAATTTTATTTCAATTACCTACTTACCTATTTTATAATTTATAGTTTTACAAATTTTTGAAAAATTATTTACACCTAAGTTAAATAAAAGTTTATTATTGAACTAAAATAATAAAGACCGTGCCCATTATTCTTTATAGACCTTTTTCCATTTGTTTTAAACATTATAAATACCAAAATCCTCATAAACTTTTGTTATTTTTTATTTCTAATGGGTCGTATTCCGTATTCGTACAAAAATTAGTTGGGGTTACCTACGAGATATTTCATGCCACCCGTGGTTTAAGATGCTAACTGACATTGCTTTTCTATTTTATATTTTTATTAAATATAACGCTAATATACCTAAAAACAACAAACAACCGGTTTCAAACATTTAGGTAATGTACAGGGTGTCCCACGTAAGATGACCCAACCCCTTATCTCAGGAACAAAAAATGCTAGCAATTTTTTTTTTCGCAAGATTATTTGTAATGAACCAAAAAAGTCCAAAATCTCCAACTTTTTTAGTTTTTGCAAAAATAAAATTTTTATAAAATTTTTGCCAGTTGCAGCAGTTTTTAAAAAAATCATTGCGCTTTTCATGACTGATATTTTTGAATGAAATTTAAACAACGTATAATTAAGATGCTTAAAAATTTCATTTAAAATTTGACCAAAAATCGTAACTGGAAGTGAAAAAACCTCCTTTGAATATGGATACATTAAAACCGTTTTATTTCTAAAAAATTAAATGCAAAGCTATGTATTTTTTTGGCCGATTAAATTTACTTTTTTATTTCCTTTCATTTGATACCCCACAGGGCCTGGCTATACCTCTATCTTAAACCCTTTTGGAGATACTAACGTGCGATCCACAAAATATGACAATCGACAATGTTTTAACAATGAAAAAAAATGAAATTTTTCAAATGCATGGCAAGAGTCGACGTCAAATTTTGTGGATCGCACGATATTATTATTTACAATGCAAAGTTTTTGTATTTTTGTATTTTATTTTGGTACACAGGGTACACATTTTAACAAAAAAATATACGTATTTTTTTTAAATTAAAGAAAAACATGCACCCTTACCGAGACCCTTACCCAATTTTAAATAGTTTTATTTGACATTGTTGCATTTACTTATTAGGAAAATTGTTTTTTTTTATTGAGAAGCTCCTTGCAATAAAACTAATAAATATATCTTAAATTTGTAAACACCATTTGTTGAAAATTAAAATACCTTACAAATGAGGGGTCACTCGACCCCTCATGACATTAAAAAAAATTATTCATAGTTAAAAAAAATTTAGATTAAAAAATTAAAATCATAGTCCCCCCATGTGGGGGTTTTTATTTTTGAAAAATTCAATTTCATCAAAAGGTAGTTTTTTAGGTGCAAATTTTCCTAGAATTTATAATTTATTGTAAATCAATATCTTAAACCGACACCGTTCAAAAGTTAAGCCCAAAATGTATATAAATACATATAAAATCTGGCTGCTATATGTTTTCTACAAGTTATCTATTTTGGCCTGTTTGGTTTTACCTTTTAGTTTTATTTAATCAACAAGTGCCATTCGCCAAGATCCAATAAGTTCCATACAATTCATATTTACACATTAACCGCATGCGCTAGATTCAAGTACCTGAACTCAGCTCACCAACATCAAGTCAGGATGGCCGAGTGGTCTAAGGCGCTGCGTTCAGGTCGCAGTCCACTCTGTGGGCGTGGGTTCGAATCCCACTTCTGACACATCCTTTTTTATTTTTCTTTACCTTTTAAAATTATTTTTTTTATGTAATAACCCACAATAATTAATTAAAAATTTGTTTAAGGTGTAAAATGCCGAGAAAACGAAGAAATACGCCTGATTTTGAAGATTCTGACAATGACTCTGATGATTCACGGCATCCGCAACGAAACGCGGCTAATGCAAGAGAACGGGCGAGAATGAGGGTGCTTAGTAAAGCCTTTTGTCGGTTAAAAACCACCCTGCCTTGGGTTCCAGCTGATACCAAATTGTCGAAGTTGGATACTTTAAGATTGGCGACTAGTTATATTGCCTCCTTAAGGGAGGTTTTAAATCAAGATGGCTCATCTATGGACTCTCATAAACATCCAATAACTTTGGTAAGTATTTACGAACTGTTTGTTGATAATTTAACGGTTTGATGCATTTACTTAAAAATAGAGAACTTAAAAAAATATTTAGCTTTTTTGAATTTTTGCATAGAACAACGAAATTTTTTAATTAATGTTTGGAATTTAAATTTACATTAGTTTAATTATAGAAAGGTAGATACACTTTATTTCAAAATGGTGTGGGACAAACCTATTTTGATGATGTGAACTTCGCTATATTTTAATAGTCCCAGTTGGCAAAAGTGTCAAAATGATTGATTGATTATTGTTTATTTTAAATCAAACATCTTGTCAAAAAATGTTGTTCAATGGTTGGGTCACAACCTAAAAAATTATGATTAAGACTTATGTCTTGTACTACTTGATTTTGAAATCAAGTGTACATCACGCCAAGATAGATCATTTTTAAATCTTAAATAGGTGTTTTAACACATACAGAGTGTTCAAAAAATGACGCATAATCGTAATGGTATACTTTGTTGGGGCATGTCTAAAGAGCCCCAGAAAATTGTAAAAAAAAATCTATCTCATATCCTAGGAGATATGTTGCCCAAAGTGCGAAACATTAAATGGTTATATATCTTGAATATAACATCACATATTAATAAAAAAAAATGAATACAAAGCTACAGTCTATCTTAAACCATTCCACCATTTGTTTATTTATTAAATGGTCGAATTACATTTTTATAATCAATTTAATTTTACAAAATTTGCATGAAATGAAGTTGACAACAACGTCAATAAAATCTAGTGCAAAAGTGTATGATTAAGACTCATAAATGGGATTTTTTGACTTATTCACCCATTCCGTTTGTATCGAAGTCACCGGTCGACGCATCTCAGATACGTCCAAATACGTCAGAAATAAATAAGTCAATCTGACGGCTTCTGAGATGTGTAGACCGGTGACTTCGGTACAAACGGAATGGGTGAATAGATGGAATTTTTAGATGTATTTTTCTTGACTGTGTTGCCGAATTTATGCAACTCTGTTCGCATTTTTCTCGATGAATATAACAGATGGATTTTTTTTGACAATTTTCTAGGGATCCCTGAGAATGCCCCAAGAGCTTACCATCGCGTTTATGCGCCATTTTTTGGACATCCTGTAGAAGAGTTAACAGTGTAACCCCTTCGCAGATTTTTTTTCGATAATATTAAAAAATTATGGTTTATTTTTAATTTTATTATTTTTTGATAACTGCGAGGAGTATCCTATTAAATGTGGGCATTTTATAAAAAAACTCTAACAGGCTCTAGTTTTTTGTAAGAATTTCTAGGTTTTTTTACTATCTTGCCTCTTGCCCTATTTTATGAGTTATCTTGTTAGCGTACATCGTCTTTGTTTAAAAAGGTCATGATTTTTTTGATACAATGCAATAACATGAATGTTTATTTTAAGAATAACGTTGAACTAAATGCACCGCCGCAACAGCTGGATGCACATTGTCTTGTCTTAAGTTTTAAAGACATTTCATAAAGTATTTTCGGTTATCTAAATAATGAAAAATGTAATTCCGGTATAAGTAGGCACTTATTTTCACATCCAAAACAAATAAAGTTTAAAATTATCCACTTTATTCTTCTAAACACATACAATATCTTTCTCGTAAATAATAAAAAACACTTATATTTCAGTTTTAAATTTTTGCATTCCAAATAGTTTTTGAATTAAGTAACAAGAGCGGGTTAGATCAGTGAGAGGAATAGATCATTTAAAAAGTTAAACTTCGCAGATAGCTCATTTTTTATGACTATTTTTTTATTTTTATATAATTGTTACACATTCTATATGATACTCTTCGCAGTAGATGATTAAAAAGGTGCATTTTTTTATTTTATTAAAAGAAACGTAAAACTTATTTTTTTTGTAATCGAGTGTGAAGAGTGGATAGAAAAAAATTTCCAGATGCCTTTTTATAGAAAAATACAATCTTAGAATATTTTTTTTCGTAAAGTTGATATTAACGAAAATATGAATTTTTTTCTACTTTGGGGGTGTTTTCCACCCTCTATTTATTACTTGATTTTTTCCAAAAACAATAGGGCGCTTTCTCTAAATGAGATTGATTTTTGTGTTAAATCTCAATTCGATAAACCGTTCTTGAGTTATGGTGGAAATTTCGTTACAGACAGACAGACGGACGGACAAAAAATAAAAGTCTTAAAAAGTCATGAAACGAACGAATATGTAAAAATTTTTGCTCTAAGACGAATATTAACGATTTTAGAGAAGGTCCGACCAATCGCAATATACTCTTCGACTTTGTCTGCGAAGAGTATAATAATGATTTTTTTGTTCAATAAATATTATTAAAAACTTCCTGATTTTTAGGGAACGAAACGTTTTAGCAAATGTATATAACCAGAAATTCCAGACAAAAACCTAAAAAGGTGTCTACTACTACTGATAATTAATAAAAAAAAAGATTAAATCAGCCGACTATGTTAAGAAAACTTATTAAATTAACTAAATCGATTATGAAACCATTGTAAGGTTTATTAAAAATGTAAAATATGATTCGTACGTAAAATTATCCGGATTTGTAATTATTAACACAAAAATCGATAAGTATGATCATTGCTGTCATTTTCTGCAAAACCAGTAGAGCAATTAAAGTATTGTTTTTTACCAGCCGCAAGTAAAGGTCTTAAATGGTCACTCCAGAAATTTTAATGAAAATATAATTGCACATAACTGAGCAAAACGCAAGTAAAGTCTACAAAAAAACACCCTGTATAAAATATTTACAAGTCCCAAAACTCTGCAAACTTTTAATCAACCCTGCTAAATAGCTCTTTTGTAAATCAAAAATTTGTCCACAGACATGGCCCTTCACTTTCCAAAAGCCGTTAACCACAGAATGCGGCACCATTTCAAACAACACCTCATCAATAAACCTAAATGTGAACATATCTTCCTTGAACCGACCAGAACGAGAGCCATATTTCATCCGGACAAATAGCAATAATCACCACATTAGAGAAGACTCAACATCCATGAATATGTGGCACAACAGTGAAGACATGGGCTCTACTGCGGGTTTACACCCTGTCTTGAGGGATAAAGACATATCTTATTACTACTGATTTATTGAAATGTAGGTATAAATCTAAGGACTTATACCATAGAAATAGAATGACTAGAAATGAATTGCTTATCATCATAACATTACCAGTGTGGGGGTCCAAGATCTAAAAGGCTAGCATAGGTAGGTTCCATTGAAAACGTTTGTTTATTTACGTCAACTTACTCATTAGTCCATATAACTTACATTGGGTAAACAAAAAGATCTTGACCCCAAACAATGAATTTTTATACCTTCTCTATTGTAAATATAAAATCTCTTTGGTTTATACCTACATTTTAGGGTGATTTTTATACCAAAGTTAGCAGGCGAAAGCTGCAGTGAAATGAGTTTAATTTATTGAGGAAAAAGTGATTAAGATTTAAGCTTGAAATTTTTGTCATGTTATTTATTTGTTTTGCGGATATTGATTTCTTTTTAATGTTTTTCTGTCACCAAGGATTAAAAATATTTTTTAATAAATACAAACTTTATGATGGTTGGACAAATCATTTGGCAAATAAATATTTACGATTTAGTGTTTTTAGCGAGTTTTTATAGTCTACATTCTTAAAGTCCATTATTTCCGAAAGGTGACACTTTTTAAAAAAAAACTGTTTCTTTTTAAATGTCTTGTCTTTTTCCAGATATTTCCTATTAAAAAAAAAGTACATTGATATCGGCCAGCTTGTATAATAGATTATTAATTTTTAAACTTGAAAAACAGTAATTATTATAAATATATAGAAAATAATGAAAATATTAAATAAGTTATTAAAATACTTAGTTTTTCATTTCCTATACGCTTTGTGGGGAACTACTATTCATTCAGGTTTTAAAAAAACCGCAGTCACCTATGAAAACTAGAACCTTTTTCTTTGAAAAGTTGAATTTTCCACAAAGTTGGCATTACATTTCTAATTTACTGACACTAAAAATTCAAAAATGCCAAAATTAATATGACAGTTACATAAAACATGCGTAAAAATTGGAAAAAAGAATCGATTTCTGCTTGAGATGTGAGAATTTATAAAGAACATTGTAGGAATTTTTGTAAAAGTGTTAATTTATCCTATGATACCTAAAATGACTTCTTAACAGTGAGTACTTACATAAATAATTACTATTTTGTGTAAACATTTTTATGGTTTAAAGATTAGGGCATTATAAAGTAATTTAATAATAAAATAAATACTTCTGTATATTTTAAGACCATTGTTTTTAATTCAGATGCCCTGAACATGTTTTTAAATGCATTTTTTAATTATTTTGTATTTTCTTACATAACCAGCAAACACAAGTGACATTAATGACTATATACAGGGTAAAATCTGTCACCCTATGGCTCGCCTACTCTGGTTTAAATAAATGGTGAATGGATAGTACCTAAGGGTTTATACCTACATTTTAGGGTGATTTTTATACCAAAGTTAGCAGGAGAAAGCTGCAGTGAAATGAGTTAAATTTATTGAGGAAAAAGTGATTAAGACTTAAGCCTGGAATTTGTGTCATGTTATTTATTTGTTTTAAGGATATATTGATTTCTTTTTAATGTTTTTCTGTCACCAAGGATTAAAAATATTTTTTAATAAATACAAACTTTATGATGGTTGGACAAATCATTTGGCAAATACATATTTACGATTTAGTGATTTTAGTCTACATTCTTAAAGTCCATTATTTCCGAAAGGTGACACTTTTTTAAAAAAACTGTTTCTTTTTAAATGTCTTGTCCTTTTCCAGATATTTCCGATTAAAAAAAAAAGTACATTGATATCGGCCAGCTTGTATAATAGATTATTAATTTTTAAACTTGAAAAACAGTAATTATTATAAATATATAAAAAATAATGAAAATATTAAATAAGTTGGGTAGCGGGAAAAAGGATCAATCAGAAAAACCAAGTGCTTAAATGGTCGACGTTTCGGGTATGGGCAATTGTATGAGCCCCATATGTTCGGATTTAGTTATGTCTGAATTACAGAACGCCTGTATAGCACAATTAGATTTTACTCTACCGTTTTTTAAACGATATGTAGATGACATAGTAACGGCTGTACCTAGAGATAAAACTAACGAAATATTGAATGTCTTTAATAATTTCCACCCACGCTTAAAGTTTACCATTGAGTTAGAATCTAATAATAAACTACCTTTTTTGGACATTTTAATAGAAAGATCTACAGCCGGTCATTTGGTTTTCGATTGGTTTCACAAACCAACCTTCTCAGAGAGATACCTTAATTATAATTCTTCGCATTGTTTTAAACAAAAAATTAACATTATAAAGAACTTGACATATAGAGCTCTTACAATTTCAAGTCCTCAATTCTGGAACAAAAATATAAATTTAATAAAAGAACTATTAATTAAAAACAACTATCCTCCTTCCCTTATACATAAAGTCTTGCATACAACGTACGTTCCTAACGTTAGTAATAAGGAAAATCTAACGTTTAACACAATTCCTTACGTACCTCATCTATCTGAAAAATTAAGATTAATTCTAAAAAGTGAAAATATAGAGGTGGCCTTTCAAAATGAAAACACAAATAAAAAACATTTTTTTACTCGTCTAAAAACAAAAACTCCCACTAATATGGATTCCAATATTATTTACAAAATCGACTGTCTTTCCTGTGACAAATGTTACATTGGCCAAAGTGGCCGTTATTTTAATATACGCCTTAAGAAACATGCAAGAGACTGCAAAAAACAGAAACAAACTAATACGGCCCTTGCTGAACATCATTTTACAACTAGCCACATTTTTGATTTTGAAAACGCTCAAATTATTGGTAAACAAAATTTCTTGAACAAACGTATTTTACATGAAATGATCGAAATAAAGAAGCATAGAAATAGCATTAACAAAAGAACCGACATAGAAAATCTGCACACGTCCTACTATAATATAATTGATAAGATCAGCTGATCAAAACAACCAAATCTGTTAGGTGGCTCATTCGATCTAGCCATTGTGTACGTTATTGTCTTGCTTTTACTTATATTTTAATCTATTTATTTAATTTATTATTTTAACCTGTTTGTGTAATGTTTACCGATATTTGTGCTCCATGTTTTTATTTTTACATCTTTTATTTATACAATGTTTTTAAGACAAAAAACCATCTTTAAATGTAAGTACCTATTTATAAGTGTTTATTTTTAATAGTTATTCTTATATCCCGCAAATAAACATTTTTAAACAATGTAACGTTATTATAAAAAAAAAAAAAACTTGCCTTACATCATATCTTTTTAAGTACCTACATACTAATTTTGTATTGTTCTTGATAGAGTCCTGAGGAAGATATCAAATATATCGAAACGTCGACCATTTAAGCACTTGGTTTTTCTGATTGATCCTTTTTCCCGCTACCCTACTTTCAATTAAATTATTGGATCGCCATCTACATCATCATTAAATAAGTTATTAAAATACTAAGTTTTTCATTTCCTATACGCTTTGTGGGGAACTACTATTCATTCAGGTTAAAAAAAAACCGCAGTCACCTATGAAAACTAGAACCTTTTTCTTTGAAAAGTTGAATTTTCCACAAAGTTGGCATTACATTTCTAATTTACTGACACTAAAAATTCAAAAATGCCAAAATTAATATGACAGTTACATAAAACATGCGTAAAAATTGGAAAAAAGAATCGATTTCTGCTTGAGATGTGAGAATTTATGAAGAACATTGTAGGAATTTTTGTAAAAGTGCTAATTTATCCTATGATACCTAAAATGACTTCTTAACAGTGAGTACTTACATAAATAATTCCTATTTTGTGTAAACATTTTTATGGTTTAAAGATTAGGGCATTATAAATTAAGTAATTTAATAATAAAATAAATACTTCTGTATATTTTAAAACCATTGTTTTTAATTCAGATGCCCTGAACATGTTTTTAAATGCATTTTTTAATTATTTTGGCTTTTCTTACATAACCAGCAAACACAAGTGACATTAATGACTATATACAGGGTAAAATCTGTCAAACTATGACTCGCCTACTCTGGTTTAATTAAATGGTGAATGGATAGTACCTAAGGGTTTATACCTACATTTTAGGGTGATTTTTATACCAAAGTTAGCAGGAGAAAGCTGCAGTGAAATGAGTTTAATTTATTGAGGAAAAAGTGATTAATATTTAAGCCTCAAGTGAAATTTTTGTCATGTTATTTATTTGTTTTGCGGATATTGATTTGTTTTTAATGTTTTTCTGTCACCAAAGATTAAAACTAGTTTTTAATAAATATAACTTTTATGATGGTTAGACAAATCATTTGGCAAATATTTACGATTAAAATGTTTTTAGTCTACCTTCTTAAAGGCCATTATTTTCGAAGGGAAAAACTTTTTTAAAGAACTGTATTTTTCTAAATGTCTTGATTTTTTTCCAGATATTTCCCATCTAAAAAAAGCACATTACTCGCGGTCAGCCTGTATAATAGATTATTAATTTTTAAACTTAAAAACAGTTATTATTATAAACATAAGGAAATATATAGAAAATATTAAAGTTATAAAATACTTACGTAACAGTTTTTTATTTCCTACGAAGACGCTTGGTCGGGTTGCGTTTTTATGATTTGAGTGCCAAAAAGAAAATGTCTGATAAGATGAAAGACTCTATTTTTCCCCAAAAATAAAAAAACTTTTTATAGTTTTTGTGTACTACTATACTATCCATTTAAAAAAAAAATATTTTTTTTTAAGAAAATAAAAATTACGCATTTTTCTTGCAAACTGTTTTTACACTGCAAAGAGTATTCCATAAAATGTTGGTTTTATAAAAAATAGTATATTAAAACATAGAGTTTTATAAGGAACGTTTTTTAGCACGCGTCCAGGTTTGGAAAAAGAGCCGCGCAGCGGCGAGTTTTCCAATGGACAAGTGATAAAAAACGCCTTATAAAACGAGTTTTTTATACTATTTTTTACATTTGCTTCATTTAATTCATTAAAAAGCATTTTTAATTTAAATTAAAAACTTAAGATGAAATTTTGTTTTTTATGACCAACCTTACAGCATAACATTGATATTTTGAAGTAAAAAATAAATTAAAGTTAGACATATTGAGTAATGACATTTGTAAACTTTACTTATTTAATACTGAATGAATAGGCGTTTTTGAGAAAATGTAACCATTGATATCGTTTCTCCAATTCTTCTAGTTATTCCCTCTACAAAAAAACTATGTCCCCCGATTAATTATAATAGTAAAATTTGTACATAAAAAGTACCTTGCAAGAAAAGAATTCATCTTTTTGCATCAGGAAAACCAACCAATAAAATAAAATTTTGGGTTTAATAATGAAGCAATTCAGAAACTTTAAAAAACAAAATTTCGGGTTTCATAATGTGCATATTATAGAACGCAAATATAAAAAAATATTTATTGTTTTCTATTATATTCCCCGAAATCGTCGTAGAGCAAAAATTCTTGCACATTCGTGCGTTTAATCGAATTTTAAACAACTTTAAAAAAATCCGTCCGTTTACGTTTTTTGTAGACACACAACTTGAGAACCATGAACTAAGTTCAATTTTCAGAGAAAATTGTTCTCATTATACTAAATCGCTATTGTTTTTAAAAGAAATCGGATAACAATTAGGGTGGCCACCTTGAGTCCCTTGAGTAAAAAAAGAATCAGATTTCAGTTTCAGTAGTATTATAAAATTATGAAAATTTGTTTTTGGGTAATATTAAACCCTTATAAATCTTTACAAAAAATATATAAAAATTTTGTTATGTTTAACCAATTTTTTCGTTTTTTTATTCAAGGTATAAAAAAAAAGTGTAGGGCTCGGTCAGCATATTTCTTAACCCAAATTTAAATCCTAAACGTCAGTGTGAGAATTAATATTTATACTCTTCGCTAATATTTTTTCAATAAGAGAGTTAATAGTTAGCCCTCTTTGTGGATTTTTTCCTAATGTTTTTTTAATAAAATATTATGATTGTCGTATCCTAGATTACATGTCGGCATTTTATAAAGAAAAACCTTACCCGCACAATGATCGAACCTATTTCCATTTCTAGTTTAATTTTATGATTTTTAATATAAAATGTTCTTTGCGATAGGTAAGTAAAGGAATTATAAATAAAACTCTGTTGTTAATATTTTCCTATAAACAGTTTATTAGTAGTTCCTATAAAAACATTAAACACTACAAAAATATAAAATAGAGCCTCGAATAGAGAGATAATTTTTGAAAATGTACAAAAAACGGGGAGGGTTAAAAACATCCAAACATGAATTTTAAAAAAAGTTCTTAAAACATTGATTCCAAATTTACACAAACTTATTGCAAAAAGCAATCTTAACTTTTAGCAGTACAAATTTAATAATGTTAAAATATATTACTATTAAAAATAATGCTTTAATTTTTTGTCACGATTTTTCGCGAAGAAAATCATTAAAAAATCGCAGCGGTGATTATAAATCATTTTTAACATAAAACTATTATTTTTAGTCGCTCTCCTCTAAAATACTTTCATTGTAATTGGGCATAAGGGTAAACCGTGGTGGTTTTCTCCAAACGGCACTTGAGGTTCGCTTTAATTTTCTTGGGTCTACTCTTCCGAAAATGTTGACCAAATCTACTGTCGTTTCTTGACAACAGAAAAATTTGTTTTTTATAGACTCCCCTGCTAAGATTTGAATATGCTCTTGGGTTGATTTTCCTAGAAATAAAACACAAATAAATAAAACTTAAAGCTGTTTTTTTTTTAACTAATACAAACGTCAGTGCATATACAGGGAGTTTACTGTATTTTAATGTCGTGGGAAAATTCATGGGGTGATTCGTTGACCCATTTTAAGAAAAGTTCATATAGACATGTGTCCAATTTTGCCCCCTTAGTTAGTTACAGCCCTCTGAAAAAACCCTAAAAAATGATGTTTTTCGCTTTATTTTCGGACCGAATAATTTTTTCAAAAAATGTTACAGGATCTTTTTGATACATCTAAATACTAAAAATATTTCTTCATTTGCCCCATCTTTAGTTTTTTTCTCAAAAAGAAGTAGCTGTACCTACCTTATCCTTTAATTTCGAACATCGAAGATTTGATGTTTACCTCAAAAAATATCCTTCTCTCTTCCAATTTTCATAGAATCCAACTATCCAAAAAAGGAAACTTTTATCCACTGCTTTTAATTTGAAAAAATGCAGCACTTATTTTTATCTAATTCAGGGTTGAGTCAACCCCAACCAGTATGTTTAGTTTTAATTTTTAAAACAAAATTATAATTTATTTCGCGAATGACAACCGGTTAATAATCAAGCGTACCCGAAATCGAGTTTCTTAAAGCCCCTTAATATAATATATAGGACAAAAGAGTTACAGAATGCTAAATGCCATTTTGTGATAATAGGGCCCGTCAAGTGCTACGTCACATATCACAGATCCACATTGAAAAACTGTTTGTGAAATTAGAATTTTGATTATGTCAGAGTATCCACTTTGTCCAAACAATATTTTATGAAAATAAAAGGATTTCTAAGAAATCCCTTGGTATAAACATGTGCTATATGTCTTAAATTCGATATTTTCAGTTTAGTTCATTGTAAAACTTCAAAAATTCCATTTTATTTGTTAATGTGGTGGATCCACTGTGATGTGAACTTCAATCGCAAATTGCTTGAGAAAGCATTCATATCAAAGTCTCGTAAGTATCACTGTAAAATTAACACTTTTTTCTATTACCTAGAATAAGCCATACCCCTTGATATGGTTGATTTCTAAAGCAATTCGCGTTTAAAGCTGACATCTTGGTGGTTCACCATAATTTACAAATAATAAGTGATTATTAGATACTTACAGTAAATTAAACTTAAAATATCGTCAATAAAATATTAATTTAAATCAATGATACCTAAAAAAGTCTACCTCCTATTTTTATTTAAATAATGTGTTTTAAAAAGGTCAATGTTCTAAACATAGAATAAGAAAAAAAAGACCTTTTTCTTTGGTCCGTAATGTTGGTTGCCTAAAAAAATTTCACAGGGAGTATTTTGATACACTTCTGTAAACCGTGACGTAGGACTTAATCGGATCTATCATAGAAAGGGCATTCTGTGGTCTAAACTTACCATGGCACCATGAAGGAGGTTGTAATTTCTGTGTGGCATACTCTGGTTCATCGGAATCATAACAGTCTTCAGTGGGTAAGTAAGGTGCTCGTCTTCTCATGTAAATTGGTAAATCTTCTCTTTTTATTTCGTCCTGTGCTTTCTTCTTTGCTAAAGCGTCTTTTCGTTTGCGGTCTAGTTCTTCTCGTTGTTTTTTAAGACATTCTTCTTTTTCAACTGTTACAAAAAATAAAAAAAGTAAAAACAAAAAAATAGTGAACTTTGAAATAGTAGTTTTTGTACCAAGTTTTATAAATGAGTCCTTATTCACGAGTTGGTTAAAACATGAGCGCAAGCAAGGATATTAATAAACGAGTGAATAATGGAGTTTTTACGAACTTTACTTTTTCTACGACCTCAAATTATATAAATTTAATATTATAAAAATACTCAGAAACAACTCACGGTTAAACGCGTTTTTCTAGCAGACTTGTTGACATCCGTAAAAAGTAACACGAACAACATTTGCAATGGCTTTAATTTTTAAGAAATGTAAAGATATACTTAATTTTTCACTATAACTTTAATTAAAATTCATTTTTAATAAAAGAAGACACCAAATTATACGGTTTTGACAGCTAAAATAAAACCAAAAATGTCATCTGTCATTTTCTGCAAGCAAAGCTAACTTCAGCCCGTGGGTAAAGAGCTTGTTGTAACTTCATCCCGTGGATAGTGTCACTTTACTCATGGCTCACAAGACATAGCTAAAGGATTGTTTTGGGTCTAATCAAGTCGTGCGATATATGTCATTTTAAAGGTGGAAGTAGAGAAACGTATAATTTGGTGTCTTGTATTAATAAAAATATAAAATGAATTCCCTTGAAATTTGCAGTGAAAAATAAAGTATACGTTTAAATTTCTTAAAAATTAAAGTCACTGCAAATACAGTTATAGCCCGAGAGATAGTGACAAGGGTTTTTGTCAATACTGATAACACCTAATTTTTATAAATTCTGAATCTTTGGAAAGCACTGAACCGGAAAATGAGGGTCTAATGGCACAATCGTGGAACAGGGTCGATTTATAGTGCTCCAAAAATCAAAAAAAAAAAATGTTTATGGCCGGTTGATTTTTAAAAAATTGGTAAAATAGGAATTATTGAACTGAAAAATAAAGGTCTGATGGCACAATAGGGAACATGAACGTAAAAGATTTTGGCCAAATATTGCATTTTTGCTAAAGAGGTACATGGTTGGAATACGTTATTGCATATTTTAATTTATTTAAGCCAGCCACTATTTTTAAATTAATTTGTAAACTTTGGGGTACATAAAAACACCCCCCACTACTTTTTAGGGTACGAGCTGACGTCACAAACTTGATTATGTTGGCACTTTCGTTGTTTTGAAATCGGGTGTCAAACATAATTTGACGTTTTAAAAAAAGTTAGTTTTAATTTTGCATTTTTTAATATTTTTATTTCTTGTTACCGTATTTTAGGCATGTGATAAAATTGCCCAGTTGGACAAGTGCAGTGTATACCAATCGCAAGTAGTAGCGGTGTGATTTATTTTGTGAATTTTTACTTGGCGTTTTTTTGCACTACTTAAAGACGAAATCAAAAATTATGACGACTAGTTGAACCCATGCAGAAGGATAATTGTAATCTGTTTATGTTATTTAGTACCTTATTTTCATCATTGATGAGTTTTGGAAAAATATAATTTGAATTCTTCACCACTTCGGCACATTATTTTCTGACGTTTATTATTGCAATAATGATACAAATAATTGTAAACAGCTTGACGCATCAATTTAAATTTATTTTTGAGGAGGCCAATAAACTTTTTGCAATGTTTTTTGGTGTAAGCACATTTTGGACAAAACTTGCAAGTAAAATGGTCTTTTTTATTATTTTTTAAATTTAGGTCAAAAATGACAACTGATGACAGCTACAAACGTTACCAACAAATTTTTTTTTCTGAAGGGTACGAGCTGACGTCATCACGTACGAAGTGTTTTTGAACTACCAATTTTAAACGATTTTAAATATTTTTTTCTGCAGAAATATTAATTTCTGGGATCATATTTAAACACAAACAATATTGGTTTTTCATGGAGAATCGATATAAAAGATAAAAAAAATCATTCATGTTCCCCATTATGATACAGGAGAAATTAATAGTGGCGAAAAGAAAAATAAAAATGCCAAATTTCTTAAAATCAAATTATTGGGAAAACTGGCAAATGAAGGTCTGATGGCACAATTAGGATACAGGGGAAATTTATGGTTGTCCAAACTCCAAATAAAAACGAAAAAAATAAACGATTTTGATGGCAGCTTAATTTTTATATTCGATCGGTTCGGATCGATTAATAGGGAAATTCCAAATAGGAAAATAAAAGTCTGACGTCCAACTTATGCTACAGGGTCAATCTATGGTGGTCCAAAAAAAAAAAAAAAAATATTTATGATCAGGCTGATTTTTGATTTTTATAAAATTGGTTAAATAGGTGTTTTTAAATGTATTTTACGTTTCAAATATTAAAAATGTCTTTTTAAAAAAAAACTTTATTACATAAAAGACAAGTCGGAGATGCTATAAGTTTTGATAATAGAAATGGAATGATCTAGTGTGTGTTTTTTGAAATGCTTAAGGCCAAGAAAGAAACACTACACTTTTTAACAAATACCGAGAATATGCAAAACTGCGCTTTTAGCAAAGTAGGTACTTTGTAAAACTACGTGTTAAATAAAAGTCGTAAGTACTTTTATTTGGATACCTATCTTGCTAAATGAAATAATTAAGATTTTAAAAAGATTAACATTGAATTCGGATTTATAACATCTCCCCCATATAAAATGAATTTGCAATAAGGTTAAATGACTTATTGAAAATTATAAAACATAGTATTATAAAATATAAAAAAACGAACTTATTCTATAAAATTAAACTTGAGCAAGCAAGTATAAAATGAATTAAACAATAGAAATAAAACATTATAAAATTAAAGTCGCTTTTGGAATTGAAGTCGAGTCCGGGGTACTGCAAAAACTGTCTCGTCCGACCCGGAGGGATGATTCTCGAGCGACAGGCTGATTGATGGACGTCTTGAAATGGTCGAACCCACATTACAGTAGTTGAATATTTGGGAACAACAGGACCGTTTATTGTCGTCATCATTGCCAGGGTTGGACTTCAGTAAATTGGTGAATTTTCTTCCTTTACAGCATTTTATTAAAATCCAAATAACAATTGCGGAGATGATAAATGTTAAGGCGTAGATAAAGGAACCATTGTATTTTGTAATGAATGGCTCGTTAATTATGTTATTTAGATTTTCGTCGTATTCTTTAAGTTTCTCTTGGGCGATGCGAAGTTCGTCAAGATTGAGGTGATTGATCTTTACTGGTTTTAATGGTGGTAAAGATTCCTTAATTGGTACATTTTCACAGCAATCGAACTCAATATTTGGGATAATGAGCTCCGATGAAACAGTTTCGTTTTCTTCTGTCATGGCGTAAACTCGGGTTGTACCAATGAAGCAACTGCACTTTGGTTCCAACATTAGCAATGAGTTAGCTGCGATTATTTCGGTTTGACTATTTTTTTCGGGACATATAGTTGTGATTGGCAGAGGATTGGAGACAACAATCAACCATTTGTTGTTTGAAAGTTTTTGAACATTGTAATCTTCAATATCAGCAATGACCTTTTCACAAGTACTGGAGATTCGATTTTCAGCAAGGGCGATAACTTCACATGGGGATTCGATAGTTATTGATTTTGGGAAGTGATCGTAACATATTTGCATTTTGTTGTCCAGCATTTCTGAACAGTCTTCTTTGTTTACCGACGAATACTGCTTGCTATCTCTAGACATCGCTAAATATTTATGAGAAGGAATAAAGGTATGGAACAGTTTGGATCTGGGATCTCTAGTTGGTGCAGCAAAAATATGAAATAAATCATAATCAGAATTTTCAGTAATCGGTACGTTTAAAATAAAAATTATTCTTTCATTTATTTGAAAGGCTTCGATTTTGATCAAAGTCATTATCTTAGACAGATGTTCATGTGTTGCGGAAAAAGGTAACTGACCATGAGTTAACTTTGGTATGACATTTTGAAGTTGTTGTAAAAGTACGTCTGGCTCGATAACTGAAGGGTGAATAATTTTTAAACGTGCAAATGTAATGCTGTTAATGATATTATTTAATTCATCAAGAATTATTGTGTTGGACTCAATAATTTGTTCCAAAATTACCAAAATATTAATTTGCCATTTTTGAATGCTACTTTGGGTTCCCAATAGTTGCAATTCTTTATTGATTATCGAAAGGTCTTCATTAAGGGTTTGCTCGTCAACATTTAGTTTAGCTAATGTACTATTGAAATTTTGAATTGTGCTAGACACAATTTGTATTTGATTTTTCATAAGTAATTGGAGACTCTTATCGTCTTGTTCGAGCTTGTTGATACACTCATTATAGTATTCACCGTCAGAGGCGTCTAAGTTACCAGTGATAACTTTCCATACGCTACCTATGCCGTTTATTATACCTCGTTTAAATTTGTTGCCAATATTTAAATTTATCTCGGAGAATTTTTGTCTTATTTCTTTATTTATAGCTTCTAGAAATGAAAGCTGTGCCGAAAATGGTAGTTTAATTGAAATATCGGTATTATTGTTGACTAATAGCATCAATTGTTTATGAACTCGTCTATTTTCTTGATAAGCATTTTTAATGTAAGTTAAATTTTTGTAGACCAAAATTTTCCAAATATCATTTGATATTTTAATGGTACCTTCTCGTTGGAAGAATATACCAAGTTTTGAAATTATTGGTTCTATTCTTGCGGTGGTTCCGAGGATGGCCCTGGAACAAGGGAAGCTAATTTTAATCGATCGAAATTAATTACTGATTTTTTATTAGAGTTAAGCTCAACTTCGGCCGTATTTTCGCGTACTATTCGAATTATTTTGTATGGGCCGTTATATTTATTTTTGACTTTATTTCCAATTTGTGAATTTTTAACATACACAAAATCATTTACTTTATACTGGTATTTGTTTTTAGATACGTGCTTATCAAATCGCTCTTTTGATTTTTGTTTTGAATTTTGAATATTGTTCTTAGCAATTTCAAAAATATAATTTGCGGTATTTTTTAAGTCATTGACGAATTTTGTTTGAAGTTCGTCTTCACTAAATAATTGTTCATTATCAAGGTCTCTAATGTGACCAAAAATTAATTCTTCAGGAGTAAATTTAGTAGAACTAGATTTACTTCTGTTATATGATTTTATAGCATAGGGTAAACCTTCTAAAATAGGTTTATTGGGATTGTCAGCATGAAATGCTCTTAAGGAGTCTAACAAAGTCGAATGAAACCTTTCGACCGTGGAATTCGACTGAGGATGTGCCACTGCACTATGTGTTAGCCTAAACTTGTATAATTTCGCTAAATCGTTTAATAATTTGTTGTCAAATTCAGCTCCAACATCAGAATGAATTCTTTTAGGAACGGGAAAGTGTTGAAAGTAAACCAATAACTTTTCGACAACAGAAGAAGCTTGTTTATCGTTTACGTGATAAGCTTGGGCGAATTTTGAAAAATTATCGACAATAGTTAATAAAGTATTGCCTCTACAGATATCTACTAAATCAATATTTAAATATTCAAAGGGCTTATCCGGTGTTTCTGTGATAACTAACGGATAATCCAGATTTTGTCGATTGGTTTTTGTTTTATTACAAGTATCGCAAGCTTTAATATAATTTTCTACATCAGTTCTCAAATTTGGCCAAATGTATCGATCTTTGATACGTCTAAAAGTTTCATTAATGCCTTTGTGCACTGAAGTTTTACTTGTATGAAAATTAAACAAAATATCCTGTCTTTCTTCTTCCGGAGGGGTAGTAACAATGTCATGACATATTGTAAATGTAATATCAACCTCGTTAAAAATAAAAGATAACATGTCTAAAAAAGGTAAGTGTCTTATCGGATTAACAAAGTAGTTGTTACCTACAGGGAGTTCGCTTTTTATGCGTAACAGAATCCTAAAACAGTCTTTAAGACTTAGCGATTCTAATTTAAATGTTCGGATTTTTAGAATAAAGTATTTTCTATTAGGTAGTTTTAAACTTTGTTTCACGGTTAATAATTCGTCTAAATTCAAATTTTGATCGTCTGGATCAGGACAAGTATCTTTAATTAAATCGCTCACATGAGGATTGTTTGAATTAAAAACTTGTGGTACAAAACAAATAATATTGTTGTGTGAATTAAACATTACACCATCATTAGTTTGATTTATCATGTCTAAATTTATAAGGGATTTCTTTTTTCTCTCAGAAATAAATCGTTCGAATTTTTCTTGGAAATCCAATAAATTATCGTCAATTTCATCTTCTGAATCAGATGAAGAAATTGCTTCATTTTGATTATTTAAAGCATTTATTTTTATTCGCGATAGCGCGTCCGCATTACAATTTCTTTTACCAGATTTATGTACAATTTCGTAAGTGAATTCTTCTAATTTTAAACGCCACCTTGCTAAACGAGAACCGGGGTCTTTAATAGAAAAAAGCCACACTAGTGGTTTGTGGTCAGTGACTATTTTAAATTTTCTACCATAAAGATAAGGCCTAAAATGTTTTGTGGCCCACACTATAGATAACAATTCTTTCTCTATAGTGGAGTATCTCGTTTCAGCACCGTTTAACGTGCGAGACGCATAAGCGATAGGTAGATCGGTACCTATTTCGCCTTGGGATAGTACAGAACCAACAGCAAAATTGCTGGCATCGCAAGTTAAAATAAATTCTTTTTCATAGTCCGGGTAAATGAGAATTGGACTCGTAGTTAAGAGTTTTTTACAATTCTCAAATGCCTCGTAACACTCTGCATTAAAGTCAAAAGGTACATCTTTTTTTAATAATTTTGTCAATGGTTTAGTGATTTTTGAATAATCTTTAACAAATCTGCGATAATATCCTGTTAAACCTAGAAAAGATTTAATACACTTCGGTGTTTTTGGTACAGGAAAGTTAATAATGCATTGAATTTTATCCGGATTTGGTTTTACTCCGTCTCTGGTTACTAAATGACCAAGATATGCGACTTCTTTCTTGAGAAACTCGCATTTATCAGGTTGTATTTTAAAATTACAACTGTCTAATCTTTGAAATACCGAATTGATCCGTTTAATATGCTCATCTAGAGTACTTGAAAAAATAATAATATCGTCCATGTAAACCATGCACATTTCATTTTGAAGACCTACTAAAACATTATCCATCACCCTTTGAAACGTAGAGGGTGCATTTCGCAACCCAAAGGGCATGCGCAAAAATTCATATTTTCCGTTCTCAATATTAAATGCCGTTTTGGAAATGTCGTTTTTGTCAACCTCAATTTGGTGAAAACCACTTGCCAAGTCAATTAAACTAAAATATTGACATTTGCCAAGCTGGTCCAACAAATCTTCGATATTGGGTAATGGATATCGATCACCAACTGTAACCTCATTTAGTTTTCGGTAATCGATAACCAATCTCCATTTTTGAACACCTGATGCGTCTATTTTTTTGGGCACAACCCAGACGGGTGCTGACCACGGACTTATAGAGGGTCGAATTATATTCTGATCCAGCATTTTAGAAATTTGTTTTTTAACTTCATGTTTATGAATTTGCGGATAACGGTAAGTTTTTGAAAAAACTGGTTTAGAATCTTGTGTGTCAATTGTGTGCTTTATTTCGTTGGTAAACGATAGCTTATCGCCTTCTAAATAGAATATGTTTTTATAATTTAAACAGATGTTTTCTATCTCACGCCTTTCTTCACTATTTAGATGATTTAATCTAAGTTGGGATAGAATTTCATTATCTCGGTTAGAACAAGCAATATTGTTTAAAGAAGTTTTTTCAAAAGGCACTTCGATTATTGGTTCCAATTCAATTTTTGGAACAATAAAAGTTTGATTTTTTTCAGAACTGTTAATAATTGTTGTTATGACTTTGCCGTTTTTAATTCTTACCAAAGAATTGGGAATTTTTAAATGATCACCTATTTTTGTTTCAGAAATTTGCCCTTCCGTGAGATTATTTTTATTAAGGACGGGAATTTCTATCGCCTGAATAGATCTTGAAGTGACAGAAATTTCTAAATTTGGTACATTTTGTTCATTTGGATCAATTACAAAAATGGGCAGTTCCTTAAAATTCAAAATTAGTTTTTGATTAGCAATGTCAATAGTACCTTGAAATTTTTCCAAGAAGTCATATCCAACAAGCCCATCAAATTTGAAATTAAAATCAATAATATAATATTTTTGAAAGCATTGAGTATCTGCGACATTTAAGGTTATGGATTCTTTAAGAATGGTTTTGTTTGTGTCGCAGTTTATGCCGTTAATGATTAAATTTTCGGGATTGGGTTTTATTTTTAGAGTATTGAAATAATTCCTGGTGATAAGACTTATCGGTGAACCAGTGTCTAACAAAAACGTGGCACCGGATTTGTTTTTTATGTAAATGAGTCTGTTAGGAACATTTAATATTGTATTGAGTCTGATGGCAGGCTCTCGTACGTTTCGTACATTTCTAATTCGGGTTGGGGTAATTGTTGAGGAACCAAGGCACCCGCTTGACCCTGTTCCTCTTGGAAGTTTAAAGGATTCTCGATTGAATGCACTTCTCGTTTTATATTATTATTTGGGTAATTTGGATGACCGCTTGCACCGGGTTTATTAAAAGAGTGATTTGCACCGGACTGATTATTTAGTCCGCTCGTGCCTGGATTTGAACCTGATGAGGTTAGATTTTGATTTTGTAATTTAAAACACTCAGTTATCAAGTGACCGGGTTTTTTACAATAATTACACATTTTGGTATTGGAACTAGGATTTTGTTCGGCTTTAATATTTCCGTAATTATTTTTAGGAAAAAGATTTTTACCAGGAGTTGGTTTTGCTGGTTTAGAAATTCTAAAATTTTTTAGATACGCAATATTTTCTTCTTCTATGAGATATCTCTCCGCTTCATCTAAATCTAAAGGTCTTTGAGATCTTATGATGGAACCAAATGGTTCATTTAACCCTGCTAAAAATGTTTTTAACGCAATTTTTTCGTGAGATTTACGTAACGCCGCCCGTTCGACAGCATTTAAGTCATTGTCCATAGCGATACTAGTTCTTACTTTTGTTAACAGGTCTTCGATTCTTTGAACATAAGCGCGAGGTGTCTCGTTTTGTCTTTGAAATGTAGAAGTCAAATCGCGTAAGAGACCTTCTGTATCTCTACAATCACCAAAATGTCCTACCAACAACTCTTTTATGTCATCCCATCTGTGCATTTGCCTTGAAGCAATAAAGCGTTTTGCTTTACCTACTAGTTTGCTTTTTAAAAGAAATATCATTGCATCAAGATCTCTTTCTTCGACTTGTGTTAAAACAAAGTCGCAAGCTTCTATAAAATCATTTAATAAACTTTGATCTCCATCGAACTCCGGGATCATGTCTTTTAATTCTCTAAGTGAGAATTGAGCCATTTTTTAATTTAATTTATTTCTTTCTTTCACAAATAATGAAATATGATTTACTTTAAATTCTGTGTATGATTTAAAGAATTTTTTTTTTTTATTTGTATTTTATACACTTTGCCACAAAGGTTTAGGAAAAGGATAAAAAAAAATATCTAGCGGTGCTCAGAAACAACAAAACAATACTGTACTTACACGGTAAACAGCAGGATTCCAATTTGCATCTCCAATGTTTCGAGCCGCTGATAAAAATGGTTCACTAACAACTGGTCTTCAGGAAAGGGGCCGCTGAGACTTGATTGTAATGTCCACACGTAAAGTTATTTTTCACAATAATCTGCTTCTTGACACTCTGAGAGTCCGAGAAAGGTTCCGCCGGAAATCTTCTTGGTGTACTTAGCCAAACGAAACGTAAGTTCTTTATTTCACTTTTAAAGTGTTGGAACACACGAAAAACTCGAGAAAGGGTCCGCCGAATCTTTCTTTGTGATCCTACCGACTGCGCCAAATTTTACGTTTCAAATATTAAAAATGTCTTTTTAAAAAAAAACTTTATTACATAAAAGACAAGTCGGAGATGCTATAAGTTTTGATGATAGAAATGGAATGATCTAGTGTGTGTTTTTTGAAATGCTTAAGGCCAAGAAAGAAACACTACACTTTTTAACAAATACCGAGAATATGCAAAACTGCGCTTTTAGCAAAGTAGGTACTTTGTAAAACTACGTGTTAAATAAAAGTCGTAAGTACTTTTATTTGGATACCTATCTTGCTAAATGAAATAATTAAGATTTTAAAAAGATTAACATTGAATTCGGATTTATAACATGTATTTCAAGTAGAAAACTTATTCTTTTAGAAACTCCGATATTGTTTGATTCAAGGTCGAAAAAACACTATAATTTAATAATTTCAATTTAAATCACGTTTCATAAATGTATCTATTCACTTTTTTATAAATCCCTCTCGAGCTTGTGTTTTAACAAACTTCTGAATAAAAACTATCCTAAGTTAACTCACCAAGAAGTTGTCTTGCACGTTCTTCCTTCAACTTCTGCGCCTCAATCTTCTTTAACTGTTCCTTCTCCAACGCTTCTCTCTGTTGCTGCGCCTTTAATTGCCGTTCCTCCCTTAACTTCCTCTTCTCCTCCGCTTGAGCTTGGAGTGACTCCTCCTTCTTCTTACTTGCCAGGTCCCGCTCCCGCCTCTGCAGTTCCCGTGCTCTGTACTCGGCCTGGGAAGCCTTTATCAAGCTGTTGGATTGTGTTTTACTTGAGTTCATCATGTAGGAGGGTTTGGTTATGCCGACAAACCGGTTGATTTTGGAGGTGCTGCCCCCGGAGACTGGAGCGTGTCGTTCCGCCATTGGGGTTGTGACTTTGTATGATGGTTTGAGGGATTTTTGGGGGGATGTGTGTGTGTCCTTGAATATAAACAAAAAATTAACTAAAGAATGGACTTTTCGCAGACAAAGTTTAAAAGTATATTGAATTTGCACAGACCTAAGATCGTTAATATTCTAATATTTATTCTAAAGCAAAAATGTTTGCATATTCGTTCGTTTCATGACTTTTTAATACTTTTATTTTTTGTCTGTCTGTAACGAAATTTGTTAACACGATAACTGAAAAACGGTTTATTAAATTGACTTGAGATTTGGTACAAAAATCAATCTCATTTGGGAAAAGAACCCTATTGTTTTTGAAAAAAATCTAATAATAAATAGAGGGTAGAAAACACACCCAAAGTTAAAAAAAATATATTTTTCAGTTAATATCCACTTTACGAAAAAAAATATTAGATTATATTTTTCCCTATAAAAAGTATTGGGTAATTTTTTGTATCTTCACCCGTTTACAAAAAAAATTGGTTTTCCGATTTTTTAATAAAATGAAAAATGCACTTTTTTCTTCTAAATAATAATGCAGTTTACGTAGTTTTCTATAATAATCCCACCAAATAAGCTTTTCACCTCGGAATTTCTTTCAGCTGTTTTTGCATACACTGTTTTGTTCATTCTAAAACTTGTATCAAAAGTCTACCTCCAGCGGGTGTGAGCTAAGCTTTTTATGCGAGGTCAAAGGTCACGAAAAATTGTTTTTGGCCAATAACTTTTTTCCGATGCTTCTGATGCTGTTTGGAGTTATTACCAAAATTATAAAGTATACTTTTTGCTATAATCTTGACGTGACGGGACATTTTTAAAATTAATCCTTATCAAGATAGAGGGCGTAGACTCAAGCAATTACTCCATATTTGATTTTGCTCTAAAGTCGGGGCATTTGATAATTTAAAGAATTTCTTTTTGCTTATGTATTCCTTGGAATTCATTTAACGATTAAAAAAAAACTACTTCAGTTAGCCCCTAGGGGCTAAAATCCACCCCTCTTCTTTTATTATAGTATTGGTATTTACAAGAAGAAGATGCATTTTTTATTTAAAAAAAAAACGTAAAACTCATTTTTTTTTAAACGGGCGGGGATACAAAAAAATCTGAAGTCAATTTAATGAACCATTCTTCAGTTATCGTGATAACAAGTTTCGTTACAGAGACGCGGACAAAAAATAAAAGTTTTAAAAAGTCATTAAACGAAAGAATTACAAGATTTTTGGCTCTGGGATGAATATTATCGATTTTAGAAGAGGATCGATCAAATTCATTCCACATTTCGACTTCGTCTGCAAAGAGTATAATCGATTTATTAAAAAATGTTTTTTTTATGAAACACGTCCATTTTAATAACATTCCAAACTCACCTCATTTTTGGCAGCCTCCTTGTTCTTAGTTTTAGTCCTAGTGCTCCTAACAGGTGGCGTCTCCTCCCCCTTCCCTAAATTCTCAAACGCAGCCACCTTCTTTTTCACCGGGCTTCTTTCAAAAGGATCAAACAACTGTTGAACTTTACTCTTAGGGGGCACTATCTTCTTAGTTGGTAGTTCCTTCTGTTGCAGTACCGGTGGAGACTCTTCCACTACGTCCTCGTTAGTATCTTCATCGTCAGTGAGTAAGTCTCTAGTGTTTAAATCTTCCATAGGTGGATCAGAGTTTACCATTTTGGGTTTTTCAATAACCATAGTGCTGTTGAGAAGTGTAGCTGATGATTTTGTTGAGACCTCGGATATAAATGTGGCGTTGTTTATGTTTTTATTTGTGTCTACGGTATCGACTATGGGTTCATCTACTGCATCTTCGTATTCTGTTTGGCCTAAAGAAGAAAAAGGGTTAAATAAAATATGAGTAAATAAATACTACTAGAGAATCTTTTGGTTGTACCTACAAGGCTTACGTAAAGTCCTTTAAATATCTCTTTTTTTAAATAACACGAAAATAAAATTATTCCTCAATTTTAATTTTTAAAGCCAAAATGTTGATGTGTTCAATAAGGAATTAATCGAAGATCCCATTCAACAGGTTCCTGGATTTGATCAGCAAGGAAGATTTGGATTGGAGTACTGTTAATCGTTTTAGAACGAATTGCAATAATATGTTATGGGTCTCCAAAAATTAGCGCATTAACGCAATGGTACGTTATTGGGCATTCTTAGGAATCCCCAAAAAAATGTTAAAAAAAATCCATCTGTTATATTTATGGAGGAAAATGCGAACAAAGTTGCATAAGTTCGGCAAGACTGATTGTGAAAATACATCTTAAAAACTCATCTAAATTCTTGATCATACATTTTTGCATTATGTTTAGTGTCAGCTTCATTTCATGAAATTTTTCGTAAAATTAAATTGATTAAAAAAATGTAATTTGACCATTAGAAGATAAACAAATGGTAAAATAATTTTAGATAGATTGTGCCTTTGTATTTAGCCATTCTTTTCGTTGAAATGTGCAGTTATCTTCAAGTTATAAGCGGTCAACGTTTTGCACTTTGAAGATAGATAGATTTCTTCTAAAAATTTTCGATAATATGTAATGCTATATTCAAGATATAAGCGTATAAAGTTTCGAACTTTGGGGTCTCATATCTCTGAGGGTATATGACATAGATTTTTTTAACAACAACAACGTACCATTGCGTTAATGCGCCAGTTTTTGGACACCCTGTGTAGTAATGGAATGGCATAAAAAAAAATTTAGTTTTTTGTCTAATTTCGTTTAAAAACAGAATCAAGATCGAATCACAAAACCGTTTATTTTTTATTTAATACCGTGCCCTTAGAAACATTTTAATAAAAATCTTTTTGTTCCTACATAGCTTTTTTGGCCCTAAATTTATTACAGTTTGAGATGCTTATTAGTAGAGAAGAAGTGCAAATATGCAGCAGCTATTTTTTAATCATGCAACTCTAAAACAGAATTTTTGGTGAAAATATATGGAAGGACTAAAAATAATAAAAAAAGTGAATTCTTGCTTAATTTAAATTTTTAAAGGCGTTTTGCCTTTAAAATAGAATAACGTCATGGGAACTTAATATTTTATTTGTTCTCTTTCCCAAAAATAGATAACTTTTGTATTAATTAATTTTTTTTAAATATCTAAAATGGCCAAAATTGTTACTATTAAAGTTAAAAAACGTTTTAAAAAAAGTCTTACCGGTTAAATTAGGATCCTGAACCTTAGGATCCGATTTCGATCTCTTCCGGACCTGTTTTTCAGATTCGTCATCCGTAGCATTTTTACGCTCTCTCTTAGATTTAGTACGAGTTGATCTTTCTTCTTGCGGTGGCGGCACAACTTCCTCCTTTTCTTTTTTCTTGGTTCTTGTTGAACGCGTTGGTTTAACAGTTGCCTCGGCTTCAATTGCTTTTTTGGTCCTAGTCCGAGTTCTTGTGCTTCGTACCGGGGGCTCTGGTGATTTTGTGGGGGCCTCGGAATCCTCCATAGTGCTACTATCAGAATCGCAAATGTCTATTGTCTCAATTACCGGTTTTTGCATTATGATATCAGATTCGCGCTCGGTGTGTTTTTCTTTTTCAATCACGGCAGGTTCAGGTTTAGGTTTTATGGTTTTAGTTGTGCGTGTTTTTGACGAGGTGCGCTCCTTTTTAATAGCAGGCTCCTTCTTGATTTTCTTTTTAACTACTGGAAGCACTGGGGCTGGCATTTTTTCTGTGTCTAGATCAGTGGGGACGCTTTCCACTGAACCATTTGACATAACTGATAGTTTTTCCTTTTTAATTGCAACCGAAGCGCTATCCGGTCGTCGCATTTTCGCGTTGAGGGGTTGTGTGCTTTGATCATTGATCAAGGCGCTTGCCTCCCTAAATGCGTTCCGTTTGGGGCGGCCCTCTGCCTTTTTTGGTGTTGTTTTTATGTTTTCATCATCGTTGGGGTTGTCGTTTTCTTTTAACGATGTCCGGCTTACGCTTTCTTCGTCGTCTTGGTCCGCATTGTACTGTTTAGTCTGCAGTTGTGTTATAAATCCTTGAATTGTTCTTTTGTGCTCTTCCTCAAACGCTTTAAACTCATCGTCGGTCTCGATGTTTCCAATTTTGGATAGCACTGCTAAATCTCGGGTACGAATCTCGTCCCAAATTTTTTCATAGTAGTTGCTCATGTTGTTGTTGTTATTAATTATTTATTTTAAACTAAACACCACATGAGGAACACAAATCACTCGGCTTTTATATCACAAACAGCAACGGTTTCTTTCTTGACGCTTTTGACGGTTGATTGTTGCGTTATTTCAAAAATGCGCATGCGCTTTTTCCAAAAAATACGCGCCAAGTATGTTTTGTGCCCGGTTGCATTTGAACTACCTCAAGGTCAAACAAACATTTTTCTGGCATTGATGGTCAAAATTTTAAACTATTGCATGTTTTAACCCCAAAAAGGGGCTAACAACGATGAAAATAGCTGTGGAAGGTTGTGCACACGGTGAGCTAGAGATAATCTATGACACAATTGCATCGCTTGAAGAAACCACCGGGTTTAAAGTTGATCTTTTGATTTGTTGTGGTGATTTTCAAACAACGCGAAATGAGAACGATTTGCGGTGCATGGCGGTGCCCCCAAAGTACTACAACATGTGCAGTTTTTACAAGTATTACAGCGGTGAGAAAGTGGCCCCTATTTTGACTGTTTTAATTGGTGGGAACCACGAGGCTTCGAATTATTTGCAAGAACTGCCTTATGGTGGATGGGTAGCCCCTAATATTTATTATATGGGGTATTCTGGGGTCATCAACATTGCAGGTAACTTTTTTTTAAATTCTCATGCAGTAATATTTGCGTAATTTGTAATAACAACTATAGTTTAAGTATAAGGACATTTTTTTAAGGGGTAAGAATAGGCGGAATCTCAGGAATTTACAAAGGAAAAGATTATATGAAGGGAAGATACGAAAAAACACCCTATGACGAAAACACGAAGAGAAGTGTGTACCATATAAGAAATGTGGATGTTTTTCGACTTAAACAACTCTCAGAACCAATGGATGTGTTTATTTCTCACGATTGGCCAACAAATGTAACTGATTTTGGAAACGCAGGACAGCTTATACGGTTTAAACCGCATTTTAAGTACGTAAGTGTCGTAGTTAACTTTTCTCTTTAAATGCAACTTCATTAAAGGAATTTCTATCGAGTTAGCACTTTCTTTTTTTTTAATTTGTAATTTGCATAATAATTGTACGCCACTTTTGTAAAAAAAAATCAGCCAATTCAAGTGTTTGGTTTTCTTTTTTTATCATTTTAAAATTTGCGAATTTTATGCATTCTAGCCATATAATACCCTGTTTCTTGAGATATTTTTTATCAGAACTCAGGCCCCTTCTGATAATTTTTGGCACAAGTTTCATAAACCTTTTTAAAATAAAAGCGTGAAAATAAAGGAACGCAAAGATTTTAAAAATCCTCAAAAACTGTGCTTTTATAAAAAAATAAAACTAAAGATACTGCTAAGAAAGTAATTGTTTCTTGTACAAAATAACTTAATGGTATGGCGTGCAATTTATTATACGAATTAAGTTTTTGGTGCAAACAATTTTGTATATTAAATCTCTCGACTCACAATACAATTATCTGTTTAGGGGTAAGTTTTTATTTAGAAATATCTTAGGTAACCCTTAGTAGGGGTTGGTTTGGCAAAAATTTCAATACTTGCAAAGCCCAAAAAAGAGCTCAAAATACTCTTTTAAAAGTTAATTCATTATCACCACAAAGATTTAACTGATTTTAATGAAACCAACCCCCGTTTGTGGCATTATTTTTATAAACTTCTAAGCTGTATTAACTTTTGGTAAAATTAAATAAAAAAATTAACAATGACAGTTATGTACACAACGTCATGCGCTGTTGCCGAGATCAAATTGTCCATCTTTTATCGTTGTCGCACAATGATCGCGTTCTCTCTCTGGTCGATAGAAATATATAAAATGGTGGTATCTAAGATTCACTGTCGACCCTAGAGGCGGGACGCCAAGTTATAAAAGAAGTCCTTCTTTATTTCTTAAAGGTATGCACCTACCAAACCTGAAGTGATTGACAGCTGTTTCGCTCTATTGGGGCTCATCAGAATCACGTATCAGGGATAGTCGATGCATAACTTTAAGATACTTGTGTATTTCAATAAATATCGAAAGAAGGACTTGAGATGTTACCCCCATCTGCCTAAGCAGAAGTGACTCACACTAAGGCAGCCTAGTCATGTCCGGCTATGCAGGCACTATGAGTAGGTCAGCTCAATGATAATAGGTGGCTAATGCAGCCAGTAATGTCAAAGGTAAACAACAGCCGCGTGAACGATAGAAATACCTTAAATAATGGAATAATTTTGCTACAAATTTTGCTTTTAGGGACGACATTAACAATGGAGTCTTAGGAAGTAAGCCTTCAGAAGAATTATTAAGCGCATTAAAACCTTCTTATTGGTTCGCTGCCCATCTGCACTGTAAATTTGCAGCTTTGATTCCACATGATGGTGAAAAAGCTACCAAATTTCTTGCTCTAGATAAATGTTTACCTAGGAGACGATTTTTACAACTATTTGATTTCGAGCAAAAAAAGGAAGAAATTGCAATTGAGTATGATTTGGAATGGTTGACGATTTTGTTGCTGACTAATCATTTGACCAGTTTTAAAAATGTAACGAATTACATGCCAGGACCAAATGGTAGCGAGAGGTAAATATTTTTTTAATGATTTTTTTTTTATATTTGTGTAATAGCCCAATCATTCTAATAATGCCCCCAGAAAAATATCCCAACCAAGATCTGCTTATGCAGGTTTGTAGCCACTACCTTTAAGAACATAATATGAACGATTTTATAGCACTTTGAAAATGTGCTAATTTGGTCCTACAGAGAACGCTGCAATCTATGCTTCAGGACTCTATGACTAAGATAGACGATTATGATGAAATAAGGTGATTTTCAAAGAGCTATAGAGTCGTTAATATTGGTGATTTATTATGTTTTTAAAAATGATTGTATTCTTATTAAAATAATGTCCCTAAAAATTTTTAAAAATTTTTTTTAACAGTGCCGAATAGTTTAGATATTAACAAAAAACTAACTCCTCACTTCTATGCAAGATGGGGTCTAAACGTCACTAAAATTTTGTGGGAATTCCTGGGAGTAGTGCCTACAATCCTGCATAAGCAGATCTTGGTTTGGATTTTTTTCTAAGGAACCTACAAATTTTAATCAGAATTATTGGGCTATAAAAAATGACGAGAGCTTTCAAATAAGGTGTCACTTGACCCCTCTTGCCATTTAAAATTTTTGGAGAAGCTTCCCTCATGCTAGGGGCGACACTCAGTGTCAAAATCTATGACATATTATGTACCCCTTGAATCAAAATCGTGAGGTCGAAGGAATTTCTTAAGACTAGAGTTTCAAATTCACAAATCTTCTAATCTGTACTCCTAGAAGCTCGTATAAGTCATCTTCGTTGAGCTCCCGCCAATTCTACTAAATAGCACAGCTACATGAGGACCCCATCGTATATTAAAACCAAATGTAGTTTTGAAAACTACCCAAATAGGGCTTAAAACGTATCATGGTTTTATTTATTTAAATCGGTTATTTCTTTGAGTCGAAAATCTAGCTTCAAAAATCATTATAGTTATACTATTTTTGTTTTTTGTTTTTTCGACTACGGGTACATTTATTGGTTTTATACATTATGTGGTCTATGCCAAACCATATTACGTTAATTTTTGGTTTTTTTAAGCTTGTAAATGATTAAAATTGCAACTTACGTTTTTCCCTAATAGAGATGTGCTCCTTCAAAGATTTCAATGTATCGAGTGAGCAAATAAAAACGGCCCATAAGTAGGCCATGGGGATTGTCTAAATATTGTTAATTGACAGATTTTACATTGTTCATTGCCTACTTAGGGGCCGTTTTTATTTGCTCACCCGATATAATACACGAAAAGTTGTATTTTACCATATTTTTATTATTTCTTACACTCAGTAAAATAGCACTTCTATGTATCACAAACATTATCCCAAATATTTTTTATCATAGTTATTGATGTATTACTCCGTATTTTTAAATATTTTGTTGAAATTTCGAAAATAACTGACATTCAGGGAGATGACTTTTACGAACTTTTGAGTGCACAGAATATCATTTATGAATTTGGATCTATAGCCTTAAATTTTATAATAGAACGTAAAAATTTTGCCTGGAAAGTTTTAAAATGAACAACCTGTGTAATATTATTTTTTTAAGATATGACTACAAACCAACTGAGGAAGAAAAATCATTCGTCTTACTAAAGTTTGAGAACAATTTGAAAGTGCCATTAAATTTTGTTAAAACTGCCCCTGCTTTTACGGGGGGTACACCAAAAAAACAAGCCCAGCAACCTCAACCCGTACAAAATCCACAAACGATTGAATTTTGTAAAAGACTTGGAATTGACGATCCATTGGAACTTTTACTTGAGAATCAAAACATATCTTTTGATAGTTCTTTTACAAACGATGATTCACTTAATGATTCTCAAAAAACTCTGTAAGTATTATTAGAAACTAAAAATAGCGATTGGAAAACTGCAGTCGCCGTTGCCCACTGGCGTCATCTATCGGTACATTTCATAAAACAGAAATCTGTAATTTTTACAGGTTTTTAAAAGATTTCTGTAATTTTAAACGTTGTTCTTATTTTAAAAGAATACCGATAAATGCGTTAACCTTAGTGTGTTTCTCTAATAGAGTCGGTCAAGACCTAAGTCACAGATCACAGATTCACATTAAAAAACTGTCTGTGAAGTAGAATTTTGATTCTGTCAGATTTAGCCACTTTTTTAGAACAATATTTTGTGAAAAGAAAAGGCTTTCTTAGGGAACCTTTGGTATAAAAATGTGCTATAATGTCTTAAATTCAATATTTCAAGTTTAGTTCATTGTAAAACTCTATAATATACATTTTATGTGTTAATGTTGTGCACCCTCCAAGATGTGAGTTTTAAACGCAAATTGCTTGAGAAAGCAACCAGATCAAGAGGTCTGGTAAGTACCATTGTAAAATTAACATTTTTTTCTATTACCTAGAACAAACCATACCCCTTGATATGGTTGCTTTCTCAAGCAATTCGCGTTAAAAGCTGACATCTTGGTGGGTGATCATCAGATTATAAGGAATTTTTTAATTCTTGGGGTAGATTCTCGGGTAATTTTAAATAAAAAAAATATCGTAAATAAGATATAAAGAAACATTTTTATACCAATGGAACCTAAAAATTTCTCTTACTTTTCTTTAAATAATGTTTTAAAAAGACCAATGTTGGAAACACAGAATAAGAAAAAAATGTCTATTTTCTTTGGCCCGTAATGTTGGTTGTCTAAAAAAATTTCACAGACAGTATTTTAATGCACTTCTGTGAACTGTGACGTAGAACTTAACAGTTAACCGGGTCTATTGCTAGAAATAAACTAGTATCAATTCCAATAATTTTTTCTTTTAGTAATTTTTCAACGTTTATCGAAGATACTGATGTGTCTACCTGTGCTTCCCCCTCTCCCGTAAAAAGAAAAAGTGAGGAGAATGTACCAACTCCAAGACAAAGTTTAAGTCTACCACCTCCAAAAAACTCTGAAAGTGAAACTGATTGTAAAGAATTTTGTGAAGAAAATAAGCAAGAAATTTCGGAAACCAAATCGGAAGAGCAAAAAAATGAAGTTGAACCCATAGATAAGGTTGAACCAGAAATGCCCACAGAAGAAACTCCAGTTGTTAAAAAATTTAAACGAAGAAATGCTGACATGTATCAAAATGACGATTAATTTTATATTACCTATTTTGAAAAAAAATAATTTTAATTTTTAAAGTAAATAAAGGTTTTAATTTTATTTTATACTTTTTAATTTTTATAGGTCAGTTAAAATGGATTCAACATACGCATAGTAAGCCGTTAGAGCAGTTTGCCTATTAGACACCGAACTAAGTACATGAAGCGCATAGGCACGTCTGTATGACTACTCCAATCGAGTCAATATCAATGTCAAGAAAATTGACGTGATTTACTGAGTCTATGTCATGAATGTTTCGAGTAAGTGATATTTTTTTCTGAATTTATTCTAAATGAAAAATTAATAAGCTGTGTTTTGCTTACATTAAGTAAGAGATTATTTTCTTTAAAGTAGTTTTCTAAAGTATCAATTGCGTTGTTGATCTTTTGCTTTAGAATTTGTTTATCGAACATATTACAAATGACAACAGTGGTGTCGTCGGCAAACTAAAAAACACTATCTGTTAGTTTGTTAGATAGATCATTCGTCTAGACAATGTACAAAAAGTACAAAAAGTATGGATCCTTCAGGCACTCCCCTTTTGATACATTGTCTACTCGAATTATGCACAGCTCCATCTATAACCTTTAATAAGTTCTTGAGTAAGGCCTCTTATGCCGTAGTAGTTAAGCTTATGCAACAGGATGTCATGGTCGACACTATCGAAGGCCTTCGATAGATCGAGGCAGAGTCCAACTGTTTGTTTTTTACAATTAAGGGATGATAGTACTTCACAAAGTGCCATATAAATAGCTCGAGTTGTAGTTTTACCCTTCCTAAAGCCATTTTGGGCTTCTGAAAGAATGTGGTTTTGTTCAAAGAAGTCCATAATTCGATTGTATATTATTTTTTCAAAAATCTTGCTTAGATTGCTAAGTATTGCAATCGGCCTGTAATTTCCAATATCCTTTTTACATCCCTTTTTAAAAACTGCTTTTACTTTCGCACATTTAAGACATTCAGGGAAAATTCCGGTTTGTACAGTAAGATTTATTATGTGACTACTAATTCAGAAATGGGGCACATTATAATAAATAACCATTTTTGTCAAATATTTATTAAATGTGGTCAGCAAGGTGTATGCTAAATTTCATAGCAAGTTAACGTGAACGATTTTCATAAGATTTGTCGGTATGTGGACGGGCTACTCACTTTTATTGCTGACTAAAGCGATTCTGTTAGCGAGTAGCCAAACTAATTTTCGTGATGTCACAAAAATGGACCTTCTAGAAAATAAGGCCTCCAGGATTCAAAAAAATGAACATGAGAGTGCGCCGACCTGATAAAATGAAGTATGCCTTGCTACGAATCACTTTTTGTCTGCCAAAAAATGTGACATTTCTCTTGTTGGAACTGTCAATTACGTACTCAAGGAAAATAATTAGAAATTGATTATGTCAAAATTCTCCAAACAAGGTCAGATTGACAAATATAATCATAAAAACGTTTAAAATTGTAAAAAATTATTTGACCGAATATCCCTCAAGCATTAATAAATTGTTATAATTTTGTCATAACTTACCTCAAGCGTGTTTTTTTATGGAAAAGCCCGGCCTTCGGCGTCGAGCTCTTACCAAAAAACACGCTTTCGAAAATCTATCACTTCAATGCTTTTGGAATATTACAGCTGACAATAAATAAAAACAATTCAAAGGCTGTACAAAGATTATTTATTAAAAAAAATAAGTATAACAATATAGGCCCAAAAAAGAAACATAATTTACTTCTTATTATAAGTGTCAGCACGCCTATAGAACAACAAATAGGGCACACGAGAGCCTTGAGGGGTTAACACGTGTTCTTCAGGCACGGCCTTGATAGAAGCATCATCGTATCTCAGCCAACTGCTGTATCCTACGTGAAAAGCATCGGTTAAATAATGACCAGCATTGGCTTTCTTGCCTTCGTGGTACACCACTGCAAATAGTTTGTATTGTCGTTCTTTCGGGGCTGTTACTTTTGAGGATAACATTTCTAAAAAAAAAATTAAATTAAATTAAAGATATAGTTAAGAGGGGGCCAGCGCCCAGCAGGTTTTTGTGCATTAAAGTTAGGCAAAGATTCGTAAAGCCAGATTTTTTATATGTGTTAGGAGTGTTAGGACATATATATATTCAGGAAGCTAAATTCACAAAATGCAATCTAATAAGAGATTAGAGTTGGCGTAAAAAGCTCCCCAAAAAGCCCCGTTTAATTTACAACATTAGATCACGATGGATCTGCACCAAATTTTACAAAATGGCAAAAGGTTCCTTTAAACATTTTCTCTAAAAAATTCTTTCGCCCCCTAAATGGTCCCCGAAGAGTAATATTCAATCATGTTGGATTCACACCAAACTGGGTAAACAGATGCAAAATAAGGTTCTAAAATACTCTAACTAATATATTTTTTTTTTAATTTCTACACCGATCTAAAAGCCCCCTTCTAAAATGGGATAAAGTAGATTTTTTTAGAAAAAAAGTATGGAGTAAATTCTTAAGAATCTTATTTGGAATCTGTTTATCAAGTTTGGTGTGAATCCAACATGGTGGAATATTACTTTTCAGAGACATTAAGGGGGCCAAGATTTTTTTTTAAAAAAATTATTTTTGCAAAAATTTTTTAAAAATTTTATTTAGCACCTATTTGCAAAATTTTACGCAGATCATCTCTAATGTTACGAATTAAAGGGGGCTTTTTGTGGGATGCTTTTTCCAAGAATTGCTATGTTTTTTTACTATCTTGGCCTATCAATTTAATTTAAAAAAAAAAATATAAAATGAAGCTTACAAAAATTTCAATAAAATTGATGGGAATAATGATTTTTTTTAAGAATCTATTTTTTTCGCTCTATAAAATTTGACATTAAAAAAGTGAAATATTGGCAAAGAGAGTTTCAAGATTTCTGTTGCTAAAAACTTTTTTTCAAGTCAAATTTCATAGAGCATAAAAAATCAATTATTTCCACCACTAAATAAAATTTAATGCAAAAATAGCAGCATTCTTTTGACCCATTCCAGGAATAGAATTCCACTTTATGACACTAATGACAGTTATTTTGTTTTTATAACAATCGTACCAGTCATTCTTTTCATTCATTTTTTTTAACTGTTTGTCATTGGTATCAAAAAGTGGAATCATTCTATTCCTGGAATTCACTTTTATTGCTAACTACAGCGACACTGTTATCGAGTAGACAAACTAACAAAAATTACTTTTGCTGACGTCACAAAAAGTGACCATCTAGATTATAAGGCCTAAAAGATTTAAAAAAATTATCAAGAAAGTGAGTTGGTCTGACAAAAAAAGTGACATTTATCTTATTGGAATTGTCAATAGGTCAAAAGAATCCAACTAATCATTTTGATTTAAATGAATAATTAAATCACGATTTAAATCAACTAATTTAAAAAAAAATATTTATTTTACTAAAACAAACTTTGACAAATTTCGACAGTGAAGTTTTATGTGTAATCGAGTGTATCGTTGCGTTTATGTGCCAATTTTCGGACACCCTGTATTTAAATAATTGTAAGTTTTAAATTTCGATACTTACTAGAATCAATTTTAAGATCAATTGGAAACTCCAAAGCCTTAATTATCTTAGTGCATCCATTCAACTGGTAATCAAAACACTTCAAATGAAGAACTAACACTAGCGGCAACTCCTCCAAGGTGACTTGTTGCCAAGCCTCTACAGTTTCATTAGTTTTGGAGGATGTCAATCCCTCCAGTTGGTTCTTGTTAACGAGAGCTTCGAGGGCCTCATCAACCGTCTTTGCTTTCTCTATGTTTAGTTGAAGAGTAAAGAATGGTTGAATGTTGTTTGTGGATTCGTCTCCGGCGCGATGGATTCTGGATTTGAGTAAACCGCCGAATATGGTGCTGATTGGCGTTTTTATGAATTTGGTTTTGCGGGTTATGCTGCCTTTGTTTTTGGGGCCCATTACCTAAGACAAATTTTTAATTATTTTGACACTTTTTGCCTGCACATTAATACACACGGTCACCTCCTACGTCACAGATTACAGATCCACATTAAAAACTGTCTGTGAAGTAGAATTTTAATTCTGTCAGATTTAGCTACTTTTTTAGAACAATATTTTGTGAAAATAAAAGGCTTTCTTAGGAAACCCTTGGTATAAAAATGTGCTATGTCTTAAATTTAATATTTCAAGTTTAGTTCATTGTAAAACTCTATAGTATTTATGTGATAATGTTGTGCAACCTCCAAAATGTGAATTTTAAACGCAAATTGCTTGAGAAAGCAACCATACCAAGAGGTCACGTAAGTACCACTGCAAAATTAACATTTTTTTCTATTACCTAGAACAAAGCATACCCCTCGATATGGTTGCTTTCTCAAGCAATTCGCGTTTAAAGCTGACATCTTGGTGGATGATCATCATCATCAGATTAATTTTTTAACTCTTGCGGTAGATTCTCGGGTAATTTTAAATTAAAATATCGTAAATAAGATATAAAGGAACATTTTTACACCAATGGTACCTAAAAAACTATCTTATTTTTCCTTAAATAATGTTTTAAAAAGACCAATGTTGGAAACACAGAATTAGAAAAATGACCATTTTCTTTGGTCCGTAATGTTGGTTAGCTAAAAAAATTTCACAGATACTATTTTAATGCACTTCTGTAAACTGTGACGTAGGGCTTGACCGTGTCTATTTAGTTCAGACTTGTTGATCGTTATACAAGGTGTCCCCGAAACGAGTGCATCTTTTAGGAGTGAGGTCAAAAAAATAAATAGACTCGACAAGTTATATGTTGGGGGTAGAGATGTGCCAGTGTTATTTGATCAAGATTTTGACTAGGTATTTTTACCGGATTTTGATCACCCAAATTTTGGAAAATTGGTTAAATTCTCGGTCACGGGCCGAAGTTAGCGTTACTCGCAGAAAATGGAAGATGACATTTTTGTATTTATTATAGTTGTCAAAAACGTATAATTTGGTGTGTTCTTTTGATAAAAGTTATTTCTAATTAAAGTTACAGTGAAATATTAAGTATATGTTTACATTTCTTAAAAATTAAAGCCATTGCAAATGTTGTTAGTGTTAGTTTTTACCGATGTCCACAAGTCCGCTAGAAAAACGCGTTGAAGCTAAAACCTTGAGTTGCTTTTGGAGTTTTTTTTTTAATTTTAGACAGTGTTTAGTGTAGCAGAGGTAGGATTTTGATTTAACATAACCGTTTATTGCATATTACAACATGTATCTTCATTTCTACTCCTAGAATGTTTTTCTCTAACCTAACTTTTCTTTAAGGCAACATTTTTTTCTTTTAAAAAGTCCGATATTGTTATAACCGTCTTTATAACACTTGATAAGAAAAATACTATTGAACATGGTCAGTTAGTTGTATGCAAAGTAACACATACCTGCCATTCTGAATCTTCTTTTAATTCTTCATTTTGCTCTGGAATTTCTTCAATTTCATCTTGACTGACCAATTTTAAAAGCTAAAACAAACAAAACCAAATTTAAAAAAAAAAACCTTCCAATATAGTAAAAATAAAATACCTCAAGCATTTCATCGTTAAGTCCATTCAAAAGACATCCAAAAAATTCTTCAGCATCCTCCTGACTTCCATCAACAATAAAAGAGCCAGTTTTCATCTCATTTAACATTTTGTAAATCCAGTGTGGCTCAAAAGGCGTATCGCAGTTAATGTTGTATCCAACATCTTTTTTGGGGTTTTTATCGCTCATGCGGCGTATTACGCGCATACCAGCTGGCTGGTGTTGAAATTCGTTCACAAAACGACACCTAAAACGGTTAAAATGTTGCACAAATACAGAAAAATACAAAAATTAATTAAAACGATCCATTATTTTGTACCTCCATGGGATAATTTGACGTTTATTTAAAATAAGGCCTACTTTTGGTTCAAATGAACTACTTTTGAGTTTTGACAAACGTCAAAGACCATTGAGTTTTAAATCATGGATCATGAATTTTAAACACTATGAAGATTAAAAGGTATGGATTATGAATTAAATATTTCGAATTTTCGCGTTTTTTGCACAAGATTTAGAGACAACTTACATGCTATCAATAACAGGAGTAGGTTTACGTTTCTCGTTTGATGTAAGTTGCTTTGCCAAACCACTGAGTAGATTATAAACTGGTGGACATGCTAATAATGCTTGTAAAATAGAATTAATGTAGCAAAATGTGCTTCTGTTTATTAATCCTCTTGGTTGAAGACTTGTAGTTTTGGTGTCGATTGTGTAACTGGTTAAAAATTCTAAAAAAAAACATTAGCTAATTGTTAAGGCTATAATTCAAATTCATAAATGGTATGTTCTGTGCACTCAAAAGTTCGTAAAAGTAATCTCCCTAATGTTAGTTATTTTCGAAATTTCAACAAAAAATACGGAGTAATACATCAATAAGTATGATTAAAAATATTTAGAATAATGTTTGTGATACATAGAAGTGGTACTGAATGCAAGAAATAATAAAAATATGGTAAAATAGTACTTTTAGTGTTTTTCTTTCTACATTGAAATCTTTGAACGAGCACATCTTTATAAGGCAAAAACGTAAGTTGCAATTTTAATCATTTACAAGCTTAAAAATACCATGGTTAATTAACGTATTATGGTTTGGCATAATAACGTAATGTATGTATTGTAAACCAAAAAATGTATCCGTAGTCGAAAAAAAAAAACAAAAATAGTATAATGATTTTTGAAGTCAGATTTTCGACACAAAGAAATAACCGATTTAAATGAAACCATAATACGTTTGTAGCCCTATTTTTGTAGTTTTCAAAACTACATTTAGTATTAATATAGGATGAGGTCCTCATGTAGATGTGCTTCTTAGGGCCGGTTGTACAAACCAGGTTTAGGTTTAGCTAAACTGACATTTTATCACAAACAGACTTTCTCAACTACAACATAGACAGTGTCTAAGATTGTTCTCTCTATGATTATAAATCAGTTTAGCTAAACCGAAGTTGAAACTTGGTTTGTACAACCGGCCCTTAGTAGAATTGACGGGAGCTTAACAAAAATGACTTATGCTTCTAGGAGCACAGAGCATCGAAACTGTGAATTTAAATCTTTAGCCTTAAACATAAGATTTTATTTCTTACCTCCCATTCGATAGCAAACAGGGTCGATGAATTGCCCCTTTCTAGGGTTCTTAATCGGGCAAAGATTATTATTTTCCCGATCATGTCCCCCAGAAAGGTTTAAACTGTTATTAAAAGATTTGGACAGGTCACTTCCAGCAGACGATCGTGATTTATTAAACAGACTGGCCCATGATTTATTTGCAGAAGAATCATCATTTTTAGAATTTTCGTGAACGTTTGAAGCACCATTAGTTTGCACAGGTGATGTCGCAGAAGGTTGTATGTTATTTTTAGGGGTTATTTCAGGGGATTTTTCCAAATTTGCAGGTCTTCCATTTGTTATTTCAATCGTTGTTTGACTAGTAGTTGTTACATTCTTTAAAAATAATATTTTAGTAAAAAACGAGTAAATAAAATATATACAACAGCCACTTTTTTATGTGTTAAAACATCTATTCTGGAAGCTAAATTCACAAAATGCACACTATTTAGTATTTAGGGTTGGCGTGAAAGTCGCCCAAAAAGTCCCCTTTAATTTGACCTATTAGATCACGATGGATTTGCACCAAATTTTACAAATAGGTGCTAAATAAGATTTTAAAAAGGTTTCTGCAAAAAGTATTCCTCTAAAAAATTTCTTTACCAACCTTGAAGATGCAAAATAAGGTGCTAAGCAACTTATAAATCATTCTTTTTTTCTAAAAAAATTACTTTATCCAATCTGGAAAGAGTTCCCTTAGAAAGGTATAAAAAGTTTTAGAAAAAATATTTTAGGTTTAAGTTTTTAAGAGCCTTGTTTTGCATCTATTTTCAAAGTTTGGTGTAAATCCAACTTGATTAAATGTTACTCTTCGGGGGCCATTTAGGGGGCGAAGGTATTTTTTTAAAGGAATAATTTTTCCAAAAATCATTTTCAAATCTTATTAGGCACCTATTTGTAAAATTTGGTGCAGATTCATCGTGATTTAATGTTGCCAATTAAAGGGCGCTTTATGGGGGGCATCTACGCCAACCCTAAACTCTTGTTAGTGTGAATTTAGCTAAATAGATGTTCTAACACATAGTGGGTGTTCCATAAGTGGATCGACAAACCAAAATAATAAATTCTTGAGACCAAAATAAAAAAGAAGTTGCGTTTGATTTTGAATTGTTATTAAGTAACGAATAAATTTTTCAAAAAGTGTTATGGAAAAAATCTGTTATTTCAGTTTGTCGGTGTGTATGGGACATCCTGTATAAACAATCTGGCTGTTTTATACAGGGTGTCCAAAAAATGGCACATTAACACGATGGTACGTTGTTGGGGCAAGTTTAGGGAGCCCCAAAAAATTGTTAAAAAATCTCATATACCCTCGGAGATATGAGGCCCCAAAGTGCGGAAAAAAATGGTTGTACACAAAGCTACAGTCTATCTTAAACCATTCCAACATTTGTTTATTTTTTAAATGGTCGAATTTTATTTTTATAATCAATTTAATTTTACAAAATTTTCATGAAATCTAGCTGACAACAACGTCAATAAAATCTAATGCAAAAGTGATGAAAATGATCAAGACTCATAGATGGAATTTTTAGATGTATTTTCCTAGACTGTGTTGCCGAAATTATGCAACTTTGTTCGCATTTTTCTCGATGAATAAAAGATGGATTTTTTTTTGACAATTATCTAGGCATCCCTGAGAATGCCCCAAGACCGTAACATCGCGTTTATGTGCCATTTTTTGGACATCCCTGTATAACTAGCTTGGCCTTCTTTTTTAAGGTTTCATTCCAATGGTATATCAAATGAAGTAAATTCTGGTTAAAGAAGATACAAAATGTAAGTTTAAAGTTTTAAAATTTCGATAAAATACCTATTTTGAAGTGTAGTTGACAAAATATAAATATCCACCCTTAAAACAACATTACAACACTAACCTTTTCAATTTTTCCATTCTTCTCAACCACAGAAGCAACAACTGGTATTCCCAGTGGTGCGCTAGGCGCAAGCGCAATAGGTTTGGCCTGAGGCCCGCTAGTCGCCAACGGCTTCACCTGAGGCCCGCTAGGCGTTGGCACAAGAACCCCTGTCTTCTGTGCAGCGCTACGCACAGGCTCAACACACCTTACGCTTTGTGGTAAGCACGCCCCTACCGAACCATTAGTAGGAGGAGCCAAAACCACGGGCGGAGGCGGAGCCACATTGACAAAACTTTGCTGCTGAGGTATAAACGCAGGATCCGGGATGATTATTGGTGGGTTTATGTAATTATTAGGTATAACCTGGTATGGAACAGTGTAAGGAACGTGCTGAACTGGGTAAACGGGGAAGATTTGTTGAAATGAAGGCGGAGGTTGTACGGTGGGAGGGGCCTGCGTTATAGGGGGCGGGCCATAGGTTACTGGTTTCGAGAAAGGTGGGGCTACACTCAGTTTTGTGGTTTTTTCACTTTGTTGGCGTGTTTTTGTTTCTAAAAATTGGATATTTATTAGAGAATGTGCTTATGACCAAATCATTTTGGTATGGTCAAATCCCGGTCAAATAAAGTCAAATTTGGTCAAATTCTTAAAAACTTTTGAGAACCCTTGGTGATGTCATATGATAAATTAAATTATGGTCATCTAAATACTATATTTTGACGCATAAATTCCACTAAGCCAATTTTATGTAAAATGAAATAGCAAAATTAAGACAACAACATTAAAAATTTAGCAAAAAGTGGCAAATTAAAAAAATATTTAGAATTTGACCGAGAATTTGACCAATTTTCCCAAATTTGGGTGATCAAATGACGGTAAAAATACCTAGTCAAAATCTTGGTCAAATACCACTGGCACATCTCTAAATTATCTAATTATTATACAAGAAACATTCCATATAAAATCGATTAGTCATAGTTGCTATTATTTGATTTGTTGTACATTTGGTAGGTACAATCCTTACCCATGGTGAAGGTGGTAAAAAAACAATTTTTGAATTTTCATAATTTTTTTGTCAATGATTTTTAGATTTTAGAAGATTAAAATTGCTAGTAATTTTAAGTGGGCAATAGACACTTCTTTTTATTAAAAAATCAGGAGCTGCATATTTGCACTCCTTCTCTACTACTAACTATAGTAGAGTTAAGAAAATCTAACTAACTATAGAAAATTACCAAGTCTAGGTTTAAAAAAAGCTATGCGGGACAGGGTTAATTTTTTTTTTAAAACTTTAAAATGTGCTAATGAAAATGCATAACCGAGTACGTTAAATTTAAACAAGAACAAATCATATTTTAAATTCTTGGAAGATTAAAATTAGTAGTAGTTTTTAGTTGACAAGGACACATCTCCTTATAAAAAAAATATGAACCGCATATTTGCAATCCTTCTCTACCAGGCAGCTATGGAAAATTGACCAAATATGGCACCAAAAAAAGTTATGTGGTACTGAGTAGATTTTTTTGTTGTCGTAATAATAGAAACGCATAAAAAAAAATTGGTTTGTGATTTAACTTCGTTTAGAAGCAGCAACGGTTTTAATATGCTACTAATTACAAGATCGTTTATTTTTTTTATTGTATACTATGTCCTTGGTAGCATTTTAACATTTTTAACATAAAAATAAAAAAAGTCTACTCACTCCCAGTCCCACATAGCTTTTTCTAGGCCTTTTTTATAGTTTGAGGTGCTAATTACTAGGTAAGGAGTGCAAATACGCAGCTGCTAATTTTTTAATAGAAAGAAGTTACCAGAAGTAAGCACTGAACTAAACCTCAAAAGGATGCAGCAACTCGGAAACCGAATTTTGGTGATTATATATTGAACAGGCCACAAATCTAAATGGTAAAACTTACTTTTATTGGAGCGGACTTCACGCGTAATAATCCAAGGAAGTTTTTCATTAGGATTCCCTTGAATAGCGCCCAATATTCGGCGTTGCTCTTGTATGTCCACTCCATTGAGGTCCAAAAATTGTATGGAACCCTTCGTAACAAAATAAAGAAATCAATATTACATAATCTTAGAGAAAAAAGTGTTTTGCGTGCTTGTTACACAATTGTGGTTTTGTCCCAAAAAGCATGTTTATTGTTAATATTTGAATGGATTTTTATTGAAGCGTAATAAAAAACGACACAAAAGCCATGTGCACTTTCCTTCATTTATTATTAAATTAAATTAGGCTACAATAATTGCTAAATTGATTAATTACCTACTAATTTAATAAAAGTTAAGTTCCCCCTTAATCGGCTAACGCAATTGTGCCTTTTAATTCTACTAATAATAAAATAAATCATTTCAAATTATTAAAAATAAATAAAGCAAATCTCACTGGTTGTTTACAAGTCGAATAAAAACGCATACATACCACATCTATATTGTCCATTGCTGTTTGTTTTGTTGCTTGATTCTACATATTTTAATAAATTACTATTTGAACGTTCCCTTCAACATTTTAAAGCTTTTTTTAATACGAAAAATCACAACAGGGTTAAGTTTTCACGTTCCATACTGTCGAATGTCAAGTCAGAAAAAGGACCTTTCATTTTTTGGAGCCACAGGCTTACAAACTTAAACAGTAGTTCAAAAAGCCTTCAAGCGGACAAGAACCATACATTTTAGTTCAAATGTATCATGCGTTGGAACTGACAGTTACCTAACCACAAACTTTTTTCATAAAAAAATGTGAAAGTACTCCAAAAATTTAGTTGTTGCTCGTTTTCGTACAGAATGCCAGCGTTTAAAACGGTTGGAATTCTTGTAGTAGATAATACTTTATTAGAAAATGCAACTAACGACAGTATTTATTCGTTTCTAGTCAAACCGTTACGCAAAATACATTACAACATAGTAAAATATTCCATAGTGCCCCAGTGTGAAAATTTAATATGTTACGAGTTAACGTTTATGTCAAGACACTTTGATATAACGCTTGTGATTTCAAATGTGAGTAATGGAGCTGTTTATAGTTCTCTTGGAAAGATTTTTAAACAGCAGCTAGTGAGAAATGAAGCCCTAAACGAATTTTTTGATAATAAGAAGCCTTTTTCTGTTGAAGAAATGAACACCCCTTCGTTAATTAATATTCTTAAAGGACCGTGTTACCCCATTTTACATCAACAAAGAATATTTCTGCTCAATCTTGACGGGTCTTCTTATGTTGACCAGTTCAATAAAGTTTTACTTAAATTTTTGGAAGAATACAACACTAGACCTATTTTTAAAAGATTAATTAATTTAACGCTAAACGGTAGTACTTTGGAGAAAATTAATGGATTACAAAGCGACAGTGTAAAGACTGAAATAGTGAAGCAAAGCTGCAAAACTGTCCAGCTATTACTAACTTCGTTAGATTGGATAAATTTAATTGAATTTGAGACACAAATTTCCAGTTTAGTTAATATTTCTTGGAGCGAACCTATTATTGATTTTGAAAATATTTATGCCGATGATAGCACTCATATTAAGAGTTCTTTACAAGTAAGTTAAAATCGTTTTTAAATAGGATTTGCTATTTTTTGTGTACAATGTTTAAATTGTAGAAAGTTTAAATTATAGTTAAAAGTACTAATATCTTTAATAATACATTTTTTGTTATGCTGTCGACTGAATAGATAAGTAATATAATTATAGTTTTCATTTAAATAATGATAAGATTGTTAAACTGCTATTTGCATAATTTAACTAATTATTTTATTAATTTATAAACCTAAAACATGAGTAAATTTTGTTGTAGTACTAGTATTTCTTGATTCATTAATTTCTTTTTTTAAAAACCGTTGAAGGTCACCTTTTCACATTTCTTAAAACCAATGCCTAATAAATTTGAACTACGAACAGTAGTTCAAATAAATAGTAGTTGTTTGTTTCAAAAACGTCAAAAGTTCGTTTACCTCTCATAGAGGTTTAAAACATGGATTAATAATTAGTAAATCACAATAAAGCTCCAAAATTATGATGATTTCTGCTTAAATTTATAAAATATTACTTTTTTTCAGACTATTAAAAGTTGCTTTCAAAAATACGGACCTGAAAACGTCTTTATAAGCTTTAATGGTGGAAAAGATTGTACAGTTTTGTTACATTTGACGATGGTGGTTTTAAAAAAATGTTATCCAGAATTTAAAAGCAAATTAACATGTCTCTATGTGGAAAGTCCTTATCCTTTTCCTGAACAAGGAGAATTTATAAACCAGTGTGAAGCCTACTTTAATTTGGAGGTGGTTTCTCAACAAACAAATATTAAGACAGCGTTGAAAAACATTTTGGAAAATAGGCCGAATTTTAAAGCTTGTTTAATGGGAACTCGGAGGACAGATCCTTATTCTGAGAAGTTGCGGCCGTTCCAGGTAATTAAAATACAGATATACCATACATCTGTACGAACAAATGTTGGTTGGGGTTTCCAAGGATATGTGAGTGTTATTATTTTCATACTTTTATCAGTTTTATTATATAAAACGCTAATATACCAAAAAACAACAATTAAGCAGCTGCTTTAATGGTGCATTCAGGAACTATTAAATTAAGAAATTAAGTTAAATTAAGAATTAATTTAAGAAATCTACAGCAGCTTATTGGTTGATTTGACACTGACAAATGAGAACCTTCAATGTATAGCAGAACGCAAGCTTCTTATCGTAGAAGGCCTTGAATTTGGCTTTAGAAAAATGCTCTTGTTTTAATTTTTTTTTTGCAAAGCCACCTTGACGGAACCTAGACTTACGTGACTTAGAGCTTTTTTATAACTAAAAAAATTTTTTGTCTTAAAAACTTCACAAAAAATATATTTTAATACAGAATTTAATTTCCTTTAATTTTTATGACTTAAGTTTTTTTTGTAAATTAAAAAATAACGAAGATACGGCTTTTTTTTAATTGGGGGGCCTACGTGGGGCCGGACAAAAAAAACTTAAATATACTTTTAGTAGAGAATTAAAAGGGGTTTAAAGTTACCAGAAAAAAAATTCTGTAAATTTTATGATAACTGAAATATGAATTTTTTCTCACTTGGGGGGTGCCGCAGCCCCCTTATTATTTTCCGATTTCTTTCAAAAACAATAGGGATCTAGATTTTAATGAGAACGATTTTTCCTGAAAATTTGAACTTGATAGGATCTTTGGTTCTCAAGTTAGAGTGTCTACAAAAAACGTGACAGACGGACGGACGGATTTTTTGAAAGTTGTTCAAAATTCGATGAAACGCACGAATCTGCAAGAATTTTTGCTCTACGACGATTTTTGATTTTTCTTTAAAAAGTCTGATATTGTATAATTTTGAGGTCGTAAATAAAGTATAGTTGTTTATAAAACCCTTGCTTGCGCTCGTGTTTTAACAAACTCGTGAATAAAGACTCGTTTATAAAACTTAATTGATACGAAAACTTTTATAAAAAGAAACATTTAATGAAGTTTCTGCATAAAACAAAAAGCGGATTTTTTTATTTTTATTACACTTTTTTTTTTCAGATGACCGATTGCGATTATCCATCTGTAATGCGCTGTAATCCGATTCTAGACTGGCATTACTCAAATATTTGGGATTATCTTCTTTACTACAAAGTGCCTTATTGCTCCTTGTACGAACAAGGATTCACATCTCTAGGAAATGTTAATAACACAATAAAAAATCCAAATCTCTTACATTACAACATTTTTGACGAAACGGAAAAATATTTACCAGCTTGTAAATTATTTGATGAAACAGAAGAACGAAGTGGTAGAAATTAATATTGGTAGCTAAATAATGTAGTAAATAGAGTTTAGATTTTATATCGAATGAATATGATCGAGCTCGATCTCAAATATTAGTAACATTACCAACCAGATTAGTTATTATTTAAAAAATTAAAATTTATTAAATTTTATTATAAAGAAAGTGGTTGTTCCTTATAGCTTTATTGATTGTTTTTATTAAAAATTATTATAAAGGTTTTAATTTATTTAAATAAAACATATTTTAACTAGGTGTTGTTTTATTAAAAATTAAAAACCTTAACAAATTATAAAATCAGTTAAATAAATAAAAATTAAAATTTTAATAGCAAATTACAAAATGCTTTAAATTCTAAATTAAATTGTACCTACCTACTTATATTGAACATATAGATCTTTTAAGAAATGCTTTACCAAAGAAGTTTCTCGGTAATTTCATTTTAAAAAAAATTTACATTTTTTATTTTGTTAAAAATGATTCAATTTTTTAATGACATGGGCGATATAGAAAAAATATAAAATGCTTTTTAATAGGTCAAAATACAATATTAAATTTCATCAAAAACTAATGCTTTAAAAGTCATAAAACGAACAAAAAGAAAATCTTGCTATAGAATATTAACGATTTTAGAAATGCTCCAACTAAATTTAGTATACTCTTTGACTCTTGTCAGAGGGTACCTATAATAAGCATAGCAAATCCTAAACCTTATTATTTTTCGGAAATCAGGAAAATATTGTAACGAATTATAATAAAATAGAAATAGTAGATTTCAACTCAAGGTGAAAAGTGTTTCATTCAGCCGAGACTTTTAATAAGAACGATTTCTTCTTAAAACGTCAAAAAAACATCACTTTAGTGACGTATATGGTGAACATAAAGTAGCACTTTTCTGAACTGTATAATAGAGTTTTTATTTTTACTGCCGGCGATAGTAAAAGTAACTTTTACTGACGCTACCAATTTTTTTTTCTTAAAAAGTCAAATAAACATCACTTTAATTTCGTTTATTTTAAAATAAATAAAAGTCATCTAAAATAAATAAATAAAATTTATTATAAAACCATTGTATTTAGACGTTTTAAGAAAAAGTATTGTTTACTACACAGAGTTGTGTGGCTTTGTGTGCCTCGACAGAATTGTCTGTCTCGCTTCGCTCACCAGACAATCTTTCTGCCTCGTCACACAAAGCATCACTTTAACTCTTAGTACTAAAATCTACTATTTTCTAAAAATTTAAACATGATTCAACGTTCTCTTATGTTGTCGAGCTTGCAAAAAACGTTGCGGTAGGAGTTTCTGAAAGTTGTTTAAAATTCAATAAATCGCACAAACCTCTCCTCGTTTTTGACTTTGTCTGCGAAAAATATAATAATCGTCTTAATCTTATGCGTTTAATAAAATATTAAAATATGCAAGCTGCGCTTTTGTCACAAAAACCAAACATAACATAATTTTTTAACAATACTTATTAGGATATTGAAATAGCTGTCCGACGCACAGCTGCACTAATTAAAGCATTCGTGTCAGGTTGCTCACAAATAACATTAACCTTAACCCATTGCTTCGTCTTAGACGACTCCTTAATAGCTTCCAAAACTGCCTGCACATACAAACCATCTTCAAACGTAGCTGCGGTCGCGACTGGTTCTTTAACCCACCCTGCCTTTTCTTTAACCGGTAGAAACGCTTCCCTCAGCGCTGATACCATTTTATAAAGCCCTTTAATGAAGGGTTTGGGAAGAATAGAGTTAGGGACAGGGTAGCTCAAGTCTTCAACGTCTAAATACAAAACGTCCTCATTTGATTTGTTCTTACGCCCGAATAAATCACCTCCGCGAACGCTTAAATGAGCGTTTCGGCTGCAGATTAACACTTCTTGCTGGTAACTACCCCCAATTGTATGCGAGTTAATAGTTGCCGTTACTAAAATACCATTTGTTAACTCCATTTGGAAAGTACAGAAATCTGGGGCTGAAATATTGCGTATCCCGTTTATGTTGCTCGTCGTTTTTGTAAATGTGCGAACCACACCGTGTACTTTAAGCGCTTTATGCCCAGTTAAAAACGAAATCAGGTCTATTACATGGCTCCCGATCAGGTTTAGAGCCCCACCTCCCATTAAATCGTCACACTTCCAGTCAAAAGAGTCACTTTCACTGAACATAAACCCGCTATTTATTCGCACATCAATCATGGTTATAGAGCTCTCCAAATAGTTTTCCTTGAGAGCTTTCTTCATCTGTGTGAACGCTGGCAAAAACCTGAACGAATGGTTAATTAACGAGATTAAACTCGGGTAATACTGGCCAGCTTTTACCATTTTCAGGGCGTCGCACTGCGATAGCCCCGCTGGTTTGTCGCACACGATATGTTTACCGATTCCTAACGCTTTTACCGATATCTGAGCGTGCAAATTAGGCGAACACAACACAAAGATCAAGTCCACGTCCTTTCGCAACAACACATCGTCCACAACGTTGGTGTAAAACGGTATTTGTAAGTCTTTAGCTGCCTCCTTTGCGTCTTGTAAGGTCCTGCTCCAAATGGCTTCGATTTTAAAGCCGCTTTCGCGTAAAATGGGAACTAGTACTTTAACAACGGGGCCTGTGCCAAAAACGCCTATTCCAGGCAACATTTTGGACTAGTTTTAGCTGCCTAAGTATGCATTATTTTGAAAAAAAAGGTGTTTGTTGTTGTTTTTGTGACGTCAAAGGTTTTTAACCTCACTTTGAGGCAAATGAACTATTTAGCGGGTGTTTTTCATACAAAAGGGGGACATTTGGCCTAAATCCCATTTGTTATAAAGATAAAGGTGCGTTTATGATTAAACTATTAACGTCCTTTTTTCAAAATTTCCCTTTGAAAATGGAGATTGGAAAGTGTTTAACAATGCAGAAAGTGATTAAAGTTATTGGAAAAGCTAATCTACGAAAACACAACATAGTTAGCTGTTGCTTTTCTGGTATTTTCAACTCAAACGGCATTCTGATTTCGAAATCTAAAATCGTAGAATGGGGCTTTAAAAGAGGTTTTTTTGGTGGACCTGGACTTTCTCAAGCACACGAAGCGACTGTTTCTTGGTAAGTAAAAAACTGCTTCCCATACTAAATAGGTAGCTTCAATAAATCTGGAGTTTTAAATCAATTTGTAACAAGTAATAAGTACTTGTTTTTTATTGAATTACATCGGATAATACTTTATATTAATTGGTATTAACAATCTTTTGGGGCATCCCATAAGCTGATTGATGCAGTTATAAAAGAAGGCTTAATTTTCATTGCCATTGTCAGTTTTTGAGCTAAGTGTGCATCGGAGATCTCAACATGGATTTGCTCAGTAACTCGACCACTATTGGGGTCCTTTCGTTTGCCCAAGCCAGGTACAGTTGTTTGTTTTTTTTTTTTAAACAAAAAAATAATCTGGGTCGAATTTTTCGATTAATTTTTATTTTCACTTGTGTATTTTTGAAATTACTCAATTTTATTGCATTTTTTGCTAAAACATGTTGCAACTCTTATACATTTAATAATAGTGGCGTCAAACTAGCATGAAAAACCTTAAAATCTCTAACTTTGGGGAAACTCAATGGATTGACTTAATTTTTTTTGTAAAACGTTTAGATTTAAATATAAATCACTAATAAAAACTAAAATGGCGCCGCTAGTCCTTCCTGAATTTTTTATACTCTTCGCAAACTATATCTCGCTTATTATTAAGTCCACAGAAAAAATCATTCTTATAAAAATTAAAGAGAATAAAATTTTGTAATAAAAAAAATATTGCCCGCCCCCCTCCGAGCTCTGCCCCCTTATAACCCCCCAAATTTTAAGTAATTTTTTTTATGCTTATTTTTTAAGGAACAAAATCAACATTCATTATTTACCAAATTAAAAAAAAAAATTGATATAAATGTTTAATAATAAGCGAGATACAAATTTTTCCAAGTTGGGGGGGCATAGTGGGGGAGCATTTTTTTTTAATTTAGTAATTAATGAACGTTTTTTCTGTTTCTTAAAAAATAAGCATGAAAAAAAAATATTTAAAATTTGGGGGACTATAAGGGGGCGGAGCTCGGAGGGGGGCGGGCAATATTTTTTTTATTACAAAATTTTATTCCCTTTAAGTTTCATAAGAATGATTTTTTCTGTAGATTTAATAGTAAGCAAGTTACAGTTTGCGAAGAGTATAAAAAATTCAGGAAGGACTAGCGGCGCAATTTTAGTTTTTATTAGTGATTTAAATTTATTTCTAAATGTTTTGCAAAAAAAATGAAGTCAATCCATTGAGTTTCCCCAAAGTTAGAGGTGAAATGCTAGTTTGACGCGACTATAAGTGAAATGCACTAACTAGTCCATTATGTAAATGTGGTGAATCTCCAGAATCTATTACACATATTGTCGAGAACTGTCCAAACACCAATTTTGAAGGCGGTTTTTATAAAATTCATAATCTGACTCCTAATGCATTAAATTGGATATAAACCCTGAAAGCTCTGTAATTTTGGCAATTTAATTTTATTGTACCTTGTAATAAAACTGAATTGTGATCTGGTATACTGAAGCTTATTTTTCTATGGTTCTTTCACTGGCCTTGAAGCAAATGCTTTATCAGTATATCAACATTGTCCATGGGCATCCCAAAAAGGACATTCACTTGCACTTTTTTGAATTATTAATTTTTTTTCCATTATTCATATTTATTACTCGTACCAATACTTATACCGACTTTGTAATCTTTATTATTATACTCTTCGCAAGACTAGGTCCGAAGAGTATATTGCAATCGATACGAAAATCCTAAAATCGTCAATTTTCATCGTAGAGCAAAAATTCTTGCAGATTCGTGCGTTTCATGACTTTTTAAGATTTTCATTTTTTGTCCGTCAGTCGGTCGGTCGGTCGGTCGGTCGGTCGGTCGGTCGGTGTGTATGTATGTCACGTTTCTTGTAAACACGCTATCTTAAGAACCAAAATTCCTATCCAATTCAAATTTTAAGGAAAAATCGATCTCTATAAGAGGAAGATCCCTATTGTTTTTGATAAGAATCCGAATACTACAAAGCCCCCTTTTCAGCCCCCCAAATGAAAAAAAAATCGTAGCTCGACTATTATTAAATTTACAAAAAAAATTATTCGACATAAAATATAGACAATTTAATTCTTCATCAAAAAGTATTCTTTAGTTTTTTTGTCCGACCCCCCAATTACCCCCGTGCACCAAAAAACCTCCTATCTCCGTTATTATTCAATCTACCAAAAAAAACATTTTTTTACAAAATAAATAAAAATTTAATTTTCTATTAAAAATGTTGCTTAATTTTTTGTAAAGTTAGCCAGTAAGGTTAAAAAACAAAAACTATATGATTTCAGTAGCAAAAAACTTCTAAGTCCAAAACGCGTCACGCGTCGGTCAAGGAGGCCATGCCAAAAATATTTCAAACAAAGAAACAAAGCCAGCTGTCAGAACAAATAACCTCAAATATCATAAAAGTCAGAACTGACGTTTATCCTCTTCGTTAACTAAATTCTTCGTGTTTTCTGTTAATAGTTTGCACTCTTCGCAGATTTTATTTACATAATTTTTTTTTATAAGAAACTATTAATTATCCTGTAATAATTTTCTCGCGAAGAGTATCCCATAGAATGTGTAGCAATTATATAAAAAATTGATTTAGCTTTAATTTACAAAATATAAAACTACACTTCTACCGATTCCGAATTCTACTCGAGCTACTTATTTGCGAAGAGTAACTTCTACGCGTTTCGACTTCTACCCATTCTAGTTAATCATTCCAATATGTGTATAATTATAAAAACATGTAACATCATACCTAGTGCGAATTTTTATTATAAAAGTAGTTTTGAGTTTTTTCTATTTTTCTTTTAGAAAACTCGAAATAGAGGTAGGTCCCCGTCGTTTAGGTTGGAATGTGCCCCCAGAAGAACTTCCCTTTATCTCCGAACATTGGCTTGTCTACCCCGAACCAGAGGCTTCCATGCATTTTCTTCTTGGATTGGCTTATATTGGATTTTTTCTTATGTCCGTCATTGGCAACGGTCTTATTTTGTGGGTATTTACAGCGTAAGTTAATATTATCTAAAATGTCTTCAATAACATTTCAGCTCATTTGTTTATAAAACAGTTTTTGTTGTTGTTTGTTAAATAAATTTAAACATTACATTACATTAAATTTTTATAATCAATTTAAATTTACAAAATTTTAATGAAATGAAGCTAAACATAATGTCAATAAAATCTAATGCAAAAGTTTGATAAAGACTCATACATGGGATTTTTAAAAGTATTTTCGTAGACTGTGTTGCCGAATTTATGCAACTTTGTTCGCATTTTTCTCAATGAATACAACAGATGGATTTTTTTTAAATTTTTCAGGAATCCCTAGGCATGTCCCAATGACGTACCATCGCGTTCGAGGGGCAAATCAGATGGGAAAATTCTGTACACTAATTCCTAACAAATTTCAAACCAATTCTACAAATTCTCAACAAATTCTACAAATTCTTAACAAATTCTACAAATTCTTAACAAATTCCTCACAAATTCTCAGCAAATTCTTAACAAATTCTAAACAAATTATTTCATTTAATTGCCCCTCGATCGCGTTTATGTGCAAATTTTTGTTAATTATTTATTACAGAGCAAAATCGCTTCGAACAGCAAGCAACATGTTCGTAGTAAACCTAGCCTTCTGCGATCTGGTCATGATGCTCTCCAACCCAATATTCATCTACAACTCCTTTCAGCGAGGATTTGCCTTAGGACCAACCGGTTGCCAGATTTACGGATTTATGGGCTCTATCAGTGGAATAGGAGCAGGCATGACGAATGCTTGTATCGCCTATGATCGGTACACTACCATTACCAACCCTCTGGATGGTAAACTTACCAGAACTAAGGCGTTTGTTATGATACTCTTTATATGGATGTATACTATTCCATGGGCCGTTATGCCTTTGACTGAAATGTGGGGAAAATTTACCGCAGGTAAAAATAACAGTGTTAAAAATATTTGCAGGGTTTCTTAATTTTAATAAGATTGGATTCCGAAAGAACATTATTTCCCTGCAAGGTATCAAGCATTTCTGGATAAAGAGCTGCTTCCATGGCCAAAGGTATCTAAGTTGACAAATAAAACTGTTATGGTGTTCCACAAGGAAACTTTCAGGGTCCAAGATAGATACTTTCGCAGTTTTACGCATTATTTCCTTCCAAGATTTAACTATTCCACTAAAAATTGTTTAGGTTTCTGTGGAAGCTGTTTATACAATGATAGCGATCCTAGGTAGATTGATTAAAATTAAATTTACAAACTTTTTTTTACTCAGCGAAAAAATCGTTCACGTCAACTCAGAGCTTTAAAACTTGAAAAACAGCTTGCTGGATTTGCTTGCCAAAATTGGTTATGGTGACTTTTCTTTCTGAAATCTGGGCTCCAAAAAATACTTCAATAATACACCATAAACAACGCTTTTTGAAAAAAATGTATAAACAGCTAGGCCACTCATTAGTTCTCTTTCTTAATAAAGAATATTTTTTATTCGGTATTATTGTGACTTAAAAAAAGCCCCACAAATGTTAGTTTTTTGACGCACACACAGTAGTGCTCCCGTTTGTGACAAAGTAGTAGAATGAACATATAAAAACACGGAAACAACCAACCTCTGCCTCTAAAAACTAGCAACTTTTTGAGAATACATTTTATAGCATCTTTTTACATAGAACGGAAATTAATTTCGTTCAGTTTTATTAACTTGCTTCTTTTGCTCACTAATTTAATTGTGAGGGCACATTTCTATGCCAGACCACAAAATCTCCATTCCATAAATGAGAACAATTAATGAATAGTTCTGGTTGTCCATCAAACTTCTGCTAAAAGACTTGTTTATAGTTTTTATAACTCATATTTTAGAAATGAAATAAGTTAGGATAACCCATTTTGGCAAATATATTTTAGATACGATCAGCAAGCAGTATTCCAAATTTCAAAGCTCTAAGTTAACGTAAACGATTTTTCTGCTTTGCAGACAGACTGAATAATAAACCATCAAAATAAATCTGTTTGCAGAAGGATACTTAACAGCATGTAGTTTTGACTACCTAACAGATACATTCGACAACCATATGTTTGTTGGGTCCATTTTCTTCTGCTCCTACTGCATACCAATGACAGGAATAATATTCTTCTACAGCAAAATTGTTTCTGCTGTCTTTAATCATGAAAAAGCCCTTCGAGAACAGGTACATTTCTATCATTCTACAAAAACACTTCGCGTTTAATTTTTAAGTCCTTTTGAACTCCAAAACATTGACCTTAATGTCGAATATTTTAGGCAAAGAAAATGAACGTGCAGTCGCTTCGAAGTAACCAACAAAATGCAGGCGCCTCTGCGGAAATACGCATTGCTAAAGCAGCCATAACTATTTGCTTCTTCTTCGTGGCAGCTTGGACGCCGTATGCTACGTTGGCTCTGATTGGAGCTTTTGGGGATCAGGCTTTGCTAACGCCTGGGGTCACTATGATCCCAGCACTGGCCTGCAAATTAGTGGCTTGCTTTGATCCCTATGTTTACGCCATTAGTCACCCTAGATACCGGTGAGTAATAATAGAGTGCCTTGAAGAATTGACAGTTATTGTCGCCTTATAGAGTGGCGACATGCATCATTCTTTCTCTGTCATACAGATAACGTTATCTACGTTATAGCCAAAGACAACAATTACAACTTACAATCACAATTAATGACGTTATCTGTATGACAAAGAAAGAATGATGCATGGCGTCACTCTATAAGGCGACAATAACTGTCAATTCTTCAAGGCACTCTAAGTAATAAAAATGACCTACCACAAGTTATATTGCCAAAAAAAGAAACCTAAAAAGTTTAAATGTGTACATTTTTTTATAATAATAACGTAGTGGATTACTCAAGTTACAAATAAAAGACATTAATTACGAATTAATTTAAATTTGGCGCCTTTTTTAAGTGCGCATGTGCAAGCATTCACAGCACATGCGCTCTAGCAAAAGTGACTAAAGAGCGCGTTTTTTTTGTTCACAGCGCTGAATTGCAAAAGCGTCTGCCTTGGTTAGCCATAAAGGAAACAGCTTTAAGTGATGCGCAATCAGTTGGCACTACTGCTGCGTCAGAAGGGAGTAATGCCGCCTAAAAAAAGTTTTTTTTTTTTTTTCAGTTTGCGTATAATTTATTTTGTAATGTTTGGTGTGTAAGTTTGGGTCTTGTTTATACATTTAAAAAGGGCAGTTTTGTTGCCCATGATTGGGTATTTATATAATAATTTTATTTACAATTTACCCTATGATTTTTTTATTTGGACAAATTTTTGAAGAATAATGTTTTTGGTATTTTTATTTTTTTAATAAAATATAAAAAAAAATACTGAATTTCATGACAATGACTACAGCTATGTAAATGGAAATTCTTATGGAACCTAGAATAATTATTGGAAAATGTATCATACCAAATTTTAAAATAAAAATACAAGAATAATATTTCTAAATAAAGTGGTACATTTGAGCATTCATTCTTGTGTGTTTTTATTCTATCCCTTTTTTATTAATTAAAATGTTTCATAGGCCAAGATAGGTAATTTTTTACCTTGCAAAAAATATATATAATAAATAAATAAATAATCATTTATTGTAAAAAAGTTTACAAAAGGACAGGTTTGAGTTTTAAATTCCTCTGCCATCTGTCCATACATAAAAAAAAATCTAATTCCAAAAAATAACCAACAGATTTTGTATATGTATGTGTTAAAACATCTATTTAAAAAGCTAAATCCACAAAATGCATACAAATAAGAGTTTAGGGTTGGCGTAGTAGCCCTCCAAAATGCCCCCTTTAATTTGCAACATTAGATCCCAATGGATATGCACCAAATTTTACAAAGAGGTGTTAAAATAAGATTTTAAAAGATAAATAAAATTATTATTCCTTAAAAAAATTTTTTTTCCTAAATAGCCCTTAAAAAGTAATACTCAATCATGTTGAATATGTACTAAAATTTGTAAACAAATGCAAAATAAGGTTTTAAAAAACGTACCTAATTTTTTTATAAATTCTTTTCATTACATTTCAGAAAAAAGCCCTTAAGGTATAGACATTTTTTCAAAAAAGGTTTTTAGTACCTTATTTTGCAATTTGCATCTATTTGCAAATTTTGTTATAAATCCAACAATATTGAATATTAGTCGGGGGGTAACAGGGGGAGAAAAAAATTCTCTAAAAGATAATTTTTTTAAAAATCTTTCTAAAATCTTATTTAGCAGTCTATTTGTAAAATTTGGTGCAGATTCATCGTGATCTATATTGTTGCAAATTAAAGGGGTTTTTTTGGGGGGGTACCACGCCAACCCTAAACTCTTATTTGTGTGCATTTTGTGAATTTAGCTTCCTGAATGTCTTTTAACAATATGGCTTTTTTTTGTAAAAGTTGCTATGTTTTTTTACTAACTATCTTGTCCAATCAGCTTAAAATGTTTAAATTTAAAACAACTAAAAAGTAATTGCACAGAGACATTGCGTTTAGTTCTAGATTTTTTAGGATTTTTGCAAAAACTGATTTTTTGTCCTGTTTAAACAACTAACTATTTACAATTCCTAATCCCTTTTCAAGAACGTTTGATTGAAAACTACTTAATCAAATTAATAATATGAAAATCAAATAAAAACTTACGTGATTTAAAAACAGTATGTTCCATCCAAAAGTTGTCAGCATTAATTTAAAAACTATTTTATTTTGTAAAACGTTTCAAAGTCAATCTTCTTTTCTAAACTTTTTTTGAGTTTATCAACATGCATATTTTTTGAACTAAGTATTTGAATTCAAATATTCCTAATTTATAATGAAACTTAGAACATCCCCTAGAGATATTTGTATCACGTAAAGTGTTAATCCCAAAATCACTAATTTGATTTAGCTAATTAACTGATTTTTGATGGTATAAAAAGGGGCTTAATTTTCATTACCACTTGTCAGTTGTGAGCAGATTGTTTTTGTGTGACCATCTATGAAGAAGAAACCCCCATCATCATGGAGTTGCTTCAAAACTTGACCATTGACGTACCAACCTATGCCCAAGCCAGGTAATTTTTTTCGTATATTTTTTAATTTTTGAAAATTGTTAATTTTAAGTTTTTTTGGCAAGAATTTTATATTTGTAGGACATTTTTAAGAATGTCCAAAATTTGTCCAACTTAATTCGTTCTCCAATTATAAAACAAAAAAACTTGGTAAAAATCTTATTGAAGACTTCCATTTTACGCATTTTAATTAGCATAAAATCATAGTTTTAGGACTTTAAAAATCAGTTTTTTTTAATTAGCCTTGTCTTTCTGCAACGGGTAAGCCTCTAAATCTAATACTTAAAACACTTCTGTTTTAATTGTATGAGCTTTTAAAGGCAACATTAAACTCGAAACTCAATTTCTTTTAAGGTGTGAAAGTCCCAAAAAACACGCAGATTTTGTATTTCATACCATAAAAGCAATTACCTAATAAAATTAGTTTTGTTAAAGTAGAAAACAAAAAGAAAAGTATGAGCACTTTTGTAAAGTTTTAAAAATGTTGCCAAAAAAAAACAAAAACACTTTGAAAAAGCTTGCACATTTGTTTTATATGCCTTTTAATTAGTCTAAAAACATAGTTTCATGCAAATTTGTTTTTTTTTAAATGTACCCCATTTTTCGTAAATAAGGGGTCACAAAAAAAACTGTCCTTAATAAAAACAATCATGCTTTTGCAAAAAGAGCTTTTAAATCCGTATCTGATTAAATTATTTACATCGTATTTTACTTTTATTGCTATGACCTTTTAAAGACAACCTCAAACACGATACTCAATTTTTTTTGTGTATTCTAGTTTCAGAAAAAAACATAAGTATACAAAGAATTCTAACGCAGATAATTATGTATTCTATGTATGCAACAAAAGTAATTTACAAAATAAAATAAAAAATTTTTTTGGTAAGCATTTTTGATATTTTAAAAACTTGACCAGCTTGACACGCTTCAACAAAAGTCCTTGAAAAATACCTATTGCAGACATGGATGTCTAGATCTTCAAAATAGCATAATTAAATAGTTTTTGCCAAATCCTGGCCAAATCGTTTTTTCAAAAATTTCTCTCGTCTCAACAATTTATTAAAAAATTTTAACATATCTAGAAAAATGGATTTGGACCTAGGTTTACGTCTATTGGGTTGGAATGTTCCTCCAGAAGAACTAGTGCACATTCCCGAACATTGGCTTGTCTACCCTGAACCAGAGGCATCCATGCATTTTCTTTTAGGATTGGCTTATATTGGATTCTTTCTCATGTCAGTCATTGGCAACGGTCTTGTCTTGTGGGTGTTTACCGCGTAAGTAACTTTATTTGACAAATTTACTGGGTATTAAAATTAACTTTACAGGGTGTCGAAAATAATGCGCAACTTCCCTAATTTTTACCACTTTGAGTATGCTTTATACATATAAACTGCTCCAAGAAAAGGATATGGTTGTTTATCAACTTTCCTAAAGTTTTAGAATTTTTTTTTTTTTAAATAACAAATAAAAAAAACAAATCTTACCATAAACTTTTCTTTTTAATTTTATTTGGGGGTAAATAATTTCTTGGACTTTCATCAAAATGTTTTTTAATTTTATAATCGGTTTTGAAAATCATTCTAGTCGTTTTTAAAAGTTTCGTTACTGTCTTGTTTAATTTTTAAGAAAGAAGCTGCTGCTGGTTGCAACGCATGGTTTACAACTTTTAAAACTTCTAGAACCAGCTCCTGTTTTTAATTGACGGTTATCAAAACGAGGTTTAACAATTTGACTAACGTTAAAGAAATTGTCCATATCAAACAGAGTCGTCCGGTCCCAATCATCCCGAGTGCTCTATTGGCTTCTAAACCTTCTTAAAAATTGAACAAGACAGTATCCCTATTTTTAAAAACGACTAGAATAATTTTGTAAACTGATTATAAAATTCGAAATATTCACATTTTAATCAAAGTCCAAAAAATTATTGAACCCTTAATAAAATTTAAAAAAAGTGTCATGGTAAGATTTGTTTTTTTTTTATTTTAAAAGACAAATTTTTCTTCTAAAACTTTAGGAAAATTAACAAACAACCATATCCTTAACTTTCTTGGAGCAGTTTAATTCACCATACCGATAATAAAAAGCATTGTTTATGACTATTTTATATGTTTGAATTTGTAATTGCTTCTTAACTTTTAAAGGCAATGGTTGAATCTACCCCATACCATGGTTGAAAATGCCCCAAAGGTGGGACAGATTAAACCGTTGGTAACATTTTTTTTTATTAAATAGCCAAAAATTCTGTTATATTTTACGAGGGAACGAACCCAAAGAGAAACAATTATCACAAATTGTTAAATGTGCCCTCGAATGTGTCTCTGGCTATACTTAGGTTAAGTTTTTATTTTAATTTTTGGATTTTTTTTTAGTCTAAAAAAAATGCAATTCAAGTGAGTTTGGTTTATTAAACTGTATAGGTACCTTTTTTTATTATTAAAGCAATGAGTTTTACACGAGGTTTCAAGACTTTTTAAATAAATTATTTGTATTAAAAATAAGCATCTAATTTTTGCCCAAAAAAGACCACACGTATTTTTTTACACACTCTATATTTCTAGAGCAAAACCTCTTCGAACAGCAAGCAACATGTTTGTAGTAAACCTGGCCTTCTGCGATCTGGTCATGATGCTCAAAACGCCCATCTTCATCTACAACTCCTTTCATCGAGGGTTCGCTTTAGGCAATCTTGGTTGTCAAATCTTTGCATTTATGGGCTCTATTAGTGGAATAGGAGCAGGCATGACGAATGCTTGTATCGCTTACGATCGGTACACTACCATTACCAACCCTCTGGATGGTAAACTTACCAGGACTAAGGCATTTGTTATGATTCTCTTTATTTGGATGTATACCATTCCATGGGCAGTTATGCCTTTGCTGGAGGTTTGGGGAAAGTATGCTCCTGGTACGTATACAGTTTTTTATTTAAGTTAAATCTGATAGGTATTACGAGGGTTGTCTGGTATTATTTTGTCAAAATTTACTTATATTTCTTAGTATTCTTACCATGGTCCTCTTTTAAAATTATACAATTTCTGCAGATCAACATAGCGGTTACCTCGGTAAGGTACTGCAAAATAGACATTTTTAGTGTTATGGTTTTTTTAATCTATGAACTTTAAACCACTTATTAAAAAACAATATTTTACACCCTCCTATGCAAATTTTTTTTAAATTTAAAAAATACCTTCTTTTTGAAAAAATGTCTTTGAAAAAGGCCTGCTTCTCAAATGGAATAAAGAATTTTTTGTTAGAAAAAATGTATTAAGCACAATTTGTTTAGAACGTTATTTTGCATGTGTTTGGTTTGGTGTAAATCCAACATGATTAAATTTAATTCTTGGGGGCCCCTTTTAGGGGAAGAAGTAATTATTTAAAAAAACAATTTTTCCAAAAATCTTTTTTAAATCTTATTTAGAACTTATTTGTAAAATTTGGTGCAGATCCATCGTGATTTAATGTTGCAAATTAAAAGGGGCTATTTGGGGGACTACCACGCCAACCCTAAACTGTTATTTGTGTGCATTTTGTGAATTTAGCTTATAAAAAAATCTGGCTCTTATATAGTTTTTGGCCTAAAATTAGTAAAATTTCATTCCATTTCTGAGATGCCTCTACTTAAAATTCTCGAAGGGACACCCTGTATATTTTGAGAGATGGTAGCTCATGGTATATCTCAAAACACACTCAACGAATATCTTTTAAAAAAAAGCGCGTTTAATTTTTAAAAAATAATTATTGGCTGAAATTTTTAATATTAACTTACTTATAAAAGGTACACAATTACATATCCATCAGAACATTGTTAACTCATGAAAACTTCTTCAGTTTGGTTTTGGACCCTAGTATTTTTTTAATTTTTAATATTTGTTTACAGAGGGATATTTAACAGCATGCACTTTCGATTACTTAACCAATACATTCGACAACCACATGTTTGTCGGGGCCATATTTTTCTGCTCCTACTGCGTACCAATGTCAGCAATAATATTCTTCTACAGCAAAATTGTTTCTGCTGTTTTTAGTCATGAGAAAGCACTCAGGGAACAGGTACATTTCTATTCCCCAACAAAAACACCTCACGCTTAATTTTGGTCATTTTTAACTTTAAAACACTGGCCACAATTTTAAATATTTCAGGCAAAGAAAATGAACGTCCAATCGCTCCGAAGTAACCAACCAGAGGCCGGCGCCTCTGCGGAAATACGAATTGCCAAAGCAGCCATAACTATTTGTTTCCTCTTTGTGGCATCATGGACCCCATACGCCACATTGGCTCTAATTGGGGCTTTTGGGGATCAAGCCTTGCTCACGCCTGGGGTCACTATGATCCCTGCATGCACCTGCAAATTAGTGGCTTGCTTAGATCCTTATGTTTACGCCATTAGTCACCCTAGATACCGGTAAGTACCAAACAAACAAAAACAGTCACTTTGACAATTATTTTAAACCTTTGCTATTAAATTTTTTGTAACAAAACCAAGAAAGATGTAAGTTTTACTGTTTTAAATTTAAATTTGGCGCCAGTTTTAATACCCATGCGCACAGGGCTGTGGCACATGCGCAGTAACAACATTTAGTTTAAACACGTTTTTTAACTTTTTCAGGGCTGAACTACAAAAACGCTTACCTTGGTTGGCGATAAAGGAAACTTTAAGTGATGCCCAATCTGTAGTCACCACTGCTACAGAAACTAACCAACAAACAATCACTACTTAAATAGGACCAACAGCGTTTGGCGCAATGTTATATTTTTTACTTATTGTATAAATTTTGTTAAAAATATAGTAAAATCATGTAAAATGTTATATTAGTACCTTTATTTAGTTTTAACCCCCTTTTGGGGTTGTTTTATGTAAGAAACTGGAAGAATGTGCCTCCATTTTTCAGTTTGGAAGGCCTACCGGCAAAAAATGACGACACGGCTTGAAAATTGACATGATTTTGGAAATTAGATTAGAAAATGTACCGATTAGGCTTATTAATGCATTATTTATTAATAAAAGGTACAACAGCATTACAATTTGACTATTTCTTTACGCCCCCCTTTCCAATTTGGCAAAATTACTTAAAAAACGCCATTTTTTGAAATTTTAAATGACGTTTCTCTTTTCTCTAAGTTAAATCGAAGATGGCTTAGCAACCCGCTGACGTCATCACCAAGGCAATAAAACAATCATTTTAAAGTAAACTTTTATTTTGGCAAACACAATAAATTTTCTTTTTGCGTGTAATTTAAGTTTGTTTAAAAAAAAAGTAAAGAACCCTGCGAACCATGGATCCGGAGCCGCCGGGTGGTGGTGACAATTCCAAGAGGGGTTCCGGATCAAGCCTTGTCCGTAAGATCGTGGGGACCAAACCTAAGGTCCAGAATTTGCCTGAGAGGCTGATCTGCAAGCCACCCGTGCATATGAAAAGGTGCGTACTAAACTGTAACAATTTACCGAATTAAATTAGCTCAAAAATAGAGGTTTTTACTTACATTTGGAAATTGGCCCCGCACACAAAACCGAAAAAATAACAAAAATGACTTTGTTTACTGTTACCAAGGGAACTTAACGTCGCAACGAAAGGTTGCCATGGTTTTAAAACTTTTAAAAAGGGTGCCATGCAAAATCGACAGATGACAGTATGCGCACGCGCACTGTCATCTTTCCAAAGCTTTCTTTCGTGTGTTTTGTTTACAAAGCTTTCAGTGCATTCAAATCTTGAAATACTTTTTATTTTGTTCATTTAGAGCATCCAACGTTATTCCATTCCATATCCCACACAAGAAACTGCTAGAGAAGATCGAATTCAAGAAAAAACCTGTTGAACCCCTTGTAAGTCCCCAATTTTACCTTCTTAAACTTAATCTTACAAAACCGTTTTATAGACTGGATTAAGTGAAGCCAGAAACTTATTATTTTATGAGAAGAAAGTCCCTATTGATATACCACATGGAATTAAGAGTAAATACTTAGTTTCTTTTGTTATGGACAGTAAATTACATTGTTTTACTTTCAGTTCAAGCCCCAAAGCATTATGAGCTTTATGATGAACCGGATCGTCCGTTTTTCCAACTGCCGCATGAAAAAATACCCGAATGTGTCGACCAGAAAGAACTTATTCGCAAAATGAGAGATGTTAAAGATGGTTCTTTTGTGTATTTGACGTATGCTGTAAGCCAAGCTTCCGAATTGTATACTCCTTATGCCCTAATGTAAGTAAAAACTGTTAGTACAGTCAATCTGTCCTAAATAATAAGGGTACATCGACAAAATTCCTGGTAGAGCCGCCTTTTTATATATGACGTAATTGAATGTCCAAAGAGTAAAACCCCAAATTGACATCTACCTATTGCAGAAACGGTGTTATGGCTCCCCAAAGGGCCCCCTTTTATTCATCACGGTAAAACAGCACCAAATTTTGCAAATAGATGTCAAATAAAGTTTTAAAAAGATTTTTATAAAAAAAAATCTCTAAAAAAATTCCTTCACCCCCCTAGATATCCCCCAAAGAGTAATAACCAATCACGTTGGATTTACACCAAATTTTGCAGATAGATGCATAATAAGATGCTTAAAAATATTTCTTTATAACTTTTTTTCAAAAAATAATTTCTTCGCCGCATAAACAAAGAGGCCTTTTAAGGGGGGCATAGAATTTTTTTTTTAAAAAAGTTATTAATAAATATTTTTTGGCATTTCATTTTACATCTATCTGCAAAATTTGGTGTAAATCCAACGTGATTGGTTATTACTCTTTAGGGGCTATTTAGGGGGTGAAGGAATTTTTTTAGAGGTTTTTTTTATAAAAATCTTTTTAAAACCTTATTTGACATCGATTTGCAAAATTTGGTACCGTGATAAACTAAAGGGGGCCCTTTGGGGGGCCATAACTCCGTTTCTGCAATAGGTAGATATACGCCAATTTGGGGTTTTACTCTTTGGACATCCAGTTACATCATATAAAAAAGGCGGCCCTACCAGAAATTTTGTTGATGTCCACATACGGATTGACTGTACTAAAGTGGCTGTTTCTTCGTAGGAACGTCCCCTTTGAAAGAGTGGACAAAAGTAACTTCTTTACCATGAGTGCAAAAGGAGTTCTGCAACAAATTGGCAACGAGACAATCTATACTTCCCTCGATAAATGGGAGGCAGAATACGACATGTATTGTCGCCTTATGAGAATCAAATCGTTTTATTTCTTTCGTATGTGGAAAGGGTTTAATGTTTGGCGCAAAATGATAATTTTTCGAAAATTTGTCACCGCGAGAAATTATCTTGACCAGAATTTATTTATATTAAACCCTCTTTTGAGACAAGGGCTTTTGGATATCCAGATGATGTGCGTTAATATGGACGAAACAAGATTTACTAATTTGTCGGAAATTCAAGACTTTTGGATGTTTTACTTTGATGAATTGCAAGTAAGTCTTTTTGCGGCTAATAACATTAATTAAATTAAATATTAGGCCAATTTTTTACGAGGGGCAAATCGGATGGGCAAATTGTGTACACTAATTCTCAACAAATTCTAAAAATTCTTAACAAATTCTACAAATTCTTAACAAGTTCTGCAAATTCCCAACAAATTCATAATAAATTCTCAACAAATGCTTAGCAAACTCTTAAAAAATTCTAAACAAATTCTACAAATTCTTAAAATATTCTTAATAAAATGTACACTAATTCTTTTATTGAATTGCTCCTCGATTTTTTACCTTTCAAAAAATACACAACAGCTAGTTTTTTATATGTGTTAGAACATCTATTCAGGAAGCCTAATCCACAAAATGCACACAAATTTGAGTTTGGGGTTGACGTGATAGCCCCCAAAAGGTCCCCCTTTAATTTGTTACATTAGATCACAATGGATTTGCCCCAAATTTTACAAACAAGATTTTAAAAAGATTTTTTAAGCCAAACTTTGTACCCCTAAACAGATGCAAAATAAGATTCTAAACAATAAGAACTTTTTTTCTGAAATAATTATTTTATTTCATTTGAGAGGGGGACTCTAAAAAAGGTATAGACATTTTTTTCAAAAAAAACTATTAGGTATAAATTTTTTAGAACCTTATTTTGCATCTATTTGCAAAGCTTGATGAATATAACATGATAATTATTACTATTCGGGGGTCATTTTGGGGAGAAGGATTTTTTTAAACGCATAATTTTTCCAAAAATATTTTTAAACCCTTATTTAGCATCTAATTGTAAAATTTGGTGCAGATCCATCGTGATCTAATGTTGCAAATTAAAGGGAGCTTTTTGGGGGGCTATCACGCCAACCCTAAACTCTTATTTTTGTGCATTTTGTGGATTAACCTTCCTGAACAGATGTTTTAACACGTATAAAAAATCTGGTTGTTTTTTTTGTAAGAATTTCTATGTTATTTTACTAAAAAAATCTAATTTTAGAAAGAAAAACTATTGATTGTCGTTCAAAAAATAAAAGAATTTCGTGATATTGCGAAAGATATTATTGGAAATGCGTGTCATGGAGCCCTTTTGGCAAAGGGTTTCGTTGTAGATGAAACATTAGTAGACTCCAAAGGTACTTAAAACAAAAAAAAAATTCTGATTTTAATTTAAATATTTTTAGACCGAAAAAAGAAGTTTCAAAAATCGTCTTACATTGAACAGGCCAATAAGAAACATTTTTGTGAACGTTTAACTTGGTAAACAAATTTTTTATTTGCTCATTTTTTAGAAATAGTCTACTCGCCGTATGGAAGGAGTTCAACTTTTTTTTGGACCCACTGGCACACCAAGCTTAATCGAATGAGCTTTTTTTTTACTACCGAAAAAACTTGGTGTGCCAAGCCAAATCATGGGCCTAACTGCGGTAGCCCCTTTTAAAGATGATATTTTAGTGACATTTTCACATTTAAATACAATTAATTGTCAAAAACTGTCGTCTTCCAGTTTTGGGGCAAAAAAAGGCTGTTTTCAGTGGAAAATAGTGAAGAGTATTTAATATGAACCAACCAACTAAAGGGATACATAATATAAAAATGGGATAGTTCCTTATTTTTACCAAACAATGAATTAAAGAGCAAATGTGAAGATCTATCTTTAATTACAGTTAAAAAAGATAAAAACAAATGTTAATCCCAAGATTTTAGCTTACAATAAGTGTTCGTGTTAAAAAAAACACGAAAAAAGTCGTCCGTACTAAAAAACGTAAGCATAACTCAAGCTTAACTATCTGTTTTTTATATTTTGCAGATTTAAGAACTAATATTGGGTGGTAGAAAGTTTTTGTGCTATTTTTGGAAAGGTATTTAGATGCTTCTTTAAATACTGTCAAAAAAATTCAGTATTTTTTTCTGTAAAATGCCTTTTTTTCGCCCCAAAATTGGAAGACGTCAGTTTTGACAATTAATTTCAATTGATAATTTTGTGAGCCCCATTGGGCCAATTTGGACGGTAAAAATATCATTGAAAGATAAAAGTACTCCTAACAGTCCCGATTTACACAGAGTTCACCTTATGCCTGTGTTTGCCCAAAACTAAATGTGAAAATGTCACTAAAATATCATCTTTAAAAGGGGCTACCGCAGTTAGGCCCATGATTTGGCTTGGGACACCAAGTTTTTTCGGTATTAAAAAAAAAGCTCTTTCGATTAAGCTTGGTGTGCCAGTGGGTCCAAAAAAAAGTTGAACTCCTCCTATACGGCGAGTAGACTAAAACATTTGATTGTTTTCCAATAAAATGTTTTACAAGGAATTTTTTTTAATACCATTTTATGCATTTTCTGAGCATTTTCTTTTATAGCTTTATAATTTTAAATGACTACCTAATGCTGCATATGCTTCATACTTTAATAACACGTTCACTGGAAGATTTAAATGTTGCAATGAATAAACATTTTATATTCCTGCCAACTCCAGAAAGTGTGACTAATATTAGCGATTTGACAAAACATATGGAGAAGCCTCGTCCTCCGGGAGCGCCCCAAGTAAGTATCAAAATAACTTTGGTTTCTGTTATGTTTTAAAACTTTAAAAAAGGGAAAAAATTGTGAAAAATTAAAAATATTATAATGGGTTCTAGAAAAGTTTTCTTATCTTGCACTAGAATAAAGTTTATAACACTGATTTCTTACTGTATTAACAATTTTTATTTTTATTTAGTTGCCGTTTTTTCAAGTGCTAGTCTATTTGGACCCTGAAACTTTAAGAATTGACCCTTCTGGAGAAATTACAAATATGGTCTTTAACACATTAATTGGTATTTGGGAACAAAATTGCACCTCCCTAAAAAGTTTCATTGGGGATGCTTATTACAAGGCTTTTACCAAGTATGTTTTTTTTTGTTTATTAAAACTGTTTTTTCATTCTAAATTAAAAAAGCAATTATAAAATTTGTGTTTTTTTATTTTTGTATAGCCCCATGATAAATGGTAAGCAAGAGGATAGGATTTGTGGATACGGCCCAAGTCTAGTTTTTCATTTAAAATGTGATGAAAAATTAGCTGCACAAAAAGCAACTTTGGCATATTATTTTGACACGAATTATGAAATTGCTCAAGGATTTGTTAATAACTTTGAAAATGTTAAATCATTTTATGCAGATGATCATGCTATGGAGGAATCTGTTATTCGTGAAGAACGAGGTAAATTTCCAGAAACTTCAGCATCTCTAGCAAAAATAAAAAAATAAACCAGAAAAAAAATCAAGCATAAAATATTTTGGTAAATTGGCGTATATGTATCTACCTATTGCAGAAACGGAGTTATGGCCCCCCAAAGGGCCCCCTTTAATTCATCACGGTGGAACGGCAGTAACGGCACCAAATTTTGCAAATTAATGTCAAATAAGGTTTTAAAAAAAATTTTATAAAAAAAAAATCTCTTTAAAAATTTCTTTATCCCCTAAATAGCCCCTAAAGAGTAATTACCAATCACGTTGGATTTACATCAAATTTTGCAGATAGATGCATAATAAGATGCTTAAAAATATTTCCTTATAACTTTTTTTCAATAAGTAATTCCTTCGCACCATAAACGAAGGGGGCTTTTAAGGGGGGCATACAATTTTTTCAATAAAACTTATTAATAAATATTTTGTACCATCTCATTTTACATCTATCTGCAAAATTTGGTGTAAATCCAACATGATTGGTTATTACTCTTCGGGGGCTATTTAGGGGGTGAAGGAATTTTTTTAGAGATTTTTTTTTATAAAAATCTTTTTAAAAGCTTATTTGACATCTATTTACAAAATTTGGTGCAGTTTCACCGTGATGAATTAAAAGGGGCCCTTTGGGGGGCCATAACTCCGTTTCTGCAATAGGTAGATATACGCCAATTTGGGGTTTTACTCTTTGGACATCACATCATGCAATAAAAAAGGCGGCCCTACCAGGAATTTTGTTGATGTCCACATACGGACTGACTGTACTAGTAGTTTAGGACCCTATTAAAGTTTTGCGTTATTTTTCTAGACGTTGAGCAATTTAGAAAATGGCTCGAAAGATACCATGCAGAAATAGAAATAAACAACATAATTGTCGACAACGTCTTCATGGGAATATTAAACATTGACCTTACCTACATGCGGGAAACGGCAACCCCTGAGCCTAAAAAACTCTTAGGTCTTGTCGAAAACACCCTTCCATGGATAGGCAAAACCAAAATCGCACATCTTATGAACGAGGTTGAAGAAGCCACGAATTACCTTCAGAAAGAACCAATAACCACTTTAGATTACGTGAATTACCTGGGGTACATTGAGAAAGCCACGGAGAAGGTAGGCCAGGATAGATAAATTTTTACCTTGCAAAAAATACACACATTTTTTATATGTGTTAGAACATTTCTTTAGGAAGCTAAATCCACAAGTCGCACACTAATAAAAGTGTAGGGTCGGCGAGAAAGCCCCCCAAAAAGCACCCTATAATTTTCAACATTAGATCACGATGGATCTGCACCAAACTTTACAAATAGGTGCTAAATAAAGTTTTAAAAAGGTTTCTTCAAAAATTATTTCCGTAAAAAAATTTCTTTGCTTCCTAAATGACCCCGGAAGAGCAATATTTAATCATGTTGGATTCACACCAAACATGGTAAACATATAAAAATAAGGTTCTAAAAGACATAGACTAAAAATTTTTCTACTGAAAAATTTTTTATGACTTTTTAAAACCTTCTTCCCAAATGGGATAAAGGAATTTTTTTAAAAATGAAGTATAAGTTTTTTAGAATCTTATTTTGCATCCGTTTATCAAGTTTTGTGTAAATCCAACATGACTCAATATTACTCTTTAGGGGTCATTTAGGGGGCGAAGGAATTTTTTTAGAGAAATAATTTTTGTAGAAACTTTTTTAAAATTTTATTAAGCACCGATTTCTAAAATTTGGTGCAAATCCATCGTGATCTAATGTTGCAAATTAAAGGGGGCTATTTGGGGGACTTTCACGCCAACCCTAAACTCTTATTAGTGTGCATTTTGTGGATTTAGCTTCTTAAAGAGATGTTTTAACACAAAAAAAATCTGGATGTTGTCTATTTTTTCCTTTTGTAAGAATTGCTGGGTTTTTTAACTTTTTTTACTTTCTATCTTGGTCTAAGGTTGATTTGATGGAAACAGAACTGGATTACTGCAAAGAGCTTTATGATCTCATGGAGGAATTTAATATAGATTGTCATCCAGAGGATATGAATAATTATCTGGGGATAAGTGTTACCATGTCCACGTTAAGGAATATTGTTGATAAGAAAATAGAGGAGAGTGTTTTGATTGTGAGAAAGTTCAACGCCACGATGAATAAAGATATTTCTGATTTGATTTCTGAAGTTGGGACCATCAAGGATGAATGCATGGTATGTTTTTAGAATAGGGTCTGATGTGGTTATAGGCTCGTTTACTAATTAAGTAATTAAAAAGAAATATAAAATTGCAAAGAAAAATGCTCAACAAGTCTAGAAGAATTTTCTATAAAACTTAATTACTTTAAATGTCCCCAAAAAAATTCTTAAAATTGGCTGATTCCTAGACCCATTGGATATGTTTTCAATTTTGACTTTTTTTAATTTATAGCCCCCCATTGTCCTTAATCTATTGTTCAATACTCGTGACTTGTATGTCGAGAGCAAACGACTTAAGAATTTTTTTTGGAGATTCCAAAAAGCTGAGGTGGACGTTCTGAATCGTGAGGTGGATTTAGTGTCAATTTGATAGGTTGCTGTATTTGGCTGGTCCGATTTTTATAATTCTTTTTTAATCGACTTTTTCATTCAATTTTCAACAGAAAGATTCGAATAATTTTCTTGTATTTAAAAAAACTACCCCTAAAAATTTAAAAAAAAAAAATTAATATTGGGTTTTTTGCTATATTGATGTGTCCACCTCACTTTAAAAGAAATTATATTATTTGCCTACAAAAATCCGTTGAAATAATTTATTTTGATTAGAAAGTAAAGAATTTACAGCCATTTTAGTCCCGCGCCCCCGAGTAAATATTAAATATTTGCCATGTCCCTATCGTGACAGGTATGCACCAAAAAATACGCCGAATAATGATTAAAAGAATTTCTTTGGCACAGTTGTTCCTTGGGACAATATAATCGATTTAAGTCGAAGAAACAACAACAACACAACAATTTCCCTTTTCAAAATGACGAACATGAATTTTTCTATATTTCTCCTTATTATACTCTTCACAAGAGTATATTGCAATCGATCAGAAAATCCTAAAATCGTCAATTTTCGTCGTAGAGCAAAAATTTTGCAGATTCGTGCGTTTCATGACTTTTTAAGATTTTCATTTTTTTGTCCGTCCGTCGGTCTGGTGTATGTCACGTTTCTTGTAAACACGCTATCTTTAGAATCAAACTTCCAATCCTATTCAAATTTTAAGGAAAAATTGATCCCTATAAGAGGAAGAACCCTATTGTTTTTGACAAGAATCTGGTTACGACAAAGCCCCCTTTTTAGCCCCCCAAATAAAAAAAAAATCGTAGCTCGACTATTATTAAATTTACAAAAAAAAATATTCGACATAAAATATAGACAATTTAATTCATCAATAAAAAGTATTCGTTAGTTTTTTTGTCCGACCCCCCAATTACCCCCCAGCACAAAAAAACCTCATATCTCCTTTATTATTCAATCAAAAAAAAAATATTCGTTACAAAAATAATGAAAATTTAATTGTCTATTAAAAATGTTTGTTTATTTTTTGTAAAGTTAGCCAGTAAGGTTAAAAAAGCAAAAAATAAACGATTTCAGTAGCAAAAAACTTCTAAGTCCTAATCACGTCACGCGTCAGTCAAGAAGGCCATGCCAAAAATATTTCAAACAAAGAAACAAAACTAGCTGTCAGAACAAATAAACCCAAATCTCTGAAACGTCAGAACTGACGTTTATCTTCTTCGTTGACGAAATTCTTCGTGTTTTCTGTTAATAGTTTGCACTCTTCGCAGATTTTTTTTAAATTTGTTTTATTTTAAAGAAACTATTATCCTACAATAATTTTCTTGCGAAGAGTATACTATAGAATGTGTAGCAATTATATAAAATATTGATTTAGCTTTGACTTAAAAAATATAAAATTATACTTCTACAGATTTCGAATTCTACTCGAGCTACTCATCTGCGAAGAGTAACTTCTACCCATTCTAGTTGTATACTAGAGTTCATAGTGTCTTTTTCATATAATTAAAAGTTGCTGATGAATATAAAACAAAGATTCTCTCCAATCCACACTTTATTTAAAAAAATCTGAATTCTATCTTCTGCTGAAGATGAAAGCTTAGCTGTCGAAATACGTATTCAGATTATTCTAAATAAAGTGTGGTTGGAGAGAATCTTTGTTTTATATTAAACATTTGCCACAGAAATCATTAAATATCCATTGCTGATGAAGCTTAAAATAATATCAAAAATTTGATAAAACCCCGTTTTTTTTTAATTTTGGGGCCATTTTTTTTAATTCTGCCTTTAAAAACGCGAATGTCCAAAGAAGTGTGTATTACTATTAGCTCTGTTCGTTGTGACCAAAATCCCAAACCAAACTAATCCACAGGTATGAAAAACGTGTAAAAATCTTACGCATAACTTCATTTTTTTGATGTGCGCAGACATTGGCAGTTTGAAAAAAGTCCTGAACTACATAGTTTGAAACTAGGTTTTTGGTCTCTACGAACAGAGCTATTAAGTCATGTTTGTATCCTTTTTATACAATTTTAGATTGATTGTTACAAAAATAATGTTAAAAACAGGATTTAAATTACTTTCTTCCATATTAAGGACCCCATAAAGTTTAAATAAGTCCTTAAATATTAAAAAAAAAATCGATTTTGTCTTATTTGCCTTGATAAATTTTTATTATTATTTTTTTTAATTCAGGATAAATTGTTTTAGTTACCATGGCTCTACGATATCGAATCAAACATGAACGAAGTAACGGAGGCCTTAAACGACCTGCATGAACGTTTAGTCGATTGCCAAACCAGAGCAGGCGAGTTCAAGGGTTACCAGAAACAATTTAGAGTAAGTTGCAATTTTTCCCGAGCTTTTCGCCAATAACCCTTTTTTCAATCTTAAGATGGAAGTTACTCGTTTCGACATCTTGGACGAAGTAATGAATGATGTTAAACTGAGAATGCTTCTTTGGGAATCGGTCGACACATGGGCCAAAACAGTCGATGATTGGTATCATGCCGAATTTAACACTTTGAACGTGGAAGATATGAACCTATTTACGGCTAAAAATATCAAGAATATTAACCAATTGGAAAAGGGTCTGCCTAAGAATTTGATTGTGCCGAAACTTAAAGATGATGTTGAACTTATGAAAGACAAGGTAAAATTGGGACCGGCTCAAAAATAAAGCGATTTAAATCGGCGTGTTTTAAAAATATATTAATTTTTTGTATAAAATATAAAATAGAGTTGGGCTAGCTTTCACTAAAAATCTCTTGTTTAGGTGTTTTTGCGCTCCAAATTTTAAATTTTTGGGGCACTTACCCTCTATGTAGAGGGTGTAGCACATTGCTTAGCCACAGAAAATGTATTCGTTTCTATGTTTTTTTAAGGCTAGCGTTTCAAATTTATAGTACTTCTAATCTTTGCTCCCGGAAGCTTGTATAAATCATCTCCGTTGAGCTCCTGTCAATTAAAGTAGCACATCTGAGGGCCCCATTGTATAATAAAACTAAAATTAGTTTTAAAAACTAGAAAAATAGGGCTACAACGTATTATGGTTTCATATAAATCGGTTATTTCTTTCTGTCGATAATCTGACTTGTGACTTTGAAACCATTGTAGTATTTTTGATTTTTGAAGTCAGATTTTCAACACAAAGAAATAACCGATCTAAGAGCCCCATTCTCAGTCCTTATACCATGTAGAGAGGCTACGGGCTGCGGTGGCCAGAATAGACTAAATACTAGTTGAACAGATATATTTTTATCATGAATATGCGTCTAGAGTAGCCACCTACCAGCCGTTCAAATAGAGAGACGCTTGACCTTGGTCGTATTTGAGATGCTACACTCATTTTTTATGCAAATATTCACAAAACTTAAGGATCGAACATAGATCTGTAATAGTAATAGTAATAGTGCGTATGTAATAGTAATAAGACACAATTTACATAAAAAAATTGCTCGTCTATAGATTTTGCGTAAGATTTATGTAAACACAAGAATCTAGGGATATTTAGATTTGACAATGATCTAAATGTCAAAAAAAAATTTAAAGAAAAGTTGGAAGATTAATAATCATTCTGGTTTAAACCTTGTGAGTTGAGTTTTCTATCCTGGGTACTGTTTTTTATTTTATAATGGATGTAATAAAAACGGCAGCAGTCATGTGCGTAGCATTGTTGCTAGTTTGTGTAGAAATCATCCAAAATTATCCACCAACAAGAAGAAGATTTCGACGTGTGCATTTGCAAGTTTGTTTTCTAATATCAAAAGTACAGTACCAAAGGCTATTTGTACTGCTGCGTTGTGTAACTTTGTCACAAGAAAAAATCGAAGTTTTCGTTTTACAACTTCCCGAAAAGAAATAATTTTACTGAGCCAACCAAGACAAGTCATGCGAATATAAAAACATATATTTTTGTTCAATTTGTAAAATATACTCCCATCTAATGGAAACGCCCACGAAAGTAGCCTTAAAATTTTGAAATCATCTGCACACAATAAAGGATTAGCTTTGAGAGTTAAACAGAGGTAGGTTTTAGATTCACTAAGACCATTTACCATTCACCTTTATAATTTTCCTTATTTTAGGTATAAATGCAAACCCAACAGTGGAAAAATGGTTTACCGATGTAAAAATACGTTTTAATTGCCTGTAATTTATAATAGCAGCACCAAATATCTTTCTAAAAAAAAAAATTAAATTTCGGCCTCGATAAGACCCACTTAACGAACATTTTTTCTACTTTTTACATGATATATATCAAATAAAAAAGCGATATCAAATTTCTCTGTAAAATCTTGCTTCATTTAGATACAAAAAAAGTAATACACAAAACTATTTTTAAAAATTTGTTTATTTTTTACACAGACAATCAAACAACCTGATTATAATTTCTCTTCCCCCTCCGCCTTTTCTTCATATTTTTCTTTTATTTGCGCCTTCATCAGCGCTTTTACTTATTTCTACTACCCAGTCATTTTCTTATTTATTTTGCTTTTCTTTGCCCTTTAAAGATCTAATTGTCTATCTCTCCTCTTTCGCCTTCATCAGCGCTTTTATTTTTTTCTACTATACCCAGTCTTTTTGGGCTAGAGTTCTGACAAGCGTACATGGTTAATTCATGTTCACTCCCGGCATCTCTACCATCTGAAACAAACTCAAATAATAGAATAAAATTATTAAAAATATAAGTTTTTTTAACTTAACATTTCGACGTGCGCAATTAATTACATCGTATCTACTATCTTTTAACACAAGCAATACGATGTAATTAATTGCGCACGTCGATTTGTATCTGTGCACGATAAAATGTAATGCTGAGTTGTGGACTATAATGTGTTGACTAGTACTTATTATAGGCACTATTGAGGGTCGGACATAATGACGCGTATATTTGTAACAAAAAAAAAAGACCAGGCAATAGGAAAAAAAGTAAATAATATCAAAATTATTTGATTGCTCATGTAAAGAACATGCTTAATACCCTAATATTAATACAACCTGGTACAACAACGTAGCAGCAATATGTTCGCATGTTGCCTGCCTTGAGGGTCTTTTTATATAAGTATTACTTGACTGCAATATGAACTAATTTTGTATTTGTGTCCATCTTATTCTTTAATTTTACATCTTAGAATGTGGTTGGCATTAAAAACTGCATATTCTTCCACAAAACAACGGCTATTCTCCGTTGCTTTCAGATACCTAAAAGCCAGTTCATTGTACATCCTAAAAAAATGTGTTAAATATTTATAATTACGGAATGGATAAATGTTTTTAGTAGTATTCTTGTACGAAGGAAATGTTTTAACTTACCTTCCAGAGTTAATAAATCAAACACGCTAAACCTTGTTTTTCCACAACAAAAAAAAACGGAAATCAATAATAACATATAACAATACGTAAATAATAGAATAAGAAAAACTGAAAATGATAAACAAATAGTAAATAAACCCACGAAATAATGTAATCTTTTGCAACTAAAGTTTTAAATCACTTTTTCTTTGTCAAAAATTTAAAAACTGACAGTTGTGACATTTTTTTATTTCACTGTTACTAGGGAAATTTTACCAATTTCAGTAGGTACCAACCTACAATGTAACCACGTAAACGTAAAAACACAAAAGTTAAAATTTTATGTCTTTATGCATCGCTTATGCGATTGGGACCATACTCTATGTTATGCGAACTACCGACAACTTCCGGTTTAGTTTGAAAGAACATGAAAAAAGTTTGAAAGATGTACAATTTTTGCCAAAAAAAAACTACTTTATTTTTATTTTGTATGGTAAAATAAGATGAAACAAACATAAATTTTATTGATATTGCTAATAATAATAAATTCTTATAAGGTTCACATAGGATAAAGTGGTAAGGATTAAATTTTTATTAAAATAATTCATAAACTTAAAATCAAATTTTATTTTAGAAATATTGCATTCAAATCTATTTAGTAATATCAATTGAACAACTCCTTTTCGATAATAATTGAAGAGTATCTGCCAAGAATAATATAGATAAATATAAGTAATTTGAACCGGGTAAGAGTGGGCACACAATTTATTGTAAATAAGATGTTACTTTATTTCTTTGCGTACAAAAAAAACGATGACGATTTTATAAGTAGAAAGCACCTTGCACCTGTAACCTGTGAAGAAAGGTTTGTTTAAAACATAAAGGATTGATAAAGTTTAATAAATTTATTTAAATATGTTACGGTTTCAATAAGGTCTTAATCAATTGTATCGATTCACGATGAATAAGTTACCTACTTAGTAGGCAACCAATAAAACATCATGAATAAGTTACCTACCTAGTAGGCAGGAACCTTCACGGTCTGTCCCCTAGATGGCGGTGCCTTCAGAATTGGTCTGCTTCGCCTGTTTTGCTAATTATTGCAATAACAGAATATTTATAGTTGGAGATTTGTTCTAGACTATTTCGAAAAATAGCATTTGAGAGTTGTTTTGTTGTTAGAGTTGTTTTGTTGTTAGTATGCGTTTTGCATGAATGTAATATTTGATTTATGGGTTGCACAATTCATTTATTTTTGAATGTCTGGTCGTCGGTGGTAGAACTTAAAAATTCTACACATTACGCATGCGAGTTGAGTGTCACCAAGAACAAGGTGCCATTTTAATTAGAAAAATCGCTGTGAAAAGGTGACCGCGGTCATGAAATATTAATCGTGTGACATCTTAATTGGATTAGGGTCCTTTCTTCACAAATTATGTGCCAAATTATATAGAATTTGATTTCCAATTGATGGATTGCTATTGTTAGGCACATTTTCCAATATTTTGGGAGTATAAGTGATTTTTCATTGGTAAGTTTTTGAAAGCGAAAAGCCGCACGGCGTCCATTAGTAACTGTGGATTTCTTTCTAGTATATGTGTAACCTGTGAATTAAATGTTGATGGATAATCGCTCATTCTTGTGTGAATTCGGGTTCCCATTGTTCCTGTGATTTTGCGAGATTTGGTTTTGGACGAAAAAAAAAACCCTTCAACTATAAGGTAAATTTTATCATTTTATTTAATGTAAAGTGGTTTACGTTTTCTTTATTAGTACCTAGTACTAATGCGCACTGATCATTTCAGGGTTTTTCTTCTGGGTCACAATTTTTCTTTCGGATTACTTTTTGGGGTACTATTTTCCGAGCTGTCGGGTTGCTGTTCCACGTGTTGCCCTCCTTGGGAGTTTATGATCCTGAATGGTACCTCGACAAGACCGTAAGACCTTACCAATTCATAAGAAATAAAATATTGATGATTTTTATTTACGCATGTTTTACAATTTACACTTTAAGTCAATTTTACAACCTACCATTTTCATATTTTACCGAAAGTGATCAATTTTACATATGTTTCTTTGCTGAGAGTAATTAATTTGGTAAATATTTCTTTATTAGTGTGCGCCGAATGTTACGTAACTGCAGGTCTAATTTTTTTTTATTATTGTTTATTTATATTTACCAACCAAGCGATCACTATTCTATTGCCATTTGTAGTCGGAATATTAATATATGTATAAAAATTTATTTGCTGCCTCTTTTATTTGAATGAGTACTGGATAAATCCCAAATTATTAATACCAGGAAATCGGTGTTTGATATTTGACCTTGGATATTTTTGTACGGTGTTGGAATTTGAGATTTCCTGGCGCCCTAATTTCCAACTTTTAATTTTAATCCACGCCCTCACGGCTAGCTGGCCGGCACCGTTTAACACCGGGAATTATTTAAACTAGTAAAAATCGTGGGTAAGTACTGAATTTTTATTTAGATAATCAGTAGTGACCTTGAGATTTTTCGCCTAGTTTCAGTGGCGCCCTGTGGTTCTTTTTTTAAAGTAAAACATTTTTCCTTGTACTCATTCAATTAAAATGGCAACTTCGCGCGGTAAAAGCATGGAGATAAAGAGACTTGACCAAAACGAATTGATATACGAACTAAAGGTAAGAGGTATAGGTAAAGGTGGAGCCAAGGTCGATGACATGCGCAGAGACCTAGCAGAAGCTATTCGCTTAGAGAAGGCGGGAGAAAGTTTTACGTATCCATCAAATCCTTTCACTTTTTCGGAGGATGAGGCGATGGTCACAAAAAAAATCGTTGAATTGGGGTCGGATATTCGTGCAGACAATCCTGCTTCAAAAAGTAACTTTGTCCCCACCAACCCAAATTCTATTTCCAGAATTAGATCTAAACTTGCTCATTTGATGGGGAGAATTGATCGAATGTCTCCGGCAGGTGATGATATGGCTGTTCAGGTGGAAAAGAAAGAGGATTTGTGTGCGCAAGTGTTAGCGTTGTCTGCTTTGGTCTCTCAAAAAATTGACGCCCTTTTACCGGATCCGAATGTTGCTGGTCAGGCGAATGTTGCTGGTCAGGCGAATGTTGTTAGTCAGGTGAATGTTGTTGGTCAGACAAATGTTGTTGGTCAGGCTGGTGTTGTTGGTCAGTCAAACGTTGTAGGTCAAACAAACGTTCCCACTAACATTTCGGTGTTAGAGGCCGATGCAAACGATTTTAGCAGGCATAATAACCAGCTATCAAGCACCCCAATACCTCGAAGCAACTATAAACCTGTACCGGTTGGCCAATGGAATTTACAGTTTACAGGTGATAAAAAGGGGCTCTCAGTGAACGCTTTTTTGGAACGGGTGGATGAGCTTTGCGTCGCTAGACACGTTTCCAAGGAACTGTTATTCGATTCTGCAGTGGATTTGTTTGCAGGAAATGCTTTGTATTGGTACAGAGGAGTTAAACCCGATGTGTCCGATTGGGAAGAATTGGTACTTAAACTCCGTGAAGAATTCCAAACGTCTGATTATAACGAGAAGCTTTTCGACGAGATCAAAAAGCGAACGCAAGGAACTGACGAGTCAATCGGCGTTTATCTTGCGATTATGTCAACTCTCTTCGGTCGATTAACATGTACCATTTCTGACAAATCTCGCTTAAAGGTTCTTCTTCGAAATATTGCCCCGTTTTATCAAAGCCAACTAGCCTTAACGGAAATCAACACCGTCGATGAGCTTCGCAAGTACTGCAAAAGGTTGGAATCGTGTCGCGAAAATATTGACAATTTTTCTACTCCAACAAGAAGAAATATGCTCGAACCAGATTTGGCATACGTGGCCGATGACAACCCTTCACCGGTTCAACCAGAAGACCGCCAGCAGTTCGATGCGTCGCGCATTTGTTTTAACTGTAACCAACCAGGACACAAGGCAATCGGTTGCCTACAACCACGACGTCTGATCTGCTATCGATGTAGAAAGGAAGGTTTCACAACTCGTACCTGCCCTAATTGTCAAGGTCAAACAACTTCAACAAACGACCGACCAAAAAACATGGCAAAAAACGACGCGGCGCACTCCTAAATAGTCGGATTAGAAGTGCTGGTAGTTGTTTTCCGACATCAGATATCATGGCCATCTTATCCTTCATCTCCAACCAAGCAGGCACAGACGAACGTCCTTATCTCGAGGTTGATATTTTAGGCAAGTCGGTACTCGGACTTTTGGACTCGGGTTCAACGAAAACAATTCTAGGTAGCGAAGGGTGGACATTAATTCGCAGTTTGGGAATCCATTTTAAGGAAGGGGGGGGATTTTGTACTGTCGCTAACGGTCAAAGATGTAAAGTAATAGGGGTGTGTAGTTTACCCATTAAGTTTAGAGACAAAGTGGTCATTATCGACGTACAAATAATCCCAGAACTGTCCCACGTGTTGATTCTAGGTTGGGATTTCTGGAAGCTGATTGGTTTGGTTCCGGTTCTTAAGGAATGGCACTTCCTTAACTCCCCTCCTACAGTTAACGCGGTGGAAAGTTTACATAGCGGAAGCGTTTTAACCTTAGAACAAGCGACACAGTTGGATTCTATGTTGAGCAAAAATTTTGAACTTATGGGCGAAACTCTTGGTTGTACGCACTTGGTCGAACACGTCATTAAAACGGATGCGGTACCGATTAAACAACGATATTACCGGGTATCCCCTGTTATGCAAAAATACATCGACACTGAGTTAGACGAGATGCTAAAATTAGGTGTTGTGGAACGCTCAAACAGCCCATGGTCGTCGCCGATAGTCATGGTGAAAAAGAAGGATGGTACTTTTAGGTTCTGTGTTGACTATAGGAAATTGAATTCGGTAACAGAACGCGACAGTTATCCTATTCCAATGATCGCCGACACCTTAGATAAACTTCGCAACGCTAAATTTTGCTCAACATTAGACATCAAAAGCGCATATTGGCAAGTTCCGGTGGCTATGTCGTCGCGACCTTTTACAGCTTTTACTGTTCCGAACCGAGGATTATTTCAATTTGTACGGTTACCTTTCGGTCTGCACAACGCCCCTGCTACATGGCAGCGACTGATTGATCAGGTGCTGGGACATGATCTAGAACCCCATGTTTTTGTATATTTAGATGATGTAGTAATAGTAACCCGGACTTTCGAGGAGCACTTACAGGTGTTGGAGAAGGTATTTAAAAGACTTCGGGACGCACAGTTAACAGTTAGTGTCAAAAAGTGTCAATTTTGCAGACCCCAACTGAAATATTTAGGTTACATTATCGACTCCAATGGACTGCATGTTGATTCTGATAAAGTGAAAGCGATGCTTGAAATACCTACTCCAGCAACGGTGGGCGATGTTCGAAGGTTCGTTGGAACTTGTTCGTGGTATCGACGATTTATTCCTAGTTTTTCTACCATTCTTGCACCCATAACTGCTTTGTTACGCAAATCCATTAAGTTCCAGTGGTCCAAGGAGTGTGACGAGTCTTTCCGGTTGATAAAAAATTTGTTAGTCTCAGCTCCCGTGTTAAGCTGCCCAGATTATTCGCTGCCATTTCAGATCCAGACGGATGCCTCCGGATTCGGCATTGGTGCTGTTTTATCGCAACCTCAACCAGAGGGTGGTGAAAAAGTAATAAGTTATTTGAGTCGGTCGTTATCCCGCCAGGAACGTAACTATTCCACAACCGAGCGAGAGTGTTTAGCTGTCATTTGGGCGGTGGAAAAGTTACGTCCCTATATAGAAGGTATCCCGTTCACCGTTGTTACCGATCATCACTCTCTGGTCTGGCTTAAGAATTTAAAAGACCCAACTGGTCGCTTAGCACGTTGGAGTATTCGTATGCAGCAATTTCAGTTTGAGATCGTTCATCGGAAAGGCGCGGAACACATCGTACCGGATCTGCTTTCTAGGTCAGTCCCAGTAGTTGATGCCCTTGAGTTTGGAGGTCAGGTGAAGGATAAGTGGTACTTAAGGATGTTAGCGAATGTGCGGAAGAATCCTTTAAAATTCTCCAACTGGCGTATAGAGAATGAAGAGTTGTTTAAATACGTTAAGTCAGGTTTTCCGGAGTTATCTCATTCATCAGATTCTTGGAAGATAGTGGTACCCAAAGAAAACCGGTTGTCAATTGTTTTAGCTGCCCACGAACCCCCTACGGCCGGCCATATGGGCGTTTACAAAACTTACGGTCGTTTGTGTGATAAGTATTATTGGCCGAAAATGCGGCGTGATGTTACGACTTGTATTCGGAAATGTAAAGTCTGTTTAGCTCACAAACCGTCAACATCGAAGCCAGTTGATATGATGGTATCACACCCGAAACCAGGTCGACCGTGGGAAGTTATTTCTATGGACCTTATGGGGCCGCTACCAAGATCCAAGAAGGGAAATTGTTTTATCCTTGTCATCACGGATTACCTCAGTAAATTTTCCTTAGTTTTTGCTATCAGAAAATCTACGACAGATCAAATCCTCCAGAAAGTAGAAAACGATGTATTCTTACTCTTCGGCGTTCCGAAGGTGATAATCTGTGACAATGGCCCGCAATTTAAGAGTAAACAATTTAAAAACCTCTGTGATAATTATCAATGTAAGATCAAGTTTACTCCACATTATAATCCCCGTTCTAATCCCACCGAGAGGGTCAATAGAACCATCAAAACTATGATCTCCATGTACGTCTCGGATAATCACAGAACGTGGGACGAAAATCTTTCAAAAATTGCGTGTGCCATTCGATCTGCTAAACATGAAACCACCAATTACTCACCGTTTTTTGTCAATTTTGGTCGTCGAATGATGCTTTCTGGTAAGGATTATGGAGAAGGGGATTTACTCGAGGTAGAGCAAGCCCAAAATTTTGATGATATCTCCAGGAATAAAGCATTTAATGACCTTTATAAGGAAGTCCGTAAGAAGTTGGAAATCGCGGGTCAGAATAGTGCTGATAGGTACAATTTACGTCGTAGGTACCAAGAGTTTTTACCAAATCAGTTAGTGTGGCGGAAAAATTACGTGCTATCAGACGCCAATAAGTACTTTGCGGGTAAATTAGCTCCTAAATATATCGGACCTTTTCTCATAAATCGTAAAGTTTCCCCCTGGTCTTATGAACTTCGTGATGATGATGGGAAACAGAAAGGCGTCTGGAATATTAAGGATTTACGTGCCAACCCGGCTAATGATGACCCCGGTGATGATGACCGTTAACGCGTTGACTGATTGACCCCACTTTGTCCTTGCTAGACTTTGCTTTGCTCTTTTTTTTCGATTTTGCCTTTTTATAACCTTGTAGTCTTTTTCTTTTTGGTGACGTATTGGGTGGATGATGATAGCCGCTTTCAGAAAATGGTTCATGATTAATTGTTAGTACTCAAGAAGTCTACATACTCGTGGAGTATTGACCCAACTTGTACTAGTGAGTGTGGGCTGCTCCTATCGTTTGAATTTGTGATTTGTCTCAACGGATTATTGTGGTAGATACTTCTTTTCGCTTCCGAATGGTATTTGTGGTATGGAAAATCGGTGCATTTCTCTTCATGAGGATTAAACTGAGTACTAACAATTACACTACTTTTTCCTTTTTTTTCACCTTATAACCATTTCTGATTTAGCGGGTGTCATTTTAAACTTATACGTCATTTTTCTTGGTTTTCTTTTATTTTCCTTTTTAGTTAGTTTTCCTTTTGTTTGGTCGGTAGTGGCCTTCGGTAGAGGCTGAAACCCTCTACCGAAGTTCACGAATGGCTCTTCACGCATGACCCGGCGGGTAGGGGTCTAAAAGAATTCTCCCGAAGGGTTGTTAGAACCAAACTTCTCTGGAAGTTTCTTCTCGTAATGATCCGTGCTTTATGGCGAGCAGGTGAACGTTTTCCAGCCACTGTTGAATCGGTGTGTGTCGATTGTTTCGGGTTTACGGGGACGTACCTTTTTGTAGTAGTTTTTTTGATATTATAGGGCGTGGTGGAGACTTGGTGGTGTGTTGGGGTTTAACTGGATTGCCGACCGTACACACTATCAAGGACCCTCTGCTGCTACCCTTTTTGTATTCATTTTTTTTTTGGCCGTCCCTAGAAATCCGAAACAATGTGTTCTCGTCCTTGTTGTATGGGTTTTGTTGACATGAATGGTGGGCCACGTATGTTGCATATGAATGTGCTATAAATATCTTAATATTTTGGATCTTTTGTTTTCCCAAGTGATTAACTCGAGCTTTAGGCTGAGTTTTGTCTGGAATTCGGTACCACCTCTGTAGTCGTAAATATACAGCTGTGGTGTTGTTTCCCCTGCAGAATTCAAGTCCGGGCTGTTAAGTCAATTGGTGATATTTGTTCTGTAGACGTAAATATACAGAACCGATAAACTGATACCATTTTATTTGGTGACCTTGAAATTTGTGTAGCACATTCATATACGCTTGCCACCCCCCATTATGTTTTGGTGTATAGTATTGGGATGGGATACTGCGAAAGCTTAGAGGTTTTGATTTTCGCAAGTATAATTTTTTTTAAATTCTGACTACATTTTTTTTGGTTATTAGTTTTATTCACCCTTGTTGTTTTGGATGATTATACCAGGTATCGAAAGCGACGCACGCCCCGTGCTGGTACAAGAATATCACACAGCAATTTCACTTAGGTTTAGGGAGTCTTTTCTTTGTTATAGTTGCGTTGGTGATTTGGTTAATGAACGGTTGCGTAAATTCCGGGTTATTGAGTGAAGCACCAATACTGCTTAGTAATTTTACGTAAATATTTTGGAGAATGAATCATAATGAATGAATCTGTTGTATTGTGTCAACTTGAATGCTGTGAAAATTTCTGGGAAATTTTCTTGAAGAAAGGGGGGATTGTTACGGTTTCAATAAGGTCTTAATCAATTGTATCGATTCACGATGAATAAGTTACCTACTTAGTAGGCAACCAATAAAACATCATGAATAAGTTACCTACCTAGTAGGCAGGAACCTTCACGGTCTGTCCCCTAGATGGCGGTGCCTTCAGAATTGGTCTGCTTCGCCTGTTTTGCTAATTATTGCAATAACAGAATATTTATAGTTGGAGATTTGTTCTAGACTATTTCGAAAAATAGCATTTGAGAGTTGTTTTGTTGTTAGAGTTGTTTTGTTGTTAGTATGCGTTTTGCATGAATGTAATATTTGATTTATGGGTTGCACAATTCATTTATTTTTGAATGTCTGGTCGTCGGTGGTAGAACTTAAAAATTCTACACATTACGCATGCGAGTTGAGTGTCACCAAGAACAAGGTGCCATTTTAATTAGAAAAATCGCTGTGAAAAGGTGACCGCGGTCATGAAATATTAATCGTGTGACATCTTAATTGGATTAGGGTCCTTTCTTCACAAATTATGTGCCAAATTATATAGAATTTGATTTCCAATTGATGGATTGCTATTGTTAGGCACATTTTCCAATATTTTGGGAGTATAAGTGATTTTTCATTGGTAAGTTTTTGAAAGCGAAAAGCCGCACGGCGTCCATTAGTAACTGTGGATTTCTTTCTAGTATATGTGTAACCTGTGAATTAAATGTTGATGGATAATCGCTCATTCTTGTGTGAATTCGGGTTCCCATTGTTCCTGTGATTTTGCGAGATTTGGTTTTGGACGAAAAAAAAAACCCTTCAACTATAAGGTAAATTTTATCATTTTATTTAATGTAAAGTGGTTTACGTTTTCTTTATTAGTACCTAGTACTAATGCGCACTGATCATTTCAGGGTTTTTCTTCTGGGTCACAATTTTTCTTTCGGATTACTTTTTGGGGTACTATTTTCCGAGCTGTCGGGTTGCTGTTCCACGTGTTGCCCTCCTTGGGAGTTTATGATCCTGAATGGTACCTCGACAAGACCGTAAGACCTTACCAATTCATAAGAAATAAAATATTGATGATTTTTATTTACGCATGTTTTACAATTTACACTTTAAGTCAATTTTACAACCTACCATTTTCATATTTTACCGAAAGTGATCAATTTTACATATGTTTCTTTGCTGAGAGTAATTAATTTGGTAAATATTTCTTTATTAGTGTGCGCCGAACGTTACGTAACTGCAGGTCTAATTTTTTTTTATTATTGTTTATTTATATTTACCAACCAAGCGATCACTATTCTATTGCCATTTGTAGTCGGAATATTAATATATGTATAAAAATTTATTTGCTGCCTCTTTTATTTGAATGAGTACTGGATAAATCCCAAATTATTAATACCAGGAAATCGGTGTTTGATATTTGACCTTGGATATTTTTGTACGGTGTTGGAATTTGAGATTTCCTGGCGCCCTAATTTCCAACTTTTAATTTTAATCCACGCCCTCACGGCTAGCTGGCCGGCACCGTTTAACACCGGGAATTATTTAAACTAGTAAAAATCGTGGGTAAGTACTGAATTTTTATTTAGATAATCAGTAGTGACCTTGAGATTTTTCGCCTAGTTTCAAATATATTATTGTGATGACAAAATCTAATAAAGTAGTATTAATAAAAGAACACTTGGATTGTTTTATAGTTTTTCTTGTGTTTTTCTTTGGGTGGCTCGACGAAGGGCTTCTTTATGGGCAATGCTAAATAAGGACTTGGACGAATAAAAGTCCTATTTAAAGTTCCAAGTATCGAACCAGATTCTTTGTAGAAATATTGAACGAATACCCTTAGTTATTCTTGTTGCAAATAAGATTTTCCCGAAACCTAAGGTTGATAGTCCTTCGGCATCATCCTGGTCAAATACTATGCTTCTTACGATAGATAAAATATTCTCCGACATTATTGTGGATTTCAAGTTCATTCATAATAACACGAAAGTGTTTTTCACTTATTTTCAGTCCATTTTATTTATCTTCCGGCAAATATTTTCTATCATTAATTATCGAAAACGAAATGGGGTTGTTCATTGATGTTACTAAATAGATTTAAATGCACCATTCCTGAAATAAAATTTGATTCTAATTTTATGAATTATTTTAATAAAAATTTAATCCTTACCACTTTATCCAATGTCAATCTTATAAGAATTTATTATTATTAGCAATATCAATAAAATTTATGTTTGTTTCATCTTATTTTACCATAAAAAGTGAAAATAAAGTAGTTTTTTTGGCAGAAATTGTACATCTTTCAAACTAAACCGGAAGTTGTCAAACTTTTTTGTCCGTCATTATTAGCAAGTAAGGTAGTTAGTTAACTATGCGCTATTACTATTACATACGCATTACGCAAATCTATGTTTGATCCTTTAGACCACAAATATCTTAGTTAATTCTTATACGATTTTGAAAAACTTGGTGTCATTAGAAAGATAATTAATTTTGTAATACTTATTGATTTTTAAAAATCGTTTTTGGGGCTTTATTTAAGAAAGAAAAGCAGTTGTTGTTTTTAGTACAGTTACCCCTTCTTTAAACTTTTATTTTTGCTAAACTTGGGCTACAAAACAAAATTTACCAAACAATAAGTATTTTAAAAAGGCCTAACATTATATTGTCAAAGTTTTAAAAAAATTGCTCTAATAATAACTCTAAAAACTGCGGTCTAAGTTGTACACAAATTTGCATAAGAGAAGGTGGGATATCGGGCTCTTAAATGAAACCGTTAATACGTTTGTAGCCCTATTTTGCGTTTTCAAAACTACATTTAGTTTCAATATAGGTACGATGGGGTCCTCATGTAGATGTGCTATTTAGTAAAATTGGCGGGAGCTGAACGGTGATGAGTTATACGAGCTTCTTGGAGCACAGATCTTCGAATCTGTGAATTTAAAACTCTAGCCTTAAGTCAATGCTTAGTGACAGATTGGCTAAAAAATGGAATGTTTTTATCTTTATTCGTGGCGTTAAAAAATACCTAAAATGTAAAGCAATAAATTAGGAAAAAATAGGTAATGTCACTTTGACAATGTAGTTAAAGTATAGATTCAAGAAGGTGGAAGGGGAAAAAATAACTCAATTTTCAAATTTTATTTGTTTGCGAAAAGTATAGACTTGTGTGATCTAAAAATTTACAAAACACCACAGTTTAATAAAAGAAACCGATAAAGCACAACACACATTTCCATGAAACATGTCTAGTAAAACAAAAACGGTGAATATTTTCTTTGTAGCTTCCAGTTATAACATACCTAAGAAATCCAGCTCTTAGGCCGAGACATTGGCTAAAAATCGAAGTTATCCTAAACCACAAGTTCAAACCGGATGAACCGATTAGTTTAGAACTTTTGGAAAACTTAAAAGTGTTCAATTTTCCCAATGAACTTATGGAAGTCGCTGGCCAAGCGAGTAGCGAATTTAGTTTGGAAGCCCTTCTCAGAAAGGTATGTAAACGAAAATAGCATAAGGTGCAAAAAAAATGTCCACAATTTTTGTTTTAAAATAGGTTGAAGAAGCGTGGAAAACTTTGGAATTTATTGTGGTGCCCCACAAAGACACAAAAGATGTGTTTATACTCGGCACCACTGAAGATGTTCAAACAGTTCTTGATGAAAGTAATATCAACATCAATACCATTTCAAGTTCGAGACATGTTGGTCCTATCAAAGGTCGTGTCGACGAATGGGCCAAGAATTTGGACTTGTTTTCCAGGACACTTGTAAGTTTGCATCCTTTTATTTTAACGAAAAAATAGTTCGGCCACTTTGCACAAAAATAAAATGAGCAAAAAGTAACACCATTACTATTTTTTTATGTTTACAAAAGGTTTATGTTGTTTTTGTAGGAAGAATGGCAGAATTGTCAACAGAACTGGGTCTATCTGGAAATAATTTTCTCAGCGCCTGATATTCAAAGACAGCTTCCACAGGAATCTAAACAGTTCTTAGTGGTGGATAAATCTTGGAAGGAAATAATGCGTAGAACTGCTAAAGTAAGTATTTTGGGCCCTGAAAGGTTCCTTGTGGAACCCCATAACCATTGTTATTGTCGTTTTAGATGCCTTTGGCAATGGAAGCAGCTCTTTATCCAGGAATGCTTGAAACCTTGCAAAGAAATAATGTTCTTTTAGAACAAATTATGAAATGTTTGGAATCCTATCTTGAGACCAAACGTGTCGCTTTTCCTCGATTTTACTTCTTGTCCAATGATGAACTTTTGGATATTTTGGCACAGGTTAGTCTGTTGTTGAATCCTAACATTTATATTCTTTCATTTGCAAAGTCTTCTTTCTTAAATAATATCATCAAACTGCAAGTCTCACCTGCATTTCCATCTTTCACACTGTCGCTATTCGTATTAGTACTTAGCAGTGGACAGATTTTTGCAGAGAGATGTATGTATTTTTGTGCTTCTTTTTAGACAAGGAATCCGCACGCTGTTCAACCGCATCTACGAAAATGTTTCGATGCGATTGCGCGTTTGGAATTTGGTGTTAAAGAAGAAGCACCTGAGGAAGACGGTGAAGAGACATCAGGAAAAAGCAAAAAACAACCGACTCAAGTTCTTACCACCGATATTGTTGCGATGTTGAGTCCTGAAGGAGAAAGAGTTGGCCTAGGAAAAGGTAAATCCTTGTTAATGAACAGTTTAAAGTGTTTAAAATGGTTCCAAAAACTCAAATTTAGTAAAAGATTAATTCTGGTGCTCATATAATCTGATTCAAGGTCTAAAAGCACGAGGTAACGTAGAAGACTGGCTCTACAAAGTCGAAGAATCAATGTTTTTGTCCCTAAGAAGAGCCATGAAGTTCTCCCTAAATGATTTTCAAAGCAAAGAAAGAACCGATTGGGTTCAAAAACACCCTAGTCAAATCGTGTTGACCGTTTCCCAAATAATGTGGGCCAGAGGAGTACATGAGATTTTAGACGGCGAGGTTGACGACAAACCAGGCAAAATGTTGGCTTATGAGAAAAAGTGCATTTCGGTAAGTACGAGAGTTGTTTTTTATCTTTTGCATATAGACAAATGGAGGGTGCCACCAATGGCATCACAGATGCCAAAAAACCCTTTAAGTTTAGTAGGATCCGCGCGACAAGTATTTTAGCCACAATAATTTCTTTAAGTTGAAAAGTTTGACTACTTTCAAAATTAATTATCTGAACAACAATGTCTTCCCGGGTTAATTTTTACTTTTGGCGACGATGCACCACATCAATAGGCTATTTCCTGCTGATTCTTGTAATTCAAACATGGACCACCAGTCTTAGCGCCCATCCTAAGACAAGTGTGAAAAAAACAGAAATGTCTCAGAAATACATGGATACTTTGCGCCAGTTAAATACCGAAAATATACAAGTGACACACCGCAAAATTAGGACATTGTAAACCCATTAAATGATTCCAATTCAAAGAATCTTGCATAAACAGTTGCATGTGAATAAAATTATTTTCTGTTGAAAAAATTTTTAGGGAGGTACAACAGTAGACTGGCTTTAATTAGTGATTCAGAATTTTGAGTCTGTTCGACTGTGGAATTTCATAAATCGCATACAAAACCGAAAACTATCAATTATGAATTTACATAAAATAGTTTTAAAATAACTGACAATAAGCTTCTAAGGGGTTTCATGTAAAGAACTAGGATGGGTAGAAGTCGGAATGGGTAGAAGTCGAAACGTGTAGAAGTTACTCTTCGCAAATGAGTAGCTCGAGTAGAACTCGGATTCGGTGAAAGTGCGATTTTATATTTTTTAAATCAATTTGTTATATAATTGCTACACATTCTATAAAATACTCTTCGCAAGAAACAATTATAAGATAGTAGTTTTTAAAATAATTTTTTTTTTTATTTATCTGCGAAGAGTGCAAACTATTAACAGAAAACACGAAGAATTTCGTTAACGAAGAGGATAAACGTCAGTTTTGTTTAACATATTTGAGGTTATTTGTTTTGACAGCTGCTGCTTTTGTTTATTCTTTGGTTGAAATATTTTTGGCATGGCCTTCTTGACCGGATCGTGACGTTATTCGGACTTAGAAGTGTTTTGCTACTAAAATCATTATTTTTTTGTTTTTTTAACCTCACTGTCTACATTTACAAAAAAAAACAAACATTTTTAATAGAAAATTAAATTTTCATTAATTTTGTAAAGAATAATTTTTTTTGTAGATTGAATAATAACGGAGAAAGGAGGTTTTTTTGTGCTGGGGGGTAATTGGGGGGTCGGACAAAAAAACAAACGAATACTTTTTTGTAAAGAATTAAATTTTCTATGTTTTATGTCGAATAATTTTTTTTGTAAATTTAATAATAGTCCAGCTACAATTTTTTTTTCATTTGGGGGGCTTAAAAGGGGGCTTTGTAGTAATCAGATTCTTGCCAAAAACAATAGGGTCCTTCCTCTTATAGGGATCGATTTTTCCTTAAAATTTGAGTTTGATATCGCTTTTGGTTTTTGAGATAGCGTGACCACAAGAAACGTGACAGACAGACAGACAGACAGACGGACGGACAAAAAATGAAAATCTTAAAAAATCATGAAACGCACGAATCTGTAAAAATTTTTGCTCTACGACGAATATTGACGATTTTAGGATTTTCTGATCGATTGCAATATACTCTTCGGACCTAGTCTTGCGAAGAGTATAATAAGCCAAAAAGAGGTATACGTTTCACATTGCAGCTCGCGAGGTTAACGAAGAAATTTACTGTGGTGAAACCAATTGTCGTGTCAACAAAACTTTCGGTATAGTCCTAATAAACTTAAAGGTTTTGTTTAGCACTTGTGATGCCGTTGGCGGCGCCTTTTATTTGTCTATTTGCGAAATATAAAAAACCCTCGTAGTATCATATAGAAAATGTAATATCTGAGCTAAACATGGAACATTGTACAATTTGTTTCCAATTTCCAGGACTTGAATAATCTGGCCTACCTTATCAGATCAGAGCTTCCAAAAGTGACACGATTGGTTCTCATAGCTCTTATAACAATAGATGTCCATGCCCGAGACACAATAATATCCCTTGTGGCGAATAAAGTTGCAGATGGTCAGAGTTTTGACTGGTTGAAGGTTCTACGTTATTATTGGCAAGAATCCATAGATGACTGCGTTGCAAAGATGTCCAGCGCGTATTATGTCTATGGTTACGAATATTTGGGGGCTGCTGGCGTCTTGGTTATTACCCCTTTGACTGATAAGTGCTATTTGTGTCTTATGGGAGCTTTGCAACTGGATTTAGGTAATCAAATGTCAGAGTTTTTTTTAATTTAAAACGAAGGATTCCTTGTTCGGTTTTCTTTTGCACATGAAAAAAATGGGGTCCCAAGGAGAGTACCTTGCGGAACTCCCCTTTTATTAATTATTTAGAGTTTTATCCTCTAATATGTTTGCGAGGGGCAATTCACCTTGGAAGTATAGTGTACATGTATGTGGAAGTAGGTGGAAGTATATGGAAGTACGTGGAAATATGTGGAAGTACGTGGAAATATGTGGAAGTACGTGGAAGTATAGTGAAAGTATGTGGAAGTACGTGGAAGTAAAGTGGAAGTATGTGGAAGTATATGGAGGTTTTTAGATTAAAAAATGGCGCGAAATTCAAAAAAATTGCGCTTTTTCAATTTTTTACAGTCAATTATTTAAAAAAATGGCGCCAAACTTGAAAAAATTCCTTTTTTTAATTTGTGACAGTCAATTATTTAAAAAATTGGCGCGAAATTTAAAAAATAATTAAATTAAATAACAAAATTTATGCTTTTTGATTTTTTAAATTTTTAACACATAATTATTATAAAGTAGGCGCTAAATTTAAAAAAATTCTTAAAAGATAAATTAACAATTTATATTTTTTTCGATTCTTAATGCATTTTTAAATGGCTAAAAATTTATTTTTTAAATAAATAAATTTGTATTTATTAAGCGAATATAATCGATTCTCATAAAGTCATAATATAAGGATCGATTTTTCACATCAATAGACAATTTGCACAAAAAATTTGAGGTTATAATGTTCTGCGCATGCGTCATTTATAATTTATTGTGGAAGTATGATTGGAAGTATGTGGAAGTACGTGGAAGTATAGTGGAAGTATGTGGAAGTACGTGGAAGTATAGTGGAAGTATGTGGAAGTACGTGGAAGTATGTGGAAGTATAGTGGAAGTACGTGGAAGTATAGTGGAAGTACCTGAAAAGTGGAAGTATAGTGTACAAATTTCTGGAGGTGAATTGCCCCTCGTATGTTTGTTAATTCCAAAGAAACTGTATCCATAGGTTTCAGTAATGGTCCAAGTAATTGTTTTCTTAGTTCATGATCAACTGCGTCGAAAGCTTTGCATAGATCTAACAACATACTAGAACCTATTAATTTCAGGTGGAGCTCCTGCCGGTCCAGCCGGAACAGGAAAAACGGAAACAACAAAAGATTTAGCAAAAGCTCTAGCCATTCAATGTGTCGTATTTAATTGTTCTGAAGGCTTGGACTACAAAATGATGGGTCGATTCTTCTCTGGTTTAGCACAATCAGGAGCTTGGTGTTGTTTTGATGAGTTTAATCGCATCGATATTGAAGTTTTGTCTGTGATTGCGCAACAACTTATTACGATTAGAAATGGCAAAGCGGCAAAATTAACCAGGCAAGTAAAATTGTAAAAAAAAAACGCTTGATGTGGGTTTGAATTTTTAAAAAGTTAAACTTTGAAAAAAACATTTTTTTTTGTAGATTTATGTTTGAAGGCCGAGAAATTAAACTTCTATCACGTTGTGCTGCATTTATTACGATGAATCCAGGCTACGCTGGACGTACTGAATTACCCGATAACTTGAAGGCATTGTTTAGACCCATTTCAATGATGGTACCTGATTATGGTAAGATTACAATGTTTTTTTTTCTACGAATGCCTAGAAAATAGAATTTTACGTACGACTTACATGTGTTGAAAGTAGAACTTTACGCACAGTCACGTGACACGTCATTTAACGTGCTGAAAGTAGTCTGACGCATGTTCTTAGCCTAGTTTATCCGTCAATTTTGGAAATGCTATGAAACTGATAAATATGTTTATCTGAATGGAGCGTATTCGTAAAAAAATGGGTTGGGGTTAACTAGGAGATCTGTCATTCCACCCGTCATTCCATATGCTAACTGACATTACTTCTGAATTTTTTATTTTTATCAAATTTAACGTAAATATTTAAAAAATACAACAAACTGCCAGTTTAAAACATTCTGCGAACCAGTTAAAAGGTTTGTATAACATTTACGGAGTATTTTACAACTTCAATTCTTCATATTTAGGTAAAAAAGGGCATAATAACTCATTTACAAAGGAACTTTTGATGCAAAATCCTACATCCAAATGAATGCGGATTATTTTAAACATTTACGGAAATTCTCTTGTAAATAAGTAATAATTTCCTTTTTTACCTTATTATAAAAACTTAAAGATGTAAAACACTCTCTAAATGTTATACAACCTTTTAAATGGTACATTGAATGTTTTAAACCGGCAGTTTGTTATTTTTTGGTATATTAGCGTTATATTTGATAAAAGTATAAAAAAGAGTAATAATGTCAGTTAGCATCTCAAACGACGGATGGTATGACAGATCTCCTAGGTAACCCCAACCAATTTTTGTACGAATACGCTCCATTGTTATTAAAAATTGTCATTTTATTGCGACGTAGAAAAAGTATTGTGTACCACACGTTTGAAAAACACTTTGCACACTTGAATTTCTTTGTAGCACTCATCTTCGGCTCGATGCCACAGAACCCATTCTCGTGTGCAAAGTTTGCTTTTTAAAACTTGATGTACAAAATACTATTACAAAATTGATATGAATTTTGTGGTACCCAACAGTTTGACAACGCAAAATCGAAAGTTTTTTGTATCACCACTTTTAAAACATAAGTAAAAAGCTCTCTTTTTTCCTTAGCCCTAATAGCAGAAGTCATCCTATACTCTGAAGGATTTGAATCTTCAAAAGGACTTTCGCACAAAATGGTCCAAATGTACAAACTATGTAGTGAACAGTTGTCGCAACAGGATCATTACGATTTTGGAATGAGAGCTGTCAAAAGTGTCTTAGTTATGGCAGGTTCTCTTAAACGAGCCAATCCTAATCGAAATGAAGACGTGGTACTCATTTGCGCTTTGAGAGACAGTAATTTACCCAAGTTTTTGGCAGATGATGCCTTATTATTCCAGGTAAAATAAACTAAATAAGAAGATTGTCAACACAACTTCCATTATTTTAAAAAAATAAATATAATACAATTGCAGACATTTTCAACTACATTTATAAAAATATTTAATAAACAACATGTTTCACATTTGAAACAAGCATAAAGTCATAGATTTTGTTGTCTAGTTGCAATGTTGCATACCGTGTGTCCCGTAAAAAGCGCAAGAGCTCATAACGTTTTCGTATAGTTTCTACAGATTTGAAATTTTAGGAGTTGTCTAAGGAGACTTTAAGCCTCCTTTTACATGTATTTACAAAAATTTATGACTTCCGGTTTAAGCGGAAATGACATTAATTTTGTATTTTTAAATAAAACATCCTATATATTTTGACATTTTTAGGAACATTCTTTTATTAAGAATACAATCGTTTTTAATGAAATAATGAATCACTAATATTAACGATTCTATAGCTCTATGAAAATCACCTAATTTTATCATAATCGTCTATCTAAAGTGGGATTCACAATGAAAATTAGCTTGCATCTTGTAAGAATTAAGGTGCTTGTAAAAGCTTGAAATATGTATTTGGGATATACCATTCACAATGAATTAGCTTGCATGAGCTCTTACAAGCTAATTTATTGTGAATGGTATATCCCAAATATACATTTCAAGCTCTTACAAGCTACCTTAATTCTTACCAGATGCAAGCTAATTTTCTTTGTGAATGAAGCTTTAGTCATTGAGTCCTGAAGCATAGATTGCAGCGTTCTCTGTAGGACCAAATTAGCTCATTTTCAAAGTGCTATAGAATGGTTATTATTGGTGATACATTATTTTTTTTAGAACAATTGTATTCATATTAAAAGAATGTTCCTAAAAATGTAAAATATATAGGGTGTTTTAAAATTTAAAAATACAAAATTAATGTCATTTCCGCCTTTAACCGGAAGTCATACATTTATGTAAATGCATGTAAAAGAAGGATAAAAGTCTTTTTAGACAAAGCTAAAATAGCTAAAATTTCAGTTCTGTAGGAAGTATTCATAGAAAGTTATGAGCTCGTGCGCTTTTTGAGGAACACACGGTATAACTAGCTATTTTTAAGGGTATTTTGGGAGATCTATTTCCTGGCGTAGAGTTGCCAGTAGAAGATTACGGACTTTTACAACAGGCCATAGTGGATTGTATGGTAATGAACAATTACCAACCGGAACAATGTCACATCAATAAAGTGATTCAACTTTACGAGACCATGATTGTAAGATGGGGTGTAATGCTCGTTGGCCCCACTGGAGGAGGGAAAACTGTCATTTTAAACGTAAGACAAGTTCTGAGAAAGGAATCTTATGTTAGATTTAATAAAACACTATGTTTTAAATCGCCCAAAATAAGTCTTTATATTTTTTCTATGGTAAAAAATAATAAAACGCTACCAAATGTTTTTGCACTGTCTAATACAGTCAATCCGTATGTGGACATCAACAAAATTCCTGGTATAGGACCGCCTTTTTTATATGATGTAACTGGCAGAAACGGAGTTATGGCCCTCCAAAGGACCCCCCTTAATTCATCACGGTGGAACTGCACCAAATTTTGCAAATATATGCCAAATAAGGTTTTAAAAAAAAAATATAAAAAAAAACATCTCTAAAAAAATTCCTTTACTCCCTAAATAGCCCCCTAAGAGTAATAACCACGTTGGATTTACACCAAATTTTGCAGATAGATGTAAAATGAGATGCTAAAAAATATTTCTTAATAACTTTTTTAATAAAAAAAATTTAATGCCCCCTTAAAAGCCCCCTTCGTTTATGGGGCGAAGGAATTATTTTTTGAAAAAAAGTTATAAGGAAATATTTTTAAGCATCTTATTATGCATCTATCTGCAAAATTTGGTGTAAATCCAACGTGATTGGTTATTACTCTTTGGGGGGTGTTTAGGAAGTAAAGGAATTTTTTTAGAGATTTTTATTTTATAAAAATCTTTTTCAAACCTTCTTTAACGTCTATTTGCAAAATTTGGTTCCGTTCCACCGTAATGAATTAAAGAGGGCCCTTTGGGGGGCCATAACTCCGTTTCTGCAATGTAGATAAGTATACGCCAATTTGGGGTTTTACTCATTGGACATCCAGTTACATCATATAAAAAAGGCGGCCCTACCAGGAATTTTGTCGATGTACCCTCATTATTTAGGACAGATTGACTGTACTAGTCGGATAATACTGAAGACTTTTATTGTTTTTTGCAGACTTTAAACAGAGCCTTATGTAAACTACATAGTGATGGAGTTGAAGGGGCTCAGTACCAACCTGTGCATACATATACAATGAATCCCAAAGCGGTTACAGCCGGTGAACTCTATGGAGAAGTTAATCCTTATACATTGGAATGGAAGGATGGACTTATGGGGATTATGATGCGTACCGCAGTCACGGTAATTAAAATCTACTATCCATTCACAGTTTTAAAAAACCAGAGTCACCTATGAAAACTAAAATCTTTTTTTTTGAAATGTTGAATTTAGTTGACATTACCTTTCAAATTTACTGTCATTAAAAATTAAAAAATGCCAAAAATAATATGACAGTTACATAAAACAGGCGTAAAAATTGAAAAAAAGAAACAATTTTGGTTGAGATGTGAGAATTTATAAAGAAAATTGTAGACATTTTTGTAAAAGTGCTAATTTATCCTATGATACCTAAAAGGAATTCTTAACAGTGAGTACTTAATAAATAATTCCTGTTTTGTGTAAACTTTTAAATGGTTTAATGATTAGTGATTATAAAGTAATTTAATAAAAAAATAAATACTTCTGTATGTTGAGACCATTGTTTTTGATTCAGATGCCCATGTTTTTAAATGCATTTTTTAATTTTTTTGACTTTTCTTACATAACCAGCAAACACAATGACATTAATGACAATATACAGGGTAAAATCTGACACCCTATGGCTCGCCTGCTCTGTTTTTTTTTAATTGTGAATGGATAGTAGGATTAGTAACTAGTTTAATTCAAAGCTAAAACTAAAGGACCGAATATAGATTGGTTATAAGGCGTATGTTATAGTAATAGCGCACAAGAATCATGCTTTCTCATTCTGATTTTAACGCATGACTCTTGTGTCTATTACTATTACCAATGTATGTTTGGTCCTTTAAACAAGAGCGGGTTAGATCAGTGAGTGGGATAGATCATTTAAAAAGTTAAACTTCGCAGATAGCTCATTTTTTATGACTATTTTTTTATTTTTATATAATTGTTACACATTCTATATGATACTCTTTGCAGTAGTTGATTAAAAAGGTGCATTTTCTATTTTATTAAAAACAACGTAAAACTAATTTTTTTTTGTAAACGGGTGGGGATACAAAAAAATTACCAGATGCTTTTTTATAGGGAAGAATACTATCTTTAATTTTATTAAGAATATTTTTTTTCGTAAGTTGATATTAACGAAAATATGAATTTTTAACCCTCTATTTATTACTTGATTTTTTCCAAAAACAAAAGGGGTCTTCCTCTAAATGGGATTGATTTTTGTTAAATCTCAAGTCGATCCGATAAACCGTTCTTGAGTTATAGTGGTCACAAATTTTTTTAGACAGACAGATGGACAAAAAATAAAAGTCTTAAAAAGTCATGAAACAAACGAATATGTAAAAATGTTTGCTCTAGGACGAATATTAACGATTTTAGAGAAGGTTTGACCAATCGCAATATACTCTGCGACTTTGTCTGCAAAGAGTATAATAATCCGCCTGTTAAGTTTTTGAAAAAGGACCCAATGAAAAATTCTTGACTGATTGGGCTATTTTTATTTGTCCTTGCAAATAATTGGAATCTTACTTTGCGGAAAGAGGACTTTGACATTTGAAATTTGTTACATTGTCTGTGTTTTTTTAGTGTACGGAAAGAGATCATCAATGGATAATTTGTGATGGCCCAGTGGACGCGGTTTGGATAGAAAACCTAAACACAGTGCTTGACGATAACAAAATGTTGTGCCTTGCTAATTCAGAACGTATCAAACTAACTCCTTATGTTCACATGGTTTTTGAGGTGCAAGATTTGGCACAAGCATCACCAGCCACTGTTAGCAGGTTTGTTTTAAGAAATTATGTTCTTTTATCTTCAATTTTCGTTAAAAGTTTAACGCACTCCCATTTTTACGACTGTAATAGTGGAATAGGGACAACATATAGGTAAACACGGACACAACCAGCCTGGCACCACCTCTAGAGTCTAGCCACACTCCATCAGTGGCAGTGAGATTCGAACTCACAACGACAGGAAGCCTTCGATATAATTGCACTGCGATTATACCGTACGGCCATCGCCGCGCCGATGTATCAGTTTTTTGGAATATGGTTTTTTAAGGAAGTTTTTTTTTAGATGTGGAATGGTTTACATCGATCCCGGTGAAATAAAATACATGCCGTTCGTTCGCTCATTTGTAAACGCGATTGCCGATAACATCCTCAATGAAGAGAACAAAGCATTTTTAGTAGAACTGTTCGAACACGCTGTTGAAGAAGGTTTTACTTATGTGAGAAAACATTGCACCTTCTCCATTCACCAAGTAAGCCTTTAACAGTTCAGAATATGTCTGTGGCAAAAAGAAAAAGGGCATAAGTGCAAAAACGTCATTTGTGCATGTCAGAAAAGAAATCGTTTTCTTACAAATATAACACCACCTCAATCTTGTAGCGTTAGCTGAAAAAAAAATGATTTCGCTGAATGTGTATGACTGATTTTACCGTTAATATATGAATAGTATTATTAGAATTTACTAATTATAAAACTCATTTTTTTTGTCAAATACATTTATGCCCTTTTTCCTTTTTGCCACAGATTTGTAATATTCTAAATTTTTATTTTTTAAAAAGGTGGACGTTAGCAAAGCCTCAATGGTTTGTGACCTGATAAAAAGTTTTCTTAGCATGCCGGGAGCTATGGAAAAAATTGGAGAGAAGAAAAAAGTCAGAAACTTTATTTGTCAAACGTTTATATTTTCGTATTTGTGGGGACTTGGCGGTAATTTGCATGAATCTGGGCGCGAGAAGTTTGAAACTTTTGTGTCTTCTCAATTTGAAGAACATCCAGATGCCAAGTAAGTTTTTTTTACAAAACGTGTAAACATAAGAAAAAATATATTTTTGCGCAATCATTTTGGCATTTCAAAAATACAATATGAATATGATTCTATTTTTAATGACAGTTATTTATAGTTCATTTTTTTATAGAGAGAAACTCCGACCACACGATAAATGTGTTTTTTGGGTTGCCTATTAGGGGTTTGTTCAGTAATTTTACTCTTTTTTGTTGTATTTTCGAACAAAACTCAAAATCTAACGTTTGTCAAAACTAAATGATTTAAACAAATCTGTCACAAAAAACTAAAATTCAAAACAAATTTAATGTTTTTGTCCATATACACCTATTTCTTAATGAGTAACAAGATGTTAAAGTGTCTTGTGTGTTGGGTAACGGTTGGGGATACCATAGAGGCCATAAAGGGGATTCTGAATCATCTTGGAGGTATTAGTTATGTGGAAGCATTAAAGGGGCAAAAAATTATATATAAACGTGAAATGAGAAGCCCCTTTTAATTCAATGCAATTGTGCCACACCGATTCATACTGCAGCAGGATATTTTGGCCATTTTGCAGAAACATCAGACAGCAAAATAAACAGCTTTGAGAACAAGCCATTTTGGAAATAAAACAATTTGAGTGTAGCGCAAAAAATATTTAACTTGCAGTGAAAGACTTTTTAGAATATTTGTAAATTATAATATTAGATTCTCAAAGGTTGTAGTTACATAAAATAAATTTTAATGAAATAAAATAAATAATTGTGACACAACTTAGAATCGGTGGATTATTGAAAACTATTCAATCGGCAAATTTATAAAATTGCAGAACAGATAAGCTCTGTTTAAGCACTATTAAAACAGCGTCATCCGCAAAAATCACCACTTATTAAAACCCCGCTTGTGAAGCATAATGTATACAAAATTTGGCCGCCTTTTTTGCGAAGGGACTTTAGTTTAGATCCTGAGAGTTTTCGCATAAACAAATTCTGCAGTTCCTGTTCATGGTTCAAATTCCAGTCCCCCTTTTGGTCCCATGCTCATAATTTATTTAAAAGATTCTTAAAGCAGGATCTTCTGAAGCAGCCTAGCTATTAAACACAGGTTTACAATGCACAATCCACATTAACAGCAATAGAAAAATAATCTTTTTGGTAAAGAGGATTTAAAATTTGTTTATGGTGTTATAAAACTAACATTTTCTTTTATAAGAATTTTAACTGGCATGTTGACGTGACAAGATATTGACATTTAAAAAAAAATTCAACTGTTCAACTTTTGTTTTGATTGTTATAGTGACACTATAGAAGTTGACGTTAAGCATAACCAAAGTTTTTTTTATGCCAAAAAAAATATGTTTTGCTGCGGCCATTTTGAATTTTTCTAGTGTAAATTCACGGAGCATGCAACCAATCACAGTAACTAATTTTTTTAAGGTAAAGGTAAAAAATTCTCTCTATAAAAAAAATATACTATAGTTATTTTTATGATAATGTAAGAATCTTTTTTGTCATTCCCTTCATTCTGGCAAAGGGGGTTTGAATAAATAGATAACCCTGTTATTTCATTATTGTCAAAAAAATTTATTTAACTATGGTGTTTTGCAAATTTTTCATTTTTTTCGCCCTTTCACTTTCTTGAATCTATACATTTACCTTATTGTCAAAGTGACATTTCATATTTTTTTACTAAGGGCCGGTTGCATCACAACTTTTAACTGTTTCTTAAAATCTAAGTGACTGTTTTTCATAGAAAGCACCATTTTAAACAATGTCAATGCTACAGTTGTCAAACTCTGTTTATGGTAAACAGCCACTTAACTTTAAGGAACACTTAAGAATGTGCGGTGAATCCGAGAATAAATTTATTGCTTACAATTGTAAATAAAGTTAGTAATATTCCTCATTTTGGCCAGTCTGTCACTAAGTGCGGTTGACTAAAGAAACATAGAAATGAATACATTTTTATGTTGCTAAGCAATGTGCTACACCTTAGAATATAGAAAGTGGGAAGGAAAATTTCCTAAAATCGGGGATGTCTCCAAAAATTTAAAATTTGAAGCGCTTGAACACCTATACCAGCCACTAAATAAACAAGAGATTTTTAATGAAAGCTCATTCCCAAATGTACTCTTTATTTTAGACCAATAAATTAAAGTTTGTTACTTGAGAACTGTAAATTTTAGATTACCTGTGGGGGTTGATCTTTGGGAATTGTATGTAAATGCACCCCATCATAGTTTAGAGCCATGGACTCGAATAATACCAAATTTCCACTATGATCCCGAAGTACCATTTTTTGAAATGTTGGTACCCACCATTGATACCATGAGGTTTGGATACGTAATGGAAAGATTAATTTATGTTAACCACCCTGTACTTCTAACTGGAGATACGGGTAAATATTTTGATTAGGGATGTGCTTATGACCAAACCATTTTGGTATGGTCAAAATCTCTGGTAAAATTACGCCAAATATGGTCAAATTTGGTCAAATTCTTAAAAACTTTTAAAGAGAACCACTTGGTCATATGAAAAATTAAATTATGGTCATCTAAATACTATATTTTTACGCATAAATCCCACTAAGCCAATTTTATGTAAAAGGAAATAGCAAAATTAAGACAACAACATTAAAAATTTAGCAAAAAGTGGCAGATTAAAAAAATATTTAGAATTTGACCAATTTCCCCAAATATGGGTAAAAATACCCAGTCAAAATCTTGGTCAAATACCACATCTCTATATTTTTTACACTTTATTGCTTTCAAAATTAAAAGGCAAATATACAGTTTATTTAAATACCATTTTAAAGTTCTTAGCTACAGCATAAAATCATTTTTTCAAACTGTGGACAATTTTAGGTGTTGGAAAATCAGTGGTTGCTAAAGACGTCCTCAACAATCTCTTTAATTCTGGCTCATTCATGCCAGTAACAATTAATTTTTCGGCACAAACTAGCAGTTTACGGACTCAAGAAATAATCGAACTTAAATTGGAACGCAAAAAGAAAACACTTTTGGGCGCCCCTGTTGGAAAACGAGTTGTTATTTTTGTTGATGACGTCAACATGCCTAAATTGGAGACATATGGGGCACAGCCCCCCATTGAATTGCTTCGGTAAAAAACATTTTTTCAATAGATTATACTTTTATCCGATGAAATAATTTTTTTTAATGATTTACATTTTTTTTTCAATGGTTTACTTTTTTTCTAATGATGTAAATTCTTTCAAATGGGTTGGTTTTATTTTTTAAATTTTAGGCAATTTTTGGATCATGGAGGTCTTTACGACAGAGAAAAATTATTCTGGAAGGACATTAAGGATGTTATAATATCAGCGGCGTGTGCCCCACCAGGAGGGGGTCGCAACCCTTTAACCCCTCGATATGTGCGTCATTTTGGTATGCTGTTGATTCCACCACCAAATGAGTTTACGTTAAAACATATTTTTAAAGTAAGTTGCCATTAAAGTTATGTAAGATGTAAATACTTAGGACAAGCGCTAAAAGACGCCTTATAAAACGAGTTTTTTTATACTATTTTAATTTTTGCTTTATTTAATCTATTTAAAAACATTTTTAATTTAATTAAAAACTTAACTTAAAATTTTATTTTTATTGGATTGGCAACATTGACATTTTGAAGTGAAATATAAATTTAAGTCAGACATATCGAATAATGACATTTTTAAACTTTACTCACTTAATACTAAATGAATAGGCGTTTTCCAGAAAATGTAACCGTTGATATCGTTTCTCCAATTCTTCTAGTTATTTCCTCTACAAAAAAATTATGCCCCCCAATAATTTATAGTAGTAAAATTTGTAAATAAAGAGTACCTTGCAAGGGAAGAATTCATGTTATTGAATCTGGAAAACCAACCTAATAAAATAAAATTTTGGGTTTGATAATGAAGCAATTCAACAACCTTAAAAAACCAAATTTCTGGTTTCATAATGTGCTTATTATTGAACACAAATATATAAATACTTTTTCCTTAAAACGTCAAAAAAACATCATTTTAGTGACGTATATGGCGAACATAAAGTAGCACTTTTGTTAAAAATATCATAGCGTTTTTTTTTACTGCCGGCGACAGTAAAAGTTACTTTTACTGGCGCTTTCAAATTTTTTTTTCTTATAACGTCAAATAAACATCACTTTAATGACGTTTATTTTAAAATAAATAAAAGTCAAATAAAATAAGTAAATTAAATTTATTATAAAACCATTGTATTTGGAAGTTTTAAGAAAAAGTATCGATTACTACACAGAGTTAAAGTAGCTTTGTGTGCCTCGGCAAAATTGTCTGTCTCGCTTCGCTCACCAGATAATCTTTTTGCCTCGTCACACAATGCATCACTTTAACTCTTAGTACTAAAATCTACGATTTGAAATATCTATTACAGGCGATCTTGAAGGGATTTCTTAACGACTTCGCAAACGAAGTTCGCGATTTAGGAGACTACATGGTAAACGCCGCGGTTGACATTTACGACAGAATCGCTACCGATCTTTTACCAACTCCGGCAAAATCACATTACGTGTTCAATTTACGTGATTTATCAAAATGCGTCCAAGGTATCCTACAGGCTGACTCAGGCACTATGCGTGACGAACATACAATGCTGAAACTCTTCTATCATGAATGTTTAAGAGTTTTCCATGATCGGTTGATTAACGTTGAAGATAAGAGTTATTTTTACCATTTGATGCGGGAGATTTGTATGCATCAGTTTGGCAACCCTGTGTTGGTTTTGCCGGATGAGCATATTATTCATACTCCTCCTCCTTTGTTCTTTGGGGATTTTATGACGATGGGGGCTGCCAAGGAAGATCGGTTGTATGAAGAGATCACTAATCTTGATAAAATGAAGACTGTCCTTCAGGTAACTTCAACAGGGTGGCTACTCTACCTGGAAAGCCTGGTTAGAGAATCGTAAAATAGCCTAATTAGGTCAGGAAAAGTCAGGAAATAGATCAAATTTTGAAGAGGGAAAATGTATGTTTAGTCAGGGAAAAACTTCAACATACTTTTTTCTGCAAAATTATTTACAAAGAAAAAAATAACCTGTGGACATTTGTTAATTTAAAAATCTTAAAAAAGTCAGGGAAAGTCACGGAATCCAATAATTCAATTTGGATGGCCACCCTGTATTAAACACTTTTGGAATATTTTATTTTAAACAAAGTTATAGTGGATTCAGGCAAATACCAATAAGCTGCCGTAAATTTCTTAAATTAAATAAATAATTGTAATAGAATTTTTCTGTCGTCGACCACCTTCGCGGTCGTTATACTTGGGAAACTAAATGACCACCAGCATCACAATGACTCGAGTCAATCTGACGCATATCTGACGTTTTCCAAGTAACGTGCGATCCACAAAATGTTTCCTCGACTCTTGCCATGCTTTTTCGTAGGTCTTTGATAGTTACTACTAATGCCCTATATGATGTTGTCATCTTTTTTTGACGTTCTAAACTATCAAAGACCTAAGTTTAAAGGGGAATGTCGCGAACCATGTGATTATGTAATGTTGGTTGCCTAAAATCAACAAAAAACAGTACATTTTGGTCATTGCTCAGTGGATTTATAAGAGTTAATTTTAATAAAAAAAATTGTACTTACCAGCAACATAAATAAACAAAGCACAAGTTGACACATTCTAAGGGTCCATCAAAAAGCGTTTAAATACAGGATTTTGGCAATTTAAAAGCACTATTTTTTTGCATTTTAAATTGCCAAAACTCTGTATTTAAACTTATTGATGTACCTTAAAATATGTCAACTTGTGCTTTATTTGTTTATTTATGTTGCTGGCAAGCACAATTTTTAAATTAAATTAACTCTTATAAACCCACTAAACAATGACCAGAAATTGCTGTTCTTTGTTGATTTTAGGCAACCAACATCACATAACCACAGTTTCTATGCTTCGCGACATTCCTCGTTAAAAAAGTTTTTTTTTCATGGCAAAAGTTGAGGTGATATTTTGTGGATCGCACGTTATAACGACCGCGAAAGTAGTCGACGACGGGAAAGGTCCATAGTGCATTCAGGAAGTTTTTATTTAAAAAGTTATACTAAATTAACAATTATTTTAAGAAATTCGCGGCAATTTATTGGTCCATCTGACATTGACAAAAATAATAAACTTTAATGTCAATGTCAGATGAGCCAATAAGCAGCCATAATTTTCTTAAATTAATTCTTAATTTTAGGATTACCTCGAAGACTACATTCTAATGACATCTAAAGAAATGAAGTTAATATTCTTCATGGATGCTCTAGAACATTGCGTCCGAATAGCCAGAATCTTACGTTCCGAACGTGGCAATGCTCTCCTTGTTGGTGTAGGAGGAATGGGCAAACAAAGTCTTACCAAACTGGCTTCGCATTTAAATGGATACAAGTAATTTTTAAATATTATTTTGACTTCTGTAAAATTTGAGAAAAATGGTAATTTTTCAGGTGTTTTCAAATCGAGTTAACGAGAAACTATGATCACAGTTACTTTTTTGAAGATTTGAGAAAAATGTGCTTTAGTGCTGGCGCCAAAGTTTGTAATACTGTGTTCTTGTTTACCGATACTCAGATTGTGCAGGAGGAATTTTTGGAGGATATAAATAATTTGTTAAATTCAGGTAAACTATTATTCCGAAGTGTAAACATTTTTATCAATAGTAGAGTTCAGAATTCGATTTTTCGAAAGTTTCGTGTGCACGAAAAAACGTAGTTTTGAAACATTATTTTTATGAAAGCTTATACCTTGGAGATATCCAAACCACTTTTTGGCACAAAAAATCTGGCGACAGGGGCTGTCTGGGCCCCATTTTAAAAAAATATGTGACAAAATAAACTTTTGATATTTTGTTGCCAGAACTCTTGGGATTAAATTAGTATTAAAACTTTTTCTAATTTTTTATTATAAGTCAGTTAAATTCTGCAATGAATCTTGAAAATCAAAGGGTCCCTTTGGTTTTTAAACTTTAATCGCGTTTTTCTCGGATTTATTTTTTTGCAATAATTTAAAATAACATATCACTCATTTGTAGAGAAACCTTATGTGGAAATAAAAAATAGTTTTTATAAAGGTTGTAGCTTGTTTCTTTGGGATTCGTATGGTTTTTGAATTTTCAAAATATTTTAACAAATAGACCCACCATTGGAAAAAAACTAAGATGATGCAAAGTTCTCGCGTCTTCCCCCCGCATATTTACGCGTCCCGCTTCTCCCCGCTGCAGTCCATGTTGTGTGTAGACACACAACTCTATGTTAAAATTTGTTTTTTCTCTTTGACTTTTCTTGTCAAATCTTTAAGGTTAAGACATTTTGTATGAATTTAACATTGTTTAAGGTTTAAAATCAAGGATTGAGGTAAACTATTTTAATTTATATTAATAAAATATGTAATAAAATAAGTTTTTAGTCATGGGAGACGGTAAATATTTAAAACCCTTCTTGAAATCACGAGAAAACAACCGGCAAAAAGAAAGGTGTGTGATATGTGGGGGTAATAGAAATTTATATGGATTTTCAAGATTCATTGCAGAATTTAACTGACTTATAATAAAAAATTAGAAAAAGTTTTAATACTTATTTAATCCCAAGAGTTCTGGAAACAAAATATTAAAAGTTTATTTTGTCACATATTTTTTTAAAATGGGGCCCAGACAGCCCCTGTCGCCAGATTTTTTGTGCCAAAAAGTGGTTTGGATATCTCCAAGGTATAAGCTTTCATAAAAATAATGTTTTAAAACTACGTTTTTCCGTGCATACGAACTTCGTAAATAAGCGACTTTTTGAGTAAATTTTCCTCTACTATCAAGTAAACAATTTATGAACAAAAAGATTGTAGAAATGTGTTGACGTTTAAAAAAGTTCGAACCCCTCATTTTTGAAGTATCTTGGTTTGTTTTATTAGACGAGTTCCAAAACTCGATCTGATTTACGTCAGATACTTAGTTGATAGATGTGTATAAAGTGTATAAAGACGTTTATAATACGAGTTACGAACTATACTTTTTCTACGACCCCAAAATCAGTGACTTGAAGAAAAGTTAGTTTAGAAAATACATTTAAGAAGTAGAAACGACGATATATGTTGTAATGTTCAATAAACGGATATTTTAAATCCAAATCCTACTTCTGCTGCACTAAATACAGGGTGTCCCAGAATTGGCGCACCACCTGTATGGTACGCTGTTAGAGCATGCCTGGGGATTCCAGGAAAATTGTTAAAAAAAATAAAAAATCCATCTGTTATATTCATTAGGGAAAATGCAAACAAAGATGCATAAATTTGGCAACACAGTCTAGGAAAATACTACACAGTCTAGGTAAATAAATCTTAAAATCCCATCTATGATTCTTAATTATACACTTTTGCCTAAAATTTTATTGACATTGTTGTCAGCTTATTTCAAGAAAATTTTGTAAAATTAAATTGATTATAAAAATGTTATTAGACCATTTAAAAGAAAAAAAAATTGGTGAAATGGTTTAAGATGCAGCTTTGTATTAAACCATATTTTTCGTTACTACGTGCTGTTGTTTTTAAGGTATATGCGTTTAAAGTTTTGCACTTTGGGGCCTCATATCTTCGAGGGTGTATGATATGGATTTTTTTTTACAATTTTCTGGGGATCCCTGGGCATGCCCCAACAACGTACCATACAGGTGGTGCGCCAATTCTGGGACACTGTCTTAAATTATAAAAATACTCCAAATACGGTTTTAGCTTCAACGCGTTTTTCTAGCAGACTTGTTGACATTCGCAAAAACTAACACTAACAACATTTGCAATGACTTTAATTTTTAAGAAATATACTTAATTTTTCACTGTTACTTTAATAAGAATTTATTTTTATTAAAAGAAAACGCCAAATTATACGTTTTTGACAACTAAAATAAATACAAACAATGTCATTTTCTGTGAGTAGCGCTAACTTCGGCCCGTGGGTAAAGAGCTTGTTGCAACTTCACCTCGTGGGTAAAGTGCCATTTTACCCACGGCTTGCAAGACATATCTAAAGGACTGTGTTAGGTATAATTAAGCCGTGCGATAAGTGTCATTTTAATGGTGAAAGTAGAAAAAATTCTATAAAAGACACGAATTTTAAAAAACCGAGCTTGTAGGTGCGTTCATTGTTGGCAATATTATACTTTTTAGCACGTTCTTAACATGACAATAGGTTAAAGTAAAGCTGACAGTTATGTCAGTGTCTTAAGGAGTGTCTAACTATACTGAAATTAGGTCCAAAAAAACACATTGTGCTATTCAAAAAACTTTTCAGGCGAAGTACCAAACCTATTCGAAAGCGACGAACTGGAAAAAGTGATGATCGAATGCCGAGACTCAGCCAAAGAAGCAGGCATAGCCCCGTCGAACCGAGACGGCATCTTCAACTTCTTCGTGAACCGAGTACGAGCTTTACTCCACTTGGTGATATGCATGTCACCGGTAGGGGATGCCTTCCGCAGACGATGCCGCATGTTTCCCTCGTTGGTAAACTGCTGTACTATTGATTGGTTCGAGAAGTGGCCACGGGATGCGCTACTGTCGGTGGCACAGAATACCTTGCAAGATCTGGGAACCCCGAAGATATGTGATGCGCTTTCTGATATTTGTGTGACTATACATGAGGTAAGAAGGTAGGGGAATTACAGAGTATTTCAGTTTGAAAAGCTTTATTTGTATTTTTATACCATTAGTGGACATTATTAGAGCAGAATGGGAAACATGAATGAAATTTTTTTATTTTTTTTTATTGATTTTGCATATAAAACAGTTACTGTTTTTGTTTAAATAAGATTTCGTGGTGGTATGTGGTGACGTCACATGGTACCTATTTAAAAAACGTTGTTTATATTCGCGGTAGTCATTAAATTGTCATTTTTGGCAAATATGAAAAAAGCAATTTAACTTATCGGCTTATTCCAAAAAAAAATGTTTACAATTATTTGTGTCGTTTGCGCAATAATAAACGTCAAAAAATAATGGGCCGAAGTGGTAAAAAGAACACATTATATTTTAAGACTAGGGTTTCAATTCACAGATTTTTTAATCTATGCTTCAAGAAGCTCGTATAAGTCTCCGTTGAGCTCCCGCTGATTCTACTAAATAGCACATCTACATGAGGGCCCCGTTTTATATTTAATCTAAATGTAGTTTTGAAAACTACAAAAATAGGGCTACAAACGTATTATGGTTTCATTTACATCGGATATATCTTTGTGTCGAAAATCTGACTTCAAAAATCATTATACTATTTTTGTTTTTTTTTTTTGACTACGAATACATTTTTTGGTTTATACAGGGTGTTAACAAATAACTAGGAAAAAATTCAGGGAGTAATTCCTGAACCCATTTAAAAAAAAAAGTTCATATAAACATGTGTCCGTGAAGAAATAGTAGTGATAAAATCGGCGTTAGGATACTGTTAAATGTCCCAACCCGGGGAGCTAGTTCACGGAGAGTAAGTGGACTGCATGAATTAAAGATGGTGGTTGAAAATCATGTGACCGTAGATTTTGTTTGAGAACCAACTCCACTTTTATCACCTTGGGGTGCTAGTCTGCGTAGCACTAGACTATGTCTAATAAAGAGTTTATTGAAATTTGAAATAAAACACTTCTGATTAGACTAGTCACATTTATTCAAACGAAAAATGAAAGTACGTAAGATGCGTGAACACCTTGCGTACACGAATGTTAACACCGACAACCTTCCACGTTGAAAGTTGGATGAGCACTGGCCAACATCATGTCAAAACCTATTATGATTGCTCATGCGCAGACCGTTAAATAGAAATAAAAGAATGAAATCAAATTAGCAACTGCTATTTCCTGTTGCTATTCAAAATTACGCGCGTTACAATATAAGAGATTTAACATGCCGCCCGCCTTGAAAAAATATTTTTCAACTAAAAAAATAAAAACTAAAAAACATGAACTTATTGTTAAAAATAACTCTAATTTTAACAAAAAAAAAACTATAAAAAACATGTTAGGAAATAGGCAAAATACAAATCTTAGAAATGTGACGTTTTATTACACCATTCGATGTGCGAATGTCTACAACTCTTGATACATCATCATCACCTTTGTAAAGATTTATAACTCTACCTACTTTCCATAGTAAAGGAGGCAAATTATCTTCTTTAATTAACACTAAAGAATTTTCTGACAACAATGAGGAACAGTTTTCCTTCCATTTAACACGTTGTTGTAAATGATGCAAATATTCTTGAGACCATCTTTTCCAGAAAGATTGAGTTAATTGTGAAATTAATTGAAATTTATTTAATCTGGTTGTTTGAACGTCTAGGAGATTAGGTTCAGGAATATTAACAAGTGATGTTCCTATTAGAAAATGACCTGGAGTTAAAGGGTTTAGGTCGTTTGGATCATTAGACAACGGTGAAATGGGACGGGAGTTTAAACACGCCTCAATTTGGCATAAGACTGTCGAAAATTGCTCAAAAGTTAAATGAGAATTTTGCACAACTCGTTTTAAATGATATTTAAAAGACTTCACCGCTGACTCCCAAAGCCCACCCATGCTAGGGGAATGTGCTGGAATAAAATGCCAGTTTATATGATTGTTGGTAGCAAACGAGATTATTTCGTCATTATTATTGACTAAAAATTCCCTAAAATTGACCATTTCATTGTTTGCTCCAACGAAATTAGTACCATTGTCTGAGTGAATATGTAATGGAAGTCCCCTTCTTGATATGAATCTTTTTAATGCATTCAAAAATGTGTCAGTACTAAGATCCGCGACCAATTCTAAATGAATTGCTTTGGTTGAAAAACATACAAAAACACAAACGTATGCCTTGATCAATTTAGCATTTCTCAAACTATTAGCTTTGATTAAAAAATATCCTGCATAGTCTACACCACAATGCATGAAAGGCCTACTAGGAATGAGCCTATCCTGAGGTAAGTTTCCCATTAAATTTGTATGAGTTATAGGCTTGTTTTTATAACACACCAAACAACCATGCAAAACCTTTTTTATTGTGTTTTTTGCTGAAATGATCCAAAATTTCTCTCTGATAATATTTAACAACAACTGAACACCAGCATGTAAATGTTTATAGTGATAATCTCTGATGAGTAAAATTGTAAATGGATGCTTGGATGGTAAAATTAGTGGATGTTTGGCGGAACTATTAAGATGGGAATTTTGAAGCCTACCTCCAACTCTCAATAAACCGTCATTATCTAAAAATGGAGACAAACTTAGTAGTTTAGATTGGTTGATTTGTCTACTTTTAGTCTTTAAAGCATGAATTGTTTGAAAAAATGACTCTGCTTGAATTAATTTGATTAAAATCTTTAAAGACTCATCTAATTCTTCTACTGTAAGACTTTCAGATCGATTAAAATTTTGCTTTTTTAAACTTTGCTTGAACCTATAACAGTATCCTATTACTCGCTGTAATTTAGAAAATGAAGAAAATTTGTTAAAAATGTCAAACTGATCTTTAACGTTTACGAGATTACAAAAAACTAACTTTTTCTTCTCTAGTTCAACATCAGAATAAATAATCCTCGGTGGAGCCAAATCACCCCGGAACCGTTGTTCTAAGCCCAGCCACTTAGGTCCAAACCACCATATTGAGGCATTATTTAATTCTTTTGGGTTCATACCCCTTGAAATGATATCAGCAGGGTTATCTTTACTGTTAACATAATGCCAATCATCCTTGTTCGATAACTGTTGAATTTCTGACACCCTGTTAGCTATAAATGTTTTCCATTGACCTGGAGGTTGTGCTATCCATGCCAATGTTATTTGTGAGTCACACCATAAAAATGTTTCCTGAATGGATATGTCAATAATACTCTTAACTTTTTTAACTAATTTTGCTAGCAATACAGCTGCACAAAGTTCTAGTCTGGGTAAAGTGGTAACTTTTAATGGGGCTACTTTTGATTTAGCGCACATTAAATGAACGTTACAAATGTAATTTTTTGTGATTCTGAGGTACACACATGCGCCATACGCAACTTCTGAAGCATCTGAGAAACCGTGAATTTGAACACTGTCTGGATCACTAACGCTCATAAATCGTGGTACCTGAATAATTGATACACTTTGCAAATCTGCTTTGATTTGCTGCCACAAACAAAAAATATCATTAGGAAGAGATTCATCCCACGAAACGTTTAATTGCCAAAGTTTTTGAAGTAAAATTTTGGTTCTAATTGTAACTGGACCAATCAGCCCTAATGGATCAAAAATATGTGCTATAGTTGAAAGAATTAAACGTTTGGTGACGCGATCTGATGAATATCTTTCTAAGTGGATATTATACGAAAAAATGTCATTTTTAGAATTCCAAGTTAATCCTAATGTTTGCGTTGACTCACTGAGATTTAAAATAGTGGATTGATCTTGATTGTTTGACTGAATGTCTGATAAAACTTGAGGATCATTCGAGATCCATTTTCTGAGCTCAAAACCTGCAGAAAGTAAAATTTGATTTATCTGAGTTATTAGAACTTTTGATTCTGAAATTGTGTTACTACCCGATAATAAATCATCTACATAAAAATTATCTAGAATCATTTTACTAGCTTTTGGAAATTCTGTTTGAAATTGATACGCTAACTCCTGCAAACATCTTATTGCCAAATAAGGTGCCGAGGACGTTCCATATGTTACTGTGTTTAAACAAAATGCTTGGATGTCCTTGGACGGATCATCTCGCCATAATATCTGCTGGAAAACTCTATCATCTGGATGAATTAATATCTGTCTATACATCTTCTCAATGTCTGCTATAAAAACGTACTTGTATTGTCTAAACCGAAGTAAAATGTCAAAAATATCTGTTTGAATTTTTGGACCTATTAATAACGTATCATTTAAGGAAAACCCTGAAGATGTCTTACACGAACCGTCAAAAACAACACGTAACTTTGTGGTTAAACTGGTTTCCTTAAAGACCGCATGATGTGGTAAAAAATATTCTTGTGTAATATGTTCAGAATCTACATTTAACGACATGTGATTTAACTCTAAATATTCCTTCATGAACGAAGAATACTTTGTATTTAGAGAATTATCTGAATTTAACCTTTTCTCGAGGAGAAGAAACCTTTTATGAGCGATGCTTTTCGACTCACCTAACTGAATTTTGTTTTTATTGAAAGGCAATCTTAAAATAAACCTGCCATTTATGTCCCTGGAATGGTCTTTAAAAATATCCTCACATTCTTGTTCATCCGCTGTTAAATATTTTTGATTTGTGGAGCATTCTTCTAACTCCCAAAACTTTTTTAATGATTCATTTAGATCCAAAGTATCATCACTTTTTCTAACTAAATTGTGACATGTTAATAAACTACAAAAACCATTGAATGGTGATGGAATGATTCCAGTAAAAATCCAACCTAGCCTTGTCTTACGGACACTTAAATTTTTATTCAAAACAATTTTCCCAACACAAAGTAAATCCCAAAACAAGCTTGCTCCCAACAAAATGTCAATTTGGGAAGGTTTGTTAAAATCTGGATCAGACAAAGTGATATTATTTGGAATCTTGAGTTTTGAAATATCAAACTGAAAATTTGGTAAACTTTCTGTGATATTTTCAACTATTAAAAATGACGCTTTAAATTCCAAATCATTAAAAATGTTCCTACAATTTGATACTACCATGTTTGTGATTTCAGAATGTGACTGATTAATTCCTGTGATTGGAATTTGTATTTTGTTTGTTATTAAATGTAATTTGTCAACTAATTCTTGTGTTATAAAATTCGATTGAGACCCACAGTCTAATAACACTCTACATTTATGAAATTGACCATTGACGTCTGAAACTAGCATTGTTGCCGTTGATAATAAAACATTTTGTAAATTGTTTGATTTTACATGCATATTTTGCGAAACTGGCTGTGTGCCATCTGCACCCTGAATTGGATTTGCATTTAAATTTGTATTTGAATTTATATTTGTATTTTGATTTTCATTATTTTGTGAAATATTTTGCCCTTGTGGCTGACTTAATTGTGATTGTGATTCAATGTGTAATAAAGTGTTATGTTTTTTGTTACACTTTTTACAAGTTCTGCCTTTACACTCTGGCACGAAATGATTTGAATTTAAGCAATTCAAACATAACTTGAGCTTTTTGACTTCATTTATTTTATCTTGAACTGGCATATTCAAGAATTTTGGACAACTATAAAGAGAATGATTTGGTTTGCTATTGCATACTTGACAATTTGTGTTTGTCGCAAAATATGATTGAAATTTGTTAGGCTGATTTGAATTGATTTTATTTGGATTCAAGTTTTGATTTTTGTTACGTTGTTGAAAACTATGTTGTGATTTGTTATGTTTATCAAACTCTAATGATTCTAATACTTGAGATTTCTTGTTTAAAAATGATAAAACTTGCTCTAACGTTGGTAACTTGTCACCATCAATGCTGGATTGCTCTTTTTCCCACTCTTTTTTGGTGTAAAAATCCAATTTTGAAGTTAAAAGGTAAATGAGTAAGGAATCCCAATGTTCTACAGGTTGTTTTAAATATTTTAGAGCCTTTAAATGTTTGTTTACGTTGTTAACTAAATTTCTGTAACCTAAAGATGATTCTTTATTTACTGTTTCGAGTTCAAAAAGGGCTCTAATATGATTTAAAATCATTAACTTGTTGTTATTGTACCTATCGTTTAGCAAATCCCAAGCAATGATATAATTTTCATTCGAAATCTGAATGGACTGGATGATTTCTAACGGTTCTCCCTTTAAATATGAAATGAGATAATGAAATTTGTGAACTCCATCAAGATTTGTGTTATTGTGGATTAAAGAATTAAATGTACTTAAAAATGGCAACCACCCATCCAAAGATCCATCAAAAATTGAAATGTTTATGCTAGGTAACTTGACATTGTGAAAACTGCTAGATTGATCAAGCTCAACTTTTGGTTTAATAGTCACTTCTTGTTTTAGTATATCTCTGGCTTTTCCTATACCCATAAAAAATTGACTTTCAAACTCAATTCGATCTGCTTCCTGATCAAAATCATTAGACATTTCAAGTTCCCTGAGAATAGAATTATAACTTTCCAAAAAATCTTCAATTTTCGACACTCTTATCTCAAGTTCTCCTAAACTGTTTGTTGTAGGATTAAATCTATTTATAAAAACATTGAATCTTTGTAATTGTTCTTCAAGAAGTAACTTTTGCCTTTTTAAATTTTGAACAATGGCTCTTTGTTCTTCTAAAAGAATTTGTTGCTCTAAAATACCTTGTGGATCAACCATTTTAAATCAATTTGTGTTATAACAAACGATAAAAAAGAAAATGTAAAACGTTAAAAACGAATAAAAACGATAAAAACAAATAAAAAACGATAAAATGTTTTGTTTACAACTTAAAAGTTAAAACTTGCCGCGCCCTCTGTTGATGACTGGCTGATACTGCTGTACCTTCTGACAAGCGAAACTGCCTGCCGAATATGCAAGGCCAACTGCCCGCTGACTGCGTTGTGATGCTGGTTGCGCGGACTGCAGAAGATGTGGGAGTTCTCCCGCTCGTCTAGCTGCTACGCGTCGCCGCTTCACTGTACTGGTAGCACGTAACTATTTGCACTAAAAGCACTATGAAAAATGATGCTGGAATTGTTGCTGGCGGATGCTCCAAAATGTAAATGTTCGCTTGCAAGCTGAGCAAGAATCACTCCCCACGACTGTATGCCAATGCACTGAGCGAAGCTTGATGCTTGAAACTGTGTAAAATCTTGATTTTTGCTTATAAGCTGAACAAAAACACCCCCCAAACGACTGTATGCCGATGCACTGAGCGAAGCTTGATGCTTAAAGCTGTGTAAAATCTTGATTTTTGCTTATAAGCTGAACAAAAATACTCCCCATACGACTGTATGCCGATGCACTGAGTAAAGCTTGATGCTTACAGCGTGTAAAAAACTGCAACAACCCACACGATAAACAGGATGAATGATGATTATTCTATGACGAGTTGCACAACAAAACTGATGAAGGACCCGCTTCGATGGACCATGAAAAATGTTGGTATAAATCCGGTTCGAAGGACCATGAAGAAATAGTAGTGATAAAATCGGCGTTAGGATACTGTTAAATGTCCCAACCCGGGGAGCTAGTTCACGGAGAGTAAGTGGACTGCATGAATTAAAGATGGTGGTTGAAAATCATGTGACCGTAGATTTTGTTTGAGAACCAACTCCACTTTTATCACCTTGGGGTGCTAGTCTGCGTAGCACTAGACTATGTCTAATAAAGAGTTTATTGAAATTTGAAATAAAACACTTCTGATTAGACTAGTCACATTTATTCAAACGAAAAATGAAAGTACGTAAGATGCGTGAACACCTTGCGTACACGAATGTTAACACCGACAACCTTCCACGTTGAAAGTTGGATGAGCACTGGCCAACATCATGTCAAAACCTATTATGATTGCTCATGCGCAGACCGTTAAATAGAAATAAAAGAATGAAATCAAATTAGCAACTGCTATTTCCTGTTGCTATTCAAAATTACGCGCGTTACAATATAAGAGATTTAACAGTCCGAAAAAATTACGTGGTCTATGCCAAACCATAATACGTTAATTTACCATGTTTATTTTTAAGCTTGTAAATGCAACTTACGTTTTTTCCTAATATGAATGTGCTCGTTCAAAGATTTCAATGTAGAAAGAAAAACACCAAAAGTACTATTTTTATTATTTTATGCACTCAGTATCACTTCTATTAGAGTGCCTTAATGATTTTGACAGTTATTGTCGCCTTATAGAGTGACGACATGCATCATTCTTTCTCTGTCATACAGATAACGTCATTAATTGTGATTGTAAGTTGTAATTGTTGTCACTTTGGCTATAACGTTGATGACGTTATCTGTATGACAGAGAAAGAATGATGCATGTCGTCACTCTATAAGGCGACAATAAATGTCAAAATCATCAAGGCACTCTAACTTCTATGTATCACAAACATTATCCTAAATATTTTTAATCATAGTTATTAATGTATTACTCCGTATTTTTACATATTTTGTTGAAATTTCAAAAATATCTGACATTCAGGGAGATGACTTTTACGAACCTTTGAGTGCACAGAACACACAATATCAGACAGATCAAAGTTTCATTTTATTTTAGAGTGTAGAAAGCATGACAGTAAGATTTTACGACGAAGTAAAGCGGCGTTATTACACAACACCAAGCAGCTATTTGGACCTTCTGAAACTATACAAAGTAATGCTCAAAAAGACGAAACAAAATGTAACCAAAACCCGTGATCGTATTGCCAATGGTTTGAAAAAGTTATACGAGACAAACTCTGTCATAGACTCCATGAAAGAGACCCTGACACAGTTGGAACCAATATTGGCCAAAAAGTCAAAAGACGTTGCTGAATTAATGAAGCATTTGGAAAAGGAACAGTCACAAGCAGATAAAGTAAGTACAAAAATTATGCAACAGTAAAATTAGTAGTTCGTATCAAGTTTTATAAACGAGTCTTTTATTCACTAGTTTGTTAAAACATAGAAAAAACATTTTAGAAGTAAAAATGAAGAAACATGTTGTAATATTCAATAAAGAGTTATGTTAAATCCAAATCCTACCTCTGCTACACTAAATACTGTCTAAAATTATAAAAATACTCCAAAAACAACTCACGGTTTAGCTTGAACCCGTTTTTCTAGCAGACTTGTTGGCATACGTAAAAACTATCACTAAAAACATTCGCAATGGCTTTAATTTTTACGAAATGTAAAAAATGTACTTAATTCTTCACTGTAACTATAATTAGAATTCATTTTTATTAAATAAAGACACCAAATTATACGTTTTTGACAACTAAAATAAATACAAAAAATGTCATCTGTCATTTTTTGCGAGGTACGCTAACTTCGGCCCGTGGGTAAAGAGCTTGTTGCAACTTCACCCAGTGGTTAAAGTGCCATTTTACCCACGGTTTGCAAGCCATAGCTAAAGAATTGTTTTTGGTTTAATCGAGTCGTGCGATAAGTGTCATTTTAAAGGTGGAAGTGGAAAAAAAATCTTCTTTTTGCTTTTAGAATATGTATCAGCTTTTTTTTAGGTTGCAGAAATTGTAAAAGCAGACGAAGAAATAGCCAAAGGAAAGGCAGATGAAACTCAGGCTATAGCAGATGATGCCCAAAAAGATTTAGACACGGCACTTCCAGCTTTAGATGCTGCAACCAAGGCTCTTGAATCTCTTAACAAAAATGACATTAATGAACTGAAGGTGTTTCAAAAACCGCCGAAACTGGTAGAGTTTGTCATGGAAGCTATATGTCTTCTTTTGGGAGCAAAGTACGTTTAACGTCTAATAATAACCAATCAACATCTTTAATTTTTATGTTTTGCCTTTAAAATAAGGCCCTGAAAAATGTATTAGTTTTGTTCGTTGTCACCAAAATCCCACTTTCAAACTAGTTCCGGACTGTTTTCAAACTGTCAATGTCTGCGCACATCAAAAAAACGAAGTTATGCGCATGATTTTTACGCGTTTGTCATACCTGTGTAGCTATTCCCGAAATTCACTTCACGTTCCTCTATGTTAGAATGTGAATATATTCTCTTTCTATGAATGTGAATCGCCACAATCTAACACCGTGGAACGTAAAGTGAATTTCGAGAATAGCTACACTGTGGACTAGTTTGATCACAACGAACAAAGCTATCATTTGATTCTGTATTTTTTTTCTTTAAGGACAACTTGGGCAAGTGCCAAACAAATATTGGCAGACGCAAATTTCCTAAAGCGATTACAAGAATATGATAAGGACCATATCCCCGATAAAACAATAGCCAAACTAAAATCTTACATCGACAATTCTGATTTTCAACCAGAAAAGGTGGCGACTGTTTCAAAAGTCTGCAAAAGTATGTGTTTATGGGTTCGAGCTATTGACATGTATGCCAAAGTTTATAAAGTTGTGGAACCGAAGCGAAAGCGGTAAGTTTCTAACAATTTTAAGATAAGAAGGATCTGGCATTAAAAAAACAAGAGCTAAATCTAAAAAAGGTTGCTTCAAAAAACATGTGTAAGATAAAATGATTTTATCCTAAACTGAAATGTTTCGATGTCTTTTTTGTTTCTTTAAATTTTATCTGGCGTCTCCAATAAGTCTAATGACACACCAACAGAAATTTAAACAAATAAGGCCTGTTACCATTAGTCTAAGAGATGTTTAACACTAAAAGGTGTTCCACAAGGTTCTCTTTTGTGACCCCTACCATTTCTTAGCCTTGAAGGTGCAGAAAAAGAACTAAACCAAGTAATGGGTCATTTACGTGAAAAACAAAAAAAACTAGCCGAAGTAGAAGCCATGATTGCTGGTTTAGAAGCCCAGTTTAACGCAACGGTTAATGAAATGAACGCCTTAGAAGCTAATATGGAATTGACAGCTAATAGATTAAACAGAGCCGGTCGTTTGAATATCGCATTGGGTGACGAACAGACGCGATGGGAAGAAATGGTTAAGGTTAGTATTTTCAAAATTCTGCGAAAAAAAGGAATAAAAATAGAAGAAATGATAACCTGGGCATTTTTAGTTGTTTGAAATACAACTCCATAACGCACTGGGAGATGTTTTAATTGCGGCTGCTTGTGTCGCATATTTAGGTGCTTTTACAAGCATTTATAGAAAGGAGTTGATTGATTTATGGATTGGACAATGCAAGGATTACGAAATTCCTGCTGGAGATAATTTTTCGTAAGTTTTTATATTATCAATTATAGCGTTATCGGTTGGAAGATCTAGTAATGAACAGGTCGAGTTCTTTATGACGTTTTCAATTGAGACCACAAAGCTTTTATAACTCGTAAAAGTGCATTCTGTGTCCACATTTAGTTTAGTTGAGACGGTTTTTTAGTAACATTATTTAAATTATTTTACATCGGTCTGTTTCTGTAACTATAGCGATGCTCTGAGTGAGACTACCCCCAACCGAGAAATTTTGTCATAGCCCATCTTTTTTTTAAAGATGAGAGCTCTTTTACGTGCACATGTGCACACGGGACCGCATCTTTTACTTCGTCTTCCGAGCGAAGGCATCTCTAGAAACATTTATCCAACCAGTAAATGTTACCAGCAGATCTTTTCATTTTGGTTCACTCACGGGGATCGAACCCTAGTCACTTTGGTGAGAAGCAGTGATGCTTGCCCCGACACTTTGCCTGCTGGCAAATAGAAGTTATCTTTTGTTGGATTTAAATTTAGAAATGGGCAAGGGAATTTATGCAATGTTTCCATTTGGGAATGTATCCGGAAATATTACCTTCATCTCACGGAAACATATTTTTCAATGTTTCCTGGAACATTGCCGGGAATATTCTCGGGAACATTGCCATAAATGATTTCGTAAAACTGTACGATTCGCAAAGAATCGCTATCTGTGGGGTGTATTTGGCTGATGAAGTTGCGGGAACTTATCTGGAAACATATTCCAAAATAATTTTCCGGAAACATTTCCCGGGAACTTATTTAGGAACATATTTCAAAATAAGTTTCCGGAAATATTCCCCGGGAACTTATTTGGGAACACATTCCTCAGAAACTTTCCTGTAATGTTCCCAGGTGAACATTGTCGTGAACTTATTATTGAATGTTTCCCAAAAATAAGTTTCCGGGAATCGCTCATCTCTAGATCTGACACTAGCCCCATAAAAGTTTTAAAATCACTTTGATGTACTTTAACAAAAACTTTCGAGTTTTTTGACAGAACTCTGGCGGTGCGAGTTCATGCCATTTCATAAATAGTTCTTCCAAAAGACAACTCTATTATTCCATCCGCTCACAGGTAATCATAGTCCAGTTATTACAACAAAAAGGGAATAAACATTATAGCTTTGTTCGTAGAAGACCGAAAAAAATGAAGTTCTGCGCATGATTTTTACACCTGCGGACAGTCAGAATCAGGGATCTTGCTTCTGAAAAAACAAAGCTATTATCACGACTGGCTTTTACTTTTTTGGTCTAAAATACATCAATTTATCTAGCTTAATCGGAGTTTTGGCAGACCCATACGAAATCAGGGTTTGGAACGCGGCCGGATTACCTCGCGACACCATCTCAACAGAAAATGCCATTTTTGTAACGCAAACAGAAAGATGGCCGCTCATGATCGATCCCCAAGAACAAGCTAATAGATGGATACGTCAAATGGAAACAGCTCACGGTTTGAAAATTATCAAATTGACGGATTCGAGCTTTTTGCGAGTTTTGGAAATGGCGATCCGACTCGGTACTCCGGTTCTGTTAGAAGAAGTTGGGGAGCATTTGGATCCTACACTGTCACCTATTTTGTTAAAACAGACTTTTGTACAGGTAAGATATTAAAAAAAATATATTGCATTTTTATCAAATAAGAAATTTATTAACAAAAGACTAAGGAAGAGTGTTAACTTTTAGCTAAGTTCAAACCCGAAGTTTCTCGGTTTGTTTTATTTACATATTTTGTAACTTTGTACTTTAACAAAAAAAATATAATAAATTCTTAAAGTAAATAAAAAAAAATGAGTAATAAATAATGATAATGACTTTGTGCACCAAAGTAAAACTGGTACGTAATAAATAATAAAAAAAAAACTGTTTGAACATTTTTAAAATAAATGATATGCATACTTTTTCTTAAAAAAAACCGACATGGCTTTCAAATTCATAAATGGGATGTTCTGTGCACTCAAAAGTTCGTAAAAGTCATTTTCCTAAATGTCAATTATTTTCGAAATTTCAATAAGGTATGTAAAAATACGGAGTAATACATCAATAACCATGATTCAAAATATTTAGGGGTAATGTTTGTGATACATAGAAGTGGTACTGAGTGCAAGAAATAATATAAATATGGTAAAATAGTACTTTTGGTGTTTTTCTTTCTACATTCAAATCTTTGAACGAGCACATCTATATTAGGGAAAAACGTAAGTTGCAATTTTAATCATTTACAAGCTTAAAAAAACCATGGTAAATTAACGTATTATGGTTTGGCATAAAACACGTAATGTATATAAACTAAAAAATGTATCCGTAGTAAAAAAAAACAGAAATAGTTTAATGATTTTTGAAATCAAATTTTCGACACAAGCAAATAACCGATTTAAATGAAACCATTATGCGTTTGAAGCTCTATTTTTGCAGTTTTCAAAACTACATTTAGTTTTAATTTACGATGGGGCCCTCATGTAGATGTGCTACTTAGTATAATTTGCGGGAACTTAACGCAGATGACTTATACGAGCTTCTAGAAGCACAGATTCGAAGATCTGTGAATTTGAAAGGAAATATTTTGGACATAAGTTAATTTTTTGCAGGGCGGGCGAACATTGATTCGTTTGGGCGACTCTGACGTAGATTACGATGACAACTTTAGGTTTTATATCACAACAAAGTTAGCCAATCCCCACTATTTACCAGAAATTTGCATTCAAGTCACTATTGTTAATTTTACGGTAACACCCAGTGGGTTAGAAGATCAGCTGTTAGGGTAAGTTTTAGACCCGTAAAAACTCTTTTTAAATAATAAAAAAATTTGGTATTTAAAAATATAATATTCATAAATTATTTAGAGAGACTGTCCGTTTGGAGAGACCCGATCTTGAAACTTTGCGAACAGAATTGATTGTTAGAATAAATGCAGATAAAACTCAGTTAAAAGCGATTGAAGATAAAATTCTGTACATGCTTGAATATTCCAGTGGTAATATTTTGGACGATGAAGAACTTATTGAGACTTTAAACGAAAGCAAAGTAAGTAAATTCTAAAAAATTGGCGTGTTTTACAAATAACAAATTTTAATTTAGTGGTTAAAAATACAATGTAGTCTTGGGCATGAGTATTTGGTGGTCTTTTTTGGACCCTACAAGTATTGAATTTTTTACCAAACTAACCCCTACCAAGGGTTTTCTAAGATATTTTTAAACAAAAACTTACCCCTAAACAGATAATTTTATTGTGAGTCGAGAGATTTAACATGCAACATTGTTGGCACCAAAAATTTAATTCGTATAATATAAATTTCATCTTATACCTAGTTAAGTTATTTTGTACAAAAACAATTACTTTCTTAGCAGCATCTTTAGTTTTATTTTTCATAAAAGCACACTTTTTGAGGACTTTTAATATCGTTTACGAAATTTGTGCTAAGTTCTTCATTAGAAAACAGTGACACTGATAAATTTTATGAAAAATAATGAAAAAACGTGTCTTTTGGTCCATTTTTTCAAGTTACTAAAAGACACAAACTTTTCTTCTAAAACATATAAAACGTTTTGACCAAGTCTTTTCTTGTTATACAGGGTGTCCCAGAATTGGCGCACCACCTGTATGGTACGTTGTTGGGACATGCCCAAGGATCCCCAGAAAATTGTCAAAAAAAATCCATCTCATACACCCTCGAAGATATGAGGTCCCAAAGTGCAAAACTTTAAACGCATATACCTTAAAAACAACTGCACGTATTAACGAAAAATATGGTTTAATACAAAGCTGCAGTCTATCTTAAACCATTTCACCAATTTTTCTTCTTTTAAATGGTCAAATAACATTTTTATAATCAATTTAATTTTACAAAATTTTCTTGAAATAAGCTGACAACAATGTCAATAAAATTTTAGACAAAAGTGTATAATTAAGACTTATATATGGGATTTTTAGATTTATTTACCTAGACTGTGTAGTATTTTCCTAGACTGTGTTGCCAAATTTATGCAACTTTGTTCGCATTTTCCTCAATGAATATAACAGATGGATTTTTTTTAACAATTTTTCTGGAATCCCCAGGCATGCCCTAACAGCGTACCATACAGATGGTGCGCCAATTCTGGGACACCCTGTATAAAAAGTGTGACAAAAAAGTTGCATACAATACCATTATTATAAAACTAGGGTGCAAATTAAAAAAAAAAATCTATCAGCAAGCTTACCCGTTTGAAATAAGTTTCGTTTGTGTAAAATTAAAATACAAAAAAATGCATTCAGAAATTTAAAAACAGTAAAAAGCTAGGCCAAAGTCACAAGTCGAGAGGTTTTTGTTATGGAACATAACGGTTTATTTCATCAGGTTTACTTGTAAGTATTTCATTGGTTTTGTTCCCCGACATGTATCGGGCCTAGCCATCAGATGTTATCGATTAGCGCTATATGTATTCAACGGTGGTAATACTTTTTAAGAGAGTTGTATGCAGCACACATGTGGAGTGATCAAGCACTTCTACCTGGTTAAGCGCGCGCTGTAGGTACTTTATTGTTTAAAAGTTTTAATAATAGTGTGGTACAATTCGCGACAATTTAAAACAAAAGAGAGATAAAGATATAAATAGGTATGTGCGACAAAGATAAGCGTTATTTACTAATCAGATACCCGGCCTTGATTATTACTGTGATCTCCCATGTAAAAAAGTTCGCAATTCGTAGTATTGTAAAAAGATGCTCATTTTTTGGATAGCTACTATCCATTCACTTAAAAAAAACGGAGTAGGTGAGCCATAGGGTAACAGATTTTACCCTGTATATTGTCATTAATGTCACTTGTGTTTGCTGGTTATGTAAAAATAGTCAAAAAACTTAAACAATGCATTTTAAAACATGTTCAGGGTATCTGAATCAAAAACAATGGTCTTAACATACAGGGTGTCCAAAAAATGGCGCATAAACGCGATGGTACGCTCTTGGGGCATTCTCAGGGATTCCTAGAAAATTGTCAATTAAAATCCATCTGCTATATTCATCGAGAAAAATGCGAACAAAGTTGCATAAATTTGGCAACACAGTCTAGGAAAATACATCTAAAAATGCCATCTATAAGTCTAAAAATCCCATCTATGAGTCTTGATCATACACTTTTCCACTAGATTGTATTGACGTTGTTGTCAGCTTCATTTCATGAAAATTTTGTAAAATTAAATTGATTATAAAAATGTAATTCAACCATATAATAAATAAACAAATGGTTGAATGGTTTAAAATATACTGTAGCTTTGTATTCAACCATTTGTTTTGTTAATATGTGCTGTTGTATTCAAGATATAAGCATTTAAAGTTTCGCACTTTGGGGCAACATATCTACGAGGGCATATATGAGATAGATTTTTTTTAACAATTTTCTGGGGCTCCCTAGACATGCCCCAACAACGTACCATCGCGTTTATGCGCCATTTTTTGGACACCCTGTATACAAAAGTATTTATGTTTTTATTAAATTACCTTATAATGCTCTAATTGTTAAAACATTTAAAAGTTTACACAAAATAGGAATTATTTATGTAAGTACTCACTGTTAAAGGCCGATTTATACCACGTAACTTTCACTTTACTTCCGCTTTACTTCGGCGTAACTTAATCAAAAATTAAATAAAATACATGGGAATGTATTGGCAAATTTATACTTCACTTTAGCGCTACTTTTCTGATTCATTTAGCTTAAAGTCGTATAAAGTCGTACTAACTCGAGACCCGAGCTTGGCCATCATGCGCAAAATTTGCAAAAATGAGATATTAGCCCTTATTGTCAAGGGTAGTGATTCCGGAATATCGCTTCGTATACGATACCTGTTAGGTCTTCTTATGTAGGTTCTACGAAGCGATATTCCGTAATTACAGCCCAGGTATAAATTGTCAGAAGTCGCGAGTTCAGACACATGCGCTTAACTGATCCCAATTTCACGTTTGCAATCTGTAAATTAGGCAAATTTGTAAAGTTAAGTGGAAGTGAACTTACGCCGAAGTAAAGTAAAAGTTACGTGGTATAAATCGGCCTTAAGAAGTCGTTTTAGGTATCATAGGACAAATTAGCACTTTTACAAAAATGTCTAAAATTCTTCATAAATTCTTACATCTCAATTTTTCCGCCTATTTTATGTAACTGTCATATTAATTTTGGCATTTTTGAATTTTTAGTGTCAGTAAATTAGAAATGTAATGCCAACTTCTTGGAAAATTTAACTTTTCAAAGAAAAAGGTTCTAGTTTTCATAGGTGAATGGATAGTAAAGAGTCCAAGTCTGAAAAAAGCATAGAAATTTACAATTCCAACAAGAGAAATGTCACATTTTTTGGCAGACAAAAAGTGATTCGTAGCAAGTCATACTTAATTTTATCAGGCTGGCGTACTCTCATGTTTATTTTTTTGAATCCTGGAGGCCTTATTTTCTAGAAGATCCAGTTTTGTGACGTCACAAAAATTGGTTTGGCTACTCGCTAACGGTAGCGCTTTAGTCAGCAATAAAAGTGAATAGAATGTAAATATATAATCTCTTTGGAAAAAAGCTAGACCAAAGTCACATGTCAGGAGGATTTTTGGTTATGGAACATAACGACGATTCATTCAAGCTTTACTCAATAATTATCATTGTTTGTTCCCTGACATGCATCAGGCCTAGCCATTAACTAACCTTATTAAGCCCAATCAGTATCTAACATCGGTCTAACCTTTTCGGAGACATGTAAGCAGCGCCACCACAGCCTAAGCGCGCTTTATTAATTAGTTTGAAAGTTTCAAGTAGGCTGCGATGCTGTTTTGTTTTATGACGCTTACATGAAGCGTGGATTGTGAAATTCTGATTTTTTTAGGAAACTTCTGCTGTTATTGCAGCTAGATTGTTAGAAACAGAAGCAACTGAAGAAAAAATATCAATTGCACGTGAAAAGTACAGAACTGTGGCTATTCGGGGATCTGTTCTTTATTTTGTGGTTGCTCAACTTGCTGAAATTGATCCTATGTATCAGTTTTCTTTGAAATATTTTACACAGGTGGGTTTTTTTTTGTTACACAAATGGAGCGTATTCGTACAAAAATTGGTTGGGGTAACCTAGGAGATCTGTCATACCACCCGTCGTTTCAGATGCTAACTGACATTACTTCTGAATTTTATATTTTTATCAAATATAAAGCTTATATACCAAAAAACAACAAACTGCCGGTTTAAAACATTCAATGTACCATCTAAAAGTTTTGTATCACATTTAGAGAGTGCTTTACATCTTTAATTCTTTATAATTAGGTAAAAAAAAGGAAATTATGACTCATTTACAAAAGGATTTCCGTGAATGTTTAAAATAATCCGCATTTTTTGGACTCTGCATAAAAAGTACATTTGTAAATGAGTCATTATGCCCTTTTCTACCTAATAAAGAAGAATTGAAATTGTAAAACACTTTGTTAATGTTATACCAACCTTTTAGCTGGTACGTAAAATGTTTTACACCGGCAGTTTGTTGTTTTTTGGTATATTAGCTTTGTATTTGATAAAAATATAAAATTTACAAGTAATGTCAGTTAGCATCTGAAATGACGGGTGGTATGACAGATTTCCTAGGTTACCTTAACCTATTTTGGTACGGATACGCTCCATTATCAGCATTTTTATGCATTTAACTGATTTAAATTGTTTTATTTTTGTACTATTTATTACTTGGGCTTTTTTATGTGATTACTTCATTTTTATTGTAATTACTTGCTTTTTTTTGTAGATTTTTAACGGAGTCATTGAAACTAGCGAGAAAAACGAGAACTTAGCAATCCGTCTGGAAACTCTCCACAGAGAAATAACACTGGCAGTTTATACAACAGTTTCACGAGGTCTATTCGAGCGTCATAAACTAGTTTTTAGTTTCTTGCTTTGTGTGGCAGTGTATACCGAAGCAGGTGAAATTCCAGAAGAACATTGGAACTTTTTGCTAAGGGGTCCTGTGGGGGCACATGTTCCAGTTGGTAAAAAACCAGAAAGTCTAGCTGTTACCGAATTAATGTGGCTATCTGCCCATGTTTTGGAAACATTGTCGGATAATTTTAAGACCTTGCCGCAATGGATTACCAAACCCATTCATGTTGTTATAGGGGAATTTGAAATTGTAAGTTTTTTTTGTTTAAAACTTGTGTAATGCAATGCAAGATTTTTTTAGACAATAACTTTGGGGGCAGATAAAAGATCAAAAGCAGAACCTCCAAATTGGAACGAGCGTTTAAATCCATTTGAAAAATTGTTGTTACTAAAGATTTTAAAAGAAGAAACATTGGTTTTTGCTATTACAGAATATGTCAAAATAAAATTGGGAAAACCGTTTATTGAAAGTCCCCAGATATCTTTGAACCATTTGTAAGTAAATAGCCCAGTTAAATAATTTGTAAAACATTTAAATCGCAAATTTGTGAAATGCGAGATTTATTAAAATACAGGTGATTCAAAATTTGCGTTGCCAAAAAAGAACTTTTACTTTTAAAGAAAAAGTGTGTGTTCACAACTGAGCCTGGTTGTTAGCCTATTTTCGATTCTGTTAAAAAATGACTGATTAAATGTCAAATTAATAAAAAATTTACATATGACATACGCATTTTTGAACCCATTTTGAAATAAATAGAGAACCGTGGTGCACATAAAAATTGCCTACCCATAACTCTTTTCTTCTGAACTTAATTTATTTCTTTGACTAAACAGATTTAAGATTTAAATAAAAACTTTCTAACATCACTTTAAAGTTTTTGATAAAATTAATATTTTTCAGAATAAATTACTAAAAACGTCATATTTTTTAGTAAACTATGCAAACAGTTTATTTTAGTTAGGTGACAGTAGTGTGACGTAAAAATCACAGAAGAAAGGCTAGTAATTGCAAAATATGAAGTACAGTCACATGCTTTTTGGTAATTTATTCTAAAAAACGGTACACCTTATTAAAAATTTCTAGTGAAAAGAAAGTTTTTATTTGAATATGCTTAGTAAAATAAATTAAGTTCCACACTAGTTAAATGTAAAAAAATTATTAGTAACTTTTATGAACACTAATGGTGGTTCTCTATATTCTATTTCAAGAGGGGCCCAAAAATGCCAGTTGGGTTAAAAATAACCGTTTTTATTATGTTTATTGATTGTGCAAATTTTGTTATGGTTTGACAAACCAATTTGTAAAATATTTTCACTAAGCATTTTTAGTCTACCTCCCTTAAAGGCTCGCTTAAAGGGCTGTATTTCTGGAACCGTACTCTTTTAAAATATTTCTTCCATCAAATGTCTTAGTTTTTTATCCTCTATTTGTCATATCAAAAATAGCGCCTGATATGAATTTTACGTCCAAAGGGTCCAAAAAAAAAGTTGTGTGCAATTTTGTAACCTTGACTTGACCACTAGTCAGTTTGACCTTGAGCGGATCTTGAATCTAAGATTTCGGATTCTACTTATGTCAGGTTTAAACATTCTATCAGTAGTAATAGTTAAAGATATTGCCATTAAAGAAATTTCATACAAAAGTACAAAAAATCGAAGTTTTGTAAAGAAAACCGAACGAATGTTACGATCAATCCGATTGATATGATTTTAGTATTATGAGATCGGTAATTTTTTGTAGCAACTTTAAGTATTCTAAGCTTTTACATACCTTGTTTTGTTTGGGCAAATGCCTAAAAACCTAGTTTTTTTAAATTCCAATTACTTTACTACAGTTTTTTTTTCAAGAAATAGAAATTTCTTTTGTGGAGTTTTTTTAACCCCGCTTTTAACTACACAATCTGTCACTGTCCTTACCTAATATTCTTTTCTAGATTCCAAGACACATCAAAAACAGTACCACTAGTCTTCGTCCTAAGCGCGGGTTCCGATCCATTCGGATCCTTTCTCCGATTCGCACAAGAAATGGGTTACCAAAACCGTGTGCAATCCATTTCTCTCGGTCAAGGTCAAGGCCCAATCGCAGAAAAGATAATCGAATCTGGTATTGAAAAGGGCGAATGGATTTTCTTGCAAAACTGTCATCTGTGCACTTCTTGGATGCTGCCAATGGAGAGATTGATTTTAAAAATAGCAGATAACCCTTCCAAGATTCATGATGAGTTTAGATTGTTTATGAGCGCTATGCCGAGTAAATCGTTTCCTGTGGCGGTTTTGCAGAATTCTGTCAAGGTCACGAATGAACCGCCTAAGGGGTTGAGGGCCAATTTGAAGAGGGTGTTTTCTGATATGCAGGATGACTTTTTTGAAGATCAACGTAAGTAAAAATACAAAAAAATATGTTTTAGATAAACTTGATTTATTTTCCTTGGCTGAAACTAGATTATTATTTTTATGCCGGAGGGTTGGTAAACAAATTTCTTAGTTAAAGTGTCAAATAAAATAATGTCAGTTCAAATTTTCTTATAAAGGGTGTACGAATTCGAGCGTCATCATTGGAATTTCGCTTACCTTAACAGATACAAGGTCGGTTAATTGAGGGCAAAGTTCCCTATTTTAATGCCCATTGATCTTGTACAAGAAGACCTTGATTATCTGTAACTATTTTTCGTTTATCATTAAAATACAAAAAAAAATGCATTTTGGTTATTGGGCATTAACGTTTTTGTTTTTTAGGGGATGTTTTTGAAATTTTGACATTATTCAGGCCATTTTTTCTTGTCAACAATCAGATTTTCATTAAAAAATTTTGTTTTGTTTTTGTTTCCTAAAAATTATCATCATGATTTTTTTCTTGTGGACCGGAGATCAATTAAACTTCTATAAAAACATTTATTTTTAAGGGATGTTAATAAAAAGTTTGAAATTAGAACATTTTTCAATTCAATTAGATTCTGATAAATGATAATATGGCAGATAAATTTTTTATTTAAACAAAATGTTAAAAACCCAACATCGTACAAACATTTTTGGGTGGATTCTGGTTTTATTGTTTTTATAGTCAACCAAACAAAAATAATTTTGACGTGTCGTTTCTAATAAAACCATCCATGAAAAAATAAACATGATGAAAATTTTTGGAATACGAAACGTTTCTGGTGATAAGTTTACAGACTACGTCGATTATAAAGTTAGATACACAATAAAAATTAGTTTGCATTTTGTAAGAATTAAGGTAGCTTAAAATGCTTGATGTGTCTATTTTTATTTACAGCGCTTCAACAAAAGTGGAAAGCCATAATTTTTGGCATTTGTATGTTTCACGGTGTCGTTCAAGAGCGAAAAAAATTCGGCCCGCTTGGATGGAATATTGTATACGAATTTAATGACAGTGATCGAGAATTTGCTTTTAATACATTAAAGATGTTTTGCGCTGAAGGAACTGTTCCTTGGAACGCTCTTGAATATTTAACTGGTAGGAAAAATTTGACAAATACGATAAAAAAATTGAAATATTAGCTCTGTTCGTAAACCCAGTTTCAAACTGTTTTTAAAGTGTCAATGTCTGCGCACATAAAAAAAATGAAGTTATGCGCAGTATTTTTACACGTTTTTCATACCTGTGGACTAGTTTGGTTTAGGATTTTGGTCACAACGAACAAAGCTAATAATTATAATTGTGACAATTTATTTTTGGGTGACTTATTTGTTGTTTTTTAGGGGAAATAACATATGGAGGGAGAGTAACTGATGCTTGGGACCTGAGGTGTCTCAAGACCATTTTGAAAATATTCTTCTCACCTAGAACCCTGAAAAGAGGTTACACTTATTCCCCATCTGGTACCTACTACTGCCCAAAAGTGGCCACTCTAAAAGAATTTCGCGATTTTATTGATAAGTTTCCTATCTTGGAGGAGCCTGAAATATTTGGAATGCACGAAAATGCTAATATTGCCTATCAAGTACTTAAATATAATTTATTAAAAAAAAAAACAATACTGATTTTTTTAAATTTTTTCTAGATAAAAGAAACACAAGTTGTTATAAAAACGATTGTAGACAGTCAACCTGGTCATTCTGGAGGGGCCGCAGGTCATTCTACAGATCACATTGTTTATGAATTGGCTGACAACGTAATTGCAGCCATTATTAAAAAAATTGATACAGAGGAAGCCAACATTCACATGTTTAAGGTAAATTTTGAATTACAAACATTTTTAATTGACTTTTTAAATCGTCTTTTATATTTTGCATATAGACAAATGCTCTCTATTTGTCTATATGCAAAATATAAAACGTCACCATAAGTGCCAAACAAACCCTTCAAGTTTATTAGGACTATAAAGAAAGTTTCGTTAGGATACGACAAGTATTTTAGCTATGTCTTGTTGAGTTGATTTCTTGGCGACAATGTACCACATTAATAGACTATTTCCTGCTGGTTCTTGAAATCCAAACATGAACCCAACAGTCCTAGCGCCCATCCTAAGACAGGTCTACCAAAAACGAAAGTTTCTCAGAAATACATAGATGCTTTGCGTCAGTTAAAACCCGAAAATGCACAAGTAACACACCGAACGATTAAGGGCCGATTGTACAAACCAAGTTTAAACTTCGGTTTAGCTAAACTGATTTATAATCATAGAGAGAACAATCTTAGAGACTGTCTATGTTGTAGTTAACAAAGTCTGTTTGTGATAAAATGTCAGTTTAGCTAAACCGAAGTTTAAACTTGGTTTGTACAACCGGCCCTAAGGCATTCTAATGCAATTAAATGACTTTAATGCAAAGATTTTTTCATAAACAATTGAATGTAAAAAAAAATTATTTGCTGTTGGACTGCTCAATTTTTTAGGAAGGCACAAAAGTAGACTGGCTCAAATTAGTAACCCAGAATTTTGAGTCTATTCGGCAGTGAAATTTCATAAATCGCATACAAAACCAAGAAAAATGACCAATCATAAGTTTACTTAAAAAAAAAATGAAAATAACATACAATTAGTTTCTAGGGAGTTTTATGTAAATAATACGCTAAAAAGAGGTATACGTTTTCATGCAGCTCGCGCGGTTAACTAAAAAATTTACGGTGGCAAAACCTCTTGTCGTATCTTAACAAAACTTTCCGTATAGTCCTAATAAGCTTGAAGGTTTTGTTGGTTACTTGTGGTAGTGTTGGTGGCACCCTCTATTTGTCTTTACAACATATTAAAGACAACTCTCGTACCTACCATTTATTAATTAAATTTTCAGAGGGATTCCAAAGGGCGATTGCCATCATTGACCACTGTGTTAGTACAAGAAGTAGACCGTTATAATATTTTGTTAAAATTAATACACTCATCGATGGACAATCTGAAAAAAGCTATAAAAGGTTTGGTTGTCATGTCAGAACAACTTGAAGAAGTTTACAAGGCGTTTAGCAACAACCAAGTTAGTAAAAAAAAATAGATAGAAAGACAGGGGGATGTAAAATTGTTATTTTTATAGGTCCCTCAACTTTGGTCGAAAAAATCCTACAACTCTTTGAAAACTTTGGGCAGTTGGATTCACGATTTGGTTTTAAGATTGGATTTTATCTGTGTAAGTTTTAGACTAAAGTTTATCGTAAATAAAAATCAACAACTTTTCAGAAAAACTGCATTACCCTTTTTTACATTTCAATTACCAATGATACAAAAAAAATTTAGCTTTTTATTGAATCTTAAGGAAAAATTTTTACTAAGAAATTGACTTCTCCAATAAGACAAACGTCACTTTTTTTGACAGACAGTAGGGATAACTTTGTTTCATGACATACTTCATTTCAGGTCGACACATGTTTTATATTTGTCATTATAAACGTTTCAGGCCTAGTTATCTAGAAGGTATCCCTACTGTCTGTCATAACAGTTAGTTTGTCTTGAGTCAGCAAGAGAATTCAATTAAGGCAGCCTTTCTTTTTATTTTAGATTTGGGTACGTTCGGGTCATCCAACATCGTACTGGTTGCCAGGATTTTATTTCCCGCAAGGTTTCCTTACTGGTACTTTACAAACTCATGCCAGAAAGTACAATCTTCCTATTGACGAGCTTAAATTTGATTTTACCGTACAAGCCACTGTTTTGGACCAGGAAGATGTTTACCAGCAACATCTTGTCTATGGAAAAGAGGTTTGTTTCCAGTTTTGCACAAAGTAGATATTTTTTTACGTTTAATTAGAGTAATATAAAACAAAGATTCTCTCCAAACCACACTTTATTTAGAAAAATCAGAATACGTATTTCGACAGCTAAGCTGTCATCTTCACCAGAAGATAGAATGAAGATGACAGCTTAGCTGTCGAAATACGTATTCAGATTTTTCTAAATAAAGTGTGGTTTGGAGAGAATCTTTGTTTTATATTAAACATTCGCCACAGAAATCATCAAATATCCGTTTAATTAGAGGTTTAATTTTAATTTGACTATAAACTAACCTAAGATTACTATATTGTACGTTGTCCCTTTTGACTTAAATTAAAACTAATGTCTTGTCAAATGGTAAATTTCACTGGACGTCTTACTTTCGAAAAAAATCTTTACCTTGGACCAAAGAGAATGAATTTACTAGAGTATCAGTGCGCGAGCACTGATACTCTAGCCTTGGACACTGACGGCTTTGGTATCTAGCACATGGCTGACTTGTGCATTTTTGCTAGCTTTGCTAGATATGCGTAGACTGCCTATGTGTAAGTCACTTCTGCCTCGGCAGATGGCGGTAACACCACAAGTCCTATCTGCGATATTTGTTGAAATATACAAGTATCTTAGTTTCTTGAACTTGAGGTTAAGCATCGACTATTTCTAACACGTCATTCTGATGAGCCCCAATAAGGCGAAACAGCTGTCAATTTGTCAGTTTGGTGGATGCATACCCTTAAGAAATTAAAGACATTCTTTTATAAATGGCAGTTCCGCTTAGTATCGACTTGAATCGTAGATTCTACCATTTTATGTCTTATTTTGGATGATTTTTCTTTCTTTATTAATATTTTTGTAGGCGTTTGAAGCTTATGAACCTCTTGAAGAACCAGGGGATGGTGTTCTTATTCATGGATTATTTATTGATGCCGCAAGATGGGATATTAGAAGATCTTTGTTGGTTGACGCCAAACCAGGTAAACAATTAGAAAATTTAGATAAATTATCGTGACCAATGCTGACTTTTAATGCCCTTTTTGCACTATTTTTCCAATGATTCCATTCCATTCTTTCACATGGCAATAATCTTTTCGCAAACACACAATTATCTTTAACTGATTATTTCATTTATATCAAGGTTATATGTCAAATTTATAGATGTGCTTTTTGACCAAATCATTTTGGTGTGTTCAAAATCTCTGGTCAAATTACGGTCAAATATGGTGAAATTCTTAAAAACTTTTAAAGAGAACCCTAGGTGGCTTCACTTAAAAAATTAAATTATGGTCATCTGAATACTGTATTTCCACGCCCAAATTCGACTGAGCCAATTTTATAAAAAAGCACATAAAAGGCAATAGCAAAAATATAACACCAACATTAAAAATAAAAAAAAAGTGGCAGATTAAAAAAATATTTAGAATTTGACCAATTTCACCAAATTTGGGTGATCAAAATTCGGTAAAAATACCTCGTCAAAATCTTGGTCAAATATTGCCAATATTATGCCAAAATCTGAAGAATTTTACTGCGAATTATACTTGAAATCACCCGTTGGCAACGATCTGCGTTGAAATGACCCGTTGGTAGGTAAGCACTGACAGCGAATAAAATACCTGGATAGAAGTCAAAATTATGATTTTTTGTTAATTTTGTCAAAAATTTTGCTTGCGGTTACCTAGTCATATTCATTGTTTAACGGGAGATTGCGCGGTAATGTTGGTTGCCTAAATTTCAACAAAAACAACCCTTTCTGTTTTATGGACATTGGGAATATAAGAAAGATTTCAGATTAAAAAAGGTACTTACCCGCAAGAGAAAAGATCAATAAACAATATGAGTGGTTTAAAATATGTATTACAATGCACTAAAATACCAAATTTAGTAAATTAAAAAACACTTTTTTTTTACCATTTGTAGCTCTTTTTTAATCATTTTATTCAGCACTTTTTAGATTGATTTACGAACCCAAAATCACTCATATTGTTCTTCATTTAATGTAGAATAATTATTTACTGCATGATAGATGTTTATAATTCAAATAAACTCAATGTCCATAAAACGAATTTGCAATGCTTAAAAATGTCAAAAAAATTTAAAAACTAAAAAATTATCGACCCCTGCATTACCGATATTAAAAAAAATGGACAAACGTCAGTTTTAAAATATTCGTAAAGAATTTTTTGATAGAAACTCCGAAATCTTTTTATAAGTTATTATTGGTGTTTGTTTAGTTAATCCCTCGGTTAATCCTATTTTGTACAAGGTAAGTAAAGGTATAATTAACCTAAAACCTCATTTAAAAATTTTATATTTTAGCTAAGTATTTAAAATAGGAAAGAACAAATCCCGGCCAGTATACCATTCTCGAAAGAAAAATCCAAAAAATAAGAAGTTGCAATATTGGTGGAATGAGAAAAAACTGAAAAGGCCTAAAAAGTAAGTTACTTTCAACTTTAAATACAACCAACACTCAAGGTGTCCTTTAACCAAGTTAGAAACGTTAAAACATAGGGACATAGGAAGGTCCTTACTGCAATTTCACAATCATTTTCTTAAAGTTTCTAAAAATGCTCATTTTTGTAAATACAAATATCTTCCAAAAAAGATGCAGCAAAAGAAAAAACATTGTCCGTAAACATAACCTCACACTTTAATCCTACATTCTACAAATTCATTGATCACTACACTGGAGAGTCACTTTTTAAAGACATTTTGTAAATACCAAATACAGATGCCTACTGGTTTGCAAGCAGAAAAAAACGTTTGTAATTTTGTTAAACTGGCAAGTCCAGATCAAATTTAATTTTATTTCGTTTGTTCCCTTTCCACACATTTCACTCGTTTGTAAAGAATCTTATCATCAAAAAATAAAGACAAATACGCGAACAAATGCAGCTAAAATATTTTTGGCATTATATTTCAGATTTATATTATTCTATTTTAAAAATACAAACTTGACTAGACACCACAGTCGGCCATTGCTTAATGCTTCCTCTCTACTAGTCGAAGTAGTGGTTGCGCACCGAGCAGACTGAGCAGAGCTGATAAACCCGATCGACGCCGTACCTCAGCGCTACCAGCAAGGCCCGCTGCGCGGAAGTGCCCCCAATCGGTTGTGGCCACCAAATGACAGAAAAAATGGGAATCTCGCGGGCGGGCCCCAAAGAATGCTGGTACGTCCTGGGTTTCACAGTAAGTCGCCCATAAACTTAGAGATAGAAATGAAATTGCGTCATTGGAATAACCCCTTATCCATCTTTACTTTACAGTGATACCCCGGTTTCCCGAAATAGAAATAAAATGGAGTGACCAACGTTATTTTCTGTAGAGAAATTACCAACAACATGTTTTGGATTATTTAATTTGCATCGACAGAAGAACCAAAATTAAATTTAATTTTAATTTTGAATCGAGTAATTTTTTGCAATTTTAGGTATTTTAAAAATGTTAGTTTTTTTAAAATAAATTTGGTTTCGATACTCAACAAATAGGTAAGATACTTAATATTATGAAAAATAGGTAATAAATTCCTTAAAAAAAAGTTGTTTTCTTTTTTGACTTATACCTTGTAGTTTTTATACAAAAAAGAAAAATTTAATACATGACCAATTTTTGTGTACAACCCTGTATATGACCTATATATTTTGACGTCTTTTGACAAAGTCATAACCCAAAAAATAAAAAGTTGACAGAAGTTTCATTTTTTTAGTAAACTGTGGTGCCATCTTTTATGATTTGATTGAGGTTTTTTTGTTTATTTCAAAAATAAATCAATAGAGGGAGATTTGTGCAATCCCCCTTTAAATAAAATTAATATTATTTTGTTGAGTAAATAGTATTTATAAATACAATAATCGTGTCGAATAGCACTCGTGCTCTTATTGAATTTTCGCTTTTAAAAGAACTCGTGCTTGATGAATACGCAATGTCCCTTAAACGTAAGGGTGTATTCTTTAATTATTCCCCTCGTGCTTCTCAGTCGGTAAATAATTAGACAACGTCCTTACTGTAGCAGTACATTACTATGCAACAAGCACGTTTATTTTATAATCGAGAATTCATAGAGAGCTGAACATAACCTGTGGTTAAATTTGTTGTCCCTTCTTAATAAATTATTAAATTGACATACTTCCTTGTTTTTTCAGGGGAGGTAAGTCCACCCCTCCCAGCACTCCTACTCACCCCCAAGACGCAACTGCCGCAAGGAGATAAGAGATATATATCTCCCTTGTACAAGACGTCAATAAGAGCAGGCATACTTTCCACAACGGGACACAGCACGAATTTCGTCATTGCAGTTTTATTGCCTACGAGGCAGGATCAGAGTTTTTGGATTTTAAGAGGCACCGCACTTTTAACTCAACTTACTAATTAAGCATTAAAAGACTTACAGTTAAGTGGATTAAAGTGTTAAAGGAAAAAGACTGAATTTTAGACTGTGATATTTTAGTTATAAGGTTGGTATTTTGGAAAATGTCATTTTGGCTCTTATAGAGGTAAAATGACATTTTCACTTTAGTCTAGTCTTTTGTTAATGTTCAATTTTAACTATTCTTATTGAATGATTCTAACTTTTTGAGTTTTGATTTAAAAAAAGTTTGTTTGCACTTTAGGACACTTTATCTTTAAATGTTTTTGAAAATGTCATTTTAGCTTTTATAAAGTTAAAATGACATTTTCTGTCTAATCTAGTCATTTGCAAATGTTTAATTTTGCGGGATATTAACTTTTCAAGATTTGTTTTTAATAAGTATGTTTTTACTTCTCAACAGTTTATTCTTAAATGTTAACAATTTTGATTTTTAAAGAACCTTGGTTGGTCTACTTGATAGTTTCTGATTTTTATATTTCCTCCTTAATTTTTACTTACTGTCATTTGATTTTTAACGACACTGTTACTGTTTTTATAAATTAAATAAAACGCGCTTTCAGCATTATTGTTTCATTTATTTTGTATTTTAATTTGTAAAAAAAGTTCAATATAAATCTTACAATATTTTTTAATTATTTATAAGTGAAAGTAATTGTTGTCTCAACGACAAGGACTACTATTTTTTATACTGAAAATTACCAAATATTATAATTACCGAAATACATACTACAGAGTGTATTCTTGTAAACTTCCATGTCGGATTTTTTCTCTTAAAAAAAGGAATTTAAAAAAAAACTCCATAAAGAAGTTTACAAAAAGTCACCTGTATTCAAAAAACCTTCTTACATATTAATTTGTATTCTTGATTATACTAATGCAGAGTTTTAAGAATGCGCTTCGATTCATAGCTGACATATATGACAAAAATAGTTTTTATGCATTTAAAAGTGTATCGAATAATTTCGATACAAATAAAGCTTTCAATCAAGAGGAATTTAATCTTGGCTTTCATGTGAACATTGTACAAAGGCATAAAAAGTAATACTTTATACGATTAACTTAACAAACTAAAAGGTAGGACCATTTTTTGTTGTTTTCAATTAAACTTAAATACTATTTTTTATGCTTTCGTGCAATGTTACGATAAAAGCTAAGATTAAAATCCTCTTGCATGAAAGCTTTATTTGTATTGAAATGATCCCATATATTTTTAATTACATAAAAACTAAAATGAAGAACAGCCTTACTTAAAAAATCTCTTTAAATTTGTTTAAAATTTCAGTAAAAGTCCCTCTTGGACTCATTCTCTAATGAGATTCGGAATAAAAATGACATTTACGATAGATACAAAATGTCCGCAAGACAAGAGATTTTAGAGGGCAAATAAAGGACAAAGTAGTCTCTGATCTTTCATAAAAACTTCCTGTTTTGCGGACATTCTCTAAAAAAAGTTGTATACACATAACATTAAATTAATAAATAATTATTGCTTAAAACGGCAAAAATGTATACTTATTCTAGACTATGGTACAAAAGTTTTGTAGACTTAAAATTATTTTGGTAAAATAATAAATTATTATTTGAAAAGATTATTCCTCGGAACATTTCAGTTTTATTAGATATGTACTAAATAGATACATACCAGAGTAAATATTGGTTGTCTCTAGAGCAAATTACCCCTATGTTTTATTATAAATATTTCGAAATGTAATAAAAAAAAAATCTTCTAAACTAAAAAAATAGAAGTTTTTTTAAAAAGACTATTTACGAATCAAAAACTACAAGGTAGATCCACGCTTTGTATAAAGGTATAAACGTACACAATAAATGTTTTAAAATATTTGGATTTTTGTAGTAGAACTTTAATGGGTGCATTACCAATTTTTGTTCATTTTATTTTAAAGAGAAATGTGAAAAATATTATCTGATCGTTAACAGCTGTTATCATAAATAATGACAACATTAATTATTACTACAATTAATCGTATACATGTTTTCAAAAATTGCACTTCTTACAAATTAAATTTTAACAGAAAGTAGTGGTACAAAAATTTTGTAACTATTTTTAAAAAAAGACAACGCAGAAAAAAACTTAGGAACAAACAATTTAAATTATTTGCAAAAAAATTGCAACACATAATTTATAAAACAAGAAAACAATATACATTTGCACTTTTTTCTAAAAAAAGTATTTTTTAGAAAATGACAAATAATTACACACAAAAAAAACATGCGTTAATAACTCATTGGTGGATATAATTATAAATTAATAAAATTCGGGAAAATACTCGGGAGAATAATATCTCTATAAATTTCGAGTTTTTTTTGGTAAATATAAGAATTTTGTAATACCAGATGGGTATACAAATCTTGGTTTTTACCTATGAGAAAAAAATTAGTTAGATATTACTTCAAGCGAATTTTTTTGGCTAAATAAATTGTTTTGTAAATGTTTAACTAAAAACATACTTAATAGAGTATTCACCTATTAGATAGAGAGCTGGCAACATAAAAAAAAACACGTCCTTAACCGTTGTCATGATTATTTGAGCATTACATAATATTTAATATTTCTTTACTTTCAATAAACTGGCACTACTAACAGTTACCGTTTTTCATCATAAACATCAAAAGTGGGATTGTTTTATTTGTACTAGAAAATTGATAGGTGCACATATGAGCCATAACACTGCCAGAACTTTATGAAATAATTTGAATTTATAGACTTCTCTGCGTAATATAAGCGATTTTGGTTTTGTGTCCTTGAAAAAAACATTTTAAAAGCGATTGGCTCATCATAAAGTTCTACCAAGGTTATGTTCGTGTATGCAAATATCAATTTTTTTGAACGAAAAAAGTGATCTCACTTATGCTGTTTTTAACTTTAAAACCTGCTATTTTGTTGGACTAAGAAAAGTAATATTAAATGCAATTCCCAAAAAATCATGACAACTTTAATGACGTGGATTTACATGTTGCTAGCTTCTATACTAAATAAATAATTGATTTAAATTCAGAAATTAATTTTCAATAAATACGTTAGACTAGCTAAAAGTGATGATTAAAAATGATCCTTATTTTGCTACACTTCTAAAATGATATGATATGTTAACAAGGCCTTCTCGATAAACACACAATTTGAATGTTAAACTGTCTGCTTATCGAGACGGTCTTGGTTTTAATAAATTGAAAATGTTACTATTTTACTATTATCTTGGTGAAAATATGTTGCTGTTGGCTTTTTTTCGTATTAATCGGGCTGACACTGGAAAATAGTAAGTTAAGTTACTACACCATTTCAACCCGAAATTCGTAAAAGGTAAATAAAATTTCAATTAAAAAAGCGAGGGGGAAACCGCGTTAACAAGTGGCGTACACAAGAATTTCCAAAATTTTCTGGGAATAAACACGGTCAACTCCTACGTCACAGATCACAGATTCACATTAAAAAACTGTCTGTAAAGTAGAATTTTGATTCTGTCAGATTTAGCCACTTTTTTAGAACAATATTTTATTATTTTCTTAAAAATAATAGGCTTTCTTAGGAAACCCTTGGTATTAAAATGTGCTATAATGTCTTAAATTCGATATTTCAAGTTTAGTTCATTGTAAAACTCTATAGTATACAGTTTATGTGTTAATGTTGTGCACCCTCCAAGATGTGAATTTTAAACGCAAATTGCTTGAGAAAGCAACCATATCAAGAGGTCTGGTAAGTACCATTGTAAAATTAACATTTTTTTCTATTACCTAGAACAAACCATACCCCTTAATATGGTTGCTTTCTCAAGCAATTCGCGTTTAAAGCTGATATCTTGATGGGTGATCATTATCATCAGATTAATAAGGGATTTTTTAATTCTTGTGGTAGATTCTCGGGTATTTTAAATTAAAATATCGTAAAAAGATAAAAAGAAACATTTTTACACCAATGGGACCCAAAAATCTCTCCGCCCTCCAATGTTGGAAACACAGAATAAGAAAAAAATGACCATTTTTTTTGGTCCGTAATGTTGGTTGCCTAAAAAAATGTCACAGAAAATATTTTAATGCACTTCTGTAAACTGTGACGTAGGACTTGATCGAGTCTATTCCCAAAGTATTCTGGAAATTCCTTGCTAAAAATTCCAGAAAATTTCTAGACAACACACAGAATTTCATAAAAAAGGTAAACGGGGTACGCATAGCATATTTTTTGTTGTCTTTAAGCAGTATTAAAAATAATAAATAAATACTACACGGTATCAAAAATAATAATTATAAAAATATTAAAAACAGTCATGTAAATAAACAAATTAAATAAATAATTCAATGTCACGAAAATACATAATAAAGGCAAAGAAGTCAAGCAATATTTATGCTTTTTTATAATCGTGGTAACCGAAATACTTTAAACGGTAACTTCACAAACTTTATAAGTTTCGAACGTCTTTTTCCACTTTCAAAAGTATCTTTTGTTTGACCTTGACATAAAGCATACTTACTGGAGAAATCTTGGGCCGATAATGGTCTTCTTAGGACATTTTCAATGACATCAATCCAGTGATCTCTCTCGTTCTCATATTGAGCAGAGAGGTGGTAAACTCTTTCTGGGGTTGTCAGAGAAAACGAAAAACCTTGATCTTTTACACCAGCAGTTACACCAATTCGAATTGAGTATCCATCTTGAAAATTTCCTGAAAAATAAACATCAGTAAATAAAAAAATATTGATTGGATAAATTGCAAAAAAAGAATTAAGCGCCAACACTTGTACGAGGGTTGTCTTTTATATTTTAGGGGCCAAACAAACTCTTCAAGTTTATTAGAAATGTACCGAAAGCTACGAATTTTTTTTTTAATTTGTAGACTTTTAAAAAAAATGGATTTGTGCAAAAATTGTTGACTACTTTCAAAGAAAATTATCTTAACAACAATGTCTTGCCGATTTTAACTTTTGGTGACGAATCACCACAACAATAGACTATTTCCTGCTGATTCTTGAAATTCAAACATGGACCCACCAGTCTTAGCGCCCATCCTAAGACAGGTCTACCAGAAACAGAAGTGTCCCAGAAATACATGGATGCTTTGAGCCAGTTAAAACCCGAAAATGCACAAGTGACACACTGCAAGATTTATACCTTCTATAGGCAATTAAATGACTCCAATTAAAAGCATTTTACGTAAACAGTTGATTGTGAAAGAAATTATTTTATGTTGGACAACCCAATTTTTTAGGGAGGCACAAAAGTAGACTGGCTTTAATTAGTGACCCAGAAATTTAAGTCTGTTTGGCAGTGGAATTTCATAAATTGCATACGAAACCGCGAATGATGACAAGTCATGAATTTACATAACAACAATTGAGAATAATTGGCAATAAGCTTCTAGGGAGTTTCATGTAAAGAATAAACCAAAAAAAAAGGTGTAGGTTTACTTGCAGCTCGTGAGGTTAACTAAAAAATGTACTGTGGCGAAACCACTTATCGTATCTTAACAAAACTTTCGGTGTAGTCCTAATAAATTTGAAGGTTTTGTTTAGCACTTTTGGTGCCGTTGGTGGCGCCCCCTATTTGTCCATTTGTAAAATATAAAAGACCCTCGTTTGCAAGAATTTTTTACATAAAAGTTAACGTGAACGAGTTTTTGCGCTATGAACTATTTCAAGTTAAACATTTTTATGTCCATCTATTGTTTATTCTCGAAAGCTCTTAATTTGAAGTTAATCAGCTGAGTTAACTAGGTATTTTGCACGTAAATCTAACAAACCACAGATACAATACATCTATGGTTCGCCAGTTGATGTCACACAAATACTTATCAATATAACTTACCTAAAAATATCTCCCCTTTAGGATTAGCGTCGAGCGGCTCATCGTGATACATCAATTTTCGATTATCCAAAGTGAACCATCGTTTCTTAAAACCATCACTTGTCTTAGGGCCGGTTTTCCACAGCCACCCTTCTTTGGCAAAATCTTCGGTCAGGAAACTTATTAGGTCAGACTCATTAGCAGACGGGAAGGCTACTTGAAAACGGTGCATTTTTGCACACCTAGAAAGTAAACATAAAAATTAGGTAGGATTTTTTTTAAACAGAATCTAATAGACCCGGTCAAGTCTTACGTGACAGCTCACAGAAGTGTATTAAAATACTATCTGTGAAATTCTTTTAGGCAACCAACATTACGGACCAAAGAAAATGGTAATTTTTTTCTTATTCTATGTTTAAAACATTGGTCTTTTTAAAACATTATTTACATAAAATAAGATACTTTTTTAGGTACCATTGATGTAAAACTGTTCCTTAATATATTATCTACGATATTTCAAGTTAAATTTACCCGAGAATTTACCGTAGGAATTAAAAAATCACTTATTAATCTGTTAATAATGATGATACACCAAGATGTCAGCTTTAAAAGCGAATTTCTTGAGATAGCAACCATATGGGGTATGATTTGTTCTACATAGTTAATAGAAAAAGAAAAAATATTAACTTTACAAATGTACTTGCCCGAAATTTTGGTATGGATGCTTTCTCAAGCAATTTGCGATTAAAATTCACATTTTGTTGGATCGGAAACATAACAAATAAAATGTAATTATTGGAGTTTTACAATGAACTAAACTTGAAATATCTAATTAAGACATTATAGCACATTTTTATACCAACGGTCCCCTAAGAAAGTCTTTTATTTTCATAAAATATTGTTTTAAAAAAGTGGTTAGGTTAGGTTAGGTTAGTTTATCTGACAGAATCAAACTTCTACTTCACAGACAATTTTTTAATGTGGATCAGTGACGTAGCACTTGACCGGGTCTATTGCTGGCAAAAAATTGTCTGAATAATGTCAGTTTGAAAAACATTTCCTAAAAATAAAAAAATCTACATTTTACATCCAAACTACCAAAATGCACTTTTTTAGTTTTTTAAAGGTAACCGAAAAAGGGTTAGAGATAATCATGTCTTGCTTGCGGGAGGTTAATGGGCTTTAAAATAGGCAACTTTCCTCTTTTTAACCGTCTTAAGATAAGCAATATTTTAAAGGGGCCCTCGAATTTCGGATATTTATTAAAATACCCGATTTGCCAAATGAATGTTGCTCCTCTAATTTGAGATACCCTAAATGTTTATAAAGTTGTTTTTTTATGATACATAACATAAGCATGTATTTTTATTGATAAAATATTGTTTACAATTTCCAGTGCATTGCCCTGTTTACAATGACATCTTTGTATAAAAATAGTACGCAGGTAGTTTTCAATTTAAATCTCAAACAAAACAAGTTACTTTCCAAATTAAAAAGAAAACAAGTTACAAAATTCTACCTGAACAATTATTCCCAAAATTAAACCAATTAATTTGTACACCTGCTTTTAACTTTCCATTTAAGTACTTAAAAGACCTATTAGCCATTTCAATATTCAACGAAATGCAAATATTTAGTGGAAAATTGCATAGAAAAGAAACACAAATAAAATTAAGTCTTACCTTATGGCCATATACCAATTTGTAATAATCTCAGGGTCTTCGTGGTAAACATAAATATGTCTAGTTGTCCCATCTTTTAGAAAAGTTAACTGAAGCGATGTAGGAATACCAACTTTCTCAGGAGCAAACACAACATTTAATTCAGAGATTCGTAAAGTTGCCTTTGGGACACGATCTTCTTTCACGAAATACTTGAGTGTATCGTCCGCTTCTGATAGCATAAACTTTCGGGGGAGGTAACGACTATCTTCTTTGCCCCGTTTCATAAGGAAACCTTGCATAAAACCTTTGGTATAGGATTGTTTCTCGGGGTGGCAGAACTCTTCCCGTTGATATTTTGCCCTTATCCATTGCTCGAGTAACACCCTTGAAGAATATTCACATTTAATAAAGGTTTTAAGAAGAAAAACATCGTCGAAATGGGACTGTAGGCTATGTATACTAAATAAGCTCTAAAAATAAGGGGTACTTACTGCGGGTCGTCGCATTTAGGCCTTCTGTAACAAGGAGGCACTCTTTCTTCATATTTCAGTTTTGCTTTAATGTTTCCAACCTCCTTAACACGTTCTACTTGAGAATCCTCCCAGCGATCAAGTTTTAAATGCTTTACTTTGCTAATTTGAACCCCCATTAGTTTGTGAATTGCTGAACACCTTGTACAAATGAAGATTCCAATGTTGTACGATGCCCATTCTGGATCTGTTTAATTAAAACCAACACAATAAACAAGTATTCAAATGCACTTTGCACGGGGTCATGCAAGCAAAACAAACCCATGCTTTGCATCGTAGGGTGCGTTGAAATTACAAAATTAACTTACTTTCAGTTCCACAATCGGCACAAACGTTGTTCCCGGTGTAACTTAGGAGCTCCAAAAGCAATCTTTCGTTTCTTTCTGCCATTATTTCAACTAGTTTTGCGTAAACTCTGCCTGAGTTTAAAATACGTTGCTCTTTTGGCCGTCCTCCATTTTCAAACTGTTGTTTTCGTTTTCTGTTTTGATTTGTTTTCCATTGGCGTAGCGTCACTGCATCCAAGTTAAATATTTGATATTTAAACGGATATCAAGTTCGCTCCGGTTATATCACTCACGCTATTTATCAATGAGATTAAATTAAGTAATTATTTATAGAAATTTACGCACTAAACTGACGCACGCAGTAAATATTTGTAAATAAAATACAATACAGATTTATAAGAGAATCGAAAAGAGTGGGGGTTATGATAAATGAGATTTCGAGCAAACGGAACGTGAGTCGTGCGCACGCGCTTTACGTCAGTTGTGACATTTCAGGCAAAATAACCTCGTTGGTCAGCTGTAAAAATCGCAAAAATCTTAAAAAATGAACGCGATTATTAAACCCAATTTATTCAGAAATGTTATTTCACGGGCCGCGAATATTTCGACACGCGGAGTTGGTGTGACAGCGCCAAAATGTGCCTCTTTTAAAGTGCAAGATGACAAGGATTTTTTGGAAAAAGTGGAAAACAGCAAGGAACCAGTAATTGTCGATTTTTTCGCAACGTATGTAGCAATAACTAATTACGCAATAATAATCGATATTAAAAATTAATATTCGTAGATGGTGTGGTCCCTGCAAAGCTCTAGAACCTAGACTGGAAAATGTTATAGCAAAAAGAAGCGGAAAAATAACTTTGGCAAAAGTTGATATCGATTCCATGGGAGAACTTGCAGCTAAATACGAGGTTCGTTACCCTTAAACAATACTTTAAGACATAACAAAATACTGTGCTTTTAGGTTTCAACAATTCCCGCTTTGGTTATTTTCAAAAATGGACAAATTCAAGAACGTTTAGTAGGATTACAGGACGAAGATAAATTGGGAAATTGGGTAGACAAAGCTTTAGAAAAGAAGTAGGCATTAACCAAAAATATTTTAAAAGCAATTATTTATAGCAGCAACTGAAATGTTACACTCACAATAAATTATACTCTATCCAAGTTGTTATTTCTTTAAATATTACAAAATTTTGCCTTAAACTTTAAATTTGGCGCCTTACATTCATGTGAACTACTTTGCAATTTGTTTTAAGTTGGTAGCACTGTGCGCAAAAGGTAGAATATGATTTTTGCCCGCTCTAGTAGCTCAAATGCGCAGGTCATAAAGTGGGGTTATATACGAATTTTGTGTTGTTTCTATGTTTTTTTACAAAAATTAGAAGAAAAGGGCATTAAAACATGTCTGATTCGGAAGAAGAAAGCTTTTGCTTTTTTGGAAAACCCTTGGAACAATACGATGAAGGTACTTTCGTCAATAAAACTGTTTTTACTTAAGATAACACCATTTTTATTTGTTTTAGACTCTATTCCAAAAAAGCGCCCCATTTCCGTGGAAGAACAAATCGCCACCGATGACCATGGACGCAGAAGGTTTCACGGAGCATTCACAGGTGGATTTTCGGCTGGATTTTTTAACACAGTTGGATCTCTTGAAGGCTGGCTACCACGAGAATTTAAAAGTTCACGAACTGAAAAATCCGACAAGTTCGCTCAAAAACCCGAAGATTTTATGGACGATGAGGACATTGGGGAATTTGGGATAGCCCCCCAAGTGGTGCGCGCTACAAGTGAGTACGCCAACGCTGGAAAATCGAGCGATTTAAAACGAAAACGGATGCCTTTTTCGGATGGACCGATTCCGGGTGAACCAGTCTTGCATTCTTTGCTCACGAGTGGAAACGAGACAGTAGGGTATTTGTTGTTAAAAAACATGGGAATAAACGATAAAATTGATGCCGCTAAAGCAGAAGACCAGGAAGAAGTGGCTTCTGATCCGTCCGGTAGTGCAAACAAAGTTTACGGTTGTGAAATGCCTAAAAACATTGACCTAACCCAACCAATTAAAGCCAAAAAAGCCTACATTTTACCCAGTATTTACAACGAATTCCTAGAAAAACCCAAATCGAACTCATTTGGACTTGGTTATGTCGGCCTTCAAAGTGAAAGTATTAATTTATTTGCAAAAAGTGGATCTTTAGTGGTAAACGAAAAAAACAAAAAGCTATCAATTTCCGGGCAAGCCTTTGGCGTAGGAGCGTTTGAGGAAGAAGACGACGACATTTACGCGAAAGAAGACATGACACGTTACGATTTTGAAATGACCAAAGAAAAAAAAACAACGCCTCAGAAAAAATTAGGGGCGAACACTGTTTTAGACGGCACCTTTATAAAATGCAAGCAGAATGTTTTCAAAAAGGAGATTTATCCACCTCCAGTTATTCCTCACAGTTTTACAGGTAAAAATTTATTAAATTTGCGTTTTTTCTTGATCCATAGTTTTAAAGCTCCATGATTAGCTCTCCAAAATTTTAACATCCATGGTACTTTGACAGTTCCTAAAAGTCATGCCTACTGATCATTTGAACTACTTTACCATGGATGTTTAAAATTATGGATGCTTTTTCATAGACTTGTGCATTTATGGATTCATTTGACGAAAAATCAATTTTTTACATGTTTTTATTCGTTTTAGGTAAATATAAGGTGAAAAAGTCACGTTTTGAGCCCATTCCTGAAGAAAAAGTGGAGCGAAAAAGCATAAACGCTGACGTTCGAGCTCGATATCTAGGTGAAACGCCTGTCGCTTCACAAATTCCAAAAATTCCAGCCGAAAATGTTCCTAAACTTGTGGAAGCAAAACCAAAAAAATCAACCGAAACTCTAATCTACGAGCTTAAAAAAGAAAATCAATTAGGATTGATTTTTGATCGCTTTGTTTCAAGTTCAAATACAGAAGACACTCATAATATTTTGGAAAAAGTGGAAACTTTAAGGGAATTTGAACATGGGACGCAAGAAATGCGAGATGCGGTGAAAATAAAAATGTTTGGACCTTTGACGAGGGTGACCACGGATTGGCAGCCAAATTCTATTGTTTGCAAGAGATTTAATGTACCGGAGCCTAATTCGGGGTAAGAATATTATAAAACTTTACTTTTGTAAGTAAAAATAAAAAAACTCTTAGTTTTAGATAGAAGTGAGTTTGTTTCATAAAAAATTCTTATTTGCTTAATCGATGTTTCTTATTAAACGTTTTAATAATTTTTAGACCACACTCTCTACTTTTCAAAAAAAATTTGAAAATTTCGTTAATTCTCATTCCACTTTCTTGAATCTAAACTTTACTTTAATAAGTGCGTTATTTTGGCAAAGGAAGTAACGTCTAAAAGTTGCAAAATTTCTGAATGAGGCAGAATGAGGCAGCATGACATTTTGCAACTTCTGGAAATTACATCCATTGCCAAAAAAACGCACTGATTGTCAAATTGACATTACCTATTTTTTTACTTAATTTATGGATCGTATTCGCACATAAATTTGTTAGGGTTACCTAGGATATAAGTCAAACCACCGGTGGTTAAAGATGCTTACTTCTCCATTTTAAATTTTTATCAAATATAACGCTAATATACCAAAAAACAACAAACTGCCGGTTTAAAATATTTAATGTACCAGCTAAAAGGTTTGTCTAACATTTACGGAGTGGTTTACATCTTTAATTCTTCATAATTAGGTAAAAAATGACGTAGTGACTCATTTACAAAGAAATTTTTGATGCAAAGTCCATGCATCAAAATGCGGATTATTTTACAGTCCTTTTGTAAATATGTCATTATTTCCTTTTTTACCTAAATAAATAATTAAAGGTGTAAAAAAACTCCCTAAATGTTATAGAAACCTTTTAGCTAGTACATTAAATGATTTAAACTGGCAGTTTGTTGTTTTTTGGTATATTAGCCATGTGCTACATCTTAGAATAGTTAAAGTGAAAAGCGGAATTCCTCAAAATCGAGGGGAAGTGTCCCAAAAATTTAAAATTTGAAGCGTTAGAACTCCTAAATCAGTGACTAAATAAACGAGAAACTATTAGAAAAAGCTTATGCCCAAATCTATTTTTTATTTTTAACAAAATATTAACATTTGTTACTTGTGAAACAAGTCCCATCTAGACAATTAAAAAAAAATTAATACATTTTTCTTTGTTTCAGCCCCTCAATGCAAAAAAGAAAAAGAACAAAACATCTTATTTTTGAATACCAAAAAGAAAAAGAGGACGACCCAATTTTAAAACCAGGTTTGACTCAAAGATCAACAAATTTAGTTGAAACCGAAAACCTGGAACAAAACATAATAAATCTAGACGACACTGAAATAACAATCACAGAAACAAACGCTATCGATGCAACTGTCATTAAAATCGAAGACGAAGAAGAAACCCCTAAAAATCACCAAGAAGAAGTTCGAAAACAACAAGCTTTTGAATCAAAACAAGAACCAACAAAACCCGAAGAAGTCATAACAATAATAGACGAAACTGAAAAATTAAACATAGAAGAAAAAACGGACTTATTTAAAGCTGTATTTCTGAGTAGCAGCGACGAATCAGAGGCCAGCGACACAGAATCACAAGAAAAAGAAGAAGAAGTGCAAAAAACACGCCAAACCGAACTGCAAGAAAATGTTCTATCAGAGCAACTTTTACCCAAAATCAAACCGTTGAAAAATGACGGTATTTTATCAAACCTCGACTTCCGTATTGTTTTTAAGAAACCAGACGTGTTGCAAAAGAATAATTCAGCACCAGATATGCCTGATGTCATCGTGCCAAATAACTGTTACGGTCCTGAAGTTCCTAAAAAGCTCGAAACGCCTGTAAAAACACTTCAAAGTGTTGAAGTATCTTTAAAAAAGGGGAAAAATGGCGGCAAAAGTAGCGATAGTGACGAGTGGATTGAAAAAGACCTCGAAAAAGACGAAATGGATAATAAGAAAAATAAAAAAAGTAAACACAAGAAACATAAAAAAGAACATAAGAAAAAGCATAAGCATGATAAGAAAAAAAAGAAGCATTAATGGTAAAATCGTTCTTTTTTAAATATAATATTTTCTATTTCTTATAAAAAGAAAGGTAAAAATCTGTGATATAAATAAATAAAAAATATCTTTATTGAGTGAAACACAGAGAGGTAATCATTTCTATGGTTTAAAATGATGCTTAACATGCATTTTGAAACAACCTCTGTTGATTAAATGTTAAAAATAAAATAGTGGTGCACCCTGTAATTTAAAGCCGTGTTAATTCTAAAGATAACCGGTAGATGCTCCTATTAGTTTTAGTAGCAAAATAAAAAAATAAAGCTAAAAGCTAAAACAAGAGCGGGTTAGATCAGTGAGTGGGAGTGGGACAGATCATTTAAAAAGTTACACTTCGCAGATAGGACTTTTTAATGACTATTTTTTTTATTGTTATATAATTGTTACACATTGTATATAATACTCTTCGCAGTAGATAATTAAAAAGGTGCACTTTTTATTTTATAAAAAAAAACGTAAAACCTATTTTTTTTGTAAACGGGTTGGGATACAAAAAAATTACAAGATGCTTTTTTATAGGGAAAAATACAATATTTTATTACGATTATTTTTTTTCGTAAAATTGATATTAACCGAAATATGATTTTTTTTCAACTTTGGGGGTGTTTATTATTTAATACTTTGTTTTCGATAATTATGTTTTTATTCTGTTTATATTATAATACTTTGTTTTCGATAATTATGTTTTTATTCTATTTTATTTTGACTGACATTACACTACTAATTTTACATGTTGACATCTTATTATTAATTCTGTTTCTATGACAATTTTGTTCTCCAACTAACACTCTGGATTCTAAACAGGGGGTGTAATAGTACATTATTAACCAAGGTAGAGAAGAGGGTCATTATTGACCTAGCGCAAAGATTGTGTCCCGAGCCGCGCAGCGGCAAGGGACACAATTGCGCGTAGTCAATAATGACCTTCTCTACCGTGGTTTATATACTATTTTTTTCACTACTACAATTTCTTGAAAAATATTAATTTAAAAATAAGTTCAATTTTTATCAAAACCCTGTATATGATTTTTACAAAAAATTAATCGAAGTTTCCATGGAAATGACAATGACGTTACATCAATCAAAACAATAAAAAGTTCTTCAAATGGGTGTTTTTTCCAAAATAACTCATAATTTGCACGTAAATGGCGTAAATGATTTAAATAATATGATGGTCACTGATAAGGAATTTGTAAATATAATGATAATGATAGAACACTGACACAGCTACAGAAAATAGTGCGACATGTTTACAACTGTACAATTTTTTTTTTTTCGTTAAAATATTTGTGCAATAAAATGTTTTCAAATATTTTAAAGTAGTTATGTTTTCAAAATAAAAAAATCTTCGTAAAAAACTCACAAAAACTGCTGTAAGTACCGTTCTATTTATGATAAAACCTTGACATTATGTTTTGACATTTCATTATTGTACAGTGTACATAGACATGGAAACTATTATTGACCAAGGGAGAGAAATGTGATTTCTCTGGTATAAAATCGGTCAAAAATTGCTTCTTCTATAGGTAGTAGTGAAAAAAACTTATTTTTGTCGTAAACGGGTGGGGATTCAAAAAAATTACTAGATGCTTTTTTATAGGGAAAAATACAATCTTTAATTTAGTAAATTTTTGTTCGTAAAATTGATATTAACAGAAATATGAATTGCTTTCAACTTTGGGGGTGATTTCAACCCTTTATTTATTATATGATTTCTTTCAAAAACAATAGGGTTCTTCTTCCAAACGAGATTGATTTTTGCACCAAATCTTAAGTCAATTGAATAAACCGTTCCTAGTTATCGTGGTAACATTGTAACAAGTTTCGTTACAAACAGACAGACGGACAAAAAATAAAAGTCTTAAAAAGTCATAAAACGAACGAATCTGCAAATTTTTGCTCTAGGATGAATATTAACGATTTTATAGAAGGTCCGACCAATCACAATATACTCTTCGACTTTGTCTGCGAAGAGTATAATAAAATAGTGGTAGGTGCACCCTGTAATTTAAGGTCGGGTTAATTCTGAAGATAACCGGTAGATGCTCGTATTAGTTTTAGTAAATAAATAAAAAAAATGTTAGAAAATTTCAAGGATTTATCAATGCTTAAGGAATGATTTTTTACGATAATAAAAATGTTTCTAATTTTATCTACTGTAGGAGACTTGGGCATGAGCTTTCAGTAAAAATCTCTTTTTGATCTAGTGGCTGGTTTAGGTGTTCTAAACTTAATAATAAAAAAATACCTAAAACGTAAGTGAAACACTGAAAAACGTTGAAGGAAAAAAAATGGCTATTAAAGCAGGTCAATTCAAACTTCATCTATTTTTTTTTCGAAAAGTAGAGATTTTTGTCTGCAAAACACCATAGTTTAATACGAGGATTCGATTATGCAAATAAATATTTTTCATGAAACACGCCCATTAATATGTTGGTCTAATTAAATGTACCTCCTGTATAATTTCTGGAAAAATGCTACTAGGAAATTATTTTATTTCCTTATTTTCGAGCTTATTTCATTTTGCTTAGCATTTCTAAAGAAAGGTTGAATATTTTAGGTTGTATTTTATACTACCTTTTCTTTTATAATTGCACCTTTGTAAAGAAAAAGGTACACTTTGGTGGTAGGTACTTTTTCGGTACCTAGTCATAGATAATAATAATTTTATCTCTTGAACTGTTGAAGCTGTTCAACACCGGAAATTCTAGGAACTTCGCATATTTATGGTTTCATTTCACTTCCCCAGGTAGAAATTTATGTTTTTAACACCCCACGATGCAATAACACTTACTTTAGATGGGTACATCTCTTTTCTAAAGGGAAAATGTATTTAAAAGTATTTTTATAGGTAGGTAACTAGATTGAAGTAAGTTAGGTAAGAAATTTAGTTATTTCAACAATTTTAAGATTTTGCTCTTGACTTTGTACGCAAAGAATTAATTATTTCTCTTACTGCATAAAAAATTAATAGTGCAAATAATTTGAATAAAAATTATTTATTCCTTAATTTTTTATGAGTGTTAACTAAAGTATTATACTCTTCGCAGACAAAATCAAAGAGTATATTGCGATTAGTCGGACCTTCTCTTAAATCGTCAACATTCATCCTAGAGCAAAAATTTTGCAGATTCGTTCGTTTCATGACTTTTATTTTTTGTCCGTCTGTCTGTAACAAAACTTGTTATCACGATAACTGAAGAACGGTTTATTTAATTGACTTGAGATTTGGTGCATCTCGTTTGGGGGAGGAACCCTATTGTTTTTGAAAAAAATTAAATAATAAATAGAGGGTAGAAACCACCACCAAAGTTGAAAAAAATTCATATTTAGGTTAATATCAATTTTACGAAAAAAATATTCTTAACTAAATTAAAGATTGTATTCCCTATAAAAAAGCATGTAGTATTTTTTTTGTATCCCCACCCGTTTACAAAGAAAATAAGTTTTACGTTTTTTTTAATAAAGTAATGAGTGTACCTTTTTAATCATCTACTCCGAAGAGTAGTACAATTTTGAAAAATGTTTGCAATTTATAATTATTTATTTTGGTTAAAAGATTTAGGAAAACGATTAAAACGGTTAATTGGATTTTAAGCCAAAATCAATTTTATATGAAAAAAAACACAACAATAATAATTAAATATTCTAATGATATAAAAGGATGTATTTCTCTATTAAAATGTTTTCTATAATTTTTTTGTACCCCTTTTTGTTTAAAAATTTACCTTCGTTTGCAAAAAATAATGCATTGGATTGGACTGCAAAACGTTTCTTTTACTTATTTTTATAAAAAACAACTTAAATATTTGTAAAGAGTAACTTTCAACCCACTCATTAATGTAACCAGTTGTACAAATTTTCTCAAATAAATTAAGGGTATATTCTTGTACTAAAAGTTCGCTTGCAAAATGAAGACAAAAAATCTTAAGAAAACAGTGTTTTTACCAACAACATACACAAAGGTATTAAAAAAAACTTTAGTCTAATCTGATGCCATACAATATTAGAATAGAAATAGGCAGCCCCCTAATGGTTATGAATAAGACGAAGAGATTATTCGGTGTAACATACAATGACAGGGTTCAGTGAGGTCTGAAATGTAACCACATATTACCCAATAAGCCCAGCAATAAGCCACATTCATGATCATTTCAGAGTGTTAACTATTAGGTACAGCAATTGGGAATGTCACCAATGAAGAGGGAACACGCTTTTAGAACATAAACATAATTTATGGTAGACCTAAGACCTAAGGTAACACGTCAAAGATCGTTACTTTTTGTTTGGTTCAAACAATTCTTAGTAGGGGAGGTTGGCCTATCTTGCAGACGACTTGAAGTACGATGTCACAAAGTTTTTCTCTTCTAAAACAGAAGTGTAAACAATTTTTCTTCTATTTAAGGTATCAATGCTATAAGAAAGAATCTTTGCAATTGCGACAAATCCAATCTAGAATCAAATCAGATAGGGCTTTATGTATTTTTTTTTAACCCTTAATTAATATGGATAGATTACGTTTAACTATATCTCGGGTATCAATAACGATTATAAAATAAAGTACTTACCTAACAACACTACCTACATGTTAATTAAACAGTTTTTAGTGGGCCCCAAATTCTTATCTATTCTTATTCTGGCAATTAGAATTGCAATAAACAGGTCTTTACTCCTGAATTCTAGCCTTGCTTATATTATAAGTTGTTCAATACTCCTTAAAGTCATAGACTACAAATATCAGATGAACAAAAAATGTAAAAACAATGATACCAAAATCCATTTACATGCATGTTCGGTTTTAATATTTGTTCTTTTTTAACCAGAATCTAATTGCAGACAAAAAAGTGTCCTGCTAATGTCAAATTTTTTCAAACAACTCTTAAAAGCAAAATGTTTTTAGTAGAAATCACTGAGGTACATTATCTGTGGTAGTGGTGTGGTAATTGTACGAGTGCTCTATGAATTTCCGATTATAAAATGAACGAGTGTTTGTTGCGTAGTAATGTCCCGCAAAAGGGTGTTGTCTAATTATTTACCGAGTGCAAAGCAAGAGGTGAATAATTCAAAGAAAACACCCTTACTTTTAAAGGACATTGCGTCGAAAATTTATCAAGAGCACGAGGACTATTCGACACGATTATTTCATTTATAAATATTACTTACCCAAAAAAATAATATTTAATTTAAACACTAAACACGACTAACCAAAAGAACAATTTTTAACAAGGTTAACAAAAAATTATAACTTTGACTTCTATCCAGGTAAATTAATTCGCTGTCAGTGCTTGCCAATGGGATATTTCAGCTCAGTTGTTGCCTTCGGGTGATTTCCAGTATAATTCGTAGTAAAATGCTTCAAATTTTGGCATAAACCTCTAATTTGACATATAAATGTAATAATTATAGAAATTTAATTGATCTCTCATAAGGCCCGATTGTACAATCCTAGTTTAAACTACGGTTTAGCTAAACTGACATTTTATCACAAACAGACTTTGTCAACTACAACATAGACAGTGTCTAAGATTGTTCTCTCTATGATTATAAATCAGTTTAGCTAAACCGAAGTTTAAACTTGGTTTGTACAACCGGCCCTAATATATAAAGAGCATGATAATAATTTATAGAGAACGAAACGTTGCAGGATTTTTTTTTAAACAGAATCTGATTGCTGACAGAAAAATTTCTATATTGTTCAAGTTTCAAAAACATCCCTTAAAAAACAAAAACGTTACAGCCTAATGACATAAATGCCTTTTTTTTTAGTTTATTCTTAAATGCCCCTGTTTTTAATTACCCCAAGTAAGGTAGTATCTCTTTTATTGTGATACACATCTATTATTTTTAGTCTATGATTGTATACCTATCCTGTTCAATACTCCAGTGATCTAGCCAACTTAGCTCAGGTACCTATCTATCAAACTTAAGGAATACTTAACATTTTTATTTTAATCATAATTAATTTAAATGAGCCATAAACATACATAATTTTTATTCAAGGTGAATAAAAAGTACAATAACCAGTATCAGTTAATAAATTATAATTTTGGAGATTTTTAAAATTCAAAATGGACAGTGGTCATGTTTAAACAATTAGATAAAGGTTTCCTGTGTTAAATCGTGTCGCGTAAAAAACACTCCGAGGAGGGAAAACGAACAGGAAAAGAATCCAATTAAGATTACTTAGGTACCTTTTTTAATTAAATCCCACATCTAAATTCTTTGTACCTACTGTTATGTTCTGAATTTGATTTTTTTTATCTCGTTTCAGTCATTTCAGATTTAAAAAATAATACGTTACAATAATATTACACGAAAAAGTTAAAGGGTCAGTTGGGGTAATTGTAAACGCATTTGACAGGTTTAATTTTGTAGTAACATATTTCTTTTAAACGAAACACTTTTATTTAATTTTAATTGGTGTTTTATGGTTTATTTTTAAGCTTGATTTATAGATAAATTAACTTAATTCCACTTAGAATTAACGTAACGCTAATTAAAACAACCTTAATAATATAATATACAGGATGTCAAAAAAATGGCGCATAAACGCGATGATACGCTCTTGGGGCATTCTCAGGCATCCCTAAAAAATTGTCAAAAAAAATCAATCTATTATATTCTTTGGGAAAAATGCGAACAAAGTTGCATACGTTCGGCAACACAGTTTTTAAAATACATGAGCATACATTTTTGCATTTAGATCATATTTACTATCGTGGACATGGAATTTAAAACCATTTTTTATAAGCCACCTTTGATTTTTGAATTTTACTCTATTGTGAATGCGGTTCGTTTATGTCAGTTTTCGAATGTTATTTTGACAACAAATGCGTCAAATGTATTTTATTAAAATAAATTATGTAAAATGTGCTGCCGGCGAGACAAATAGTAAGAAGATATTTCCTTTTTTAAATAGTTTTGTAATCTTCGTAAAACATTAGAGAAATGTATGTTGTTAATGTCCACTTCGCATAAAACTTGAGATCTCTAAGCCACTATTATGACCATATTTACAAAGCAAAAATTGATCGTTTTAAATTCCATGTCCACGGTAGTACATTGTTGTCAGCTTTATTTCATAAAATATTTGTAAAATTAAATTGGTTATAAAAATGTAATTTGACTATTTAAAAGATAAACAAATGGTAACAAAATTTTAGATAGATTGTGCTCTTGTGTTTAGCCATTTATTTCGTTAATATGTGCTGTTATCTTCAAGATATAAGCGTTTAAAGTTTCGCACTTTGGGACCTTATATCTCCAAGGGTATATGAGATGGATTTTTTTCAACATTTTTCTAGGATCCCAATAACGTTGCGTTTATGTGCCATTTTTTGCACACCCTCTAGCCACTAGCAAAAATAAGATTACAAATCGTTTTGCTCATAACTGAGAAAAAGTCTAGTAAAATCTAGAAAAATGCAACCTGTAAATTTTTTTCGAGGTAAACAATTATCATATTAAGTAAAAACGCCTTATAAAGAAAAGAAAGAAGTAATAAAAATTGTGGAATGCTATCATTGCTACCTATAAACTATAAGAATTTTTTAAAAACGCAATAAAATGTTAAAAGCTACTGGTCATTCCCGTAACTCTTAAAGAACATTTGTGTGGTTCGTCTTGTGGTTTGAATTTGGTATATTAGTAGGTAGATGCATATATCTTTTCAGAAAATGACGACCATATGGTCTTTATGATCATTAATAATAGTAATTTTCAGACCCTTAATTTTATTTAATATCCCAAACAAAAATTATTATTAATAGCCCTAAAGGAATCACAGTATTTTAGAAATCCTTCAGGCTTTTAAAAGAAACTTCTACATTGGAAAATTTTAAAAAATTATAAGAATAAAAATAAGCAAAAGAGGTATTTTTTAAATCTAAATACTGGATGTCCAAAAATTGGCGCACCACTTGTATGATACGTTTTTGGGAAATCCCCGGAAAGTTTAAAAAAAAAAATATTTCATTTATATTTTCATGGAGATATGAGGCCCCAAAATGCAAAACATTAAACGATTATAACGTGCGATCCACAAAATTTGACGTCGACTCTGGCTGTGAAACGTCAAAAGTATGACAATCGACAATGTTTTAACAATAAAAAAAATTGAAATTTTACAAATGCATGGCAAGAGTCGACGTCAAATTTTGTGGATTGCACGTTACGTTGAAAACAACAGCACATATTAATGGTTAAAGTCGCGAAGCATAGAAACTGTGGTAATGTAATGTTGGTTGCCTAAAATCATCAAAAAACAGTACCTTCTTGTCATTGCTTAGTGGGTTTAAAAGAGTTAATTTTAATTAAAAATTGTGCTTACCAGCAACATAAATAAACTAGAAATGGGTTAGATCAGTGGGTGGGTTAGGTCAGTGAGCCAGTTAGAGTTTTTTTTATAAAATGCCGACATTAAATAGGATACTCCTCGCAGTAATCAGAAAACAGAAAAATTCAAATAAACAATAATTTTTTAAAATTACAAAAAAAAATCTGCGAAGAGGTTATACTATTAACTTTTCTATAAAAAAAGATTTATTAGCGAAAAGCATAAATGCGTATTAATTCTGACACTGACGTTTAGAATTTAATTTGGCTTTAGAAAGGTGCTTTTGTTTTAATTTTTTTTTTGCAAAGCCACCTTGACCGAACCTAGACTTACGTGACTTAGAGCTTTTTTATCACTAAAAACCTTTTTTTTGACCATTTTTGTCTTAAAAACTTCACAAAAAAAAAAACAAAAAATATATTTTAATACAGAATTTAATTTCCTTTCATTTTTATGACTTAAGTTTTTTTTGTAAATTGAAAAATAACGAAGATACGGCTTTTTTTTAAATTGGGGGGCTTATGTGGGGCCGGACAAAAAAAACTTTAATATACTTTTAGTAGAGAATTAAAAGGGCTTTAAAGTTACCAAAAAAAAAATACTTTAATTTTTATGATAACTGAAATATGAATTTTTTCTCACTTGGGGAGTGCCGCAGCCCCCCTTATTATTTTCCGATTTCTTTCAAAAACAATAGGGATCTAGATTTTAATAAGAACGATTTTTCCTGAAAATTTGAACTTGATGGGATCTTTGGTACTCAAGTTAGAGTGTCTACAAAAAACGTGACAGACGGACAGACAGACAGACGGACGGACGGACGGACGGATTTTTTGAAAGTTGTTCAAAATTCGATGAAACGCACGAATCTGCAAGAATTTTTGCTCTACGACGATTTTTGACGATTTTAGAATTTTCAAAACAATCACAATATACTCCTCGTTTTCGACTTTGTCTGCGAGGAGTATAACAAAGCACAAGTTGACATATTCTAAAGGTCCATCAATAAGCGTTCTAATACAGAATTTTAGTAATTTAAAATGCAAAAAAATAGTGCTTCTAAATTGCCAAAATTCTTTATTTAATTTTAAACGCTTATTGATGGACTTTTGGAATATGTCAATTTGTGCTTTGTTTATTTATGTTGCTGGTAAGCAGAATTTTAAATTAAAATTAACTCTTATAAACCCACTGAGCTGCAATCAGAAAGTGCTATTTTTTGTTAATTTTAGGCAACCAACATTACATAACCATAGTTTCTATGCTTCGTGACATTCCCCTTTAACAAAAAAATGGCCGAATCAAAGTAACAGTCTACCTTAAACTATTTTACTATTTGGTTATCTTTAAATGGTCAAATAACATTTTGATAACCAATTTAATTTTACTAAATTTTCATAAAATGAAGCTGACAACAATTTCCGAGACAATTTCAATAAAATCTGATACAAAAAGGTATGACTAAGAATCATAGACGGGTTTGTAAATGCACTTTCCTTAACAGAGTTGCCAAATTTATCAAACTTTAACCTATTTTCCTCAGAGATAAGAAAAGATGGTTTGTTTTAAACCGTTTATCAAGGATCCCTAGGCGTACCCCAACATCGTACCATACAAAGGAATAGGTGGCAGTTGCGCCCAGTGGCACTTGCGCTGCGGATTAAAAAAGTAGCACTTGCGTCTCAAAAAGGTACAGGATTAAGCAAGTATACAAATTACGGATTAAAAAGTGGCATTTGCGCTGCCTTCAAAATTCAAACTCATTAATGTAGGTATACATTTTTCATTGCAGTTTGTGACTTTAGCTCATATGTCTAAATTTTCTTTTTAGCAGCAAAACTTACCCTAACCTAGTGTCCCCCAGTGGAAAAATGTCATCCAGTACTTTTAAAACAGTCTGAAACGATAAAACTGAAAAACACATGCATTGATTACTTGCTAGCTTGTTTTAACAATAATGAAAGTGTGTATATATTATCCTCTGTTTTATAATTTTCTAATATTGTATCTCAATAATACATCGGATACATAAAAATAAATCTAGGCAAAAGGAAGTTAATGAGACCGCGGCCAGTATGACCAAAATATGAATCAAAAATTTTACCCAATATTATACCAAACTTGAATTATCTAACCCACTTAATGATTTGAACATTATAATCCTCTATTTAATTACATTATTTTTATGCAGCTGCGCAAATGCCACTCTCTGATATTTTGTTTTTATACCTGAATTTTAAAAACTCGCAAGTGCTACTATTTTAATCCGCAGCGCAAGTGCCACTGGGCGCAAGTGACACGACACCATACAAAGTGTGCAAATTTTGGGACCTCCTGTACAAATGTTCCATTCCTATTTTTGATTCTACATTGTAGATCTAAAATATTATTGTTAAAAAATGCCTTATTTTCATAATTTAATTTAGGAAACAACGCAGCAAAAATTTTGTACCTATCTTATTAAATATGATGCCCAATTTGCGTTAGTTTTGAATTTCGATACTTTTGTGGGCAAATAGGTAGGAATTCAATATGCAAAAATTTGCACTTTAATGCGAATTTTTGATTACTTCGACTTGGCAAAAATAAAAAATCTATGGGAAATAAAAGTCGCAATATTTTATTTTAATATTGTTGTTTGATATTATAAAGTACCTACTTGCAATTGAAATGTTTGTTTATTTACGTTTTACAACAAAGTAAGTAATATTATTTAAATAATTGCACAATCGCAAAAAAGTTTATTTAAAATTTTATAGCGGCGTAATATACATTTTCTTTAGGAAAAATTTAGTCAAAACAAAATGAAGTCATTTATTTTTTGAATAAAAATATTAAATTCTAATTTTTTATAAAAATCCGATTTAAGAATGTAAGAAAAATGTTTGATGTTTTAATAAACAAAAACTGCTGCGGTATATTTTTTGCAAAATTAAATATACGGTAAGGAAGCCTTAAGGTATAAGTGCCATTTTTTTCCAATTAAAAAAATCACCTCTGAAACAAAAATATTATGCAATTTCTCTTTAATGATACACGACTTAACTTAATTTACATACTTAAATGGTGGGTACAAAATCATTTATACTGAGCAGAAAGAAATACTTAATCTAATAATAATAATGTAGATCCAAAATTAAAACTCTTTTAGAAAATCATACTTTTTGAAATATTTAATTTTTAAAGATGGAAATAATTTTTTTTGCAAAAGTTTTTAGCTTTATTATATTTTTGGAAGGCAAGTCAAAGAAAATTATGAATTTAGTCAGAGTGGTGGTTACAAGTGGTGTCCCAGAATTGGCACACCACTTGTATGGTACGCTGTTGCTGTTGAGACATGCCCAGGGATCCCCAGAAAATTGTCAAAAATCTCATATGCCCTTGGAGATATGAGGTCTCAAAATGCGAAACTTAAACTCATGTTTCTTAAAAACAACGGCACATATTAACCAAAAATATGGCGCAGTCTATCTTAAACTATTCAACTATTTGTTTATTTTTAAAATGGTCAAAACGCATTTTTACAATCAATTTAATTTCACAAAATTATAATGAAATGAAGCTGATAACAATGCCAATAAAATCTTATGCAAAAAAGTATTTTCAGGTTCAAGAATCATAGATGGGATTTAAAATGCCCTTTTCTTAACAGGGTTGACAAATTTATCAAACTTTAAGCGTATCTTCCTCAGAGATGAGAAGAGATGGATTTGTTGGAACCATTTTCTGGAAATGCCAAATATTTTGACCAAAAACGGCAACGGCACGCGGTGTTCCCAAGCGGTCACCCATCCAAGTACTAACCGCGCCCGACGTTGCTTGACTTCGGTGATCGGACGAGAACCGGTATAATTCAACGTGGTATGGTTGTTGCCGACAGTTTTTTTTAACTAAACCGTGATTATACTTTAAAATATGATTGTTTAACTAAAAAATCACTTTTATTGCTGACTGAAGCGATACCGTTATCGAGTAGCCAAACTAATTTTCGTGACGTCACAAAACTGGACCTTCTAGAAAATAAGGCCTCCAGGATTCAAAAAAATGAACATGAAAGTTCGCAGGCCTGATAAAATGAAGTATGCCTTGCTACGAATCACTTTTTGTCTGCCAAAAAATGTGACATTTCTCTTGTTGGAATTGTCAAAAACAAGAAAATTATTTTTATATCAGTAAAGTTTATTCAAGTTGAAATAGGAATTTGCTCTAATTTCTCTTACATACAAGATGTTTATTTAAAAGTCACTTCACTACAAAAGTTTTCTTCAGCCGAGCAGAATTGGTCTAGATGAAAGGAAGAAATGAATGAAAGTCTTACTTATATCTTGTAGGTGGTTTTCTTTGATCTAGGTTCAAAAATTGTGTTACTAATTTCTACAGTCATTCCAAAGTGTAGGTTTCATACCGAGGGGTTAACCACTTTTAAAACTAAAGTACTTACAATTACACACTATACAATACACACGGTCAACAATACACACGGTCAACTCCTACGTCACAGATCACAGATCCACATTAAAAAACTGTCTGTAAAGTAGAATTTTGATTCTGTCAGATTTAGCCACTTTTTTAGAACAATATTTTGTGAAAATAAAAGGCTTTCTCAGGGAACCCTTAGTATACAAATGTGCTATAATGTCTTAAATTCGATTATTCAAGTTTAGTTAATTGTAAAACTCTATAATATACAGTTTATGTGTTAATGTTGTGCATCCTCCATGATGTGAATTTTAAACGCAAATTGCTTGAGAAAGCAACCATATCAAGAGGTCTGGTAAGTACCATTGTAAAATTAACATTTTTTTCTATTACCTAGAACAAACCATACCCTTTGATATGGTTGCTTTCTCAAGCAATTTGCGTTTAATGCTGACATCTTGGTGGGTAACCATCATCATCAGATTAAAAAGGGATTTTTTAATTCTTGCGGTAGATTCTCGGGTAATTTTAAATTAAAATATAATAAAGGCTATAATTTTTAAGAAATGTTCACTTATACATAATTTTTCACTGTAACTTCAATTAGAATTCATTTTTATTAATAGAAGACACCAAATTATATGATTTCTTACAACTAAAATAAATAGAAAAAATGTCATCTGTAATTTTCTGCGGCTCGTGGGTAAAGAACTTATTGCAATTTCACCCCGTGGATAAAGTGCCATTTTACTCACGACTAGCAAGACATAAATAAATGATTGTTTAAGGTTTAATCAAGTCGTGCGATAAGATATTAATATTTTAAAGGTGGAAGTAGAATAACATACTTTATTTTTGACTGTAACTTTTTTTAGAATTCATTTTTCTTAATAAAAGACACTAGATTTAATTTTTAAAAGACTTAAATAAATAAAAAAAATTTCATTTGTCATTTTCTGCTAACAACGCTAACTTCGGCCCGTGGGTAAAGAGCTTGTTGCAACTTCACCCCGTGAATAAAATGCTATTACTCACAATGGCTTAAGGATTGTTTTGGGTTTAATCAAATCGTTCAATAAGGGTCATTTTAAAGGCGGAAGTCTTTATTATAACTGCGTTTTATCAATGTTCTTACTAATGTAATTTAGAATAGTGTACCCCTTGAATTCAACCAACCTTTGTTTCTCTACTATACTTATAAGTATTTAGTATTCATTTATTACAAGCATTATAGTTAGGCACTTGATTATTATTAGATAGATCTGTGGGTTGTCGAATTATAGGTACCTTTATAGTTTTGAATGAAAATGCTTGTAAGTTACTGCCTACATTTATTGTAACACTAAGTAACGTTATTTTGTTGTCCATAGTGAGTACCTACTAGTTTTTTAATAGAAGGTACAATTAAAATTTTGTTCTAGCGACTTTACCAGATAAGATATAAAATCTTAATTAACTGTTTATAAAATATGTTACATTCAATAAAAAGTCCAAAATAGTAGTTTTCGTATCAAGTTTTATAAACAAGTCTTTAGTCACGAGTTTGTTAAAACACGAGAGCAAGCGAGGATTTTATAAACAAGTGGATAAAGAAGTTTATAAAACGTTTTACAAACTATACTTTTTCTACGTCTCCGAAATCAAACAATACCGGACTTAAAAAAAAACCATTTCGATTTAAAGAAAAGTTAAGTTACATAGAAAAAACATTTTAGAAATTTAAATGATACATGTTGTAATTTAATAAACGGTTATTTTAAATCCAAATCCTACCACTGCACACTAAATACTGTCTAAAGTTATTAAAATACTCGAAAACAACTCATGGTTTTAATTTTAACGCGTTTTTTTAGCATACTTGTTAACATCCGTAATACCTAACACTAACAATATTTGCAATGGCTTTAATTTTCGTGAAATAAATAAATAAATTTTCACTGTAACTTTATTTAGAATTCATTATTATTAAGAGAAGACACCAAATTATACGTTTTTGGAAACTATAATAAATACTAAATATGTAATCTGTCATTTTGTGCGGGTAACGCTAACTTCGGCCCGTGGGTAAAGAGCTTGTTGCAACTTTACCCTTTAGATATGGTGCCATTTTACTCACTACTTGCAAGACATCGCTAATGAATTGTATTAGGCTTAATTATGAAATTGAAATAAGTATGATTTTAAAGGTGGAAGTAGTTATCAACCAGATCAGCCAAAGTAAAAAAAGAAACCTCTATTATAAAAATAACTAATTAAAAGTTTATCTATTACAATAAAGTGCGTAAATAAAGAATTAAATTCGAGATTTTTCGGTAACAAAAAAGTCAAATGTCAATACCCGTCCCATAACTTACAAAGATAATAGTTTAATCAAATTAAACAAATTAAAAATAAAGAGCAATTAAAAATCGGTTATGTAAAGCTATGAGTAGGATTACTAGGTCATACCTTCGCAGTTAAGTCGATATTTTTTGTTTTTTTTATTTAATTAAATTATTTTAATTATTAATAATAAATAATATCTTAGTTTGTCATTTATAAACATAGCACTCTTTACGACTTTTAAAAAGTAGTCCTACCTAAACACAAATAGTTTAAAATTTGGGTACCCATGTTTTCCCTATTTATTAGGTTAAATTAAAAGGAAAAAATATGTAGAAGATGGACTATCGTGGACATGAAGTTTAAAGCGATCAATTTTTGCATTGTAAGTATGGTCAAAATAGTGGCTTAAACATCTCAAGTTTTATGCGGACATTAAAAAAACATTTCTCTAATGTTTTACGAAGATTAGAGCCTTATTGTTATACTAAAACAAAATTATTTAAAAAAGGAAATATCTTCTTACTATTTTTCTCCCAGCAGCACATTTTACATAATTTATTTTAATAAAACACATTTGACGCATTTGTTGTCCAAATAACATTCGAAAACTGACATAAAAAAAACCCATTCACAATAGAGTAAAATTTAAAAAATCAAAGATGGCTGATAAAAAATCGTTTTAAATTCCATGTCCACGATAGGACATTTTAAAAAATAAATAAAAAGGGGGGTTGAGTGAGCCCTCATTTTAATTGTCCTTTTTTGAATACGCATTTATGCAAAGAGGTTAAAAGTTTGATATGATTTAATTCAAGGGTTTTGCGTTTGAAATTTATTGCTTCTTATTTTAAGAATTATTATTTTAATTAACATTTAATTTTTAACATTGCATAATTTTGTGCATTTTAAAGGTCAGATTAGCTATAAAGATTTAAAAGAAAGAGTGCGTACAGGTCAAAACAAATGCTTGTTTTTATAAACATTTTGGCTTAGAAATAACGTCGCCATCATTTTTAAATGCTCTGATAATATAATTTTTAGTAAATAAGGAGTTACAAAAATAAATACAGAGTGTCCAAAAATTAGCGCATAAACGCGATGGTACGTTGTTGGGGCCTAGGGATTACTGGAAAATTGTTAAAAAAAATTCATATGTTATATTCCTTTAAGAAAATGCGAACAATGTTGCATGAATTAGACAACACACTATTCTAGGAAAATACATCTAAAAATTCCATCTTTCATCAGTCTTGATTATACACTTCTGCTAGATTTTATTAAGATTGTAGTCAGCTTCATTTCATAAAAATTTTGTAAAATTAAATTGATTACAAAAATGTGATTTGACCATTTAAACAAAAAACAAATAGTGAAATGGTTAAAGATAACTGTAGCTTTGTATTTAACCATTTTTTTCGTTAATATGTGCTGTTATCTTCAAGGTATGAGCGTTTAAAATTTTGCACTTTCCAATAACGTACTGCGCGGTTATGTTCTAATTTTTGGACACCTGTAAACGATTCTTTTTTTAATGTAGCTATTACTTGTATTTGGCAACATTTTTTAACGTTTACTGAAAAGACCACAATCTACTAAAAATTAAGCATCACCAGCATCAGCTTACTATAAATAAAATTAATTATTATTATCTTTTTGAGGTTTTTTATTCTGGTATCAGTGGGAGACTGTTAAAAATGTTCAAGATGTTTAACTACCTGTTAACATATTTTTTTTAATGGGCGTGTTTTATAAACAAAATATCAATTTCTCTTATTAAACAATGGTGCTCTACAAGTCTCTTCTTTTCAAGAAAAAAAAATAAATAAAATTTGAAAATTGGGTCAAATTCAACCAACAGTCATTTTTCGTCCTCAACCTTCTTGAATTTATACTTTTAATTCATTGTCAAATTGACATTACCTATCTTTTACTTAACTTATGGCTTTACTTACACTTTAGGTATTTTTTATTATCGAGACAATAAATAAATCGAAATAAAGATAAAAAATATTCCATATTTTAGCCAATCTGTCACTAGGTGTTGACTTAAACATAGAAAAGAATACCTACATTTTTATGTTGCTAAGCAATGGGCTACACCTTAGAATAGTGGAAGTGGGAAGGGAAATGCTCCAAAAATTAAGGGGTGCCCAAAAGTTTAAAATTTGTAGCGCTAGAACACCTAAATCAACAACTAGATTTTTAGTGAATGCTCATGCTCAGGTCTACTTTTTGTTTTTAAACAAAAAATTCAAATTTGTTACTTGTGAAACGCGCCCATTGTCTAGTAAATCGTAATAAATGCAAAATAAAAAAATATACCGAAATTAAAAATTATTTTTACTACTTCTTTATTCAAATTTAAGTTTTGTTTTTGGGTGGCTATACTAGGCTACTGAGAAATATTTTTCAGATTCTCAGAGGGTAGTTTATTTTTATTCTTTTTACCACCGACAGTGACAGTGAGTAGTAGCAGATGAATAGACCGCCTTGTGACCAATTAGGGGCATTTTACGAAATAAATTATCCCGAAAACCCCTATTAGAATTCTTATCTTGATAATGCAAAGTTTTGGTTTGGTATTTTATTGGCAAAAATAAACTTAAGGGAAATATTAAATCACATGGTTTTTGGAAAAGCTAAGAATGTTAAAAAATAGCAGAAATTCTTAAATTTTTGCTAGTGTTATTTTTACAACTCTCGCTTTTTTTTATAGTGAGACATAGTTAATTAAAAAAAAATTAATAGGAACTGAATTGAAACAAAATATTTCTGCCTTCACCTGTTAATGAAGATTTTTTCAAGTGTTAATATTAAAGTGTTTTGAGTGCTCATGTAAATAAAGGTGTATATGAGCGTGCCTAATGATATTTTATGGGTGAGTGCAAGTTAGGCATCACGAACTTCCATTTTTTAAGGCTACGTTTACCTACAGGGTGTTGCAAATAGACTTCGTCAAGTTCTACGTCACAGATCACAGATCCACATTGAAAAACTGTCTGTGAAATTGGAATTTTGATTCTGTCGGATTAACCACTTTTTAAAAACAACCTTTTATGAAAATAAAAGAATTTCTGAGAAATCCTTTATTTCTCAGAAATCCCTTGGTATAAAAATGTGCTATAAAGTCTTAAATTCAATATTTCAAGTTTAGTTCATTGTAAAACTTTGAAAATTAGAGTATATTTGTTAATGTTGCGCACCCACCCAGATGCAAACTTTAAACTCAAATTGCTTAAGAAAGCATAGCAAACAGGTCACATAAGTATTACTGCAAAATTGACATTTTGGGTTGTTCATCATTATCTTCAAATATTTTTTTTTTAAATCCTTACAGTAAAAAATGTTTGCTGGAAATCTTAAAATATGGCATATAAAATATTAAGGAACTTTTTTAAACCAATGGTACCCAAAAATGTCTTTTATTTTTAGTTTAGTAGGTCAATGTTGTAAACATAGAATAAGAAAAAAATTACCGTTTTCTTTGGTCCGCAATGTTGGTTGCCTAAAAAAAATTTATTGTTGCAATTCTATGAACTGTGACGTAGGATTTGACCAAGTCTAATCTTAAGAAATAAAATCTATAGCTCTAAAATATTTGCGACATTTACGCGAGTTCCGGTTATTTTTAATAGAATGACTCATTATACTCTTCGCAAAAGAGTATATTGCGATTACTCGGACCTTCTCTAAAATCGTTATCATTCATCCTAGAGCAAAAATTTGCAGATTCGTTCGTTTCATGACTTTTTAAGACTTTTATTTTTTGTCCGTCTGTCTGTAACAAAATTTGTGACCACCATAACTCAAGAACAGTTTATCGGATCGACTTGAGATTTAACACAAAAATCAATCCCATTTAGAGGAAGAGCCCTATTTTTTGGAAAAAATCAAGTAATAAATAAAGGGTTAAAAACACCCTCAAAGTAGAAAAAAATTCATATTTTCGTTAATATCAACTTTACGAAAAAAAATATTCTGAATAAAATTAAAGATTGTATTTTTCCCTATAAAAAAGCATCTGGTAATTTTTTTGTATCCTCACCCGTTTACAAAAAAAATAAGTTTTACGTTGTTTTCAATAAAATAAAAAATACACCTTTTTAATCATCTACTGCGAAGAGTATCATATAGAATGTGTAACAATTATATAAAAATAAAAAAAATAGTTATAAAAAATGAGCTATCTGCGAAGTTTAACTTTTTAAATGATCTATCCCATTCACTGATGTTACCCGCTCTTGTTATACTCTTCACAAGAGTATATTGCAATCGATCAGAAAATCCTAAAATCGTCAATTTTCGTCGTAGAGCAAAAATTTTTGCAGATTCGTGCGTTTCATGACTTTTTAAGATTTTCATTTTTTGTCCGTCCGTCGGTCGGTCGGTCGGTCGGTCGGTCGGTCGGTCGGTCGGTCGGTCGGTCGGTCGGTCGGTCGGTCGGTCGGTCGGTCGGTCGGTCGGTCGGTCGGTCGGTCGGTCGGTCGGTCGGTCGGTCGGTCGGTCGGTCGGTCAGTCGGTCGGTCGGTCGGTCGGTCGGTCGGTCGGTCGGTCTGTGGGATGTCACGTTTCTTGTAAACACGCTATCTTAAGAACCAAACTTCCAATCTTATTCAAATTTTAAGGAAAAATCGATCCCTATAAGAGGAAGAACCCTATTGTTTTGGACAAAAATCTGAGTACTACAAAGCCCCCTTTTCGGCCCCACAAGTGAAAAAAAAATCGTAACTCAATTATTATTAAATTTACAAAAAAAATTATTCGACATAAAACATAGGAAATTTAATTCTCTATAAAAAAGTATTCGTTGGTTTTTTTGTCAGACCCCCCGTTACCCCTCACCACAAAAAAAACCTCCTATCTCCGTTATTATTCAATTAACAAAAAAAATCTTTTTTACAAAATTAATGAAAATTTAATTTTCTATTAAAAATGTTGGTTCATTCTTTGTAAAGTTAGCCAGTAAGGTCAAAAAAACAACTTTTTCAATAGCAAAAAATTTCTAAGTCCACATCACGTTACGTGTCGGTCAAGAAGGCCATGCCAAAAATATTTTAAACAAAGAAACAAATCCGCTTGTCAGAACAAATAACCTCAAATATTTTAAATGTCAGAACTGACGTTTATCCTTTTCGTTAACTAAATTCTTCGTGTTTTCTGTTAATAGTTTGCACTCTTCGCAGATTTTCTTTACATAATTTTTTTTTATATTAGACTATTAATTATTCTATAACAGCTTTCTTGCGAAGAGTATACCATAGAATGTGTAGCAATTATATAAAAAATAGACTAAGCTTTGATTTACAAAATTACACTTCTACCGATTCCGAATTCTACTCGAGCTACTTATCTGTGAAGAGTAATTTCTACGCGTTTCGACTTCTACCCATTTCTAGTTTTATTATGGATTTGGATTCCTTTTTAAATATTAGGGTAAGTTTTTTAATATGACCATCATAACCCTAATTAAAACCGTTTTTTTGAGAAAAAATATTTTGTAAAAATTTTTACTTTTGCAACTGTTTCGAAAAATTTTTTGGTCAAAGTTAGGAAACGTTAAATAAATATTTGGGCGTTCTTTAAAATGCACAATTTTCGAGTGTTTAAAGGTAAGTGAATCCGAACCTGTCTAAACTGTTGGCAGGTGGCTCTTAATCACCATTAATTGGTACCTGGTCATAAAAGTTACCTACAAGGTGCACACAATGTAACCATCTCCCCTAGATCCTATGCGCTTCAACAATTAATTAAAATGTTAAATCTCTATCTGCTGCAAATCGCCGTAAAACTGAGATTAAATGATATGTTCTAAAAAGCAGGTGATCGACAACATTGACATCTGAAGAATGCTTACAGGAGTTTCCTAAAATCAAATCATACTAAATCATTTGATTTATTTTGTTTGGTTTTGTGTTAATGAGGGTAAAAACTAACAAGTGCACAATTTTTTCTAAGGGAGCTACAAAAGAACAATTTAATTAGCTGTGTTGGGATCCTGAGTAAATTAAGCGACCATTACGCTAAGCCTGTCGCATAATTGAAATAAAATTTAACAAATATAACCTAAAATTTATCTTTTTGTATCTGTTTTTTTACATTTTTAGCTCTAAAAATAAAATTTATGCAAAGGCTTAGTCCTAAAAACTGTGTGGTGTTGTAAATGAATTATTGGATATTGTAAATCGGCATTCTTTAAAATAATGGTTTTCACTAGTATTTAAGGCATGCTATGTCGGGTTTATGAAATCTCATCTAAGAATCACTTAAACTTAAAGTAATAAATTAAGGCAGGTGATTGGTCCATTTGGGTTTGACATATGTTAAGCTTAAAAGTCAAATTTAAATAGACCAATGGGTTGGCGTTAATTTCTTACTGTAAGTGATTCTTTCTTTAAATGATTCTTAGATGAGACTTCATGAACCCAAAATTACGGTTTTTTTTTAATTTTAAAGCACTTTGGCCACTTTGAAAAGGTTTCATATTGCCCAATTTTATGTACCTCAGTCGTTAAGGAGAAATAATTAGGGGAGCTTAGACAAAAATTGCGACATGTCTCATCGAGTAGATCGCAGGAGTAAGTATGTCCTTTAAAAGCTTATGTTTTAAGTTATAAGGTGTAATTTAACCCGTTACCCCTTTAAATTCACCTTGAAGAAAGTGTACTAGTGGACCCTAGGGGGGCCCATTGCAACATTTGAAATAGTGCGAACCCAAAGTGGTAAATGGATCTTCTTAGAAAGCCAAATAAAATTTCATGAATGTTAAAACACGACGGTATGAAAAAATAAAGTAAAAGTGGAAAAAGAAGGGAGCACAGACAGGGGGATCCAATGAAAATCTTGAAATGTCCCATCGAGGCAATTTTTGTAAAATGTTTTGAAGAGTATATGCTGTGAATTTTAGATCTTGAGCACATTTTGCAAATAAGCCTTTTTTTTCCTTAACCACTAATCTAATGTACAATTTTAAACAAAATAATTAATTTCATTGTCAAACTGTTGTGGACCCATCACTATTTGTTGCATCTGTTTACCAAATATTTTGGTAAAAATTAAAAAATCTGTTGTGCATTTTTTGTAAGAATTTGCCATGTTTTTTAACTATCTTGGCCTATTTTTGTTTCCAACAAATTTTGTAGTTTTATTTTTGGTAGTTGATGGTAAATTAACTACAGACACACTAAATTACTAACTTCTGACTGAAATTTCGATGCTGTCGCTTGATACCTACTTTTGCCTAACCAGCTGATTAAAGATTTTAAAAATTTACAAAAGATTCGTTAAAGTTAAATACTGAACACGCTTTTGATTCTTTCCATCAAAATTCAAAGAAGGAAGCCCGAAATAATGAAGAAAACTAAATACCTTGACTAATTAACAAAGGATAAGTTAAGCAGACTACCTGTAGTCTCCCCGTTTGTGCTTTTTAATTACATGAAAATACATTTCTGACCCATTAAAGTAACCTAATTAATTCTGTATAATGTAAAATATTAAAAATTATATATGTATTAAGACCTGGACAAGAAAAAGTAAAAGGCATACCTTTGAATTTTAATAAAAATTTATGTTACGCACCGTTGATAAAAATAGCTTACTATCATTAAAATCTATGGAGCTAGAAAAACGATTTTTTTTATTTGGTTAAAAGACGGGTTCTTAGAAAAATTATAAAAGGGAAGTATGAGTTAGATTGGCAGTAAGAATGTAGATTATAAAACATTTAATGAAATACTCTTTGTCGTAATAAAGATCATCATTAAAAAAATGAATTAAAAAAGTCTAGGTTATTACAGGGTTTGGACCCCTAATTCTACCGTGGGACCCAAAAGTTTTAATCATTAAGGTCCATTTAGAAATACTTAAATTATCGCCACCTAAATAAACGCAAACTTAACGGGACCAAATTAATGCATTTAGAGATTCATTAATTTAACTAATTCGAAGCACGCGCTTTAAAAACTAAAGTAAACGCATCTCGACTTAACACGACATTAGTCAAATTAACAGTTACAAACTTCAATGTTTGTCTTAAGTGGAATTTGATCTAGAAATGATATTTTAACTTTCGTATGATTTATTTAATTTTTTACTAATTTGCCATATGATAATTCTAAGAGGTGTTAATATACATACACTCTAAATCGGTCTTTATGTCACTAGGATGATTTATAGTTGAATTAACTTAACGCCACTTAGAATTAACGTAGGGCGAATTAACACAAAATTAAATAAATTATACTTAAGAAAGTTTAAATTGCATTCATAGATTAAATTTAACACCACTTAACGTAGCCTTATAGGTTAAATTTGTAAATTTAACTAATTTCGTGTTAAGCAGGCATCTGTAACGAAATCTGTAACAGTTTTTTGCTATCGCCATCTATCGGCTACTAAAACAAGTTTTTTAAATTAGAAAGAAAACTATACAATGGAAATAAAATCAATAAAATAATAAGACAATCGATAAATGAAGTTTACTGCTTTGAATTAGTTAAATTATCATTATTATCGGGGCAGTTCTTCTGCCATGCCTTGGAGTTCGAGGGCGTCCATTTTAAGACTGTATAAATGGACTAATTTGGTCGCGTTTATTTAAGTGAAGTTAAGTGGCGTTAAGTTAATTTAATTTAACTATAAATGAAGCTTTAAAGCCATTCACTGATGTTTTTCAGAAACATGTTAAGTATCTTTTTCGAGATCTTTTCACTCATTTCACTGTCCTAACCCGCTTTTGAGCTCCCCTAGCCCTACCTGCAATTTTATTTTTCCTAATGAGTTACTAAATTCCTAGGCAAGAAAATTAAACTAACAGGTGAATAAAAGGTAAGGTGGTTTGGTTTTATATTTATAAATTCCTATAATCTACCTACCTCAAGCTCAAAGTTGATGACCCATTTTTAATTGAATTAGTAGCCGATTCACTGTAACGGATTTCCGGGCCAGATGGATACAAATCTTATCATGCACCCAACTATTTTATCTATATATTAACCTCAAAACGCTAAAGGGTAAGTATTATTAAAGGTATTATTTAGGAAGTTTTAAAAGTTTAAACTACAGGGTGTCCAAAAAATGGCGCATAAACGCGATGCTACGTTGTTGGGGCATGTCTAGGGAGCCCCAGACAATTTAAAATAAAATCTATTTCATATACCCTCGTAGATATGTTGCCTCAAAGTGCGAAACTTTAAATGCTTATATCTTAAATATAACACCACATATTAACGAAACAAATGGTTTAATACAAAGCTACAGTATATCTTAAACCATTAAACCATTTGTATATTTATTAAATGGTCGAATTACATTTTTATAATCAATTTAATTTTACAAAATTTTCATGAAATGAAGCTGACAACAACGTCAATAAAATCTAGTGCAAAAGTGTATGATCAAGACTCATAGATGGGATTTTAAGATGTATTTTCCTAGACTGTGTTGCAGAATTTATGCAACTTTGTTCGCATTTTTCTCGATGAATATAACAGATGGATTTTTTTTGACAATTTTCTAAGGATCCCTGAAAATGCCCCAAGAAGGTACCATCGCGTTTATGCGCCATCTTTTGGACACCCTGTAGTATTTAAAAAATACTTCTAAACTTGTTGGAGTCTACGAAAATGCAAGTTTTGCAATTAGTGTCTATTTTTTCTGTACTACTAACTTACATAATTTTTTACAAAATAAGAGACCTTTCAATTTCAACTGACCTTTTAAATACTTAGGTGTTGCTCAAAGAATAAAAAACTAGTACTTATAGTTCTCATATTTTATTAATCGTTGTATTATAAATGAAAATATGAATTATTATAGAAATTAAAGTAGAGTAAATATCTTGGTTAATCTATTTAAGTTAACTTTACATAAGTATCTGACAGTTCTATACTTCTATTGGAAGGTAAAAGTTATTTTTAAATTTTGAATTTATAATTAGATCAAATATGGAAATATGGAAAATTCCTTTGCAGCATTTATAAAACGTGTAAATTATTTGCTACGCCAACAACGGCATTTTTATTTTCGATACCCATTTTGCAGACAAAAATCGAAAACAACATTCTTGGATTTTCTAATATAAAAAGGGTGTCCTAATATTGGCGCACCATTCATAAAAGAATGGAGTACCTACTTTTTAGGAAAGCTTACAGTTTTTTTTAATTTACATTCTTTAAGATAGCTTAGCATCTTTCGTTAGCTACGTCCTTAAAAATTTAAATGGAAAAAACGTCCTACATAAATGTTACAAGTTTTTTCCTTTTTTTGTCATGAAGGTGTCATAAAAAGTACTTTGATGTAATTAATACTGTGGTTAATTTACAAGTTAATTAGTTTAAGAAATTAATATAAAATTAAATTAACTGGAGACAATAATTGTTTTCATTGCTGTACTAAATTAATTTTATCGCTCAACTCTTGAAGGTAACAAAATAGGTTTTATTTTTATTTAATTTCTTGCAAAAGTGTCGAGCGGAGAAGAAAAAGTAATATCGCTTTGTGTCGAGCCATAAAATTCCCCAGCGGGATTAAAACATTTTTAAATGCTCAAAAATTGGCGCTTAAACGCGATGGTACGTTGTTGGGGCATGCCTTGGGATTCCTGAAAAATTGCTAAAAAAAATCCATCTGTATTCATTAAGAAAAATGCGTACAAAGTTACATAAATTCGGCAACACAGTCTAGAACAATACATCTAAAAATTCCATTTATATGAGTCTTGATCTCGATGAGCATATACGAGCTGGCCGCGTAATAAAATTTAATGAGGGGTGATTAGGTGGAGCTGGCCGCAGTTTACTGCATGGGTCATGGTGAAGCTGGCCGCGGTACCTTTTCTATCTGCTTCCATGTTTACCAGGTACAAAAGAAGCTGTATCAGAAGTTTTGAGGAAGGATGAGTATAAACACCAAGTGAATTTTTGAATTTTATTTTTATAAAATAACAAAGATAACTATTAATATTTTATTGAAAAAATTATTTTTATTGCAGTTTGGTGACATAAGCACATTTGTTTAAATATTCTTTTTAGCAGCAAAACTTACCCTAACCTACCTAACCTAGTGTCCCCCAGTGGATGTGACGTCTTTAGTTAACTTGTCTATGGTCTGACGGTAACAATAAATCTTAAAAACACATGCATTGAGTCTCGCATTGGTATTTTTATATTAGATTTTATGAACATTGTTGTCAGCCTCGTTTCATAAAAATTTTGCAAAATTAAATTGATTGTGAATATTTTATTCGACCATTTAAAAGATAAACAAATATGGTGAAATGGTTTAAGATAGACTGTAGCTTTGTATTAAATTTTCGTTTATATGTGCTGTTATCTTAAGGTTTAAGTATTCGAAGTTTTGCACTTTTGGACCTTATATTTGCCAAGGTACATGAGATTTTTTTATTTTTTTTAATATTTTTTTGGGGATCTCTAGACATGCCCCAATAACGTACCGTTGCCTTAATGCACCAATTTTTGGACACCTGTATAATGTACTATTTTACCAAAACTAAATAAATGAGAAAAGTACAATACACTGTCATACTGCTTCTTAAAAATTTGACTGAGTGTTTAACACAAACTTTTAGCAAAAGGCCAAATAAAAGAGCAATGTAAGTATTAAAAAATTAAGGTTAGGTTTTGTTTTTTGTCAAGGTCACGTAAACGTCAGTGTCATCTGCCAAAACTGCATTTATTTTTAAGAACCACACAAATTTCAAAATACCGAGTCTGAAAATGTACATTTTTTCTAAATTAACTTATAAAAACAAATAACTTTATTTATTTATTAAAGTTATCTATTACTAAATCCATGATTGCTAGAAAATCTTATGAATTTGGGGCAAAAAGTTTGATTTAAAGGTAAGGCACCTTAGATCAAGTACGTTTGTTTCTAAAATTCAAAATGAAACCGAAATAAAAGAAGAATGTGTTCTTCTTTTATTTATGATGCAATCAATCAAAGACGCATTTTGCCATTTTGTCTGTGCAAGCATAAAATAGGTGTATTTCACAACAACTACGAAAATTAAAAATGATCTAATTAATTTCGTGTTTAAGCTGCTAAAGCAGATTAGAAATTTACGCTCTACTACAGATTTAAATCTTTCAAACGTTTGGCGGGGAGAAGCAGACGCGCGTAGCAATACATTCCTCCGCCAGCAAATAGTTCCACCATATTTTACTCAAAATTAGTGATAGTACGCATCGACAGCTATGTACAAGTAGTGCTATTTTAATAAAAAGTAGGACTAATGATAATTCTGCAAAAATTTCTGCTTACAATTCGTTATTTCTGCAAAAAAATGCAATTTCTTGGGGCACGCCGCTAAAGTGGGAAGGATCCGAACACCGTCTGCTGTCGACGCCACACTCGCAACTCTCTTTTCGGGCAACGCGCAAGCCGCGCGCCCGGCTTCTAGCAAAGCCAACTTGACAGAAGCTTCTTCTTCAGTCGATCGTGCACTGGAGACTCTTCTAGTTGTCGACCCTCTCGAGACGCTCCTGTCGAGATCAAAAAAGGACTTTTTTCAATAAACTAAGCATGTATACAGAGTTAGTTGTAAAAGTAAAGGATAGTGGTTTATTTGTTAATAATTATCCTGCGTGCTCTATCATCTTTTTTGTGCTGCATACACCGTGTGTCAGAAAAAAACTTTCGAACATTTTTTAAGTTTTAAGAGTGTTAATCCTTAATACTTTTTAATATAAGTGCTTTAATTTGATATACCTCTATCTTCAGGTGAGTTCCTTTTACTGCGACATATGCTTTAAATACCGAATTGATGAGCTTTCTCTGCAATATGTTTGAAAAGGTGCCGGCATTTTAAGTTTTTGCAATAAATACCGCTCTTAGCCAAGTTCATGAACTTGCAATACCTTTCCGTTTCATGCGTTTTAATAGCTGTTAAAATTTCATACAACAACTAACACTTGGTTTTTAGCAGAAGGACTCATAAATTCTTGAGATTCCTATGTTTCATTGCTTGTAATGAAAGTACTCCGACATACGGATAACTAGAGTAACTTTTAACTGTTCTTTCCTGATAAGGCATTGATATTTTAACTTACTACCGATCGCAACGAAAGAACATGACATTTTTAAAACTTTCTTATTTTTTACCATTCCGATCTTATTTAAAATAACGCTATAACGAGCGACAATTAAAAATCTTGAAATGGATTGCTCTAGAATTATGGCATCCTACAACTTTTTCAGAAGCAAGTTAAGAGCGGCAAAAAGTGCAAAAAATTTAAGATAAACTTTATCTGCCTACCTGTATTTTATACCTGTTTGATTAATGAATATTTTAATTTATGAAAAATAAACGCGCGGGTTAAAAAATCGTGCGCGATGTTGTGCAATGTTTTGATATTTAATTTGTAATTATCATAGTGCACTTAGTACAACGAAAACAAACACTGCCAGCCAAAACAAATGCTCGACCCATAAACAAATTACCTAGAAAAAATAGTTATTATTATAAATTAGTCTAAAACTCAAACCAGCGAGAAGTTACATATTAAACTTAAAATCCTTGATTACAAGAAGATAGCATTGTTCTAGTAATTACTTAATTTTGTCGAGTTTTTTACATGTTGCGTATGAAAAAGTAAATGAATAAAACCATGTATTTTCATTATTTTGGGTGTTTATTTAATTTGGGACAATTTGCATAATGTTTAGCCCAAAACGAAAAAATAAAATTTTAAAAGCCGGTTTAATATTTTGAAATAATTTTAAAACATTTAAGGACAGTTTTTTTTTGGTTAAGCAGTCATAAAATACCTAAATTACAATTTTAGTTTTCAATATGTTAATTTATGTATTATTTATTGTTTCTGTTAACAAAATTCTAAAGAAACATTTTTTTTATGTCATTTTATTACATAGGAACTATAACATTTATTATAAAATAAAAGATTTTTTTTATTAATTTGCAAAAATTGGCACCATTTTTCCCTTTAATAATTAATTTAGGTATTTTTTTGCAATAAAAATGGGTAAATTTTGTAACTAAATGCAGTTTAATAACTAGAGCGGGTTAGGTCAGTGGATAGGTTAGGTCAGTGAATAGGTTAGATCAGTGAGCCTGTTAGAGTTTTTTTTATAAAATGTCGACATTTAATAGGATACTCCTCGCAGTAGGTAGTCAGAGAATAATAAAATTAAAAATAAAAAATAATTTTTTTATTTTTATAAAAAAAATCTGCGAAGAGGTTAAACTATTAACTCTTCTATAAAAAAAGATTTATTAGCGAAGAGCATAAATAAGTATTAATTCTGACACTGACGTTTAGGATTTAAATAGGCTTTAGAAAGATGCTTTTGTTTTAATTTTTTTTTGCAAAGCCACCTTGACTGGGCCTAGACTTACCTGACTTAGAACTTTTTCATCACTAAAAATTTTTCTTTTGGCCTTTTTTTCTTAAAAATTTGACAAAAAAAAAACAAAAATACTTTTTAGCACAGAATTTAATTTCCTTTCATTTTTATGACTTGACTTTTTTTTGTGAATTGATAAATAACGAAGATACGCTGTTTTTTTTAAATGGGGCGCCTAGGTGGAGCCGGACAAAAAAAACTTAAATATACTTTTTGTAAGGAATTAAAAGGGTTTTAATATTATCGAAATAAAAATTCTGTAAATTGTATAATAACTGAAATATGATTTTTTCTCCAGTTGGGGGGTGCAGGAGCCCCCTTTGTTATCACCCGATTTTTACCAACAACGAACTTGACCTAGATTTTAATAAGAACGATTTTTCCTGAAAATTTGAACTTGATGGGATCTTTGGTTCTTAAGTTAGAGTGTCTACAAAAAACGTGACAGACGGACAGACGGACAGACGGACAGACGGACGGACGGACGGACGGACGGACTTTTTGAAAGTTGTTCAAAATTCGATGAAACGAACGAATCTGCAAGAATTTTTGCTCTAGGATGATTTTTGACGATTTTAGAATTTTCAAAACAATCACAATATACTCCTCGTTTTTGACTTTGTCTGCGAGGAGTATAATAATACTATCCATTCGCTTTTTTTTTAAACCAGAGTAGGCGAGCCATAGGGTGACAGATTTTACCCTGTATATTGTCATTAATGTCACTTGTGTTTGCTGGTTATGTAAGAAAAGTCAAAAAAATTAAAAAATGCATTTAAAAACATGTTCAGGGCATCTGAATCGAAAACAATGGTCTCAACATATACAGAAGTATTTTTTTTTTATTAAATTACTTTATATTGCACTAATTATTAAACCATTTAAAAATTTACACAAAATAGGAATTATTTATGTAAGTACTCACTGTTAAGAAATCCTTTTAGGTATCATAGGATAAATTAGCACCTTTACAAAAATGTCTGCAATTTTCTTCATAAATTCTCACATCTCAAGCAGAAATCGATTTTTTTTCCAATTTTTACGCCTGTTTTATATAACTGTCATATTAATTTTGTTATTTTTGAATTTTTACTGTCAGTAAATTAGAAATGTAATGCCAACTTTGTGGAAAATTCAACTTTTCAAAGAAAAAGGTTCTAGTTTTCATAGGTGACTGCGGTTTTTAAAAAACATGAATGGATAGTAGTTATCATTTCTTTTTATGTGGCAAATGTAATAAATCTGTTACTTATTGGCTAAATGTAAAATAATTTCTGGTTATTTAACAATTTATTTGATAAAGTCTATTATTTATTTTATTACTAAATTATTCAGATTTAAAAAACTTGAATTTCTATTTACATATTATAGTAATAAAATTAAAAATAATTGAATGAAACTTTTTAGATAATTTTATGCATATGGACATTACCAAATCTTATTAACTTTCTTGATTTTTGTGGAAAAAAAATAAAATAAAAAATTCTTCAGTAATGGACAACGAAGTATTGCAATTGCGCGATAGATTTTTAATTGCTATTGTAATTATAAATTAAGTTGTGCATTCCAGCAATTATCGATCGTAAAACTTTTATGAGTATTAGGTGTCCAATCTTTGCCATAAAAACTGACTGTAGCAAAGAAAGAATGTTAATAAATATCATAAAAAATTACTGATATGCGTTTATTAAAAATTTGAATGAGTACCATTAAATAAAGCCTGGATTTCAGGCCTTTTGTTAATCGTCTAGTGTGGTTCCTAGAAATTGAAATTCTTGATAACAACAAGACTTTCGGAAAGAAGTGCTCTATAAATAGAGTGTTTGAAATCAGTGGGGGTCCAGCTTTGATTTCATTGAATAGCTGGTCTTCTTTGAAATTTTAAAACTTGAATACTTACATCCAAACTATTTATTTATGTAAATTAAATAAAGCTCCAACAGGTGGACTTTCCAATTTTTAATTATTGTAAAATACACCCGAATCTACAGGGTGTACTGCTTTAGTTTTTATAATTATTGCGGTAATAAAATTTTATTTTCGCACATCGTTTATTAATGACACTTTTAATGTATCTAAAATCGTTAATTAATGACCCATAATAATTAATTCATAGCAACTATTAATGATTGAATATCAAATATACAGGATGTCCCGAAATTGGCTTATAACCTATATGGTACGTTGTTGGGACATGCCTAGGTATCCCCAGAAAAATGTTAAAAAATCTATCTCATATACTCTCGAAGATATGAGGCCCCCAAAGTGCGAAACTTTACACGCTTGTACTTTAAAAACAACAGCACGTATTAACAAAAATAATGACCTAATACTATGGCACAGTCTTTTTTAAACTATTTTACTATTTGTTAATCTTTTAAATGGCCAAATAACATTTCTATAATTAATTTACTTTAACAACTTTTTTATAAAATGAAGCTGACAACGAGGTCAATAAAATCTGATGCAAAAAGGTATGATCAAGAATCATAGATGGGAATTAAAATTCAATTGCCTTAACAGAGTTGCCAAACTTATTGAACTTTAACCGTATTTTTCTCTGAGATAAATAAAAATGGATAAAAAAAAATAAAGGATCTCTAGGCATGCCGGAACAATGTACTAAGGTAATGCCCCAATTTTTGGACGCTCTGTAAAATTAAAAAATTCTATTCCAATAAAAGCTAAAACGGCCGCCTTAGACCAGATATTTTCTTGGAAACTAAGTTAACGATTAAACCATTACAAAATTAAATTATACACTTATATTTTCTGATTCCAAGTAAGTTAATTAAGTTATAAAACGAGTCTAAAATATCTTACCTAATTCTAAACAGTATGAATGATTTGACAGGCGGAATGGAAATTTCCAAAACATAATAAAGCTACAAAATAAACACAAAAGACAATAAAGAAGGGCAGTAAAACTATTATGATGCTAAGAAACTTTGAAATTTTAAAACATCCTGTTTATTTTTCTTCATTCTTTGATAACTAACTAGAAGCTAATACAAAGTTTTATTGGCTTGGTCTATTTGGGATTGTTATGCTGAGGTATTCTTGTTTTAAAACAACGTTTGGTTTGGCCTATGTAATATGCTACAAAATTTTAATATTTAGACTTCTTCATGTTTAGTGTTAAGTTTATTTTAAGGATTCGATTTGTTTTTGCGACTTGCCAATAATTTAAACTAATCATACTTATTATATTGGTAAAATGCTGGCACGTGGACAGAAACCAAAAATTATAGCAAAGTTACGACAGAAAAAGGTCGCATGTTTATTGTTATTTTATTTTAATAAAATTTGGCGCGTAAAGCTCAATATACAGTCGTTAAATCTGAAGTTTATTGGATGTTTAACATTTTTATAAGTGCTCGATATACGATATATATTGCAAAAATGGCGCCAAGTAAAAACTGCAATAGTAAATCGGTAGAATTTGAGTTACCTAATTCGATAAGATATCCGATGTAATGTAACATTGGCATGCTACTATTTTTTTATTTTATTAACAGTAGTAAACAAAAGGTAATCAGAAATAATAACACGTTATTATAAATAAACATTTATAATTGTTTTTTTACTTTACTAATTTATTTTAATTCGGTGTACATAAAGTTGCACTCTAAATATATCGTAATAATTAAAATTAGTTACCGAAATTAAGATAAACTTTGTAAAGGCCCGCACACATTTACGGGTGGGGTGTAATATTTCATAAAATGACAAAAAATCGCCCCTATTTCAAATGCAACTGTCATTTTCCATATTTATGGCTTTAACGTTGTAACAAAATATTTTAGATAACATCTGACTCTAAGCTTGAAGTATAACCAATTTTGTGTGAAAATTATCAGAAGCAAAATATTTATGAAGTCAGATTAAGTAAAGGAGGGTTTTTCAATACAACAATAATCAAAAGTCATTTGTTGTCGTTGTAAAATTACGTTTCATATTTCAAATGTTATTGAATGTAACAAAAAAAAACGTTTATAAAACGTGTTACGAACTATACTTTTTCTACGACCCCAAAATCAAACTAAAAATGAAGATACATGTTGTAATATTCAATAAACGGTTATGTTAAATCAAAATTCTACCTCTACTACACTAAATACTGTCTAAAATTATCAAAATACTCCAAAAACAACTTACGGTTTTAGCTTCAACGCGTTTTTCCAACAGACTTGTTGACATCCTTAAAAACTAACAGTTACTTTGCAATGGCTTTATTTTTTAAGAAACGTAAACATATTCTTAATTCTTCACATGTAACTTTAATAAGAATTTATTTTTATTAATAGAAGACACCAAATTATACGTTTTTGACAACTAAAATAAATACAAAAATGTCATCTATCATTTTATGCAAGTAACGCTAACTTCGACCCGTGGGTAAAGACTTGTTGCAACTTCACCCCGTGGGTAAAGTGCCACATTACCTTTTTGCAAGACATAGCTAAAGGATTGTTTTAGGTTTAATCAAGTCGTGTGATAAGTGTCATTTAAAAGGTGGAAGTAGAAAAAATAATAAAAGCATAACATGTACAAAAATGTTGTAATTGGATTCTGATTTTATTGTTTTTATTATAACTTTAGATTCGTTAAGTTGGTTTTCAAGGTATAAGATTTTTAACGGTTTTATTGCAATTTGCAAATCATCTCGGTGCATTTAAAAATTTAAATGCCCCAGATTGCGAAAAGCAGCTGCATAAAGCAAAGCTCGTTTACAAGGATGTGGGTTTCTTATACAAAATAACAAACATAACTAGAATGGGTAGAAGGCGAAACGCGTAGAAAATACTCTTCGCAGATGAGAAGCTCTGGTAGAATTCGGAGTAGGTAGAAGTATAACTTTTTATTTTTTAAATCACAGTTATATCAATGTTTTATATAATTGCTACACATTCTATAGTATACTCCTCGCAAGAAATGGGCAGATCCTCGCAGTAGTAAGATTTTTTAAATAAAACAATATTGTTAATAAAGTGCACACTATTAACAGAATGCACGAAGAATTTCGTTAACGAAGAGGATAAACGTCAGTTCTGACGTTTCAGAAATTTTGGGGTTATTTGTCCTGACAGCTAGTTTTGTTTCTTTGTTTGAAATATTTTTGGCATGGCTTTCTTGACTGACACGTGACGCAATTCGGACTTAGGAGTTTTTTTCTACTGAAATCGTTTATTTTTTGTTTTTTAACCTTACTGGTTAACTTTACAAAAAATAAACCAACATTTTAAATAGAAAATTTAATTTTCATTAATTTTGTAGAGAACATTTTTTTTGTGGATTAAATAATAACGGAGATAGGAGGTTTTTTTGTGTTGGGGGGTAATTGGGGGGTCGGGCAAAAAAACTAACGAATACTTTTTGATAAAGAATTAAATTTACTATATTTTATGTGGAATAATTTTTTTTGTAAATTTAATAATAGTTGAGCTACGATTTTTTTTTCATTTGGGGGGCGCAAAAGGGGGCTTTGTAGTGATGGGATTCTTGTCAAAAACAATAGGGTTCTTCCTCTTATGTAGGTTGATTTTTCCTTAAAATTTGAGTTTGATATCAATTTTGGTTTTTAAGATAGCGTGTTTACAAGAAACGTGACATACATACAGACAGACCTACCGGCTACCGACCTACCGACCTACCGACCTACCGACCGACGGACGGATTTTTTCAAAGTTGTTCAAAATTCGATGAAAAACACGAATATGCAAGAATTTTTGCTCTACGATGAAAATTGACGATTTTAGATTTTCCATATCGATTGCAATATACTCTTCGGACCTGGTCTTGCGAAGAGTATAATAATAATTATCTGACCATCTCCCGATGTACACTAATGTCTTTTTTCTTTTTCTTTCAGTCGCAGCTGCTACAACAGCCCAGGCCTACCTTGTGATATTAGTATTAAGAACTGTAACATATTTTAAATTGAAGAAAATGCATGATATAATGCCTCTTCGAAGCGAGCTCGATTTCGCACCTTTTAGCGATCTCGATGCTTTTAGTGCCATCGGTAAGTTTAATATTTAAAAGTGAATGTCGCGATCGCGAAGCATACAAACTGTGGTTATGTAATGTTAGTTGCCTAAAATCAACAAAAAACAGCACTTTCTGGTCATTGCTCAGTGGGTTTATAAGAGTTAATTTTAATTAAAAATTGTGCTTACCAGCCACATTAATAAACAAAGCACGAGTTGACATATTCTAAAGGTCCAACAATAATATTTAAATACAGAAGTTTGGCAATTTAAAATGCAAAAAAGTAGTGCTTCTAAAATGCCAAAATTATGTACTTAAAGGCTTATTGATATGTCCTTTAGAATATGTCAACTTGTGCTTTGTTTATTTATGTTGCAGGTAAGCACAATTTTTAATTAAAATTAACTATTATTAACCCACTGAGCAATGACCAGAAAGTACTGTTTTTGGTTGATTTTAGTCAACCATTAGTTTCTATTCTTCGCGACATGAAAAGTATTAGCAATTTTTTAACAGTCTTTAGAAAACGTTATTTAAGTTTCTAATGTTGGTTAATTTGTTTCTTTTGTTTATCGATTAATTCCCATATTTCCTTGAACTTGAAGCAAAGTGGTACAGCAAAAAAAATGGCAAAGTGCCTTAGGCTTCAAGAACAAAAAATCCACAAAAGTTGCAATACCTAATTACCAATTTAATATAAAATTTGACAGGATTTGTGATGCTTTAATTTGGCAAATCTTAACTTGGATCACGTTTTGTTTTTATAACCGTCTGGACCCTTGAACACTAATGATAATTTCCTAATATTGGTTCGTTAACATTTAAAAAATCAGTGTTAAAAAAATGTAGACCAGGAACCTAGTTTGACCTTAAAGTGTCTAATGCACCGTCTACATATTTATTATTTTTTACCGGCGTGCGGTGTAATCATGTTTACATGAGATAATTATAGTTTACAAGACAGATGCAAAAATCTTATGCTTTTTTCACACAATTCAAATCAAATACAAACATTTCAAATGCTATATCCAAATATCTAGCCTTATTGCAAATAGGAATGTCGTCAAATTTATTCGTTTCATAACTTTTTGTCTGTCTGTTACAAAATTTTCTAGCATCGATAACTTTAGAACGGTTTATCGGATCAACATAAAATTTGGTCTACAAACCGATGTAATACAGGCTAACCCGATTCGGGTTAAAAAAAGTCCTGGAAGTTTTAAATTTGAAAAATTAATATTATGCTCCTTTTTTTTATGGGAGATAACTTACAGTTGTATTTAGACAAAATATTAAAAAACAAACATCGTACAAAAATTTTGTAATTCGTTTCTGGTTTTATTGTTTTTATAATTAAAAAAATTTGCTTTTGACGTGTTGTTTCTAATAAATTGTTTACATAGAAATCTAATTGATTTTCCATAAGAAAAAAACAGCATAATCACTTTTCCTAGTAATGGAGATGCAAATATTTTCGATTAATTCAGTTTTTCTAAATTGTAAATTCGACGAATATTTTTATTCAACAAAATAAAAAGTTTGGAAGAGTTCGAAACACAAAATCAAGTGCTGTTTGTATATTGTAGGCAATACGACTACCAAACTTTTTCACAACTTTAGAAGTCATTGTTAAAAGACTGTTAGCGGAATGGGTCATATATTATTTATTTATTTATTTATTTATATTCGAAAATTGGTTGGGGTTACCTAGGATATATGTCATACCACCCGTCGTTCAAGATGCTAGCTGAAATTACTTCTCTATTTTATATTTTTATCAAATATAACGCTAATATACCAAAAAAAGAACAAACTGTCGGTTTAAAACATTCAATGTACCAGCTAAAAGGTTTGCATAACATTTGGAGAGTGTTTTGTATCTTTAATTCTTCATAATAGGTAAAAAATAAAATAATGACTTATTTACAAAGGGACTTTCGTGAATATGTAAATAATCCGCATTTTTTTCGATGCTCGGACTTTGCATTAAAAGTTTCTTTGTAAATGAGTCATTATGTTCTTTTTTACCTAATTACGAAGAATTAAAGTGATGTAAACCACTCCGTAAATGTTATGCAAACCTAGCTGCTACATTGAATGTTTTAAACTGACAGTTTATTTTTTGATAGGATTTATATCGAGTGAGCAAATAAAAACGGCCCATAAGTGGGCCATGGGGATTGTCAAAATATTGTTAATTGACAGATTTTACATTGTTCATAGGCTACTTAGGGGCCGTTTTTATTTGCTCACCCAATAGTTATACTTGATAAAAAAGCATCTTGACTTGAACGACTTTTTTTAAAAGCCACCAATTTCTTAAGTATATTTTAGCTGACTATGGCATTTTAAGCACAATTCCTCTAATGCTTTAGACTAAGAAATAAAACAATTATTTTCAACTTATTCATACATAGTTGACTACCCCATTTAGTTGTCATCGAGTTTCTAATTTAGGTTATTTTCTAAAGAGTTATTTTTAAGGGCCTTATACCAAATCACCCTATCATGTAACAAATCTGTTTAAATCATTAAAACTTAAAACCATCTCCTTGAAACAGGTGCAGAACCACTACTATCAGACGACATATGGAAAAAGTTCGAATTCGACTTCCCTGAAATATCAAACTTGGATGACGTCTTCACGGAGCTGGACTCATTCTACCATTTAAACGACAGCCTTCTCACAGACTTTTCACAACCTTTGATGTCGCAAGACCTTGAACTACAAATCCGGAACCATGACTGCATGTGGGCAGGACATTGCGCTTCAAAGGAACACCCTGTAGACGAGCCAAGTGGACATAAGATTGCATGCAGCAGCAGCATCAAAAGTGAAGCACCTGGGGTTTCTTATCGTGCACCTGCCGCTGCTGCAACCACCGCCGCTTCTTTGGCTGCTGCTGGTTCGACCGCAGTCATCACGAGTATACATAAAAAGGTGCGTCGCTTTCTGAATTTACATTTTTATTCTTTGAGTGAGCTGAATGGTATTCAAAAGATGCCCTATTTTTGTAAGCACTTTTATGTGTTTTTAATGTTTTTGGCAGTTTTTAAATTAGTTTGTCGCACTGCAGTGCAGCTGTCTAGGGCTTAAATGCTGAATAAGCAAATATTACATGTACAGATAAGACAAAAAAAAACGTACAGTATTTAAATAGTATGTTAAAACATGTAGTTTTATAAGAAACGTTTCTTAGCACGCGTCCAGGTTTGAACAAGTGACAAAAAATGTCTAATAAAACGAGTTTTGTATACTATTGTTTATATTTGCTTTATTTAGTCTATTAAAAAGCATTTTTAATTTGAATTAAAAACATAATTTAAAATTTTATTTTTATTGGTTTGACAACATTAACATTTTGAAGTAAAGAGTAAATTTGGGTCAGACATATTGAATAATGACATCTGTAAACTTTACTCACTTAATGGTGAATGAATAGGCGTCTTTAAGAAAATGTAACCGTTGATATCGTTTCTCCAATTCTTCTAGTTATTCCCTCTGCAAAAAAATTATGTCCCCCGATCGTTTATAATAGTAAAATTTGTAAATAAAAAGTACCTTGCAAGGGAAGAACTTATCTTTTTGCATCTGGAAAACCAACTTAATAAAATAATAATGAAGCAATTCAGCAACCATAAAAAATCAAATTTTGGGTTTCATAACGTGCTTATTAAAGAACACAAATTTGTAAATTACTATTTCAAGGCATCCGTAGAAAAAAAAATCATTACAATATTTTTGTTTTTTCTACATTTAGTTTTTCTATTTAGCGAAAAACTGTAAAAGCTAGAAACTTTTACACATTGATAATAGATCTTTCCCGCCGTAGGCCACAATCGCGGTCGTTATACTTGGAAAACTAAATGACCACCAGCATCACAATGATTTGTGTCAATCTGACGCATATTTGACGTATCCCAAGTATAACGACCGCGAGGGTGGTCAACGGCGGGAAAGGTGAATAGACAAAAATTGTAAATATTCCTATTAAAAAAAACTTAATACCCAACTTTCGTAAAAATACATTAATGCCCTCAATATTCTTAAAAAAAAAAAACTACTAATTAAAAAAAATCAGTCTTATTGACTGCCAATTAAAATTCCAAAAAGTTGACATTACCTTTTCTATTAAAGCCAATAAAAACCCCCAACCAGCAAAGCCTCCTCAAGCCCACACTTCGAGCCGCTGGTCTCCCCATAATCAACCTCATGTCCCCCCAAACGCCCCCCATGTCCGATGACGAAGAAGTCAAATGCAAGACGTCAAAGGCCCTTAGTCAATTCTTGCAAAACTCGGGCATTACCGATTTTGACCCTGATGACAAAGATTTATGCGAATACTTCAAAGACGAAGAAGAACTCGATGAGCAATCTGAGGAAGAAGAAGAAGAGATTGTGGAGGAGGAAGACGAAGAAGAAGAGGAGGAAATTGATGATAAAAAAGTACTCCAAAGTGTCATTCAACAACAGGAAATGAGTCAAACTTTACGGGCGTATAAATACGCTGCTGAAAGTGATCATAGCTACCATAAGGACAAGAACGCGTCTATGAGGGTCCAGAATTTGGGGATCGACACCCCTTCGGATTCCGGTAAGTCCCCAATTTTACTTTTCTTGTCCAACAAAAAAGTTTTCTTTTGCACATCGTTTATTAAGAATACTGTTTAATGTACTTAAGTTTATTAATGATCCCTATTAATGCATTAACAATAGCAACCCTCTGCTATGCTCAAATCTGTATTCCTACATAAAAATGGCAAAATAGGTTTTTTTATTTGCTTAATTGATTTCTCTCACTAAACTAGGATGTTTTGAATTTTTAGATCACCCAAATCTCTTCTTTTTGAGAAAAAACAAAAATTAAAAATGAAGCGTATTCGTACAAAAATTTGCCTGGGGTAACCTAGGAGATCTGTTAAACCACCTGTCGTTTCAGATGCTAACTGACATTACTTCTGAATTTTATATTTTTATCAAATATAAAGCTAATATACCAAAAAACAACAAATTACTGGTTTAAAACATTCAATGTACCATCTAAAAGGTTTGTATAACATTTAGAGAGTGTTTTACATCTTTAATTCTTTATAATTAGGTAAAAAATGAAATTATGACTCACTTACAAGAGGATTTCCGTGAATATTTAAAATAATTCGCATTGTTTTGATGCACGGATGTTGCTTTAAAAGTACCTTTGTAAATGAGTCACTATGCCCTTTTTTACCTAATTATGAAGAATTAAAGTTTTAAATCACTTCTTAAATGTTACACAAACCTTTTAGCTGGTACGTTGGATTTTTAAAACCGGCAGTTTGTTGTTTTTTGGTATATTAGCTTTATATTTGATAAAAATATAAAATTCAGAAGTAATGTCAGTTAGCATCTGAAACGACGGGTGGTATGACAGATCTCCTAGGTAACCACAACCAATTTTTGTACGAATACGCTCCATTTTATGCTTTATATTGCCCATTGTGATTTTCTTTTTATTTTTTCGTGTTGCATTTTTTTCTCATAGGAAATGAGCTGAATTAACTTTCCAATGCATTAAATGGCAATTTTGTTAATTAAATAGACCAAAAAATTTGGATTGCGTGCTTCATACAATAACTTTTTAATTTTATCCAATTTACTAATTTAAATATTTTTCTATTGTTGTTTAAAAATAGTATTTTAAATTCACCAAAGGGACTATTTTTAAAAAAGGAGTTACAATTTCGATTGGTAAATCGTAATACTTTTCTTAACTTTAGAACCAGAAAAAGCTTTCAATAGGACATGTTTTAGTCAAAGAAATCAAATAGATAGGTTTACAACTTAAAGAATAAATTGGTCGGTAAATCGTAATGTTAAAAGATAAAAAAAATCTCTTTAATTATATACGATTTGTAGTGTTGAGTGGTTATCTTTTGTTTAATCTAAATGTTCAATTTAAATTTTTTTTAATGCTTAAGTAGGATCTTTCCATTTTAAAAATGATTAAAAAAGTCGTCTGGACACAAAAATAAATATTTATTTGGCCAAAAAAGGGCGGAAATGTTAGATGTTTATCCGAATTAAAATAATTTATAGATTAACTTTAAAAAATTAATATTCATTTTCCAAGAATATGTATCATACACAAATATTTATGCTTTATTCACATGACTAATTATTTCGCTGAATGCATTTTTTTAGTGTGATGTAAAAGTAATAATGAATTAAAGCAAAAATGGCGGGAAACTTATTAGTTATTATTAAAGTAACGGTTCAATTAAAATTGCTTGTTCTAAAAATAGACTCAAAATTTAATACTAGGTATTTTTTTTATTGTAGATAATTTATTTATCAATGCCACATGTTGCTATAACTATAGTAATATTTTATTTTCAAATGCATTGCATTTGAATAAATATTTGCATTACAAACGTCATTAAAATACGTAGAATTGCGAGAATTTAAACGCCTTTTTGTTTTAAATTGTTTACTCGTTGATTTTTAGAGTTCCTTTCGAGCCCGGTGCACTAATAGTTAATTAAAACATAGAGTTTTATAAGAAACTATTTTTAACACGCGTCCAGGTTTGAAAGTGCTAAAAAACGCCTTATAAAACGAGTTATTTATACTATTTTTAATATTTGCTTTATTTAATCTATTAAAAAGCATTTTTAATTTGAATAAAAAACTTAACTTAACATTTTATTTTTATTGGATTGGCAACATTGACATTTTGAATTAATAAAGTAACTAGGTTGGGCATATTGAATAATGACATTTGTAAACTTAACTCCCTTAATAGGCGTTTTTGAGAAAATGTAACCATTGATATCGATTCTCCAATTCTTTTAGTTATTCCCTCTACAAAAAAACTATGTCCCCCGATAGTTTATTACAGTAAAATTTGCAAATAAAAAGTACCTTGCAAGGGAAGAATTCATATTTTTGCATCTGGAAAACCAACCTAATAAATTAAAATTTTGGGTTTAATAATGAAGCAATTCAGCAACCTTGAAGAACCAAATTCGGGTTTCATAATGTGTTTATTATAGAACGCAAATATAAAAAAATATTCATTTAATTCGCAACAAATCAATTTTAAAACAGACACATGAGATGCATTTCCTTACATATTATCTTGAGGCAAAAAAGTTGTTTAAGTTCCAATAACAATAACCATAGGTAATAAAAGTCTATTGCATAACAATCTTCTATAAATACAACCTAGAAACGATCATTATTCATAGTTTCGTTGAAGATAAAAAAATATACCACACGCCCGACTTGCAGGCGACGAAAATTGAAAATGCAACAGTGTGCTTAGGATGACGTAAGAAAAAAGCCGGCCGGGCAAATTTACTATGATGCATCATCGCGTTGGCGTTGCCCGTAGTTCATTTCCCGCTAAAAGCCGCGCGCACGCTATGCCAACTTGATAAAATGCACTTTGGACCGCGAAAGTGCATGCACCTAGGCGTTCCGCTTATAAGTGCATTAGTATCCGCAAATTAGTCATATTTTAATTTATACACTTTGCTTTTTGAATAGACAAGTACTTAAAAACGCCTTATAAAACCTATATTTTATAACTGCTTCATTTTAATTATTAAAAAGCATTTTTATTTTGGACTAAAAACTTAACTTAAAATTTTGTTTTTATTGGATTGGCAACATTGACATTTCGCAGTCAAAAGTAAATTTAGGTCAGACATATTGAATAATGACATTTGTAAACTTTACCCACTCAATACTGAATGAATAGGCGTTTTTGAGAAAATGTAACCATTGATATCGTTTCTCCAAATCTTCTAGTTATTCCATCTACAAAAAAACTATGCCCCCCATAGTTTATAATAGTAAAATTTGGAAATAAAAGTACCTTACAAGGGAAGAATTCATCTTTTTGCATTTGAAAAACTAACCTAACAATAAAATTTTGGGTTTAATAATGAAGCAATTCAGCAACCTTACAAACATAATTTCGAGTTTCATAATGTGCATATTATAGAACGCAAATATAAAAAGCTTACTTAAAATTTTGTATTTATTGGATTGGCAACATTGACATTTTGAAGTAAAAAGAAAATTTAGGTCAGACATACAAAATAATGACATTTGTAAACTTTACTCACTTAATACTGAATGAATAGGCGTTTTTGAAAAAATGTAACCATTGATATCGTTTTTTCAATTCTTCTAGTTATTCCCTCTACAAAAAACTATTCCCTCCGAAAGTTTATAATAGGAAAATTTTTAAATAAAAAGTACCTTGCAAGAGAAGAATTCATCTTTTTGCATCTTGAAAAGCAACCTAATAAAATAAAATATTGGGTTTAATATTGAAGCAATTCAGCAACCTTAAAAAAACCAATTTCGAGTTTCATAATGTGCATATTATAGAACGCAAATATAAAAAGCATTTTTAATTTGAATTAAAAACTTAACTTAAAATTTTGTATTTATTGGATTGGCAACATTGACATTTTGAAGTAAAAAGTAAATTTTGGTCAGACATATTGAATAATGACATTTGTAAACTTTACTTACTTGATACTGAATGAATAGGCGTTTTTGAGAAAATGTAACCATTGATATTGTTTCTCCAATTCTTCAAGTTATTTCCTCTACGAAAAATCTATTTCCCCCAATAGTTTATTTTATAGTAGTAAAATTTGTAAATAAAAAGTACCTTGCATGGAGAGAATTCATCTATTTGCACTTTCCTCAGCTCTTCTTATTATGCCCTTGGGGTTTAAACTTTATTTAAAGCGTCATTAGTCTCGTTTCTCCCCGATTTAAGGGATATTGAGTCATAAAATAGTAAAATACAGTAATTTCGTACGAATTAACGTGTTTAATATACTCTAAAATTGTCTTCATTGCACAATATCTGGAAATAATTCATTTATAATCACATACAGTTGTATGCAACTGCAACATTGTCAATTTAATAGTGTTTCCTTGGTAATATAGTGATTTAAGTATCATTTACGATGTACTGTGGTAATGTAATGTTGGTTGCCTAAAATCAACAAAAAACAGCACTTTTTGCTCATTGCTCAGTGGGTTTATAAGAGTTAATTTTAATTAAAAATTGTGCTTAACAGCAACATAAATAAACAAAGCACAAGTCGACATATTATAAAGGTCCATGAATAAACGTTTAAATACAGAATTCTGGCAATTAAAAATGCAAAAAAACAGTGCTTCCAAATTGCCAAAATTTTGTATTTAAACGTTTATTGATAAACCTTTAGAATATGTCAACTTGTGCTTTATTTATGTTGCTGGTAAGCACAATTTTTAACTAAAATTCACTCTTATAAACCCACTGAACAATGACCAGAAAGTGCTGTTTTTTGTTGGTTTTGGGCATCCAACATTACATAACTACAGTTTCTATGCTTCGCAACATTCCCCTTTTTTTAACACTTTGATGAGTCAAAATAGATTGTTAAAATAAAAGACGGGTCATAATGTAATCTAGTATTTTAATGAACTAAACTTTTAAATGTCTTCTTAATTTTTTCACTTTATTTTGCATAATTTTTTTTTATTTTAATTTATGCTCCTTTAACATTGATTGTAAATGACACTTTACTATAAACGCAGCTTAGATTGGCGCCACAATTTAATTGTATAACCCATTTTCTGATTTGCATCCATCTGTTGCTATAAATGTATATTTTGTAAAACCTCCACTTTCTTGCAATTTTAATAAAGTGCCATTTCTACTAAATGTCCATCATAAATATATTCATCTAATTTTAAGTAATTTGGATTTGTGGTTTATTCAAAATTCAAATTTCAAGATTATTTAAATTTATAGTCCTTCGAACTTAACGTGAAATAAATTAGAAACTTTAAAACATTTAGGCAACTTTTTTCTTTTTAATAGGTTAAAATTTGAATGACAATCGAATGCGCCACTAGAACGGGCGGTTTCTTTTTTATCTAGTTTTGAAATTAATCGACCCATTAAAATGCCAAAGTGCATTTTTTTAAGTTTGAGTTTTTACAATTTCTATGACATTTATGCGGTTAGAAACTATTAAGAATGTCGTTTTTTGTCCTTTCTTAGAAGAATCAGCATTATCTTTGCATATATTTACATAATATACTGATTTTTTTCAACGTTTGAACAAAAATATTCCTAAATCGATATTAATTGAAATTTCAAAATTTGCTAATTAAAATTTATAAAACAAGGACGCCATAAAAGTCTAATCTAAATATAAATGGTGAATTTATTTTAAGATAAAAAATGTTTTATAAAAGTCAAAAGTGCGTCTTAATTTTGCACAATTTGTCTTATCTTATAGATAAAAGTATTGCAATTAAGAAATTATGCGAAATGGTAAATTTCGTTCTATTTTTTCTTAGATTAAGGCGCCAAATATTAACTTCTTTTGTTTCTACCCAATATGGCCGCCGTAGGTCAGCTGACAAAGTGTCATCGACAATGTCTTGGCTAAAAATGTTCCTACTTATAATTTAGTGTACTTTATGACCCTAAAAGTTATCACTTAGGTACTAACAAATAATAAAAAAATATAATAATTTACTTATTATCTAACGTTAAGTCAACGTACTTTAACATTGTAGGTACTTAATTGTGATATCTTTATTGACATAACAATTGACAGTAGGTAAAGCATTAGAGCTTGTTAGATTGGAAGAATTAGTTTTTGCATTTGTTTACTTTAAACTTGATAATTTTGTTTCATTTTAAGGTGTCTTAGGTAATTGTTTTTTATTTAAAAAATTATGTTTTTTATTTTTGGGCCGGAAGGAGATCCGGCCTGTAGGACCACGCTTTTAAATTTTAAATAAGATTCATGTTAGTCATGTTATTCCAATTAAAGTCTTGTTGAATTTAAATGGTAGTTTAGTAAACCAATTATTATTTTTTTTTGTTACATTTTGTTGAGTTTTGTTGGTAAATACTTTTTTCAGTTATACGCAGGACGAATTAGGTACAACAAAAGCAAAATAGTGAATAGCCAGACGAATAGAAAGTAATATTGCGATTAAACCTTCATTAACGCACTATTGGAAATTATACAAGAACTTGAGGTATTTTATTATATTACAAATATTTCTATAATTGAGTTAATAATAATATAAAGGCACTCCACCGCCGCCGGTGACCTTAATAAAAACGAATTAATACAAAATAAAAATTAAATATTCTATTTTCATTGAGCAATTCTATTCTTATTGAAAAATGATGTCAGGTACACGCATTATTAAGGCACGCATAATTTTTTTTTTGGACCGCATACAATGCTTCCAAAATGTGTATAATTATTTGTCTCTTTGTGAATATAAAGTACCATATTCTAATAAGGCATCTTTTCTTGTGTAGTCGCTCTTATTTTCTAGAACGGGTTAGTGAACAGCAGATTGGTCGATTTTTTTTGTATTTTTTTAAATATTTTGCACAGTAATATTAATTATATTATTTAATTAAAAAAGTATATTTTATTACATTAAAAAATAAACAAAAAAGGCCATGCCCTTTACGGGATTTGAACCCATAACCGCTGGCGTACTTGGATGTTGTTGGATTGACAACGGACCATATTGGAATGAAAATTGGTTGGGGTTTTCATGAATATGTGTCATACTACCCGTCCCTTAATATGCTAACGTCATTATCTTTATACTTATCAAATATAACGCTTATTTTTTCAAAAAGCAACAAGCAGCCGCTTTAGAACATTTAATAAACCAACTGAAAGGTTTATGTAACATTTTCGGAGTGTTTTACATCGTCAATTTTAATTAATTAGGTAAAAAAGTCCGTAATGTATTATTTACAAGGAAACTTTTATTTTAAAGCACGTGCATAAAACAAAATGCGGATTATTTTGCACATCTATGAAAATTCCTTTGTAAATGAGTCATTATGCACTTTTTTACCTTATTATCTAAAATTGACGATGAAAAACACTTCGTAAATGTTATACAAACCTTTTAGTTGGTACATTGAATGTTTTAAGGCGACTGCTTGTTGTTTTTGGGTATATTAGCGTTTTATTTGATAAAAATATTAACTAGAGCGGGTTAGATCACTGAATAGGTTAGATCAGTGAGAATGTCAGAGTTTTTTTTTATAAAATGTCGACATTTAATAGAATACTCCTCGCAGTAATCAGAAAATTATAAAATTAAAACAAAAAACAGTAATTTTTTTAAAAAATCTGCGAAGAGGTAAAACTATTAACTCTTCTCTTCTATAAAAAAAGATTAATTCGCGAAGAGCATAAATAGGTATCAATTCTGACACTGACGTTTATGATTTAATTTGGCTTAAGAAAGATGCTTTTGTTTTCATCAAGCCACCTTGACCGATCCTAGACTTACGGGACTTAGAACTTTTTTAGTACTAAAAACCTTTCTTTTGGCCTTTTTTGTCTTAAAAACTTGACAAAAAAAAAACAAAAAATACTTTTTAATACAGAATTTAATTTTCTTTCATTTTTATAACTTCATTATTTTTTGTAAATTAAAAAATAACGAAGATACGGCTTTTTTTTTAATTGGGGGGCTTATGTGGGGTCGGACAAAAAAATATTATTATTACTTTTTGTAAAGAACTGGAAGGGCTTGTATATTACCGAAAAATTTTTTTTGTAAATTTTATAATAACCGAAATATAAATTTTTTTCCAGTTGGGGGGTGCCGGAGCCCCCTTGGTTATTATCCGATTTTTTCCAATAACAATCCCAAACGAGATTTTAATAAGAACTATTTTTCCTGAAAATTTGAACATGATTGGACCATTCGTTCTTAAGTTATCGTGTTTACAAAAAACGTGACAGACGGACGGACGGACGGACGGATTTTTTGAAAGTTGTTCAAAATTCGACAAAACGCACGAATCTGCAAGAATTTTTGCTCTACGACGATTTTTGACGATTTTAGAATTTTCAAAACAATCACAATATACTCCTCGTTTTTGACTTTGTCTGCGAGGAGTATAAAAATGACGTTACGTCAGTTGGCATCTTGAACGACGGGTGGTATGACACATATCCATGGAAACCCCAACCAATTTTTGTTTAAATTTGTTCCATTTTACACACGGAAGAATAATTTCACGAAGGAAATTTATTTTCATAAAGAATACTACTTAATACATTTTTGTTAAGAATTATTTTCTGAGAATCAAATAGGGATTAACCAAATTTTTATTTTTTTATTTTTTAAAAAAATGTTAAGTTGTCTTTTAGCTTTAAAAATGGTGTTTAATTTATTTAAAACACCCTGCAGGTCTAGTACGATAATTTCGCAACGTGTGTTTCAAACAAACTTCCGGTCTGGTTAATATTAATATTTTCACAGAACATTTAATTTAAAATTTATGTCAATGAGAATCAGTTTTAGAATATGATTACGCACGTGCGTACATTTTAAACAATAATTACCTACCACTTGAGTAACTTCAGCTAGTTACTATTCATTCCTTAAGAATACTTCTTGAGTTTGGCAATGGCCTTACTTTTAATTGTTAATATATGCGTCTGGACACCTGAATTTTAAAGAATGTAAATTAATAGATAATATAATAACTCGTGTGGAATCTTTATCCCTGGTTTTGCTTTGCATTATTTTATTTCGTAACTTTTATTTATTGCCTAGACTTGTCTAGTACATATTTCAATATCATGGACGGTGATTTTAATTTTAATTAAAGTTCCTTCAAAACTAGAAACAATGTTTGCAAAGAACTATCAAGCTTCTAGAACATCTCGTTTATAAAACTTGATACGAAAACTACTATTTATGAATTTGAATCTATCGCCTTAAAAATGCACAAAAATTTAACTTCGTTTTTTAATAGTCTATTAATTAAAATATTTATTTTAAATGCACGCTCTAAAGTATCTTTAGACAGTACACAAAATTTTCTAATTATATCAGACGAATCTATTTTGAAAAGCAAAAATGTCTGCTTCAGGTTTTTAAGTTTAAACTAAGGTATAAATTAAATATAACTATTACCGTTGACAGATTTAACAAGTCTGCCAAGAAATTTTAAGCTTTAAAAATGGGTCAAAATAGTAATTAGGATAGGAACCAAGTAGGTACTTTTTTTCTTATTTTGTAGTTTTTTTTTAATTTTTTCCCATCTTTAAATCAATATTTGTTCAAATCAGTGATATTTTTTAAAAAACTAATATTTAACAAGCGTAAATTATTGATAATATTATTAGGTAATTCTAGTTTTTACATTTTGTTACAATTTCGTAATATTTGATTTGATTATATTATAGATTTTTGACGACATTTTTAATATCTATTTTTGAATACTCAAGTTTAAAGATAATACAGAAATAAAGTACATATTTTTAAGTTTACACTATTTCAAGATAAGCTTTTTAAAATGAGTTTATTATATAATTATTTAATTTTTTGCAATGTGATTAAAAGTGACCCCTTATCAGTTGTATTGCAATGAAATTTTAAATTACCTATAATTGGAAACACTCCAAAAAAAAATCTATTAGTAATAAAAAAAACCATTACCTGAGGGCCAAGTAAAAATTCTATGTAAACATTTTTAGAAGTTTTTTTTTTTTCAAATAAATCTGAGTACCTATAAGGCTTATGTTTGAAGGACGTTCCCATTGAATTATAATTTTTATCAAATACTTTTATCAGACATACTTAAATATTGAGGTTCCGGAGTTTTGGAGTCAAAATTCTTATCATTTTTATTTTATGTAAGTTTGTTTAATTTAAATGTTATCTTGCTTATTTGGGTCAATATAGGTTGAAAAGGGTCATTTTGTGCTCTTAAAAAATGATTTTTGTTGCTATGCTCTTCAAGATAAAAATACATTTTTAAGATGATTAAAAAATTGTTTAAAAAAGGCGGGATTTTGAGTTTAAATTTACTTGGATAATTAAAGATTACTCCTAAAATAACATTAAATAAAAATTAAATTTATGGAAGAGTGGGTTAGATAACGGAAGTCTTATGCTAACTTGCAGTTGTCAAAGTTTAAAAGTTGATCCAAAAAAGTACCTAATAACGTTGTGTCAATTAATAATGCTTTCAATTCTTCGTTTAATTTATCACACCCTATGTTCCAAAAAAAAACCTGCTGCGCATCTGAAATAAGTAAAATTTGTGCTTTTCATTTTACTTGGCCGAACTCTTTTTTATGAGCTAACACTAATTACAATTGCCCTCACTGACCTTATATTTTTTTAACGTAAAACTGAGTAGAGACAGCCTGTAGATTCATAACAAATATGGCAACCTGGACTTCAACTTCGGCAACGTTTTTGATTAAGTAAATTTTATTAGGACATTAATATAATTAGAGGCTTTTTTCGCACATCATTTATTAAAGACATTCATTAACTCACTCCAAATCGTTGATTAATGACCCCTATTAATGCATGGATACAATTCCATAGCAATGCTCTTCTATGTTCAAAATAACTATCTATGATCCTACATTACAAATGTTAAAGTAGCTTTAATTGCGGTTCAAGCAACAAAAATCAAAAGAAATTAAATATTTTCCGTTGGAAAAAATGAGAAGCAGATCCTTTTACCACATTTTAAGGAAATAACATTTATTTTCTATTCAAAATTAATAAAAGTTCGGTGACAGCTCTTCTTCTTCTTCAACTTTAATAAATTTGAATGGCCGACGCATTGTTTTTGCTAGTTGATGAAATAACTGTTTAATTTTATAATTACAATTGCCCTCACACACCTTATATTTTTTTAACGTAAAACTGCGTAGAGACAGCCTGTAGATTCATAACAAATATGGCAACCTGCTAAAAAGTAGGTATCTGTAAGTATGCGTGAGGCTCGATTAGGACCGATGTCGACCTTCACACGCGTTTTAGCGTTTGTTAGTTGTAGTAGGCCGATGCCCTCCTTGCCTGCTGAATCCTTGAAGGACATTCTATTACGTAGATATTCACCAATCGATGTATGTACTATGCTATCCTTTTTTGTTTAAAAGTACATATCTATTTTAGTTAGTAGTTGCCAAATAAATCATAAGTCATGAGATATACAACGACATATTATACTCGTACTATTAAAGTTTATCTAATAAATGTTTCCGCATAGTAAAAACCAAGGTTGGAACTTTTAAACTCAAACGTAGTTCAATATTTTTACTATGAACGAGGGGGCAATTTTCTGGAAAAATTTAAATCTATCACAGGGAATATTTTTAAATTTAATAAAACTAAAAAGCCATAATTTTTTTGAAGATAGTTAAGATTTGTTTCAAAACACTACTTTGGGAAATGCCTGTATAAATAAAAGCAATTTTTTATTGCATTCAATTTAATTTTCTATAATTTTTATATAGGTCACCTACATTAAAAAAAAACTTAATTTAACCATTGTTGAATCGCCACATTAATTTTAGAAAATCCAGATTGTAAATTTATTTGATATTTAAAAAAAAAATGTCACACGTATAAGAATAAGAATAAGAAGGATTTATTGAAATAATTGAAAATAATAACAGTACATTCTAAAATCTAAAACTAAAAAAAACTCAATAAATCAGAACTAGACCACTAAGGTGCCTCAAATTAAACATTTTAAACACCCGTGCGTGGTAAACATTTTGATACATAATATATAGTGAAATATCAACAATAAGTAATTTTAACTAATAAAATAATCCATGTAAAGTGTTTTGCACACAAAATTTTTGAAAACATAAGTAAATTCTTTTTTTTTTTTTTTTTTTTGTTTTTTTTTAATAATTTTTGCCATCTATAGTTTTTATTACATCATTTTTGTTCTGCATTACATAGGTTTTCACTTTTCTTTTAAAGATTGCTAATGAAACAGACCTTTTTGTTTCTAGGTTAAGTGAATTATAAATTTTAGGGCCAATGAAATGTAGACTTCTTTGCCCTATTGTTTTAGACATTTTAACTTCAGGAATATTTTTATTTGTTCTTCTTCTTGTTACATAGTGATGTTTAAATGTTTCTTTGTCAGCTGTATACATTTTTATTGCCCCTTTCACAAAAAATAATTGCTTAATATCGAAAACATTTGTCTCCTCATAAAGTTTAGTAGTCGAGTATATTTGTGGCTTTTTCGTTATGATTTTTAGAACTTTTTTTTGTGTATTTTGTAAATTATGTAAATATTTGTTCAGTACTCCTCCCCACCCTATGATACCATAGGTCAGATGTGGTTCAATTAAAGCTTTATAAATTGTGATCATTAATTTTTGATTTATTATAGAACTTAAAAATTTAAACAGATGCATTAATGATCTCAACTTTTTAACTAGAAAGTTTACATGGTAATTCCACCTCAAGTGAGAATCTACGAATATCCCTAGGTACTTTATATTACTTGTGCTGTTAATAACAAAATCGTACTTTTCATTTTTTATTTCGAGTTTTTTATATGTTGGTAAATTATTTTTATAGCTCGTAAAAGGAACAAAGAATGTTTTGTCAAAATTTATTGTGAGTAACCTAGTATCAAACCATTGTTTAATTTTAATCATATCTTTTTCGGCGTCACTTTTCAGATCATACCAGTTTGTTGATTCGTATACAAGTGCCGTATCGTCTGCAAAACTTATAGCAGATCCTTTTATATTTAAGTAAAACAGATCATTTAAATACAGAATAAACAGTAAAGGGCCTAAAACGGTCCCTTGCGGTACGCCATAGTTTGTTGTTGTAAGTGGGCTTTTTATGTTGTTTATTCTGACGCATTGATGCCTATCATTCAGGTAACTTGAGAATAGTTTTAGTGGTGTGCTTCTAACTCCGAAATTTTCTAAACAATTTAGCAACTTTTCAACACTGACCGTGTCAAAGGCCTTTGCCAAATCTAAAAAAATTACAAGTGCAGGTTTTTTTTCGTCAAGGGCTTTGTACAATTTGTTTGTTAGTTCCTGAATAGCATCTGCTGTTGATTTGCCCTCTCTAAAACCAAATTGATTGGTAGATATAAGTTTATGTTTGTTAATGAAATTATTTAATCTATTTTTTAGGGTTATTTCAAATATTTTACATAAATTAGTAATCAAACTTATTGGACGATAATTTTCAGCAATATCCTTATTCCCTTTTTTAAAAATTGGAATTACTAGCGAAGTTTTGAAAAGGGAAGGACATTGGCCTGTTTCGTATACTCTGTTTATTATATGAGCTAAAGGCTGCTTTATGTACTGTGATATTAATTTTATAGTTTCAGCCTTTATGCTGTCAATTCCTACTGCCTTTCCATCTTTAAGTGTGTTTATGGTATTTTTTATCTCTTCCTCTGTGACTGGAAATAGAAAGAACGAATTTTGAACGGTATTTTGATAAATTTTATCCTCAAGATTATTTATGTCGATTTTAGATGCTAATGTTTTACCCATATTGGCATAGGTTTTATTAAAATGAGATGTAATGTCGTCTAATTGTTCAAGAATTTGTCCATTTTCAGTTCGAATGTTTCCAAATTTTTTTTCCCGTGTTTGTGGTTTATAAAACGTTTTTATTGTAGACCACATTTTTTTTGAATCATTTTTGTTTTTATTTACTATGTCCTTGTAATAAAAAGTTTTTGCATTAGTGATTGTCTTCTTTAATAGGTTTCGATAAGCGACATAATTCTGTTTAAGTACTAAGTCATTGTGGTTATATTTTAGTTTGTGAAACAGTTCATCTCTTTTATTAATTGATTTAATAATGGCATTAGTAATCCATGGTGTTCTTTTTTGCAATTTAGGCTTTATTTTTATTAGTTTAGTGTTTTGTTGAATATATTTTTGTAATGTGTCTGTAAAAATATTAGTCGCTTTATCTATATTTTGTTCGCGGTAGATACATAACCAATTATTTTTACTAATGTCATTAATTAAGGACTGATGATTTAAGCGTTTTACATATTTATTTTGTTTTATTTCCTTCGTTACTTTGTTTGATAAGCATATTTGTATCGCAATTGGAAAGTGATCTGTAATATTGCTTTGAATTATTAGGGGTAATGCATTATCAAATATATTTTCATTAGATTTGACAAATAAGTGATCAATACAAGTAGACGAATTAGTATGAACTCTAGTTGGTCTATTAATTGCAGAAACAAAGCCAAATTCAGATAGGATGTTTAGATAGTCGGTCGTGTCTTTACTATTTGCTAGTATGTCAATATTCAGGTCTCCAACGACAAAACTGTAGTCAGTAGTTTGTTGCTGACGATGAAGAAATTCCTCAAAGTCCGCAACAAACTCCTGCACGCTTGTTGAAGGTGATCTATATATTGCATATAGAATTACACTTGTGTTTCCAAATTTGACACATAATTTCAAGATTGCATTCGGACCTATATTTTCTATTGTGTAAGTATAACTTCTTTCAGAATGAACAAAAATTACAACACCATCGTTTTGATTATTCCTAGCTTCATTGTAAATAATATCATAGTTATTCATTTTAAAAAAGTCTACATTATCAATATTCCATGTTTCTGTTAATACTACTATATCAAAAGGATCATCAAACTGCGAAAGAAATACTTCAAATTCATCTAGATTTTTTGCAATACTTCTTATATTATTGTGAATTATTTTTATATTTTTGTTTCCACATCGATTTATAACATTTAAAACCTCATTTGCCTCATGTGCATTTTGAACAGTTTCGGTGCTTATTGCACTAATTTCAAAATCTCTAATGTATGAGTTCATTTTTATAGTGATAAAGAGAAACAATATGAACGCAAACCAGGAATGATGTACACTATAGGGCATTAAAAGCAATGAAATGAAATTAGTTGTGGGCGAAAAAATAAATACGTATATATACATTCGCTTATACCTGTAGATAAAACCAAAAAAAAGTAGCGAGGGATTTTTATTTTTATTTTTTTGAAATTTTTTTTTTTTTTTGAGTTATTATTACTGACTATTTATACAAGAGAAGCAATCATGTTAACCCCCCTTTTTTGTGACTTTATTTGAGTTTGAATTTAGTCTTGTTCTTGGTTTTTCTAGAGATACTTGACTTTTTAGTTTTTCTTTCGGCTTGTTCACTGGCTTTGCGTTGCTGCTAATAGGTGGAAGTTCACTTCTATTAACATAGGGACTGGCAGGAGCGCTGGAAGCTTTAGTTTCGTTCAGAGTGTGAGTGTTTATGTCCAGAAATTCTTCTTTTTCTAATAACTGTTGTAGCGTAAGAGTTTCATTACCAGCATACAGGATGTTCTGTTTTATGTATGCTTCAGGAAATTGCTTACGCGCCTCTTTCAAATTTTTGCGTAATACGTAGCTGTTTTTCTGTTCTTTTGATGTTAAGTCTCTATTAATAAATACATTCGATCCCTTTAGTTTTTGGCAATTTCTTAATATTTCATCTTTTTTCCATTGGCAGCTGAAGGAGACTACTACTCGGGAGTTGTTAGAGTTGTAATTCTTTGCTTCATATGCGTAATTTATATCATTCTCATTTAGTTGAATCTCTAATAAATTGATGAGTTTTTCTCTTACAAAGGTTAAAATGCTTGTGTTATCAGGTGGATTTAAACCAAAGATGACGACATTATTTCTCTTGCCAAAGGATTCTAATTTATCGATCTTTAGATTAAGCTCATTTATAATTTTGTCCTTTTCTGAAATCTGGGTTTTTAAAGCATTAATTTCTTCAATTACTATGCTCTGATAAGTTTCAAATTTCGTATCAAAATAATGTTTTATTTGTTCAAAAAGTTCTTTGTTCTCACCCGTTAGATTATTAGGCGTTAATGACATAGTATATTGGTGGGTGAAGATGTTGTTTATTTTGTTAAATAAATATAGCGTCGCGTATTTCCAGTTGTGCTAAAAATTTCGACACTCTATCCTATCCAGCGAGAGGTCGACTGACCGGTAGCAGAGAATAAGCAGAGGCAACAGGCGACGCAGTGTTATGATAATTTCATGGACACTTTGCTATTTCTGATTTTTTAAACCTTTTTCTACGTTCTACCTCGTATTTCAAAACGATTTATAGTGGTTTTAAATAAATTACACCTATTTACAAAAATAGATAAAGATAATGCGTTATTTCTCAATTTTTTATATTTAAGCTCGTAGGTGAATTTGATTGTAACAGTCGTTCTAGCGACCTAGAGAAATTTCGATGAATTTGTTTAGCGTTTTCAAAATAAGCAAATCGTAAAATTAGAATAAGAAACAATAATTCATGAATTATGGATTCCAATAATAAATGGCAGTAATAATTTTAAATTTTCAGGGTCCGAAAAGTTACTACCTTGACCCCTCTTTACTAATTATCATAGATAATTCAGTATTAATTTTATGTAACCACTAAATGTGGTTACATTAAAAAACATAATCCACTATTTATTACTTGTCGGTGGACAAGTTAATATAAAAAAAAACATAGAGAAGAAAAAATATTTGTTTTTAGAATTATCAAAAAACAACAAATTAAACAAAAACTAATACGCCCATACTAAACCCTTATTTATGGCATCAATGTTTTTTAATTAGATTTAATGTTTTAAAAGAATTTATTGCGTAAGGTGATCAAAATAGACCCGTGTAACACCCTCTTATTTCAAAGGTCAATGCTTTTTCTCAAAGCCCACTAGACCAAGTAAAGCAAACTATTTATAAATCGAAAATATTGGCAAAGAACCAAATTTGATGGCTCGTTTATTACGTTGATGCTCATTGTTATAGTTGGCAACACAGATTAACTATAAATAAAAAGACTACTGCCGATATTTCCGTATGTACTAGGCAAAAGGCATTTCTAAATGTTTAACATTCTTTTAAATTATATCATTTCGTTTTTATTAATTTGAGAGCTTAAAATAACTTTATTACGTGTATAATTAGCTTGTAGGTTCGAGAAAAATGCCGTGTGTAAACGAAGTTCATTGAATTGGGAATTTTTTTATTGGGTATTTGCATTATGTAATTCTATTTAGCAAAAAATTATACACAATATATTGCCTGTTTTGATATTTTAACTTGTTACTTAAAAATTTTAAAATATTTAAACTGGTCCAAATGTTGTTTTTAAAAAATAAATGGTCCATATTCGTATAAAAATTGGTTGGCGTATTCAAGGATATATGTCATACCACCCGTATCTTTAAAATTATATTAATTTTTTTTTAAATAGCTGTTGTGTGATCTAAAAATTTGCAAAACACCATAGTTTAATTAGAGGTATCGATTAAGCAAATATGAATTTTTCCTAAAACACGCCCATCAACAAAGAATGTGAAAAGACCTTAATGATAAAAGAAAGTTTATTGACTTGACGGCTGCGATGTGTCAGGAATTTAAAACACCAATGCAGGAAATGTTAATGAAAAATACTTTCTTACAATGCGAACTTTTAATATTTGCTGCATTATAAAGCATTGTGAACACCTAATTTGCGAAAAACCCTAGCAAAAAGCTTGGTTATTTATCGATTTTACTTAGCCTTTTGACAGTGATAACCATAACATTAACTTTAACAAATAAACAAAAAAAAAGACACATTGTTTACATGTGCAACAACTTTAATAGTTTTAGTCATATTTATTGATTTTGACAATGCCTTTGATAGCTTTAACCATAAAAATAGTAAGTGTTATAGTTTTACCTAATGCGTTTGACGTCTTAAATCATCAAACATCAAACCCAATAGTCAATACAAAGACTTAACTAGTTCAGTTAAGCATTATCTAAACTAAACAGTCTTATAAGTTGTTATCCGGCCCGATGGACCATTATTAGTATCATCGCTTAGACCTTTAGAGTTCCCAGCTTCCTATTAGACTTAAGTGGGACTTGTGATAGTAGGTGACCGATGTGTGACGTCACGTCTGCATAATACGTAACAATAGAGAACGTCCGCTTCATGAGTAGCCCTTCCCACCGCCGCGGTTGTGTCGCGCTAGTCTCGCTCCCCGCTTACCTCTCGCCGCGCATATTCTTGCTGCCGGTTTACTGCTGGCTGGCTGGCCTCTCTCATTCATGCATTCTGACCGCGTCTACCGCGTGTCTGCTAACTTGGCGGGGCCTCTTCGGGTGACCCTGGAGGAAGAGATGGATAATTACGTACATTGAGTAACTCTCATTGCTGTATTGTTAATTTGTAAATAAAACATTGTTAGGAATGTAATGTTTATGAAAAAGTGGTCCTTCGCACCGGATCAGCGGCGCGTTGTATCATTTGGACTGTCTTTCGACTTTGGCAACGCATTTGATTCAATAAATTTTATTAGGACATTAATTAATGGCTTCTAAGACTCCCTTACAGTAAATATGTTATAAAAAATCGTGGCGTTATATCATTTTTCGCACATCGTTCTTTAAAGACATTCATTATCGCACTCCAAATCGTTGATTAATGACCCCTATTAATGCATGGATACAATTCCATAGCAACGCTCTTCTATGTTCAAAATTACTATCTATGATCCTACATTACAAATGTTAAAGTAGCTTTAATTACGATTCAAGCAACAAAAACCAAAAGAAATTAAATATTTACCGCTGGATAGAATGAGAAGCAGATCCTTTTACCACATTTTAAGGAAATAACATTCATTTTCCATTCACAATTAATAAAAGTTTGGTGACAGCTCTTCTTCTTCTTCAACTTCAATAAATTTGAATGGCTGACGCATTGTTTCTGTTAGTTGGTGAAATAACTGTTTTATTTTATAATTTATTTAATAATGATCTACGATGTGCGAAAAAGCATTGTAACCAGTTCGTATGTTAAATGGCGATTAATAATCTCACTTATTATCAAGCTAGCTGATCGCTCGCTTGTTAAAACCGCTTGTTTATTAATCGTCTTTATTAACACACTTACTGGTTAAATAACTATTAAACTGCTTTTCGACTTTAACAAGGCATTTGGTATAAAAAGCTATATTACGTTATAATGTTATTGATACATGAACCCAAAAACGTTTAATTAAGTAATATTATTTCCTGCAATGCCAATTTGCGAATAAAACGTCGCTGAAGGAAGTTATAAAAAACTGGTCCTTCATGTAAAGTTATTCAACTCAATTTAATACAATAATGATTATTCTTAGACTTATGCAAGGCATTTGATTTAATGATCGCACTAGAATTCCTAAAGTCCTAAAACAAGGTGTACAAAAATTGGCGCATAAGCGCGACCAATTTTTGGACACCCTGTGTTTGCAATTGGAGTCCGCCTACTATGTAGATTTAAATTTTTGGAATTCCAGTTCGCTGAGTCAAATGCTAAAATAGAGTCTAAAATGCTTTTAGTCATAAATATAATAAAAAAAAACTCCCAAATTGTTTTATAATCAGAAATAGTGATAGCCTAAAGCGCAAGCTACAATATATTTTAATAATTATAATTTAAAATAGCAAAATTTTAGCGTTTATTAAAGTTGTTAATGAATAAATTTTACACTATGGCTGAGATAAAAATACGTCTAAATTACTACTTTTTAAAAGTGCCTAGTTCATTATTGTTTTTTTCTAAAAGCAGCTTAATTAAAATCGAAAATTCCTTCGCGTTTATATAGGTTAATATCTTAAAAAACTTCTATCTACTTTATGTAAGACGGAAATACTTGGTACAAGAGAGCACCTTGCCAAACCAAATGATTTATTCATTACAAAAACATTCAATTTTAGTTTATTAACCTTTTAAAAATACGTAGTTTGTATGATACACCTTCCATCGGATGAATTTTGAAGGACGAACTATGTTCTACGTTCTTAATTCGCATATAAACGATCATATTAGAATTTTAAGAAGTGTGACGTACATTTTTTTTTTGGTAAATGTTAAATAAATCATTCTATTGTTAAAACATTCAAACGTTGGCGCAGTTGGACCAATGGTCACTTAATTAAGATTAAAAGAAAAAAATCGGAATAATTCTTAGATGAAATTACAGTGTATACTGTAAAACAAGAGCGGGTTAGATCAGTAAGAGAGATAGATCATTTAAAAAGTTAAACTTCGCAGATAGCTAATTTTTTATGACTATTTTTTTTTTTTATATAATTGTTACACATTCTATATGATATTCTTCGCAGTAGATGATTAAAAGGTGCATTTTTTATTTTATTGAAAGAAACGTTAAACTTATTTTTTTGTAAACGGGTGGGGATACAAAAAAATTACCAGATGCTTTTTTATAGGGAAAAATAGAATCTTTAATTTTATTAAGAATATTTTTTTCCGTAAAGTTGATATTAACGAAAATATGAATTTTTTTCTACTTTGGGAGTGTTTTTAACCCTCTATTTATTACTTGATATTTTCCAAAAACAATAGGGCTCTTCCTCTAAATGGGATTGATTTTTGTGTTAAATATCAAGTCGATCCGATAAACCGTTCTTGAGTTATGGTGGTCACAAATTTCGTTACAGGCAGACAGACGGACAAAAAATAAAAGTCTTAAAAAGTCATGAAACGAACGAATATGTAAAAATGTTTGCTCTAGGACGAATATTAACGATTTTAGAGAAGGTCCGAGTAATCGCAATATACTCTTTTGCGAAGAGTATAATAAGGCTTCTTGTCTATCTTTTTGATTGATTCTGGTCTATTGTAACGATGTCTAACCCCCTTTTTTAAATGTTGCTCAATCTGACCTACATAGAAATTTTGGTTCCACGTTTATTAGGGAATCTATTACTATAAGAATTCTTTTCCCATTGAAGCTAATCGTTTTTGGATTATATCGCAAACATGTGCAAGTATAAGCCACTAATTTTTTTTATCAACGTTTCCGGTTTAATGAAATTAAATACGCTTTTTGTGGTCCACACAAATTTGGCAACGTTATTTATTACAACTAAGTACATATTAATTTGGCTACAAGTTTTTTACATGGTAACATCTTTATAATATACTTAATGTAATGAGAAGCAAAAGCGGGTGAGATAAGTGAGAGGGATAGATCATTTAAAAAGTTAAACTTCGCAGATAGCTTTTTTTTATGACTATTTTTTTATTTTTATATAATTGTTACACATTCTATATGATTCTCTTCGCAGTAGATGATTAAAAAGGTGCATTTCTTATTTTATTGAAACATTAAACTTATTTTTTTTTGTAAACGGGTGGGGATACAAAAAAATTACCAGATGCTTTTTTATAGGGAAAAATACAATCTTTAATTTTATTAAGAATATTTTTTTCTGTAGTTGATATTAACGAAAATATGAATTTTTTTTTACTTTGGGAGTGTTTTTAACCCTCTATTTATTACTTGATATTTTCCAAAAACAATAGGGGTCTTCCTCTAAATGGGATGGATTTTTGTGTTAAATCTCAAGTCGATCCGATAAACTGTTCTTGAGTTATGGTGGTCACAAATTTCGTTACAGATTGACAGGCGGACAAAAAATAAAAGTCTTAAAAAGTCATGAACAAACGAATATAATTTTTGCTCTAGGACGAATATTAACGATTTTAAAGAAGACCAATCGCAATATACTCTTCGACTTTGTCTGCGAAGAGTATAATAATTATTTACGCAAGTGTGTGAATTTTTGGAAAACACAATCAAAAGCTTTCAGCAAATCAACAAGAACAAGCAATAAAACCAATTGAACGTAGCTGTTTTCAATTGTTTTCTTGACACAAACAATGTGATAAACGTTATCGAAAGCGTTGTACAAATCAATGAACACTGAAAAATCAAACGGAAATGCCTTTTTTTACCTTAAATACCTAGAAAAAAACCCTGATATCAAGTTCCGGCGTAGCTATAATATTTTTCCGTTGTGAGACGCATGCTAAAATGTAAAATCGTGTAATCTTATCGCTAACGGCCATGGGAAATAGACATAGCGTTATCAAATTTTACAATTTCTAGTAATTCTAACAAAACGCTGACTGTTAAAATGTATTAAAACGTGTGGTTCAAGTTTACGTAAACTTGAGAAATGTAATTTTGTACTTGCATGAAAAGTTTTGTCAGCACTTTTTGCAAAAAATTAAATTTCACAGTTCAAAGATTGCACGCGCATCCTTGGTGTGCGACTTAATTTCGGTAAATTTTATCAAATATAACCCAGATTTTTACAAAGTTAACTAACTAATTAGTTACTGTGTAGTATTTTTGGAAAATTATCTTTACCTAAAATGTTGCATTTTGATCTCTATTTGTTTTATTTAAGTATTACTCAAGATGTTTTAAATTAATATGATGTCCCAAATTTTAAAATATAAATCATAAAATATTAAATTCGAATTACACGTGTAGCACTACAGATAAGAAAAAAAAAACATTTTTTTAATAATTGATAAGAAATGCGTAAATTAAGAAGCAAAATTAATTCGAAAAAAATCGCAAGTTAAGTAGAAACGATATAAAATAAAATCTCTAAGAAGGTCAAAATATCCATTTTGGTAACGAATTATGCAATTTTATATACTGAATAAATAGGCGTTTTTAAGATCTCTAACCATTGATATCGATTCTCCAATTCTTCTAGTTGTTTCTTCTACAAAAAAAACTATGTCCCCCGATAATTTATAATCGTAAAATTTGTAAATTAAAAATACCTTGCAAGGAAAGAATTCATCTTTTTGCATCTGGAAAACCAACCTAATTAAATAAAACTTTGGGTTTAATAATAAAGCAATTTATCAACTTTAAAAAACCAAATTTCGGGTTTCATATTGTGCTTATTATAGAACGCAAATATAAAAAATGTTTTAGCAAATTGGTCCGCTAATAACTGAGACAAATTGTAGTCTAGAAAAAAACACCGTATGTTAAAATTAATCTATTTATTTTTAAAGCATTTTAAAAAATTACCTAAAATTTCAAAGCGCAGTTAATAAAACAAAACAATAATAAAACCTTTACTTGATTAGTCTCATATGCTACAGTCTAGTCGGCTAAAAAAATTCGCCGAAATTTTTTATTGGGCTAAATTAAGTTGCTCTCTTAAATGACTAAGCATCTATGACATTGAAAACAAAACTTTATGTATGGGAAGCAACTAAAAAGTGCAGATTGCTAAATTGAACATAAGCAAATGCATTTATTTTGTTTTTTTATTGTAAGTAAACAACCTAAAGTAAACAAGACAGCGACGCGAGCTTTTATATTATTATACTCTTCACAAGAGTATATTGCAATCGATCAGAAAATCCTAAAATCGTCAATTTTCGTCGTAGAGCAAAAATTTTTGCAGATTCGTGCGTTTCATGACTTTTTAAGATTTTCATTTTTTGTCCGTCCGTCTGTCTGTCCGTCTGTCTGTCGGTCACGTTTCTTGTGGTCACGCTATCTCAAAAACCAAAAGTGATATCAAACTCAATTTTTTAGGAAAAATCTACCTCCATAAGAGGAAGAACCCTATTGTTTTTGACAAGAATCTGATAACTACAAAGCCCCCTTTTGCGCCCCCCAAATGAAAAAAAAATCGTAGCTCGATTATTATTAAATTTACAAAAAAAATTATTCGACATAAAACATAGGAAATTTAATTCTTTACAAAAAAGTATTCTTAGGTTTTTTTTGTCCGACCCCCCCCATTACTCAGCTCAAAAAAACCCGTTATTATTCAATCTACAGAAAAAATATTTTTTACAAAATTTAAGAAAATTTAATTTTCTGTTAAAAATGTTCATTCATTATTTGTTTAGTTAACTAGTAAGTTTAAAAAACAAAAAAAAACTATTTCAGTAGCAAAAAACCTATAAGTCCGAATAGTGTCACGCGTCATTCAAGTAGGCCATGCCAAAAATATTTTAAACTAAGAAACAAAAGCAGCTGTCAGAACAAATAACCTCAAATATGTTAAACGTCAGAACTGACGTTTATCTTCTTCGTTAACGAAATTCTTCGCGTTTTCTGTTAATAGTTTGCACTCTTCGCAGATAAATTTAAAAAAAAAAAGTTTTATTAAAAAAAAAACATTATCTCATAATAGTGTTCTTGCGAAGAGTATAGTATAGAATGTGTAGCAATTATATAAAATGTTGATTTAGCTTTGATTTAAAAAATATAAAATTACACTTCTACCGAATCCGAATTCTACTCGAGCTACTCATTTGCGAAGAGTAACTTTTACGCGTTTCGACTTCTACCCGTTTTGATTTCTACCCATTCTAGTTTTGTTTTTGTTTAGGTAGACTCCTTAATGCACCTCTTGAATAAAAATAAAAATAGTTGGCCATTTAAATTTAGAACTATTATAGCTTCTAAGCACCTAAGCACCTGTCAATGATTTGTTACACAGTGACAAAGCATAATTTAAAAAGCAATTCATCATATCCTTATTTTTAAGTCTTAATTCTTAAAGGCGTACAGATTTCAGCAAACTTTTGTTTGCTTAGTGGGTATTCTTTGATCTGAACAATGCGTTTGACATGTGAATTTAATCCATCATACTTACCCAGTAACTTATGCTAGGACAATAGTTCTGTGGTCAATCCGGTAAATACTGGATTAAGTTTGAAAAATAGATGTGGTGTACCAACGTAACTATTTTGTGACAATGGTAAGCAAAATTAAGGGTGAGAAAATTCGGTTTTAATTAGGATTTTTGTTATGAAGCAAATTGGTTAGGTCAAAACCCTAAGGGTGCACAAAGAGCCCTTGAAAAAGGGCACTGACACGAATACAAAACTTGCCAAATTGGTAGACATCGACGGCTATTTTTTTATTCTTATTTGTACTTTTGTGTTTCCCATACAATTACGAACCCTTTTTAGTAGAGTTTCCTGACAGGTTTTTGCCATTTCTGCATCAGAATACGAACGGAAGCTATGTCCTAATACAATTCTCTTTAGATTTCCGTTGCTACTACATAAATAAATCAAAAGACGGCTTGCAAAAAATCATTTTAATAACGAAATACTTCTCACAAGACGAGCATAGCTCAAAGCCATCACGTTTCAAAAAGAAAAAGACTAAGGGTCTGATCTTATTAAAGTTAATAAGTGGTCTCTTAAAATCGGCGATATTTCGAGTCAACACATCTCTGACGATGGCCCTGACCGGTGAGGAAAAAAACCCAAACGGCATTCCTTCAGTTACCTTAACAAGCAATTAATGTAGCTTCTTAGTAAAGGTTTTTTGGAGATTCGCTAGAAACGCCAACTTGATCAAGTAAAAACTGATATTTCATTAAAAACTGAGGCATTTTTAAATTGTTGCTGGTGCTCATTGAGTTAATGTAATGCACATGTTGAAATTACAAACATTTCCGTGTGCTAATTTAGTTTTCAGGAGGATGTATTTGTTATACTGGCTTCTTGACAGCCATTTGTCGTTTACATGGTCGAAAGCGCACCCAAGAACTAATAAATATTAACAGCGAACTATTTGCGGGTATTACTAAATTTACCCGCTGGAAAATTACCACAATATGTCACCAACACCAAGTGTTTATTTTCAACCTGAATAAAATTAAATATCTTCTAGATCTATGTGTATTTCAACACCCTTTATTATTTAACACAAAATCTCTACTTTATTTAAAAGGCGCATTCAATGAAGTTGTTTAATATAGTATATTATAAGGTTTTTTAGGACGCGTCCAGGTTTGAAAAACAAGCCGCGCAGCAGCGAGTTTTCCAATGGACATGTTTTAAAAAACGCCATATACTATTTTTTATATTTGCTTTATTTAATCTATTAAAAAGCATTTTTAATTTTAATTAAAAACTTAACCTAAAACTTTATTTTTATTGGATTGGCAACATTGACATTTTGTAGTAAAAGTAGAACCTAAGTTAGACATATTGAATAATGACATTTGTAAACTTTACTCACTTAATACTGAATGAATAGGCGTTTTTAAGAAAATGTAACCGTTGATATCGTTTCTCCAATTCTTCTAGTTATTTCCTCTACAAAAAAGCTATGTCCCCCGATAGTTTATATTAGTAAAATTTGTAAAAAAGTATCTTGCAAAGGAAGAATTTATCTTTTTGCATCTAGAAAACCAACCTAAAAAAACCAAATTTCGGGTTTCCTTACGTGCTTATTATAAAACGCAAATAAAAGAAATAAACTAAAAAACAGGCAAATTTTACCCACTGAAAAATTACCACAATATGTCACCAAGTGTTTATTTTGAACCTAAAAACGATTTTAAAAAATAATAAAATTAAATATCTTCTATTTGTGTTTCAACACCTCTGATGATTCAACAAGAAACCTCTACTTGATTTAAAAAACGCATTCGATAAAGTTGTTCAATACATATTTTAAAATCAGTATGTCAATTTATAAACTCGATAGCAGACAAAACCTTTGCATTTAGTAACTTTTTGATCTTCTTAATAAACGACTTATACAAAGCGTTTGATTCAATAAACCAAAATTCGTTCTGCAACGCTTTTACAGTTTAACGCGATCCAATTTGCAAATCTTGCTCGACAAGGTGTCGAAGAGTTTGAGCTTAATAATTGGCGTTATTAGAAATTCAATCATGCGTCTGACAGTGTAAAATTATCAAAGTTATTTTAAAAATGCTCAGCAATAAATAACCATTTAAAGAGTAGGCGTTTTGGTGAAATCATCCTTGATACATCACAACCTCGCTCGGTCATTTAACATTAATTTAAAGGCATGTAAATTGGCAGACTTTTGCTTCTGCTGGAGATTCTCCCGCACTTTTTATTTCAATTCGTTGTTCTACAATACCGGCATATTATGTCAAGGACATCGCAGTGGGCCTAGATATGGCGAAGCACGTGTTATTTGTTTTTTAAGGCGGGAACACACTAGATCAATGCTAGGGTTTTTATAACAAGCTCCGGAAGTTCCAAAATTACTCATGTAACAGTTTTAGGTTTCATTAATAACTTTGCGCTGTAATGGTCCCGAAAATAAGCTTACTAAAATTCGGATTTCTTGTAGCCCAAGATAATTAGTAAAAAAAAACATAGCAATTCTTGCCAGAAATTTTCATATAGCTGCCAGATTTTTTATAATGTGTTAGAACATCTATTCAGGAAACTAAATCCACAAAATGCACACAAATTAAAGTTAAGGGTTGCCGTGGTAGCCCCCCAAAATGACCCTTTTAATTTGCAACATTAGATCACGATGAATCTGCACCAAATTTTACAAACAGATGCTAAATAAGATTTTAAAAACGTTCTTAAAAAAACAATTTTTTTAAAGAAATTTCTTCTACCCCTAAGTGGCCCCCGAAGAATAATATTTAATTCTGTTGAATTTACACCAAACTTTGCAAATAGATGCAAAATAAGGTTCTAAAAAAAACTTAAGGGCGATTTATAGAACGTTACTTTCACTTTACTTCGGCGTAACTTCACTTCCGCGCAACTTAACAAATTTGCTTAATTTATAGATTGTAAAGTTACGTGAAATTGAAAACAGGTATACTCGCGACTTCTGACTATTTAAACCTGGGCGGTAATTACGGAATATCGCTTCGTACGAAACCTACATAAGAAGACCAGCAGGTTTCGTACGAAGCGATATTCCGTAATCACCACCCTTGCCAATAAGGGTGAACATCTCAATTTTGCAAATTTTGCGCATGATAGGCCAAGCTCGGCTTTTGACAGTACTACTTACAACTAAATGAATCAGCAAAGTAGCGCTAAAGTGAAGTATAAATTTGCTAATACATTCCCATGTATTTTATTTAATTTTCTGTAAAGTTACGCCGAAGTAAAGTGAAAGTAACGTTCTATAAATCGGCCTTTATGCTGCAAATTAAAGGAAGCTTTTTAGGGGGCTATCACGCCAACCCTAAACTCTTATTTGTGTGCATTAAGCTTCCTGAATGGATATTCTAACATATACAAAAAATCTGGCTGTTAAATTATCTATCTCGGCCTATAAGCCAAAATATTTGCAATGTTAATGTTGAAAGTTGTCTTTGCCATTGTCTAATTTAATTACTATGTTCAAAATCACATTATCCTAAATATAGCCTTGTTTGTCCTACATAACATAAAATCCAATACAAAACATTGAATCCGATTAAAGAGGATTGCTTAAATACTAGTACAAATTATCTGGTAGGACATAGTATGCTAGAATTAACGCGCCAAAAACCGACGCAAAGCGTCCAAGTGCGTGCGGCGCTACCCATCCCACGACGTCGTCTCTCAGGGCGAGACGACCTTGACGGTTCACTTTTCCTGCTTCTGATCTAGGCACTGCGTATAACAACCCCCATGTAGTGTAGACCGATCGATATTTGCGCGCTGACGTCACACAACATTTCGTATCAAGGTCACTAAGAAGATGCGGCGGATTGTTTTTGGTTTGCCACAGGGTGTTTACCCTCTCATAAATTACAAAAAAAAACAACAATACCTATTACGACTTATGATTTGTCACATGTTAAGGCATTGCATCCATTACTCCACCTGTTGTCATGTTTTTCTACTAATGAGCAACCACTTTACCTAATGTTGAAGGGTTGTATATGGTGCGTCACCTGTTGGCCCCTAGGGTAATTAGAAACATATATCGCAAATCAAACATGCTAGTTGTCATCGCGTTTAGTTCAGGGTGGTTACCCCTATCGAAGGACATCAAGATTACACGCCACCTGTTGGATTGTATTAAAGTAAATCGAAAATTAAGTCGTTTGTCATGGTGCAATGCCTCTAATTAGCGAATAACTTCTAATTTAGTAAATCAACTCGTCGAACCTTGAGATAGTTCGTTGTCTTGTTTACAAAAACTTTTTAAAATTTGAATTGTTTAGTTGTAGGTAAAAATTATTATTAAATTTAAGAATATAGATTGTAACCTACATACCGCAGCAAAAGTACCTACATTGTTTCTTTCAGTTTCATAAAATATTCAAATTGAAATTACGCATGAATATGTCAGAGTATTAACATTGAAATTTGTACTAAAGAAACTTAACATTTAAGAAAGGCCATATCGAATTCAAACAAGTCTTTGCAGTTTGAAAGAAGCTTTAAAACGGAAAGAACCTCGCTTAATGTTGGTTCCAATTGCACACTTTGCAAGTTTAGACCTGTCTCTTTAAAGTTATTATAGGTACTCCGCTGTAAGCTATTCTTTGTTAGGGCACTAACTTAAATTGCAACTTATATTCAGCAGTGTAACATTAACGAAAGAACTATCACCAGCATTTAAAAATGTTTGTAGTAGTTAAAAAATAGTAGTTTTCGTATCAAGTGTTATAAACAAGTGTATAAAGACGTTTATAATACGAGTAACGAACAATACTTTTTCTATGACCTCAAAATCTAACAATATCGGACTTTTTAAAAGAAAAAAAAAGTTGATTTGAAGAAAAGTTAGGTTAGAAAAAAACTTTCTACAAGTAGAAATGATGATACATGTTGTAATATGCAATAAACGGTTATGTTAAATCAAAATCCTACCTCTGCTACACTAAATACTGTCTAAAATTATAAAAATATCCAAAAACAACTCGAAGTTCTAGCTTCAACGCGTTTTTAACAATCTTGTTGACATCGGTAAAAACTAACACCAACAAGATTTGCAATGGCTTAAATTTTTAGAACATGTAAACATATATATTTTGCATTATAACTTTCATTAGAATTTATTTTTATTAATCTAAAGACACCAAATTATACGTTTTTGAAAAATAAAACAAATACAAAGAATGTCATCTGTCATTTTCTGCGAGCAACGCCAACTTCAGCCCGTGGGTAAAGAGCTTGTTGCAACTTCACCCCGTGAGTAAAGTGCTATTACTCACGGCTTGCAAGACATAGCTAAAGGATTGCTTTAGGTTTAATCAAGTCGTGCGATAAGTGTCATTTTAATTTTTAAAGTTGGAAGTAGAAAATCGTAATTTTAAAGGTGAAAGTATAATGAAAGATATTTTTGAGGTTATGCATTACTCTTTTAAAGCACAAACATAACAGAAACAGTTGAGTCTGTGCCCTGAAAATACCTAAAGATCGATGCGATGGGTGTCTGAGCCTTTGTACAATAACAAACAATCATATTCTGGGTTTCATTGCAAAGAAATGGGTATAAACATCTGCTCTTTTAATATCTGCCATTATTATAACTGATGCGGCTTGGACCAAATTACTTTTGCAAAGTTTGTGCGACATATAAGCCCCCTAACCTAAGTATTAAAAAGTCATTTGTTTCGTTAACTACCTATTTGGTTTTATTGAATGTTTTGTTTGACTTATAGAAGGCGTTTGACTGAATTGACATTCAAAATTGTTCTTTTATGCGTTTAGAAATTGCACATTTGTTTTTTTATTTTTTATTATTTAAATCACCCGAATAAAAACATGTTTTTTTCCTGAAGGATCAATAGTGTTGCCTTTTTAGTACGAGAGCTGGCAACCAAAAACACACATCATCGAACGTTGTCATGATTTTTTGTGCATTGCATTATATTTAATATTTCTTAACTTTTGTCCAATACACTGGCAGCGCTAACAGGTAGCGTTTTTTTTAAACATCATAAGTGGGATTTTTTTTAAGAAATAAAATAATATGTGCAAATATGAGCCTTAACACTGCCATACATTTATGAAGTGAATTTTTTTAATTTTGTGTAATCTGTAGACTTTTATGCGTAAAATAAGAAATTTTTATTACAGTTTTATCTGTCCTTGGAAAACACATTTGAAAAGCAATTAACCCATCATAAAGGGTTGGCCGGGTTATAGCTTAAAGGTGCAAAAATCAATTTTGTTGTACGAAGAAATCGATCCCACTTATGATGCTTTTACCTTAAAAAAAACGCTACCTGTTTGGCCTGCCATTTTGTTGGATTATGAACAGTAATATTAAATGTTATGTTATATCAAAAAATCATGACACCGTTAATGATGTGGATTTTCATGTTGATAGCTTCTATACTATTTTAGGATAAGGGAAGGGCAAACTCTATTAAGCTAGGATTTTTGATTTTTATGCTCATGCATTTTAGATGGTTTATGAAAAGTAATATTGGTTCCCCACATATCAAACGCGGCTAAAATTTGACGTAATGATTAATCGAAATAGTCCCCTTGTTTTAAGACAAATCTTGTTTACGTGACTTAAATATTAACTTCATTCTAAAAAATAGAGAGCTGGCAACAAAAAAAAAAGCATCATAGAACGTTGTAAGTGTCATATTTAATTTTTCTCTACTTAGTCCAATAAACTGGCATTGCGATGGCGATTTTTTAAAACATCAGAAATGGGATTTTTTTTGTACAAGTGAATTCGTAGGTGCAAATATGAGCCATAACACTGCCAGAACTTTATGAAGTAACAAATTTGAACCTAGTGTAATCTATAGACTTTTCTGTGCAAACATTAATTTTCTTGTCCGAAGAAAACGATCCCACTTATGATGTTTTCGATCGCATTAGTAAATCAAACACTACAAAAAGCAACAAACAAATTCTGGACTAGTTATACACATGCGAAGAGTTTAAATACCGACTAATTAACACAAGCAATTCACTCATTTAAACAAATACTAAAACTTTTAAGTTTTTAACACATTTTTGTTTATTTGAATTATTTGTGAAATTTAAGGTAGCTAAGTTTCAATTTTAAATTTAAAACTTTTTTTTATTTGGATTTGAAGGCGACAGAGTATAAAGTAAGTCAATGTACTCTAAACTAGAGAAACTATTATTAAAGTATTTAATTTTAAAGGTGACAAAAACTGAAAAAGCATTGCAAGTTAAATCATTCTAGTAGTTGCTACTCTTCGCAGTAACATTTTTTATTGCACTTTTTTATGAAAAAATGTTATTTGCTTAATCGATTCCTCTTTTTAAACTATGGCATTTGCAAATTTTAAGATCACACAAGTCTCTACTTTTCTAAAAATAAAATAAATAAAATTTGAGTCTTTAACTTCACTGTCAAAATGACCTGTTTTTTTATTTATTTTTTTGCTTTACTTACATTTTAGCTATCTATTATTAACGCCACGATAAATAAATCAAAATAAAAATGTTCCATATTTTAGCCAATCTGTCACTAAGCATTGACTTAAAAAACATAGAAAATAATACATTTTTATGTTGCTAAGCAATGTGCTACACCTTAGAACAGTGAAAGTGGGAAGAGAAATGCCCCAAAATCAAGGGAAAGTGCCCTAAAAATTTAAAATTTATTAATCTAAACAGCCACTAGATAAGCGAGAGATTTTTAGTGCCGAAGTCTACTTTTTATTTTAACCAAAAAGTTAGAATTTGTTACTTGTGAAACGCCTATTTTTGTTGACGTTTAATTCATTGTTATTGTGTTCTTATTTTGCTTCTAAAAGTTTTCCATAAACCAGATTATATTTTTATAAGAAAAGAGATAAATCCAAACGTTTTTCAAACGCGTTAAATATTTAAAGATGTCTACATATTTTAGAAGTTTCAAGGAATAGCATAACTTATTCTATAATCCTTTGTTTTGACTTTGTCTGCTAAGAGAATAATAATTTGTCTCCTGTAATGTTTCGGGAACAACCTGAATAATTTAAGGTTTAATTTTAGAATTAGAATATGTAACTACAATGTTAGAAATAGATATTCTAAATACACTAAGTTCATAATTAAAGTGAGTCTAGTTTGCGCCTTAAATAAATGTTCTCGAAATAGCATAACCCTTGGTGTCGGATCAAAAAAGAAAAAAAACGATAAATGTTTCTTTAAATCTACATTCATAGGTAATTTGTTAAGAGTCTTCTTTCTTAGAAAAGTGAATATTTCATTTTAAAGTTAGGCTATGGATTTTACACGGTGGCGTTCAAACTAAAAGACAAAAGATTAATTCAAGTTTAGTCCCGAATTTTTCCTTCCTTTTTTTGTCCCTAGGCCTTTATGTATATTGCCGATATCTTTTGAATAACTAACAACCTTTAAAGTGAGTATCAGTTACGGCTTTCTTAGATAAGTAGGTACATTTACCTCCTCTTATCTTTATATTTGGTCTTCTCACGTTATCCGTTTTCATTTCTTATCTATGGCTGTGTCAAGAATGTATTTAAAGTTAAATTATGTACTAAAAGAAAATTCTACTGGTTGTTACAAAAAGCGATAAATATTAAAAATTAGAGAGGAATGATTTGTTCTTCAATAAAACAACATATTGTCTTTAGTGTTACTACCACAATAAATAATATAAGGACATCAGAAATACAATGTGTAGCCGATTTTATGATTTTTGCAAACGCAGGTGTCCTTGGAGATAAGCTTCTTGTTGCGCACCCAATTTATCCCTGGTTGTGGATATCTTTATGTATTTTATCTATGATTAAACGTAACTGAATAGCTTTACAGGGTGTTCAAAAATTGGATCATAAACTGGCATGTCTAGAGATTCCTAGAAAAATGTTAAAAATCTCATATACTCTTGCAGATATAAGGACCCAAAGTGCAAAACTTCGAACGCTCATACCTTGAAAATAACAGCACATATTAACGAAAAAATAGTTTAATACAAAGCTACAGTCTATCTTAAACCATTTCACCATTTGTTTATTTTTTAAATGGTCGAATCACTTTTTTATAATCAATTTAATCTTACAAAATTTTCATAAAATGAAGCTGACAACAATGTCAATAAAATCTAATGCAAAAGTGTATGATCAAGACTCATAGTTGGGATTTTTAGATGTATTTTCCTAGACTGTGTTGCTGAATTTATGCAACATTGTTCGCATTTACAGATGAGTTTTCTTTTAACAATTTTTCAGAAACTCCTAGATATGCCCCAACAACGTACCATCGCGTTTATGCGCCAATTTTTGACTATATAACTTCAAATTTCGTTCCATTTTTCATGTTCATTATTATTTTTGTTAATTGTTTAAATGGCGTTCACCTTTGGCACAGCGGTGTAAAATAGATATTGCAACATAGATGTAAATTTCAGACGTCTAGCGTCTAGCATCATAGTTCATAGAACTGGACTTTGGACTAAAAATCTTAGTTACAGATCTTATTATACTCTTCGTAGACAAAGTCGAAGAGTATATTTCGATTGGTCGGACCTTCTCTAAAATCGTTAATATTCGTCCTAAAGAAAAAATTTTTACATATTCGTTCGTTTCATGACTTTTTAAGACTTTTATTTTTTGTCCGTCTGTCTGTAACGAAATTTGTGACCACCATAACTCAAGAACGGTTTATCGGATCGACTTGAGATTTAACACAAAAATCAATCCAATTTAGAGGAAGAGCCCTATTGTTTTTGAAAAAAATCAAGTAATAAATAGAGGGTTAAAAACACCCCCAAAGTAGAAACAAATTCATATTTTCGTTAATATCAACTTTACGAATAAAAATATTCTTAATAAAATTAAAGATTGTATTTTTCCCTATAAAAAAGCATCTGGTAATTTTTTTGTATCCCCACCCGTTTACAAAAAAATAGGTTCTACGTTGTTTTCAATAAAATATAAAATGCACCTTTTTAATCATCTACTGCGAAGAGTATCATATAGAATGTGTAACAATTATATAAAAATAAAAAAACAGCTATCTGCGAAGTTTAACTTTTTAAATGATCTATCCCACTAACTGATCTAACCCGCTCTTGTTTTATCTGTTTCTGTTTCGTATGTATAATTCCAGTTCTTGAAAATAATCTCACGCTAAATTCGATGCCAAATTAAATCATCCCGAATTCCGAGAAGTGGCACTATTTAAGCCGTAATGACTCATTTTAGTTTCAGTTTCGACTTCGAGTTAATATTATTTCACTAACCAGTTTTAAAACATCAGAGCTTTCAACTTTTCATAATATACAATTTTGAATCGGTGTTTCTGTATCTAGCACAAAAAAGACTTATTTTTAAAAACCTAGTAATAATTTAAAGACAATTTTTTAACTATATAATGGCCATGATATTAGTATTATTAACAATTTTCTTTGCTTTGTTATCTTAATATTTCTGCGGTTTAAATATGCTCTTTGTGGCCATGTTTTTTTTATTTAACTCAAGAAGGTCAAGCTTAACTAAATCTGTGTCAACTTAGCTTTAAGTCAATGTGTAATATTTACATTTTTATATCAAACGTGCCAATCTATTAAATTTTATAATATTTTGGGTGACAAACAAATATTTGCTTAAAGTCGATTGATTGTCTTGTGCAAACTTCCTGAAACTTCTTTGTTAGATAAGAGATGTGTTTTTGAATGAAGGTTCTTTTATATGACACAAAAAGGCGTAAAAATAGTATATTAAAACATAGAGGAACGTTTTTTAGCACGCGTCCAAGTGTTAAAAAACGCCTTATAAAACGAGTTTTTTAATACTATTTTTTATATTTGCTTCATTTAATTTATTAAAAAGCATTTATAATTTGAATTAAAAACCTAACTTAAACTTTTATTTTTATTGGATTGGCAATATTGACATTTTGAAGTAAAAAGTAAATTTAAGTCAGACATATTGAATAACGACATTTCTAAACTTTACTTACTTAATACTGAATGAATATGTGTTTTTGAAATAATGTAACCGTTGATATCGTTTCTCCAATTCTTCTAGTTATTGCCTTTACAAAAAAACTGTCCCCCGATAGTTTATAATATTAAAATTTGTAAATAAAAAGTACCTTGCAAGCGAAGAATTTATCTTTTTGCATCTGGAAAATCAACCTTATAAAATATAATTTTGGGTTTAGTAATGAAGCAATTCAGCAACCTTAAAAAACCAAATTTTGGGTTTCATAATGTGCTTATTATAGAATGCAAATAAAAAAAATATATTAGGTATTTGTTTAAATTTGGTTTTAATGTGAATATTTTGTCGCGCCACTGGCCTAAATATTGATAATTTCTTCGCAAAATACTGTACCAACCTTGAAATAACAAATTTTATACCTGAATTTGTCTATTGCCTATCTAATGTAAACTTTAAGTCGAGTAAGAAGGCGGCCTTCTTAGAATTCCTAATAAATATCTTAAACGAACTATCGGCTTTAGTCAAAGTGTATTTTACAACACGATTCTTCGAAGTTATTTAACAAATGCAAAGTCTGGACCTGAAGTGAATGAAATTTCCGTCTAGCAAATTTTAACATATTTTTATGCTAATTATATAAACTGGTATTTTTAAAGGATTGAAAATATGTTTGGATACTGAGTATACTTATTTTATTGAACAATGAAAGAACAAAAAAATGTATGTTGTAAACACTTGGAATGCTATTTTATTTTTATAACATAACGGAAATTCTTAACAAAACTGCAAAAATAATTACTTTGGCACTATTTGGTTGAGTGATAATTTTAAATAACAAAATAAAGTGCAACATTGTAGCTACATAATAATTTTTAATAGTCGGATATAACTTATATTTATTATAATTTCTATTTCCCTTATCAAGTTTTGATTTTTCATTTTTTTTAATTAAATATTTGCCTCTAGTTCTAATCTTATTTATTTTTAACTAACTATTTAATATTTTTATTTGCTAAAGAAAAATTAAAACTCTTACTTTACACAAATAATTATATAAATACCAAAAAATAAATACAAAATTATTTAAACTTGGTTCACAAAAGCCTAGGACAAATCTAAGATAGCAAGAGAAATTAAAAGATAATATAACAGTTGTGAAACTACTTTCGTTTAGGGTCAACGATAAGCTTCAGACATGTTTAAACTTGTTCTTTAATCATACATTTACTTATAAAGGCAAGATTTACCACCGCGAGATAAAATCGTGCTGCCACCCTATAAATGTTTAGTTCATCGGCAGATGGCACCTAAGTTATACACCTTCTAAATTATTCTATGCATTTTTTTTACTAGTATAACAGTATTGTTTTCAATAGATGGCGCTCGGGCTGCACAACTTCTGAGTTATTCTTATCGTTTTTTCATAATATAAAATATTTTTTTTTTGTACATGCACATCTGCTTGACCAGTACCACCATCATATCTTGAACACCTGAAGGCTGCAGATCTAGTCCTTTATGTAAAATATCGTTTACGCTAACAACAAGCAAAGTTATCAAGAAGTTTATTGACTTTCTTCAGCTACATGCGGGCGGTGGTGGTCAACATTATTTTGCACTTGACTGTTACCACTTCTTGTTCTTGTAACGAGTTTTAGGTACCTACGTTTTAAATTAATGTAGGTCTTAAGTCTCTGAGCCATCAACTGTCATCTCTGGTTTTCTTGAGAGTGATTGAATCAAGCGATTAATCCCAAAGTGGTCTGAAAAAAAAAATACAAAAGATAAATTATAATTTTATAGCTTCATTAAAGATGCGCTCAAAACTCGCTGTATGAATTTAAATTAGGATAAAGGTGGCTTTTAATGTTCGCACAAGTGTTTAAAATTAAGATTCACTAAACTTAAAATATATTAGCTTGGGGTTTAGATACATGAGCTTTCTAATTTCAAGGCAAATAAATCTACGCTGCCATCTAATGGAACAGCTTGTAATTATAGTGGTTAATTGTTTTACTCAAAAGGTGGCGCTAATTCTATAGGTCGTCTATAACTTTCGAAGCATTTTTACATAAATCAAATTACTTTTTTCGATATATTAATAATTTTTTTGGCATGTTTAACATTGCAAAGGTGAAGTTTGTGTGTATGAGGGTCTCTGGAGACACAAGAAGAAAAAGCAGATGTTGGAAGAGTCATGCTACTTGGGCATATTTAAGAATGCAGCATCCGCGATTTTGCCTTTCACATTCCTTCTGAAACTAACGGATTCTCATTCAGTCTACCGGCTCTCGCTCGCAAAGGCTTTGCTATACATCTTGTATCCATGGACTCGTAAGAGGCCACCTCTACAGTTCACCAATTATAACTTCTCTTATCAGTTTATCTCATGTATGAGAATGTGATCTAACCAGTCTAGTCTAGAATTAATTTTCAAGCTTTTTAATTTATGCAGAAATACAAATAAACCACTTTACTGATAAATATTAATATTTCGCTTTATGAGTTCCAAAATTAAACTAATGTAGAACATTTTGCGACTTATTAGTGCTAACATCCGTCTGCTCTAGAAAAGGACCGTTTTCTCCTCATGTACCATAACCTATCTTTTAATTAAATCTTATTGTTAATATGTTACAAGCAAAATCTTCCTTACTCTAGTTATAACAACTAGGACGTGTATGTCAAATAGTAAACTACCTATTGTGGAAACATCTTGACATGTTTGTAATATGATACTTTAATCTATTTGTAACTGAACTTGCTTCAATTTCACGTAGCAGGGGGCTTCAAAAGTCATTAGCATTAAAAAAGTAACCTAAAAAAACTAGGAAAAAAACTTCTCAAGTTTATATGAAGATAATTAAAATTACAAGAACTTAAGTTGGTGTTATTATTCTTTTATTTTTTGACTAGTGCAACTAATTTGATGTCTCAATGTAACTATTTGGTAAATAAAACGTAAAAGCAATGATACTTCATTTTTTTTTATATCTTCGATTTGGTTATAACTGAAATTGTTAAGGATTTTTTTTTGTAACACATCAAGAATTGAAAAAGGATATCACGGATATAACGCCTACTTTATTTCGTGCGAAATTTGAGATGGTTACCGAAAAACAGGTTAGAGTACACAGGTACCAAACAAAAATTGCTGGTATCAAAATAATGCTTGTTATTTGCCAAAAAAAAACCGCTCAGGTAGTACTTTAATAAAGGGCAGGTACTGTGAAAGGTTTCAAATTTTAATCCCTTATCTTTTGAAACGGGTACTTATAAGAATAGTACCCGATTGAAAGAAGGTTTAGAATTATTATTAGGTACTACATTTTAGATCTCTGTGCAAATATTGCTAATCTGAGTTGTTTTCTTTCACTTACGCGTACAAAAGATTTTTGGTGAAGATGAAAAAAAGCTCAAGGCTCAGATGCCGATATTTGATAAGATAACAGAAAAGCTTTTTGGGATTAAAAAACTGTATACCTACAGAGATGCAAAAACTTGAACTAAAGTTTTCTAAGGAACGATTTTTTAGCATGCGTCCAGGTTTGCCAAATAAGCAAAATTATTGGCATTTTAAAATAAAAAGTAAAATTAGCTCAGACAATGGAGGGTATTCGTACAAAAATTGGTTGGGGTAACCTAGGAGATCTGTCATACCACCCGTCGTTTCAGATGCTAACTGACTGACTATTTCTGAATTTCATATTTTTATCAAATATAAAACTAATACACCACAAAATAACAAACTGCCGGTTTAAAACATTCAATGTACCATCTAAAAGGTTTGTACAACATTAAAAGAGTGTTTTACATCTTTAATTCTTTATAATTAGGTAAAAAAGGAACTTATGACTCATTTACAATAGGATTTCCGTGAATGTTTAAAATAATCCGCATTTTTTTGGATGCACGGATTTTGCATTAAAAGTACATTTGTAAATGAGTCATAATGCCTTTTTTTTATCCAATTATGAAGAGTTAAAGTTGTAAAACACTGCGTAGATGTTATACAAACCTTTTAGCTGGTACGTTGAATGTCTTAAACCGGCAGTTTGTTGTTTTTTGTTTTATTTGATAAAAATAAAAAATTCAGAAGTAATGTCAATTAGCATCTGAAACGACAGATGGTATGACAGATCTCCTAGGTAACCTCAGCCAATTTTTGTACGAATAAGTGTCTTTTCTCCTATCCGTGTTTTTTAAGTTTGCTATGCTGAACGACTCTATCTATTATGTAAGATAACCATGGAATCCATCAATGTTTGTCCTGATGTTCTCTTTTTTGCCCAAATCTTTTTCAATAAATTTTTAAAGTGTCATAAAACTAACCAAATTTTTCTATTGTTACAGAGGAAGAAATCGACGTCGTTTCCGTAGGCGATAAATTCAACACAGTCTCCCGTTTAACATGCGCTCTACCCACGAACCCATCCCGAAGCGACCGTCGCCAATTACAAAGAACAATGGCATCCGCCATCTCAAACCGCCACACCATCAAGACGATAATGCCCGCTGCAAGAAAAAGCAGTGACTACTCGCCCGTCAAACGGAAAGACGCAAGAGGTACGAAGCGAAAAGCATACCGCGTTAACCCTGCGCCGGTTGCAACCAGTCCTTACAAACGTAGAAGCTACCAAAACAGTTCAGATTCCGAACCTGAGCCCTCCGAGAAGCGTAGCTTGCATAACAACATGGAGCGGCAGCGCAGAATCGATCTGCGCAACGCTTTTGAGTACCTACGACAGCTCGTACCGGAAGTTGTCAAAAAAGACCGCGCAGCCAAAGTAGTAATTTTGCGCGAGGCTGCAAGATACTGTACGAATTTAACGAACGCGTCCAGCAATCTAAATAGGCAAGTCGATGAAATGAAACGTCATCAGGAAAGATTACGAATGAGAGTGTCTATGTTACGCAGAAATTTAGCCGCTAAGCGGTAAATTGTCTCTTTTTTATTATTTTTGCATTGGGGTTAACGCGACGTCAAATTTTATAAATCTACACGTTGAAAAAACGTTCTTTTAAGTAAATATAATCAGAATTAAAATTGATTAGGGTTTCTATGCATATCTGTCATATTAACAGTTGTTCAGGGTTGCCAACTTTATAAAAAAAGAGCGATGAAATGACACTTGTCATTTAAACGTCATTATTTTGAAAATAATGCTAATGTACCAAAAAACTACAAACTGCCGCGTTAAAACATGTAATGTACTAGCTAAAAGGTTTGTATAACATTGACAGAGTGTTTTACATCGCCAATTTTAGATAATGGGTCATATTCGTACAAAAATTGGTTGGGGTTACCTAGGATATATGTCATACCACCTGTCGTTCAAGATGCTAACAGACATTACTTCTGAATTTTATATTTTTATTAAATATAACGCTAATATACCAGAAAACAAACTGCCGGTTTAAAACATTCAATGTACCAGCTAAAAGGTTTGTATAACACTTAGAAAGTGTTTTACATCTTTAATTCTTTAAAATTAGGTAAAAAAGAAAATAAAGACTCATTTACAAAAGGACTTCCTTGAATGTGTAAAATAATACGCATTTTTTTGCAAGCACGGACTTTGCATTAAAAGTTTCTTTGTAAATGAGTCATTATGTCCTTTTTTTACCTAATTATGAAGAATTAAAGATGTAAAGCACTCTGTAAATGTTATACAAATCTTTTATCTGGAACATTGAATGTTTTAAACCGGCAGTTTGTTGTTTTTCGGTATATTAGCTTTATATTTGATGAAAATATAAAATAGAGAAGTAATGTCAGTTAGCATCTTGAACGACAGGTGGTATGACATATCCTAGGTAACCCCAACCAATTTATGTACGAATACGACCCATTACCTAAAGTTAAGGATGTGAAACGAGTGAATATGTTACAAAAATCTTTAAGATGGTACATTTAATGTGTAAAAGCGGCAGTTTGTTATTTTTTGGTATATTAGCGTTATATTTGATGAAAGTATGAAAAAAATGACGTTGTGTTTTTTCTCCGCTCTTTTTTTTAAGTTGCAATCTTGGTATGGCAGATTTTTATAAAATTCTCAACTAATTTTCGTTTTGATATGGTCTATTGGTGAAAACATTAAATTTTCATTTATTTTTAGGCTAGTTTGAAATAAGCCTAGTAGATGGCGTTAATTCGCGCCCCTTTAAAAAAATGCAAAAACCCACATTTTTGTCTCGCAAAAAACAGATATCTACACCATTTTGGTTCATTTTTTATACTGTGATTTTATTATTCAAAATAGTAGTTAGCAATGTTAAATTTTTTTAGTTTTAGGGATTTAGAATTACTTTTAGTTTGTGTTTATTGTTTTTTTGTCATTGAATAATACTTTGTTTAATTTTCAAGCACTGTCAAATTTTTTTAAACGTTTTTACAACGATGAGATCGATTTTTATTTGTGTGCCCAATTTTGGCCTACAAAATTGGGCAGTTTTTTTGTACAAAGTCGAATATGTATTTTTCTTTGTGTGTACATAGTGAGAACATTTTGTTTTGTTGGAGTTACATTTCATTTTTACGAATAAGCAATAAAAATACAAACTTTTGACAGTGCGTCCCTTGCTAAAACAGCTTAATTTTTAGATTGTTGAATAATATTTTTAGTTTAGATGTAAATATTCATCAAGATAAGTTGTTCTTTTTTTGTTGTGTTAATTTTTGTTTTTTTCTTTTTATTTTTAAATTTCATAATCAGGTGGACCGTCAATGTGTTGCTATACAACAAAACGTTAAGGACTTGTTTTTAATCAGTTTGTAGCAAAAAAAAAGAAGTGTTTTTCTTGTGATAATAGATAGATAAGGATGTTTTAGTTCTTGAAAAATAAAAAAACACATAAAAAGGTCCACCTTGTTCAACATTGTAAAATGGAACTATTTTTTGTGAATTAGTTTATCTGTAATTTCTGGCATACTTAGACAGGGTCTGACCAATTAAAATTAAATCATTTAAAAAGTTTTGTATGTGCAAAAATACAGAATAATCGGGTAAACAACTTTCCAAGTTAAGTTGTTAAAAAAAATTGTCAATCGTATCTTAAATGTCAGACCTTGTTTGACCAACTTTGGGTAGACATTTCAAAAATTTCTGATTTAACCCGAATACAAAAATTATAAGCGATGTCAAAACTAGACTAACTCATCTTTTTTTTAAACTATTTTTATAAAATTAAATATTTGGAACTTTTGAAATGTGTACTCGTGGCCAAATCGTATGCTCAAACTTTTTGTTAAACAATAATGTTTTTGATAATTATGTTTTTATATATAGAGGATTTTGTGCTTTAGTTGAAAAGTGGTCTTCCGCAGAAACGACATTAAGTTTCTTCTTTTTCAAACATTTAGTCGTAAGCAAAGAGAATTGTTGTGTTCAAAATATTTTGCAGTATTTTATACTTTTTTCATAAATACCCAAACAAAAAAAACACAAAAAAAGAGAAAAACACAAAACAAGATAAACATTCGTTAAAACTTATAATAAGGTCAATTTTTAAATCTATCAAACAGCAGAGCATTTTATATTATAGATATTACAAAAAAAAACATAAAAAACAAGAAAAAAAATAAGGAATTTAACTCAGGAAAAGATCGTTTTTTACTTATTATTGCTCAAATAAAATACTTAAACATTTTTTAAGTGACTAAAATTTTTATATAGTGCCATTTATGTCGATTTAATAAAAAATAATAAAACAAAAAAACTTAAACATTTTACCTCCAGATTTGAGGTTGAATTTTAAGAATACTGAAAAATAGACGCCTTTTTTCTAGTAACAAAAAATAAAAACAAAAAAATTTTACACTGCAGCTTAAACATTTCCAAAAAATGTCCATATTAAACTATACAGTGTACGATATTTTTTATTTTTATTATCAAAAACTTCTACTTAATTTTTCAATTGTACCTGTGATGAACCTCGCTTTTTACCAAAAAATATATGATAAATAGTTTCGTAAAAAATGGCAAACGGCACATTGAAATATTTTTAATTTTTAACTTTTAGTAGAAATAAAATATAAAAAAATATATATAGCAGGGCAATTCTCTGATACTTCCGACCATACTAAATATTATAAAAAGCGCGTCTTTGCTGCTGAGTATATATAAAATATATATATTTTGCATTTTATGCAGTTTTCACTTTCTCAGTGAAGACGCCTAATTTTAACTGCTTTTTGCATATAATAAAAGTGTTTTACAATTATACTGATATTTAAAACCTTATTATGCATTAATATATGGGAAGTAGTATGTAATAAACACCCTATATTAAATAATTAACGTTATAATTATGTACTTTGTACTTATTTTGTGGTTTCTTTTTCTTATAAGTTTAACTTTATATAGTTCCTAAGTTTTACAAAATAAAATGTTGCTTTGAATCCTCAGACTTATTTATTGATGTTTCCCCTATCCTTTTTTTATGAAAAAATCATAATATTTCGTGTTTTCTGTAAACACGACAAGCTCCATCGATTTGGTGCATAAATAAATTTTTTGGTAAGTAAAATAAAAGAAAATTAAACTTTAAATTAAAAAATAAACAAACCTAGTAGGTAAGTACCTTTTTTTAAATTTCACATGAAATTAATTTGCGAATAGTATTTTCCAACGATTCAACTTTTTAAACGATTTTGCTTAAAGTAAATATTTTAAGAACTATAAGCAAACAATAAATGGATTTTCCAGTTTTCATTTATGAATAAGTGCAGAAAAATTCAATTAAAAAATTAGCATTTTCAAGTATTTATGACTATGCATTCTAATTCAAACATACACGAGTTAGTAGGCGCCAAAATTATTTTCTATGAATTACATAAAACCTTATCTTATCGGCGAAACATGGTGTAGTAGGTAATTTTACAACATTTTTTTTTTAATAAAATTTATGAAGTGAAGCATTGTTTATTTTATGATTTTAACTTTTTATAGTAAAAGATTAGAATTTTTAAAACCAATATTTAATAACCAGGGTGCCCAATCATTTAGCATTTTTTGTCCTTTTAAAAAATGATACCAAAGTTTTGTCATTGCTGCTTTTAAAATACCGCAAAAATACGCATTTCTTGCATATCAACATAAAATAAAAATCCACATCATTAACAGTGTCATGATTTTTTGATATTTTATAATATTTAATATTACTATTCTTAATCCAACAAAATGACAGGCCAAACAGGTAGCGTTTTTTTTTATAAAGGTAAAAACATCATAAGTGGGATCGTTTTCTTCGTACAACCAAATTGATTTTTGCACCTTCGAGCTATAACCCTGCCAACCCATTATGATGGGTTAATCGCTTTTTAAATGTGCTTTCCAAGGCAGAAAACCCTGTAATAATTTTTTTTTATTTTACGCATAAAAGTTTACATATTACATTAAAAAAAAATTAAAAATTTTCACTGCATAAATGGTTGGCAGTGTTATGGCTCATATTTGCACATATTATTTTATTTCTTCAAAAAAAAATATCCCTTTTACTTATGATGTTTAAAAAAAGCGCTAAAAGTTTATTGGACAAAAGTTAAGAAATATTAAATATAATGCAATGCACAAAAAATAATGACAACGTTCGATGATGTGTGTTTTTGGTTGCCAGCTCTTGGTTGTGAATGTAACATCTTTCTTTTAGAAAAATGAAAACACTTTCCAAACATAACATGATGATTATTCTTAATATTTTGTAAAATAAGCACAAAACCCCGGAAGATTTGCATTATTTCTTACAAAATATGTAAATAAAATAAACCGAGAAACTTTGGAACTAACTTTTTGCACAAGTTTTGAACTTAGCTAAATGTTACACCCCAATTACCAACTTTTGCCAACTTTATGTCTAAAATATTTAAAATTATATTCAGGTAAATATAATCAAAATATAAAAAATAAATTATATATCGTGTTTAAATTTAGAACATGCTTTAGGTAAAAAAAAAAATTAAGAAAATTCTAAAGAAAATAAAACTCAAAAGAAAAGCCTAATAATTATCATAGGAACACCCTGCATAAAACTTACTGATATCGGCAAAGTTATTCAGTTAAAATTATAGGAAATACTCAGAAAAAGGCTACCAAGGTTTAGTACAATATGAGAAAATAAATATAAATTGTGTTAAGTCACATTTACATTGTAGCTTTTGTACGTAAGGTAACGCAACGTCTAATAATTTGATTTATTAAGGCTAGAGATTTAAATTTTTAGATTCGAAGATTTTTGCTCCTAGAAGCTCGTATAAGTCATCTCCGTTGAGCTCCCGTCAATTCTACTAAATAGCACATCTGCATGGGCCTCATCGTATATTAAAACTAAATGTAGTTTTGGAAACTAGAAAAATAGGACTACAAACGTATTATGATTTCATTTAAATCGGTTATTTCTTTGTGTTAAGAATGTGAAAAACAAAAATCTTTAAAAAATTTGTGTTTTTTGAAGTCATATTTTCGACACGAAGAAATAACCGATTTAAATGAACCATAATACGTTCGTAGTCCTATTTTTCTAGTTTTCAAAACTATATTTAATTTTAATATACGATGGAGCCCTCATGTAGATGTGCTTTTTAGTAGAATTGATGGGAGCTCAACGGAGATGACTTCTGCGAGCTTCTAGAAGCGCAGATTTTCAAATCTGTAAATTTAAATCACTAGCCTTGACGACAATTAAAAAAAATGCCCAAATATCGCAAAGGGTTTTTGGCAAATTTTGAACTAAGAATTTTTTTTTAAATTATGTTTTAATATTTTTGCTGGACTTTGTATTTGCGAAGAGTAATAAAACGTAATATCTATTCAAATATCTAATATAACATTTTAAACTCAAGGTTACCAAACAATATTGTATTAGAATTATTTGCTTCTCAATACAATATTAATTAAAATGTAATCTTTCAAACACCAATGAGATATTTTATTTAAAACTATTTCAAGCTTCCCACTATCTTGAAAAATGGGAAAAAAGTAATTTATCATAGAATAAAAACCACAAAATAATATATTCAAGAGGATATACATATTATCCGAGACATTATCCAATCTCAAATGGAATTTCCGAAGGAAACCAAATTTTATTTATATTCATTTAAATAAGGAAGTGATAATATGTGAGATATTACACCTACTTTAAAGTATTACTTCTAAGCAGGTGTAATTATTAAGGCTAGAGATTCAAATTCACAGATTCGATGATCTGTGCTCCTAGAAGGTCGTATAAGTCATCTCCGTTGAGCTCCTGCCAATTCTACTAAAGAGCACATCTACATGAGGGCCCCATCGTATATTAAAACTAAATGTAGTTTTGAAAACTAGAAAAATAGGTCTAAAAACGTATTGATGAGTTCCATCTATCTGGTGATTATGCGCGAAAACATTCACCTGATTTTGACAACCAACTTAATTTTAACTTTTTACATTAGAAAAACACAATTATCACAAGTTAAACACCTCAAAACAAATTTTTTAATGTGTTTTAAACCATTTAAACAGAAAACATACACTAATAACACATTTTTTAATTCGAACAGCTGATGAGTAGTTCATTGTGCGACTCAGTTCATCAGCTGATCGAATTAAAAAATGTGTTATTAGTGTATGTTTTCTGTTTAAATGGTTTAAAACATATTAAAAAATTTGTTTTGAGGTGTTTAACTTGTGATAATTGTGTTTTTCTAATGTAAAAAGTTAAAATTAAGTTGGTTGTCAAAATCAGGTGAATGTTTTCGCGCATAATCACCAGATAGATGGAACTCATCAATTATGGTTTCATTTAAATTAATTACATCTTTCAATAAACAAAAATATTTCAATGATTTTTGAAGTCAGATTTTCGACACAAAGAAATAACCGACTTAAATGAAACCATAATGCATTTGTAGCCCAATTTTTCTAGTTTTCAAAACTACATTTAGTTTTAATATACGATGGGGACCTCATGTAGATGTGCTATTTAGTAGAATTGACGGGAGCTCAACGGAGATGACTTGTACGAGCTTCTAGGAGCACAGAGCATCGAATCTGTGAATTTAATACTTCAGCCTTAAACTGAAGTTGGTTAAGCCAGCATTATTGTAGCTCCAAAGTTACATTTCGCGGATAGATTTATCTTTTACGCTATTTTTTATAAAATTCGATAAGGTTCTATTTTTTACAGACCACGTAAAGTCCTTCTTCACTGGTCACAGAAGTGCATTAAAATACTGTCTGTGAAACCACGTTACCAAAGAAAAATTTAACTTTTTTCTTCTGTTAACAACATCGACTTATTTAAAACATTTTTTGTATAAAAATAAAAGAATGTTTCTTAATATCTTAGTTACGATATTTCAAGTTTAATTTATTTTAAGTGTCCAAAAATTACATATTAGCTGTTAATAATTTTGAATCACCAAAATGTCAGCTTTAAACACGAATTGCTTGAGAAAACATCCATATCAAAAGGTATGGTTTGTTCTAGTTATTAGAAAGAAATGTTAATTTTACAGTGGTACTTACGAGACCTCTTGATATTGATTTTTTCTCAAGCAATTTCCGTTTAAAGCTGACATCTTGGTGGGTGCGCAACATTAACAGTTAATATGTAATTTATGGACTTTAACAATGAATTAAACTTGAAATATCGTATATAAGACATTGTGGAACGTTTTTATACTAAGGGTTCTCTAAGAAAGCCTTTTATTTTCATTTTAATATTGTTTAAAAAAAAACATTGTTAAATTTGATCGAATTAAAATTCTAATTTTACAGATAGTAACCTGCGACTTGACTAGATCTATCCAAAAGAGAAATATGCTTTTTTTTAAAGCAAATTTAATTTAAACAAATAGAATACGATTGTGGCGACATCTGCTATTTCAAAATGTATCTCCTCCTCATAATAATAATAATTATCATTTATAAAAAACACATAAACAACAATAATTTATTCTAAAAATAAAAAAAAAAACAACAAACTACTTCATACCATTTATGTAATTTTTTCAGCTTCTTCAAATTTCTCATCTAGTTCCAAATTCTTCTCTATTTTTTCCAATTTGTTTTTCTTTGCCGTAGCTTTTTTATGCCTGTTTGATTTTTGGTGAATATTCCACTGGAATTCACCCACAAAAACTCTGTCACAAACTTCACAAAAGTAACTTTTATCCTCGGTGTTAGCCCGCGAATTTGAATCACATTTTTTTGGTAAGGGGTCAAAGGAACACTTTTGGTTATTTATGAAACTTTGCACTATTTCGAAAGCAGGTTGGGTGATTTTTTGGTCCCATAAATCGACGTTTGTTGTGTCGAGGGCAAATACTGGAGGTACCTGCAAAAACAGAATTTATACCTAAAGAGAAAATTTTATGGCTAAAAATTTATTTTTTCTTAAAACGGCATAAAAACATCACTTTAGTGACGTATATGACGAACATAAAGTAACGCTTTTCTGAACTGTATCATATTTTTTTATTTTTAATGCCGGCGACAGTAAAAGTAACTTTTACTGACGCTACCAAATTTTCTTTACTTAAAACGTCAAATAAACATCACTTTAATGACGTTTATTTTAAAATAAATAAAATTCAACTAAAACAACTCGATAGGCTGCGCACAGCGTCAAATTACATCTTTTTTTAATAATACATCTATGTTTACTACACAGAGTTAAAGTGGCTTTGTGTGCCTCGGCAGAATTGTCTTGACAATTCGTCCTCGTCACACAAAGCATCACTTTAACTCTTGTGCTAAAAATACTATTTTTTTATTTATTATGTCCTTAAAAGGTTTAGTAGAATTTTTTTTAATACGGTTTTTTTTTCAACAAAATGGCAAGTCTAACAGTTGGCATTTTTTGTATGTTAAAAACGTTATAAGTGGGATCGTTTTCTTCGTACAAGGAAATTAATATTTCCACATACGATCCATAACCCTGCCAGAACTTTATGATGGGCCAATCGCTTTTACAATAACGCATTCCAAGGACTGAGAACCCAACAACCAAAAACGCTTATACAGAGTGTCAAAAAAATGGAATGGAACGTTGTTGGGGCATGTATAGGAAGTTCCAGAAAATTGTTAAAAAAATCTGATATACCCTTGGAGATATGAAGCTCCAAAGTGCGAAACTTTATATATCTTGAATATAATAGCACATATTAACGAAAGAAATGACTAAAAACAAAGGCACTATCTAAAATTATTTTACCACTTGTTTATCTTTTAAATGGTCAAATTAAATTTTTATAATTAATTTACTTTTACAAACATTTTATGAGATAAAGCTGACAACAATGTAAATATGATCTAATGCAAAAATGTATGCTAAAGAATCTAGATGAGTTTTTAAGATGTATTTTACAAACTGTGTTGCCGAACTTATGCAACTATGTTAGCATTTTTCTCGATGAATATATCAGATGGGTTTATTTTGACAATTTTCTAGGAATCCCTGAGAATGCCCCAAGAGCGTACCATCGCGTTTAGGCAATTTTTTACACTCTCTGTATTACGCAAAAAAATCTATAGATTACACTAGATTCAAATTAGTTACTACTTCATAAAGTTCTGGCAGTGTTATGGCTCATACGTGCACCCATTAATTTACTTGTACAAAAAAAACGATCCCACTTCTGATGTCTTAAAAAACGCTTCCTGTTAGCAATGTTAGTTTATTGGACTCAATGAATTATGACAACGTTCGATTACGTGTTTTTTTATGCCAGCTCTCTATGAAGAATGAGAGGTATACATTAATTTTTTATAAAAAAAAATTACCAATCGATCAGTTCGTCCTAAAAATCGATTGTTAACCCATCGATTCTGTTTTCTTGCATATCTTCTAGTAACACATTTAAGTTGCTCAATCCCTTCTGCTAGTTTTTTTTCTCCGAGTTGAGATTTTTTTTCTTCTTCTGGTAACATGAGAAACTGATGAAATTCCTTAAATCCTATAGATTGGAAGACGCCTTTTGTGTAATCAGGTTCTCTAAAAAAAAAAAAAGAATGTATCTACATTGTGAATTAAAATTGTATGTCGATTTAAAAAGTAAAAGTGAAAAGTGAAAAAATTTAATTTTGAAACAAAATTTTTTTCTTTTAATAAAACAAATTGAAACTGAAATTTTTGCTTATAGGTCCAGAATTAATGAATACTGGCCTGGCTGTCTATTAAAATGTTGCAAAATGCCTAGTTTTAGGATCTTAAAATTGCATATTAAATTTTTGGAGCCTCATATTTCAGAAATATAACGATAACTGTTTTTTGCAAATATATTTTAAATACGAGGGTTTTCTTTTATATTTTGCATATAAACAAATATGGGGCGCCACCAACGGCAAAGTGTCAAATAAAACCTTCAAGTTTATTAGGACTACCTATACCGAAAGTTTTGTTAAGATACGACAAGTGGTTTCGCCACAGTAAATTTTTTAGTTAACCATGCGAGCTGCAAGGAAACGCATTCCTCTTTTTGGCTTATTTTTTACATGAAACCCCCCCAAGCTTATTGTTAATTATTTTAATTTTTTTTATGTAAATTCATGAAAGTTCATAATTCGCATTTTTGAATGCGATTTATAGAATTCCACTGCTAAACAGACTTAAAATTCTAGGTCAATAATTAAAGCCAGTCTACTTTTGTGCCCCCCTAAATAATTAAGGCTGTCCAACAGAAAATAATTGTTTTCACATTCAACTATTTATGTAAGATTCTTTGAGTTATTTAATTGCCTTAGAATGTCTTAATTTTGCGGTGTCACTTCTGCACTTGTCGGGTTTTAACTGGCGCAAAGCATCCATGTATTTCCGGGACACTCATGTTTTTGGTAGACCTGTCTTAGGATAGGCGTTTAGAGTGGTGGGTCCATGTTTGAATTTTTAAAATTAGCAGAAAATAATCTATTGATGTGGTGCATCGTCGCCAAACGAATCAAACATGGCAAGACATTGTTGTTGAGATAATTTACTTTAAAAGTTGTCAAAAAGTTTTGCATAAAAATTTTCTAGGCACAGTTTGTTAAAAAAATTTATAAAAAAATTACTGTGGCTAAAATACTTGTGGTATCCTAACAAAACTTTCGGAATAGTCCTAATAAACTTGAAGGGTTTGTTTAACACATGTAGTGACGCGACCTATTTTCTCCATATGCAAAATTTAAAAAACAACCCTTGTATGTTCATAATTTGCGATCATACTTACTTATAGTCGAATCCAACCCTATTTTCATTAAATATCTTGTGAAAATGTAACAATTCGTTAACTAACCCATCGTTCATCATTTTGTCCACCCTTTTATTCAGTCGATCATTTAATATTTCCTAAAAAAAAAGAAATAAAAATGTTTTTTAAAACTCTATCGGTAGATAAATTTACTAGTAAAAGTAAAAATCTTTGTATTTTGGCAAAAAAAATGTACTTACTTGATCACAGTTAAGCCATAAAATAACCGAATTGGGGTACCTCAGGGGCCCCCCAGTGGTCGATGCCCCTTCTGAAGAATGCTGTTCTTCCAAAATTTCGCTAAGCTGTCTTCCTTTCTGCTGCAAAACTTCTAAAGACCTAAAATTAAACTAACCATAAAACACGTTTTTTCAAGTTTCTAATCATTTATACCTTAATATTTTTCGCTTGTTGTTTGGATGCAACCTTTTTGCCATATTGGGGTCCAATTTCTCAAGTTTCTTGTGCAAAACTTCGCTAGACAACTCGTGATCATTGCCATTCTCTAAAATCCACGGCGTGGTATTTTTAAGATTCGTGTCCGGCTCCTCAATAAGTATTTTCCAAAGAAGAGATTCTATGTAATAATTGGTGCCCCCAACCACAATAGGAAGTTTGTTTTGCGTTAGAAGCGAGTCAATCTAAGAAATAAACGTTTATTAATTGAGGTCGGCCATCATATAATTTAATTGGGCTCGTGCAAAATAACACGTGGCGCACAAATACCCTTACATACGTTTTTTAAAGACTTTTCTTGCAAAACTTACCACTTTTAGAGCTTGGTTTCTATACTGCACTACTGTAAAATTCTCATGGGGTTCCAAAATATCAATCAGGTGATGCGGGGCTACTTGTTTTTCCTCCTTAGTTACCTTGGCCGTTACTATGTCCAAGCATTTGTACACCTAAACCCAATTTAATGATTTCTTAAAACGTGCTCAAGACAAAGGCTAAATTTTTACCTGCATGGAATCTGATCCTATAATTTCTCCACCGAACTTCTGAGCTAATTCCAGGGATAATTTGGTTTTTCCTGAACCCGTTGCGCCTAAAATCACCACCAAAGGAAGCCTTGTGCACATTTTAAACTGAATTATAAGGGGGCTCAATGATTTCAGACAAAGAAAATCACACTTTAATTAACTTAACGCACATGGTTAACTTTTAGCCCTATTTTCACTTTGAGCACATGGTTAAATTCACAATTAAATTCACTTTGCGATCACATCACTCACTTTTTTATTTATAGATCCAAAGGGGCACTAATTTGAAGTCGAAATCACTACACCACGTTCTGATTTTTGAAAATTTGCCGACATTTTTCCTGACTGGCAGGTTTGCCAATCGTTTCTAGTATAAAATTCTAGCGGGTAAGCGTTTAAGAAATGGAATTTATGACAAATGGAACAGCTTGTAGTTCATTTGCTCCACTACTTGCGAGTTTTGTGAGGTTATATTGTTTATGTTTAGATGTCAAAGCAGCCCCATTTTAAGAGTTTTTCAGTGATTTAAGGGGTAAAACGGATATGTCGGACTTTGTAGCAAAGAATAACGCTTGCGGGCAGACAATACTGCAAATTGTTTCACGTGGGAATGCAATAATAGCTGAAATTTTGCGTCTTAAAGATTATGTCCCAAAGATTTACAGGTTTTTTTGTTATACATTATGATGTGGCTTTAACTTAAAAGATTTCTTGTTGTAGACTCGAAACAAAGGTCGATGTGCAGAAGTATGGAGAATTTATAATGAATTTTAGTTATTTTCGGATAGCAGAGGCGCAAGAACAGAAAATTGAATCAAATGAGGTATTTTGTTGTTTCAGTTTGTTTTATTTTTGTAGTCAAAATAATTTTAGGCTGTTAGAGATTTGGATGAGGAGTTTCGTGATAACCATATTGAAATTATCTCACGGTTTTACTTGCTTTTTGAAAGTATTCATACTTACATTAGCGATCTTAAAGATTACCTTGATGAAATAGAGGATGGATTTTTTATAAATCAAACTTTGGAGACTATTTTTGCGGATCCTGAAGGAAAACAGCTTATGGTACGACACTTATTTAATAAACACTGATTTTATAACGTATTAATTTTAGGGATAGAAATAAGATTTCTTTGAAATCATTTATTTCATTGTTTTTTTAGTGCGAATCTTTGTATTTATATGGTTTAATGCTTTTACTAGTGGATTTTTACATCGAAGGCGACATAAGAGAACGAATGTTGGTTTCTTACTACAGGTACACACCCCAAAGAAGAGACACACAAAACTGCATAGATAAAATTTGCAAATTGTTAGGGGATACTGGATTTCATACGAAAAAGCCTCCAAATTACCCTGAAGATTACTTTAAGTAAGTTTTCTATTTCTCTAATCTCGCATTTATAATTCTACGCCAAGATAGCAAAAAAAAACAGCAATTTTTACGAAAAATTTAAAAAATATACACGTTCTTTTCTAAACATGTGCACAAAATAAAATTCCTAACCTAACGTTATTTTAAGAAAAAAAAAATCATATAAAGCTAGGTCTGAAAATGCAGGGGATCAAAATTTTGTTGTTTTTGTAAATCACCAAAGCACAAATTATTTATAGAATAACCCAAAAAACAAGTTTTGTATGATTTTTTTTTTGAAAAGAGACAAGAAATTTGATAGCCAGAATAGAATATTATGTTAAAAAAGTTGCAAGAAAATATGACACTAAAATTTTTTTAAATGTTTTTTCAAAAATTTTGACTTCCTTTCAGTAAGGAAGCATTTTCGGACCTAGCTTAATATGAAGAAAATGAGGTCAGGACCTACCCATTTAATTTTGGGCACATGTTTAAGAAACATCCTGTATATTTTTTGCAAGGAAAAAAAATATCTATGAATCCAAATTATTTTTTAGGCGCATCCAGATTAACACAACTTTTGTCGAAATGGCAATAGGTCGATTACGTTCAGACGATATTTACAATCAAATTACAATGTACCCCCTTCCAAAACATAGAAGTATTGCTCTATCAACTCAAGGAGCTATGCTATACGTTTGTCTTTTTTTTGCCCCCACTATTTTACACTCCCAAACGGCACTTTTACGAGAGGTCGTCGACAAATACTTTCCAGATAATTGGGTAAGTATTTAAAATTTTCATAGATAAAATACATAAAGATATCCAGAACTAGGGTATTATTGGATGCGCAAAAAGGAGCTTATCTACACAAACCTGTGTTAACATCTTTACCTAAACTTGATTCCTAAGAAAGTCCAGTAACTATTTTTTTTTTATAATTTACCTTTTTGACCCATATTTGGACTGACAAAAGTGACATTTATTGCAAAATTTTATAACCTTCAAAATCAAAGGCAATGATTTTTTTAACACTTTTGCGATTAAAAAAAACACACCTAAGAAAACCCCTGTTCTGCTTATCTATGTATACTCGATCAATGGTATTTCATATCTTAAGACTTGGGTTTCAAATTCATAAATGGGATGTTCTGTGCACTTAAAAGTTCGTAAAAGTCATCTCCCTGAATGTCAGTTATTTTCGAAATTTCAACAATATTTGTAAAAATACGGAGTAATGCATCAATAACTATGATTAAAAATATTTAGGGTATTGTTTGTGATACATAGAAGTGGTACTGAGTGCAAGAAATAATAAAAATATGGTAAAATAGTACTTTTGGTGTTTTTCTTTCTACATTGAAATCTTTGAACGAGCACATCTATATTAGGGAAAATAAATAATAGCAATTTTAATCATTTACTAACTTTAAAAAACCACGGTAAATTAACGTATTATGGTTTGGCATAGACCACGTAATGTATATAAACCAAAAAATGTATCTATACTCCATAGTAAAAAAAAAACAAAAATAGTATAATGATTTTCGAAGTCAGATTTTCGACACAAAGAAATAACCGATTTAAATGAAACCATAATACGTTTGTAGCCCTATTTTTGTAGCTTTCAAAACTACATTTAGTTTTAATATAGGATGGGGCCCTCATGTAGATGTGCTACTTAGTAGAATTTGCGGGAGCTCAACGGAGATGACTAATACGAGCTTCTAGGAGCACAGATTCGAAGATCTGTGAATTTGAATCCCAAGTCTTAAAACAAACTAACATTTTTCTGTTAAATTTTAGGTTATTTCAATTTACATGGGCTTTTGCGTTAACCTATCAGAAAGCTGGGAAAACTTCAAAGCAGCCAAAATGGCCCTTAACAACACCCTAGAGCTAATAAACATTAAAAACTTCGCTAACACGCACGGCTCAAGCGTATCTACTCTGTTAAAAAAATCATCAACCATTTTAAAAGAAGGAAACCTAACTAACGAGTACATTTTAAAAGAAATAAACAACATAACCTCACTTTTGCGTGAGTGCAACGTTGCCATACGTTGGCTTATGCTACACGCTTTGAATAAACCTGGCAACGTTGACAAAAACAAGAAAACCAAGCAGCTGCGCGAACTCGTGTGCGCAGAAGCCAAGTACGACAATATAACCCTATTTAAGCTGCTTTTGAACACTGCGCAACTCGAATTGTTAACCAAAGAAAAGTTAAAGGAAACTATTGATAAAAAGGGTGAACAGTTTGATTTTTATAAAACAGAGTCGTATAAAAGTATGCTTGAGTTAAGTGAAGTGTTTACTGGGGCGAAAGCATTGTCTAGAGTGGAAAAGAATGAACAACTTCATCTTTGGTTTAAAGAAAAGGCTGAGGAGATACAGTCTTTAAATCTGGATGAGGCTAATTCGTCTAGGAAAATTGTGATACTTATACGATGCTTGGAGCAGGTATGGTTGCATAAAAAAACCTTTCGACTAGCTATTTACATTTTGAAAAATTACCCTATGCGGGGTAATTTTAAAATATTATAGATTCACACTTTATTTAACAATTATCATTTATAAAATGGTGGTATGTAAGATAAGTAAATAACAAAGTCTTGTGGTCAAGGTGACTTCAAGGTCAAACGGACCATTGGTCAAGGTTAGTAGATACTGCATGCAAAAAAAAATCTGTATTAAAATGTTTTGATTTTTTTTGCTTGAAAATGTTCTTTTGTTGTGCATTTTATACTCAATTAAAAAAAATTATTATGTCTAGGAAATTAATTTAATAAATTAACGGCAACTTATTGGTTCATTTCACATGGACAAATAAGAAGCTTTAATGTCAATTTAACCAATAAGCTGCCGTAAATTTCTTAATTAAATGTTAATTGAATGCTTTCAAACGATGACCTTGACATAACCTTGAATCCCAGTCTTTGGGTTATCCATCCAACATTTACTTTGCATGTTACTTGTCAAAGTTTTTTAATAATAAAAATGCTATTGACGTTTAAAAAAATAAGACCTTGCCATGACCTTGAAACCCTGTCTCTTTTTGATCCATCGTCCAAGTTTAAGACCTGTAACTATTGTATGTAGTATTAAAGTTATTTTAATGTAAACATTGACATTTAAAAGCGTCATAGCTTTTTTCCTAGACATAATAATATTTTTTAATTGTGCATAAAATGCATTACAGAAGAATATTTTTAAGCAAAAAAATCAAAACATTTTAATTCAGATTTGTGTTGCATCCAGTATTTACTAACCTTGACCAATGGTCCGTTTGACCTTAAAGTCACCTTGACCACAAGACTTTGGAATTTACTTATGCCAAGTTTGGACCTTCTATCATAGTTGAGTAAATTGCGATTAAAGAAATTTTTTGTCCTCCATCCACCCTAACTTTTACAAGAGTGATATTTTTTTATTATAACCCAGTGGATGGTCCGATCTATAAGAGTTTAGTATCATAAGATGGGTAATTTTTTGTAACATTTTTTTACCAAACTTTTAGGTATCTTCAACTTGTTTCGTTTAGCGTAGTTGCCAAAAACAATTTTCAAAAATAATGTTAAATTTCTTTTAAGAAATTAACTAGAACTAATTTATTCCAATTTTTAGGTCCAAGAATTCCACCAATTGGACTCTAACCAACAGATTGTGCAATATTTACAAGAAACTCGTAATTTTTTACATTTAATGATCTTGACATCAAACATAAAAGAAGATATTTTAATAACACTTCAAATAGTTTGCGATTTAAGTTATGCCTTTGAACTTATCGATTCTTTTACAACACTTATGCAGGTAAAAATATCTTACACACACTTTTTGACACCTTATAACATTTTTTTGTCGCAGGTTCAAATACAAAAAGAACCAACTCTAGTCAAAAAGTTGCGGGCCATTTTCCTAAAACTTTCTTCAGCATTAGAAATCCCTCTTTTAAGAATTAATCAAAGCCAATCCAATGATTTATTATCAGTTTCCGAGTATTACAGCCGAGAACTTGAGATTTACGTTAGAAAAGTGTTGCAAATTATTCCCAAAATGATGTTCACGAAAATGGCTCAAATTATTCATATTCAAACATCGGTTTTAAAAGAGCTTCCAACTCGTTTAGATAAGGATAAGCTCAAGGAGTTTGCGCAGTTGGACGAAAGATTTGAGTTTGCGAAATTGACTCATTCTATTTCGGTTTTTAGCCAAGGTATAAATAGAAATGCAGGGTGTTTGCGTTTAGTTTGTTTTATTTTATGGGGCAAATAGAGGGTAAACAACTAAGACATATGGTTAAAGAAATATTTTAAAAGGGTATACCGTTTCCGAAATACAGCCCTTTAAGTAATAGTAGTCAGTGATGTAAAAATCACAGAAGAATTTAGCCTTAATTTTGCTATAATTTAATTATATTTGTGATGGTTGTTGTTTCGTTGCTTTCCCATATTTTACAAATACAGCAAAAAAAATTCCCAGAAATCAAGAAATTATTGCTAAATTTGGGCAAAGAAATTTAAGAGTGCCCCAGTGTCTTCTGAAACTAAGTGTACATTCACATGGTTTTTGGTAATGGAGCGAATTCGTACAAAAATTAGTTGGGGTAACCTAGGAGATCTGTCATACCACCCGTCGTTTCAGATGCTAACTGACATTACTTCTGAATTTTATATTTTTATCAAATATAAAGCTAATATACCAAAAAAAAACAAACTGCCGGTTTAAGACATTCTACGTACCAGCTAAAAGGTTTGTATAACATTAACGGAGTGTTATACAACTTCAATTTTTCATAATTAGGTAAAATAGGACATAATGACTCATTTACAATGGTACTTTTAATGAAAAATCCGTGCTTGCAAAAAAATCCGTATTATTTTAAACATTCACTGAAATCCTTTTGTAAATGAGTCATAATTTCTTTTTTTACCTCATTATAAAGAATTAAAGATGTAAAGCACTCTCTAAATGTTATACAAACCTTTTAGATGGTACATAGAATGTTTTAAACTGGCAGTTTGTTGTTTTTTGACATATAAGCTTAATATTTGATAAAAATATAAAATCCAGAAGTAATGTCAGTTAGCATCAAGAACGACGTGTGGTATGACAGATCTCCTAGGTTACCCCAATCAGTTTTTGTACGAATACGCTCCATTACCAAAAACCATGTGATAATAAACCATTGGTATTCTAGAAAACCATAAATTTTATCAAAAATTTGAATTGGTAAGAAAGTTTTTACTCGAATGTGTTTATGCCCACTACTGGTTCTCTACTTCAAGAGGGGCCCAAAAATGAAAAATAGGTTCAAAATAACCGTTTTATATTCATTTTTAATTGGCCAAAACCAAAAATATTTTTAATAAAGCATTTTTAGGCAACCTCACTTTAAGGGCTGTATTTCTGAATCCGTATACCCTTTTGAAATATTTCTTCCACCAAATGCTCTAGTTTTTTACCCTCTTTTTGTCGTATAAAAAAGCAAATTAAACATGGACACTCTGCATATAAAGGGTGAGGGTGACACAGAATATAGCATTTTGTGTATTTTATTTTAAGGAATGCGAATGATGAAAACCACATTAGTAGGAGTAATTTGTCTAGACCCCAAAAAACTTCTTGAAGATGGAATCCGCATAGAACTAGTAAACCACCTATCCAAAGCTTTCCACGATGGATTGACTTTTCCTCCCAAAACAAAGACTGAAGAAGTGGAACAAAAGATTCGAAACTTGGCCAAAGTTATCGACGGATATAAGCGGTCCTTTGAGTACATTCAAGATTACATAAGTATAAACGGACTTAAAATTTGGCAGGAGGAAGTGACCAGGCTCATTAGTTTTAATGTTGAACAAGAATGTAATGGTTTTTTGCGAACCAAGATACATGCGTATGAAAGCCAGTATCAAAATCGATACGTTCCCATACCGATTTTCCCAAGAACCGATAACATAAGTGAGAATTTTATTGGCAGATTGGCGAGGGAAATTATTCAAATTACGAATCCAAGGTAAAACAAAAAAAAGGACCTCGGTCAATGGCCTTAAACTCAATAAAGATTTTTTTTATTTTTAATTTACAAAAAAAAAATGGGACTGATCCACTGACTTAAAATAATAGATAATAGCCCGTCCGCATATCGAGAAGTTTCTTGAAAATCGTTCACGTTAACTTAGAGCTATGAAATTTTGCAGACACTTTGCTGACGACATGTAAAAAATATTTGACAAAAATGGTTATTGTAGTGTGCCCTATTTCTAAAATAATGGGGCTTCAATAATTAAAAATTAGTTTTAACACTCTTTACTAGGCTTTTTGCAAAATTGATAGGCAACCAGACTACTTCATTAGTTCTCTTCATTTATGAAGAATTTTTTTCATTTTGTATTACGATTACTTAACAAAACGGCCTTACAAATATTGAGCAAAAGTTTTGCGTTCTAAGGGAAAATACATTTTCCTTAATGTATTATTTACGATATGTATTTTATTAGTTAAATTTCCCCGAGAATTTATCTTAAGAATAAAAAAATCACTTATTTATCTGTTAATAATAATGACCCACCGAGATGTCAGCTTTAAACGCGAATTGCTGGAGAAAGCAACCATATCAAGGGGTATGGTTTGTTCTAGATAATAGAAAAAAATGTTAACTATACAATGCTACTTACCAGACCTCCTGATATGAATGCTTTCTCAAGCAATTTGCGTTTAAAATTCACATCTTGGAGGGTCAGCATCATTAACAAATAAAATGTAATTTTTGGAGTTTTACAATGAAGTATGAACTAAACTTGAAATATCGAATTTAAGACATTAGAGCACATTGTTATACCAAGGGTTCCTTAAGAAAGCCTTTTATTTTCATAAAATATTGTTTTAAAAAAGTGGTTAAATCTGACAGAATCAGAAGTTCTACTTCACAGACAGTTTCTTAATGTAATGAAATATCGAATTTAAGACATTAGAGCACATTGTTATACCAAGGGTTCCTTAAGAAAGCCTTTTATTTTCATAAAATATTGTTTTAAAAAAGTGGTTAAATCTGACAGAATCAGAAGTTCTACTTCACAGACAGTTTCTTAATGTGGTCTGTGACGTAGAACTTGACCGGGTCTATTGTCCTAGAATGTAAATAATCGGGTCAGTGAACAAACCTGTAATTTTATAAACTAAGGGTAGCGCAGAATCTGATATAACTGTTTATTGTTTTTTTTCAGAACTTCATTTTACGTTGATCAAAATACATCATGGTATGACAATAAGACCCAAAAAATAATCTTTAATCTTCAAACTATAGAGTTACTTATGTCAGCTTTGGAAGTTTCTGGACTTATTGGTTTGGATCGCCTTTTTAAAAGCTTTTATTTAACTCGCATTGTATGTATGTTTGTATGTATGTATGTATGTGTGTTTGTGTAGTACAAATCTTGCAACTCGATTTTGAAACACTTACACTTGACCAATTTTTCTGAAATTTTGTACACATGTAGAAGTCCGGTGACAATGCAAAATGGTTATTTTTTTAGTCTTAAAAACTTAATATGGCGTCCACAACAAAATGGCGGATGATATTTTTCTAAACAATTTTTACGATATGGGTATCAAATGAAAGGTTATGACCAATAGAATACAGTAAAATATATGACATAATTCAAAAGCCAATATGGCGCCCAACAAAATGGCGAATTAGCTTTTTCTTAACTATTTTTCCGATATGGGTATCAAATGAAAGGTTATGACCAGTAGAATACAGTAAAATATATGACATAATTCAAAATCCAATATGGCGCCCAACAACATGGCGAATTAGCTTTTTCTTTACTATTTTGCCGATATGGGTATCAAATGAAAGGTTATGACCAGTAGAATAGAGTAAAAGATATGACATAATTCAAAATCCAATATGGCGCCCTAAATAAAATGGCGGATTATCTTTTTTTAACTATCTTGCCAATATGGGTATCAAATAAAAGGTTATGGCAATGACATACTAAATGAAATGATTGAAAAAAATCTACAGTAAAAACATAAAACTAAAAAATGTAAAATAAATTAATGTAAAAAAAGTTTTTAAGAAAAAAGCTTTTATTAGAATACCCTAAAAAGAAAAAAATAAATTTTTTCAATTAAATTAAACCCATTAATTTGTCACAATATACACTTTTTATGATATAAAAGCTTGTCGCGAAATTTACTATTGCAATTAATAAAAAAAATACAATACTTATACCATTTACCAATTTTTAATTTAAGTGGTTTTAAAAAAAGAAAAAATGTAAGTATTTTACAAAATAAATTTACATAAATGCAGAATTTCGGGACAAGCTTTTATATCATAAAAAGTGTATATTGTGACAAATTAATGGGTTTAATTTAATTGAAAAAATTTATTTTTTTCTTTTTAGGGTATTCTAATAAAAGCTTTTTTCTTAAAAACTTTTTTTACATTAATTTATTTCATTTATGATTATTACGAATTTGGAAAAGGCAATAGGTAATTATTTTCTGTTAAGGCTAAAAATTTAAATACACAGATTAGAAGATCTATAAGTATAAGTCATTTCCGTTGAGCGCCCGCCAATTCTACTAAATAGCATATCTACATGAGGGCCCCATCGTAAATTAAAAATAAATATAGTTTTTCAAACTAAAAAAATAGGGCTACAAACGTATTATGGAGCACAGGACATCGAATCTGTAAATTTGAATCTCTTGCCCTAAATGTTATAAAATAATTAAAAGCTGAATAATCATTTTTTCTTGCAGCCTTTTTGGAAAACAAAGAATCAAAATCGAATCCTCATTACAATGTACTAGTAACACTGCAAAAAGAACTAACTTCAAAAGATACTTGTTTAATTCCCAAGTTTTATCAAAATTGTATTAGCAAAACAACTAAAGTTTGGAGTGAATTTATCGATACACTGTTGATTATTGGGCAATTGCAACTTTTGAGAAAATTAATAACGTTTTATTTAAATATGTCGTGTAAATTTAACGCTAAAAATTTGGAAGCATCACTAAATTCACTCAGCAAGTAAGTTAAAACTTTTTTTTTTGTTTTTTTTCTTTCAAATTTTAAATTCTATTCAATTTTATTAGAATTATGAAAAAATGTTCTTTTTCTTTTTGTCTAATATTTTAGTATTTGATATGTTACTTATATTTTTTTAGATGCTTGTTACTGGATATTAAAAACGAAAAATTTACACCAAACGAAGAAATCATGGAACTTCTAACCCCCTATTTTGATTATGCGGGGTTAAATAACCCCTATAACAAAGTCTACATAACCTCGAAAATTAATTACAGTTTTCCTAATATTTTATTTCTTTGCACCATTTCGTTTTTACCTAAAATATTGTTGCCAAACCAAAGCAGTAAGTTTTATAACAGTAATAGCTTTGTTCGCAGAGGCCAGAATCCCTGGTTCTGACAGTACGCAGGTGTAACAATCCTGCGCAGAACTTCATTTTTTCGATGTGCGCAACCTGTTGATAGTTTAAAGACAGTCAAAATCCGAAATTCTGTCCTCTACGAACAGAGCTAATATTTTATGGTACATTGTTTATATTAATTAAATTTGTAGATTCAACAAGAAAACTAAATGATCTTATTGATGGGACGACGATTTCTATGGGAATACATACTATTTTGAAACAATTTCACCATTCCTTAAACCATAAATTTATAGAATTAATGTCCAATTATGTTATTAGTTGCTCAAAATTCACAATAAGGTAAAGTTAAAGAACTTTTTTTTAAAACCCCTAAACTTTTATTGTATATATTATTTTTATTAAAGCATTTTAAATTTTGTATAAATTTGGAATTTTTTTTAGTACCAAAATAGGAGAACCGTCATTTGAAGCAGCAAACGGTTTAACTTTTTTGGATTGTTATACCAATTTCAGCGACATATCACGAAAATCTTATAAAGAATGCATTCCAGAAGAAATTTTACATCTTGAATTAGGTATCAATAATTTAAATGTTTAAAAAATATTAAGAAAATTATTGCATTAACAAAAAACATGTTTTTATAATCGATTTTATTATTTTTTATAGGCTTTATAATTTTAAATTGTTATATCTATAATATTTATTACATAAAAATTGTTTTAAAAAGACTTTTTTAATTAAAAAATCCTTGACGATTTTCAAAGCATCCAAAAATAAAGAATAAATCTTGGAAATTTATGATAATTTTAATTCATAAGAAACAAAATCACTATGCTTTTGTAAAATTAATACATTTACATTTAATGTGCACCAAAATGGTAGGATACGAGTGTACAGTGTGATCCAGGATGAACTGACTCCTTTTTAAGTTATCAAAAAAAATTTAAAAATTTATTGGTTGTAATATTTTAATTCCGAAGATAAACCAAATATAGGCCTTTAAATATACAGGTTGTTAAATATAAATAAAATACATATTTTTTAAATACCAATATAATATTTTTTAATTAGAAAGCCCTAGAAATTCTGCATACCAAATACCCCCTAATTTTTGATTAGGATAAAAAACTAGAAATGGGCTAGGTCAGCGAGTGGGTTAGATCAGTGAGCGGGTTGAATGTTTTATAAAATGACAACATTTAATAGGATACTCCTCGCAGTAATCAGACATAAAATTAAAAAAAAAAATTTTTTTAATATTATTTAAAAAAATCTGCGAAGAGGTCAAACTATTTACACTCCAATAAACAAAAAAAATAAATTTTTTTCGCGAAGAGAATAAATAGGTATCAATCCTGACACTGACGTTTATGATTTGGCTGAAGAAAGATGCTTTTGTTCTGATTTTTTTTTGCAAAGCCACCTTGACCGATCCTTGACTTTCGGGACTTAGAACTTTTTTATAACTAAAAATCATTCTTTTGGACATTTTTGTCTTAGAAATTTAATAGAAAAAAAAAACAAAAAATACTTTTTAATACAGAATTTAATTTTCTTCCATTTGTATAACTTCATTATTTTTTGTAAATTGAAAAATAACGAAGATACGGCATTTTTTTAATTGGGGGGCTTATGTGGGGTCGGACAAAAAAAACTTTCGATTACTTTTTGTAAAGAATTGGAAAGGCTTGTATAATTCCAAAAAAAATTTTTTATAAATTTTATAATAACCGAAATATAAATTTTTTTCCAGTTGGGGGGCCCTGGAGCCCCCTTTGTCATTATCTGATTTCTCTCAAAAACAATCCCAACCAAGATTTTACTAGGAACGATTTTTCCTGAAAATTTGAACATGATTAGGGTTTTCGTTTTTAAGTTATCGTGTTTACAAAAAACGTGACAGAGTTCAGACAGACGGACAGACGGATTTTTTGAAAGTTGTTCAAAATTCGATGAAACGCACGAATCTGCAAACATTTTTGCTCTACGATGATTTTTTACGATTTTAGAATTTTCAAAACAATCACAATATACTCCTCGTTTTTGACTTTGTCTGCGAGGAGTATAATAATAAAAATATAGACATCTAAAATTTTGAATATTTAATGCAAATCATGGTCTGTAGAACATCCACAAATACTATAAAAAATTTCTCTTACTTTATTATGATATTTAATCCAAACTTAATGGGTAAGTTCAATTAGTGAGCGCTTTTCGCTCACCAATTGAACGCGACCTATGTCAAAAAACTACAGAGTGACCATGATTTTGATTAAAAATTAATAATTTTAGTTGCCTATATTTTGATTATTTTTTATCCTATTCAAAAATTAAGGGGAGTTTTTTAGGCAGAATTCTTAGGACTTTTTAATTAGTTAATAATATATTGGTAGTTCCATTTAAAAAATATGAATTTTTTAAACAACCTGTATATTTAATGGCCTATATTTGATTTATCTTCGAAATTCAAAAATTCAGTCGGGAGTTACAACGAATAAGTTTTTAAAATTTTTTAATAACTTTAAAATAACCAAATCATTCTGGGATACACTGACCTAATAGTGGAAAAACACGTTCAATGAAAAATGAATTATTTGTAATCAAATTTTCTACAACTTACCACCATCTAACACAATAATTAATCCACAAATTCAATCACTACATCAAATTCTCCATCTCAGCCATAAACAACTTATACGCATCGTCCTTGGTATGACCTTGCATCGCATGTTGGTGCGTCATATTAAACTCCTTCTGCCTTATCTCATGCGCAAGCGCCCTTGCATTGACCTTGGGCTTCTTGTCCTCTCTCTTAACCCTCAAGGTCGACGGTACGAACCTTGTCACATCAGCGCTTAAATTACGTATCTGTGGCTTCGCAGTTATCGTTGCACCTTGCTTTGGAGGCGGCCCACCGGCTGTAATGAGTTGGGGAGCCGCTGAGAGCACATTTGGATTCCCTAGTTGCATGTTCACCACGCTAGGGGGCGCTGGGATGCGTAACAAGCGCGGCGGCGCAGCGGGCATGCGCAATGGCATCCTAGGCGGTAAACCAGGCGGGGGCCCCGGTGGCATCATTGGACGACCTGGGGGAGGCCCAGGAGGCAATCTTAAAGCCCCACCTGGGCCTGGGAACAGCAACGGCACCCCTCTTGGTGGTAAACCCAAAGGTGGGGGAGGTGCATCCGCCCCTGGCGGTAAAAGTGGTTTCTCTCCTTCGATTTTTTTAGCATTAACGGTTTCCATTTCTTTGAGAAAGTCGTCCACGTTCTGACCGCTTAAAGCGACCATTTTTTGTTGTAGTGAAGTGGGTTTTGTAGCGTCTTCTTTTTCTTCTGTGGGTATTTCAGTAGGGTCGCGCATGTTTTGGTTAAAGTCTGTGATTTCTCCGTCGTCGTTTATGTCAGGGGGTGGGCCCGGGGGGCAACCTGGGGGGTCGCGTACTGGTTTGCCCTGTTGAAGGCAAAAATTAGGACTTGATTTTTGTTAAAAAAAGCGTTTTAGTAGACATTTTTTAGTAATAATGCAAGGATCATATTTAAAAGATATTTGTCGTAAATGGTTGCTGTAGCTTGCCCCATTTCTTAAATATAGGGGCCCAAAAATTTAAAATCTGTTTTATCTTTTTAGTTCCGTAAAATCTTACATTTGGCTAAGAAATTTTTCGGGCAGCACAATTTTTGTGGGAATGTGATGTATTTGATAGAAAAGAAACATAATTTAGACTTAGATCAAATTTTGCCAAAAAATTGTGTGTCTATTTCCAAAATTTGGTCTAGATCCACCATGATTTAGTATTACGAATTGGGGGGGTTCTATCACAGAATGCTAATATTGCATAAGTGCGCAGATGGTAATTATGTTTCTAGATTTCAAATACTACATTTTTCCCAGGGGGATCACAATGTTGTTAATAACTACCGACCTATCTCCATACTGCCAATACTTAGTAAGGTCTTCGAGAAAGCTCTAGCTGCGCAACTGACTGCGCACTTTGAAGAAAATGGTCTTTTTAACGATTGTCAGTACGGATTTAGGTCTGGTAAGTCTACAACTAGTGCCATCTGCCAACTTATAAATTTTATTTCGGATTCTTTTGAAAATCGAGAATACGTGTCAGCGCTTTTTTGTGACTTAACAAAAGCTTTCGATTGTGTGTCAAAAACGGTACTAATAGAAAAATTGGGTAGTTATAATTTTTGCGAACTGGCGTTGGCACTCATGCGTTCGTATCTCACAGATAGATTTCAGTCAGTTTGTAAAGCAAACACACTTATAGTTTCGGAGCTTTTGCCCCTTAATATTGGCGTGCCCCAAGGATCGGTGCTCGGCCCGATCCTATTTTTATTGTACATCAACGATATCTCATTGCCTAGTCCAGAGACAAGACTATATTTGTTTGCTGATGATACGACCGCAGTGGGTGCTAACGCCAGTTTCCAAGACCTTTGTCACGACATGAATGAGGTTAAAACATCACTCAAAAACTGGTTTGTAAAAAATAGATTAACTTTAAATGAGCAAAAAACTGTGATTCAATATTTTTCTCTTAGGCCATTACCTATCGATCATCATCAAAAAACAACAAAGTTCTTAGGCGTTATGCTGGATCGAGGTTTGATTTGGGATGCACATGCGGATTTAGTTGCAAAAAAGCTCTCATCATGTGTTTTTGTTTTACGACGCTTAAAAGATAATGTTTCTAACAGTATAATGTTAACTACTTATTATGCTCTAATTCATTCTCGAATTTCGTATGCGATACTTGCTTGGGGGCATGCGCCGAACAGCGAACGAGCCTTTAAATGTCAACGAAGAGCAATAAGAATTATTAGCAACATTAAATACCGGGATGACTGTAAGAATGCATTCATTGAGTTAAAGATCTTAACGTTACCATGTTTATTTATTTTGGCAAGCCTCATACATGTAAAAGAAAATATTAATACTTACCAAACTCGTTTCGACACTCATAATGTTACTACACGAAATAGCGCTGATTTGCACATTGAGTTTCATCGCTTAGGTAGAAGTCGAAATTCAATAAATTATTGGGGTCCCCTTTTTTATAATAAACTACCCATTAAAATGCGCACTCTTGCACTCACCTCCTTTAAAAATGTTGTTAAATCGTTTCTAGTTTGCCAAGGTTTCTACTCCATTAAGGAGTTTTTAAAATTTGATTTTTGTTAATCAAATAAAAAATTAATTTGCTAGGTTACTGCTCCATATTTGTAAATTTTGTTAAATAAAATTGATACTAACTTAGTATTAAGTCTTTATTGTATTTTAAATTAATTATTTTTTCTTTTCTTATTGTAAATTACTAATATTCCCTCATGACGTTTGTAAAACTACACAGTTAATGCAATAAAACGTTTTCTATTCTATTTCTATTCCCACAAGAATTGTGCTGCCGAAAAAATTTCTGAAAACAAGGATCTTTTGTAAGATTTTTTCGGACTATTTCTAATGACGCTTTTTGCAACAATTTATTGCGAGGGCAGACTAAAATATTTTTACATTTTGTTAAATAAGAATACATATTTTATACAGAGTGTTCAAAAATTGCGCATAAACGCAATGGTACGCTTTGAGAGCATTCTCAGGGATCCCTAGAAAATTGTCAAAAAAAATTCATCTGTTATAAAAATTTGAGATAAATTCGAACAAAGTTGCATAAGTTCGGCAACATAGTTTGTAAACTACATCTTAAAAACTCATCTGATTCTTGAGCATACATTTTTGCATTAGATCATATTGAAATTGTTATCAGCTTCATTTCATAAAATTTTTGTAAAATTAAATTGATTATAAAAATGTAATTTGACCATTTAAAATATAAACGAAATGGTAAAATAATTTTAGATCGATTGTGCATTTGTATTTAGCCATTTCTTTCGTTAATATGTGCTGTTATATTCAAGATATAAGCGTTTAAAGCACTTTGCGCCCTCATATCTCCGAGGGTATTTAAAATAGATTTTTTTCACAATTTTCTGGGGCTCCCTAGACATGCCTCAATATTGTATCATCGCGTTTATATGCCATTTTTTGGACACCCTGTACACAAGAATGGTTTTTATTTTCATTTCTGGATAATATAAGTAATTCAGGTTGCAAGATTGCTGTCCTTGGAAAGCACATTTTAAAAGCGATTAGCTCATTATAAAGTTCTGGCTCGTAGGTGCAAATATCAATTTTTTTGTAAAAAGAAAACGATCCCACTTATGATGTTTTTAGCATTAAGAAAACACGTTACCCATATTAGAAATGGGGCAATACTTAATGCAATACTGCATTAGTTCTTACACCGGCATTTGGAGTACTTATTAAAATTAATAGTTAATTTAATTAAAGCATTCTCTCAATAATACTTACCAAAGCTTGTAATTTAAGTGCCGTCGCTATAGAATAAATGGTATGTTCCTGCTTCCGTTCAGCGGTGGGCAAAGGAATTGTAGCCGGGAGATTTTGTTGCTGAGGTAGCTGCGGTAGAGGAATATCATCAACTTGAACACTTTGAGCACTTCTAACCGATTCAAAAAAGGACACCATTTGATTCCGCTTATGTTCATAATCAGTCTGTTTCCGTTTTAAATCTGCCCATTTCTCTGAATCGTCTTTGTAGTACATCGACAACACTCTGTCGAGCGTATCGCGTAGTTTTTTCCGTTTTTCTCGTAACACTTTTTCGTTTAACGGACTAGGTTGGTCAACGTTAAACTCTAAAATCGAGTTTTAGCACAAGGCTTTGTAAATGTGTTTGTTACTTACCCATTTGGTCTATTTTCTCTAATTCCTCCAGGATTTGATGCGGATCCTTGCCTTTAAGAACAGCAGCCCTAACAAGCTGCCGTTGTTTCTTGTTCTTCTTTAATTCTTGCTTACGAGCCTCTTTTCCTAAAAATCATCATTTTTATATGTAGTTTAATTCGATTATTACTTCTTTTAGGCAGTAACTTACTGGCTTGGTCAGTCGGGTTCATGTATTTACCACTTTTGGTGGTATTAATTGAACGGCGCCCCATTTTTACGGTCAATTTACATCCGTTTTTGCTAGTAAACAACCCCCAAAAAACTCAATTTCTTCTTCTTCTTTTTTAACCTTGATCAAAGATGGCCATTTATGACAGTTACCTTTTGACCTACGTCCCATTTGTTAAAAATGCAGATGCTAGAAATTGGACAAAATTCATACAGCGCAGTACGTAGAAAAGCAGTGGCGTACCCCCGAATGGGCAGAAATTAGAACAATGCTTAACATAACCTCAAAATAGAAAACCGGTGGTGAATATTTTGAATTTACAAACTTATGGGGCTATAACAGTTAACAAGCTAAAGAAAATGTTTTCAGTTAAATGTGCTGGTGCTGCTATCTTAATCAGCATGTCTGTTGTGCCTTATATCATTAATTATATCCAAAAAAGAAAACACAAAAAAGAACTGCATCAGTTAAAACAACACAAACACAACTACTATTACCAGTGTATATTCTTCGGGGAAAAGAACTTTGAATGTCGCCCCCATGTTATGGAAAACCAAATATGCGGAGAGTATTGTTCAATGAAGAATTTATCAACTTTAACAGCGTTTATAGCATCTGCTCAAGTTAGTGTTTCAGTAAGCGTTTTAACTTTGCAGTTGCTTAATATTGGTGAAGAATTAGTCAAGGCACAGAAAAGGGGGCTTCGTGTACGGTTAATTTTGGACATTGAAATGTTGAGGAATGATTGTCCGAGACTTAAGCGCATATTACATTCTGGTAAGGCTATAGTTTTAAAAGTATTAAACAACCGTTTTTTGCTAAATATCATTTTAAATATCGGCTAGTTCTAAATGATTCTTTTGTTGTAGGTATAAAGGTTAAGACACAAGACGCAGATGGTAGCTACCTTCACCATAAATTTTGCCTTACAGACGTAGAAGATAAAAATTTATCGAAAATGTTTTTTGGCTCTTTAAATTTAACAATGCAAGGTATAGTTTCGAATTTCGAGCATCTAATTTTAACCAATGATTTAGATATTATTCAGAGGTTTAACGAAGAATTCGAGGAAATGTGGACGCACTTTCGTGATTTAGATTTTGAAACTGTAAGCAAACATACTATTGCATAGTTTTTATAGATTTAAAAATTTATCGTCGAAAGAAAAATGCATTTTAAAGGGGAATGTCGCGAAGCATATAAACTGTGGTTATGTAATGTTGGTTGCCTGAACTCAACAAAAAACAGCACTTTCTGGTCATTACTCTGTGGGTTTATAAGAGTTAATTTTAATTAAAAATTGTGCTTACCAGGAACATACAATATAAACAAAGCACAAGTTGAGATATTTCAAAGGTTCATCAATAAGCGTTTAAATACAGAATATTAACCATTTAGAAGCAACTTTTTTTTTGCCTTTTAAATTGCCAAAATTCTGTATTTAAACGCTTATTGATGGACCTTTAGAATGTCTCAATTTGTGCTTTGTTATGTATGTTGCCGATAAATATAATTTTTTTTTAAATTAAATTTTATAAACCCACTGAGTAATGATCAGAAAGTGTTGTTATTTGTTGATTTTAGGCAACCACCATTACATAACCACAGTTTCTATGCTTCGCGACATTCCCCGTAAAGAAGATATTTAAAAGTACAATTCTGTAAAATAGAAAATGTTCGGACAATACCTGCAAATTACTTTCTTCGTCCCCTTTTTTGATTTTATAGGAGAAATTAAATGGCAATTCTTGTGCCAAAAAAGACTTTTAGTTTTAAGTTTTAAAGTAATGATAAGGTAAATTAAAAATTTTGTATAAACTGTGTTAGTAAATTTTTTAAATAAAATTAAAAATTTCACAAGCACAATAGATGCATTGCATTTCTTTTAAACTTATTTACATAGATTAGATAATTATAACATAATTAATTCCGAAAGAGCGTAGCGTGGCTCATTCTTCTAAATCCAAGTCATTTAGTTCGTCATCCAAGGCATCTAGATCTTCGTCGAGGAACAGATTCTCATTTATAGGTACCGCGGATGCTGCTTCCGCATTATCGGGTTCTTTTTCGGCGTTTTTATGTCTGTCTTCCGTGGCTATCGTTCCACTTCCGTCCACCTTCACAAAAAAACATAAGTTAATTTTTAACAATACATCTTTTTAATCTTAGCTCGTCGTCGTTAAGACTAGGGTTTCAAATTCACAGATCTTCTAATCTGTGCTCCTAAAAGCTCGTATAAGTCATCTACGTTTAACTCCCGCCAATTCTACTAAGTAGCACATCTAAATGAGGGCCCCATCGTATATTAAAACTAAATGTAGTTTTGAAAACTACAAAAATAGGACTACAAACTAAGATCCCTGGAATATACTCAGGTATGGCCAACTTTGACACTTATGACAGTTAGATCAAATTGCATGGCTTACTAGATTAAAAAGACAATGCTTTTTCATTGTCTTTTTAATCTAGTAAGACATGCAATTTGATCTAACTGTCATAAGTGTCAAAGTTGGCCATACCTATGTATACATCTTCAAGGGCCCTTACTACAAACGTATTATGGTTTCATTAAAATCGGTTATTTCTTTGTGTCGAAAATCTGACTTCAAAAAGAAAAAATATCGCACTGATTTTTGAAGACACAAAGAAATATGCGATTTATATGAAAATGAAACCATAATACGTTTGTAGTCTATTTTTCCAGTTTTCAAAACTACATTTAGTTTTAATATACATATGATGGGGCCCCCATGTAGATGTGCTATTTAGTAGAATTGGCGGGAGTTAAACGTAGATGACTTATACGAGCTTCTAGGAGCACAGATTAGAAGATCTGTGAATTTGAATCTCTAGCCTTAAAACTTTGACAATATCAAAGCAATCAGGTTCTGGTTAAAAAAAATTCTGCAATATTTCGTTTCCTAAAAATTATCATCATGCTCTTTTTTTCTAATGGGAGATCAATTAAATTTCTGTAATATTTTTATGGAATGTTAACAAAAGTTTAAAATTAATAGAATTTTTTTCATGCAATTAAATTCTGTTTAGAAAAATTTACAGCGCTGCATTTCATTACCTAAAAATTATTATTAAATGCTCTTTTTTTATTTGGGAGATTAATAGATTAAAAGTTCTTATAACCAACCCAAAGAATTTGCTTTTGACGTGTCGTTTTAAATAAGAAATTTAATTGAATTGATCTCCCATAAGAAAAAAAGAACATGGTAGTAATTTTAAGGTAAAGAAACGTTGCAGGATTTCTTTTAACCAGAATCTAATTGCTGACAAAAAAAGTCAGAATTTCAAAAACATCCTATGAAAAACAAAAACGTTAAAGCCAAATACCCGTAATGTCCTTTTTAAGGTTTTATAAACGTTACCTAAAAACGATTAGCGATAATCAAATTCTGCGTGCGAAAGGGAGGTTAATGGGCATTAAAACAGACAACTTTGCTGCCATTTAATCGACCTTGTATGTCTTAAATTCACCTTGTATTTTGAATTAAGTCTAGGTAAGATGTACTACATACATAGTGAAAATAAAAATATTTTGTGTACCATATTTCTGTGCTAAAGAGAGATGTAAAAGGGGATAACTACTTTTGATATTTAAAAAAATGTGTTTTTTGGACACTGAATTGTAATAAAATAAAAATATTTAGATATTTACATTGTGGATCAGCCATAAACGTACTGTGAGATCTATTTTTTCATCTAGTTTCTCATTATTGCATTAATATCGTTAAATTTTTCAATTTTTGTAAGAAAACCATTTCTAAAGTGACATGCACCATAACATTTCCATACTCATCCTCTTTGTCTTCCAACCACAGATTTAATGACCAATGTTGTAAAAAAAATTTATGAAAAAAGAATCAACCTTGAATAATGCGGTGGCAATGGTTATTTTCTTGAAAAGTTTTAAGTTTTTAAGTTTAATTCTGTTTTTAATATTTATAAGTCAATTTTGTTCCAAAAAGGAAATACACAATACATACAATACTACCTCACTCTTGTATTGTTAGCTGAAAAAAAAAAGATTTCGCTGAATGTGTACGACTGATTTTACCGTAAATATATGAATATTATTATTAGAATTCATTAATTAAAAAACTCATCTTTTTATATGTCAAAAACACTTAAGCCCTATTTCCTATTTGCCACAGAATTAATATTTTAATTGCATAAGAAAGTTTAATTAAATATATTTACCTCTTGAGCTTCGACACCCAACATATCAAAATTAATCTCCCTGTAAACCGCTTCTTCTTCTTCATCATCCCGCGAATACGAATCAAAAGCAACATCACCATCTTCCATATCATTATCATTCGCCATATCAGGGTTAAAACTGAACATTTCCCTTCCAGACAACCCAACCTGCCGACCAGCCTTATAATCAGTACGTTTCTTATCTTCCTCTTGTTTAGCAGCACTCTTCTTCTCTGAAATCTTCCGCTTCTTCCACAAAGTGAAGGATTCTAGAGTGATCTTGGTTTGGTTGGGGCCTAATGCTGCACGCTCCTTTTCTATGAGTTCTTCGAGGGTGATCTCGTTCTTCTTGTCAAGGTTCTTTTTGTCTCGCTTTAGAGTAAACCCTGGCGGTAATGCGTGGCGGTATATGCAGCTTTCGCCCGTTGGACATGTCCAAAACCAACCGTATTTTGATTTTTCGACTGCTTCGAGGAAGTGTTTGCAAATCTAAAATAACAAGAAATTAGTTGGATCAGTGAGGGGGGTTAGGTTAGGATCATAGAAATAGAATGACTAGAAATGAAGGGCTTATAATCATACCATTACCAGTGTGTGGGTCCAAGATCTAAAAGGCTAGCATAGGAAAGTTCCATTGAAAACGTTTGTTTATTTACGTCCACTTACTCATTGGTCCATATAACTTACATTGGATAAACAAAAAGATCTTGGAAACAAACAATGAATTTTTAGGATACTATTTGCAATGGTTGTGTTTCTTAAGAGTTTTTTTGTATAGCAGAAAACATTTTATATTCTTTGCAATAATAATACAATGCATTATTTTATGATTTGCAAAAAAAATGCGCATTTTTTATTTTATACATGAATAAATTTAAATTATCTTATATAAATTATAAAATAATAAAAATTCCAGTTTTTTTCTAAATGGGTAAGGGTATTTTATAAAATATTGTGAAATGCATTTTGATAGATAAAGAAGTCTTTAATTTTATAAGAAATACTTTTTTACAAAATTAATATTGGCCAAAAAAGGATGTTTTTTAAAATTTGGTGCTTTTTACTCCCTATTTATTATTTGATTTATTTTGAAAAACAATAGGTTAGGTCCCCTAAATGTCTCTTTAATTTGATACCAAATATTTTCTTATAAAACTAATATTGACCTAAATATGAATTTTGAAGATGCTTTTTACTATAGCTTTATTTCTTATTTTGTTGTTTTGAAAAAACAATAGGTCAGATTCCCTGACTAATGTTGATTTTTGCATAAAATTCCATGTTGATCCGAAAACCATTCTTGAGTTATTGTGGTAAAAAATTTCCTTACAGAAGGACAAAAAATAAGAAGTCCCGAAATGAAAGAATCTACAGATTTTTGCTCTAGGATGAATATTAACGATTTTAGAGAAGGTCTAATGAAAAACCGACTTGTCAGACCATAATGAAATTTTGCACGATTAATAAAGGTAATAAAAAAGTTTATTTTAAACCCTCTTTAAAAATTGTGACCCCTCCTAAAATGGAGAACCACCAGTAGTGTGCATTAAAATTGCCCATCATTTTTTTACTGTTAACTATTTTGAAATTAAATTTATTTTATTAACCAAGATTCAAGAAAAAAATTTAAAGCGGTAAGAATGGTTTTAATGTTAAAAAAAATAAATTAAGTTCCAAAATAGTTAAGATTAAAAATTATTAAGGCAACTTTTATGAACGATTTCAAAAAAGCCCCAAATTGTTAAATGGTTTTACAATAACCGTTTTTTTATTTATCTTAATTGTTGTTAAAATTTCATTATGGTTTAACAAAGTGGTTTTTGAATATTTTTTATTAAGCATTTTTAGCCTACCTTACTTAACGAAGAAGGGAAGCATAGACACTGTGGTTATGCAATGTTGGTTGCCTAAATTCCACAAAAAAAATAGCACTTTCTGGTCATTGCTCAGTGGGTTTAAAAGAGTTAATTTTAATTAAAAATTGTGCTCACCAGCAACATAAATAATCAAAGAACAGGTTGAAATATTCTAAAGGTCCATCAATAAGCGTTTAAATACAGAATTTTTGCAATTTAAAATGCAAAAAATAGTGCTTTTAAATTGCCAAAATTCTGTATTTAAACGCTTATTAATGGACCTTTAGAATATGTCAACTTGTGCTTTGTTTATTTTTGTTGCTGGTAAGCACAATTTTTAATTAAAATTAACTTGTATAAACCCACTGAGAAATGAACAGAAAGTGCTGTTTTTTGTTGATTTTAGGCAACCAACATTACATTACCACAGCTTCTATGCTTCGCGACATTCCCCTTTAACGGGCTGTATTTCTGGAACGTGCGTTTACTCTTTTAGATATTTCATTCCTTAGCTTTTACCCGAGGGGCAATTCACCTTGGAAGTATAGTGTACATGTATGTGGAAGTACGCGGAAGTATGTGGAAGTATGTGGAAGTACGTGGAAGTATGTGGAAGTACGTGGAAATATGTGGAAGTATGTGGAAGTACGTGGAAGTATGTGGAAGTAAAGTGGAAGTAAAGTGAAAGTATGTGGAAGTATATGGAGGTTTTTAGATAAAAAATTGGCGCGAAATTCAAAAAAATTGCGGTTTTTCAATTTTTGACATATTACTATTTAAAAAATTGGCGCCAAATTTAAAAAAATGCTTTTTTTAATTTTTGACAGTCAATTATTTAAAAAATGGCGCAAAATTCAAAAAATAATAAATTTAAAAAGCAAAATTTATTTTTTTCCATTTTTTAAATTTTTGACACATAATTATTATAAAACTAGCGCCTGTTTTATAATAATTATGTGTCAATTTTAGAAAATATTAAAAATAAAAGTTAAAATTTTATATTTTTTCCGATTCTTAATGCTTTTTTAAATGGCCTAAGATTTATTTTTTAAATAAATTAATTTGTATTTATTAATCGAATATAATGGATTCCCATAAAGTCATAATATAAGGATCGATTTTTCACATCACTAGACAATTTGCACTTAAAATTTGAGGTTATGATATTTTGCGCATGCGTCGTTTATAATTTAATGTGGAAGTATGATTGGAAGTATGTGGAAGTACGTGGAAGTATAGTGGAAGTACGTGGAAGTATGTGGAAGTACGTGGAAGTATAGTGGAAGTATGTGGAAGTACGTGGAAGTATAGTGGAAGTACGTGGAAGTATAGTGGAAGTACCTGAAAAATGGAAGTATGGTGTACAAATTTCTGGAGGTGAATTGCCCCTCGCTTTTACCCTTGACATATAAAGAAACAAACTAAACGCGGACACTCTGTATTTTGACTTACAATATCAGTACCGGGCATCTTCGACGCCGCACCATGCTTCTTATCAATAACCTCCTTCAATTTCTCCTCGTCCCAATTTTCCATAGTTTCCTCCTCATCGTCTCTCATGTCCACGTATAAAGACCTCTTTTCTGCCTTCCTTTCAATCGTAAGATCGTGCGAAAACTTACATTTGTCGCCTTTAGTACACTGTCCATTTTTAAAGAACGCACAAAGTATCGTCTTTGGATCAGCCCCTTTTTCTATTTTCTGGGTTTGAACCGGCTTAAATAGTGCCGCTAATTCCTTTGCTTCTTTAAGTTTCTTTTCCTTTTCAAGTTTCTTAGGGTCTAGTTCTTTATTAGGGTGAAGACCGCCGGATTTAACTTGCTTCTCTACTTGATTAATAAACTTCTGTTGCTTCGCCCCTTTTTTGTTTTTTAAACCAAAGGTTTTATCCTTAAAAAAACGTTATTTTAATAGGTTTTTGTGTAAGGGTAGACAAAAAGTAACCTAGTTTAGTGAACATACCTCAATAACTTTTTCCTTTTTTTTAGATTCCGTTTTTTTGCTTGGAGCTCCCGGTTTGGCTTTGGGTGGCATTTTGTCTAGCGTGCTTTAGATTCACTGGTGAGGTTGATAATTATAAATAAAAGCCGAAAACACTGCAAATACTTAACCACATGCAGTCAAATCGCGAATCCATTAAAAACCATACTAATGAAGTTAGCAGCTAAGTAAAGTGACAGCCGGGTCATAAAGGTTAAAAATAAAAATAATGCCCCTTAAAAAAAATACTTGTTTTGTCCTAAAGAAGCTGTAAAAATAGGTTAGGATAATTAGGTGATATTAGCGGTCGCTCATATCTTTTTTTATTGCATTTTTATCACTGCTCTTACAATTTTACGGTTTTCTAAAGTTTTTGTATATCTCCATTAATTTTGATCTTTATGGTTTTTTCGTATAAGTTCGTAAAATTGGAGGCTAGCTTTGCTTGAGTTTTCTTCTTTTGCTTTACAGGGCATTTTTAATCTTGGCCTTGAAATTTTTAAACAGCTGATTTTTAATTTCTTATCGCTTTTGTAAGGTTGTTGTGCAATTGTGATAAAAGTTGTATGCAAAATATACAATAATAAATCTTATAATTTAATAAGCGCAGTGATTTTAAATAAAACTATTGCAAAAATTTAAATTTTCTGATGATGCAGCAACCCTCTTCCCTTTTTTGTGCGTTGTTATGTCAGATGGGTGTCAACTTCTGAAGTTTTTTGTGTTTTTCGTGGAGTTTGTGCTCTAATGAAATAAATAAATATTAATTAAAGACATTATTAAAGTGCTCAAGCGAATACATGTTAACATAACATACAAACATTCATGATAGATTCGTGAGAGATTACAGTACTTTTAATAGTAAAAATATAGTTATTAGTGCTCAGTTTTAAAGAAAATAATTGGACTGCACAAATATCGATTTGAGTTTTAACATTTTTAAAGGAAGAAAGATAGGAAACTTAGAGGTAAAAAATCGAGAGTCTGGGAGCAAGAAAATGCCTACAAATGGAATAGCAGAAGAGGCCGCTCTTTTGGGCACAGTGCCATCGGACATGGACGATATCGAGCTGAAAAATATTCAATTGCACCTACCCTTGACCCGATCCCTTTCTCGGGGAGATTCTGCTGCACAGGTACACCTAAATACTTAATTAAAATTGACTTTAAGTTATGAAATCATAATAGAACTTTCCTCGGAAAATTGAAATCTATTAGTTAGTTTGCTTTATTTTAAATTAGGTAGGTACTTTAAATGAATTCATATGGTATTTCCGTTTAAAATACCCCTCGTTATGAAATTACCCTATCCTTTTAATTGGTCATATTCATAAACACGAAGGTAATAAAAACGCCCCTTAAAAACGGGAATAATATTAAATCTATCTCGGTTATTCTAGGGTTCTCTATTCTATAAAATAAACATAAAAAATTATGAGGGTGTTTTAAAAAATGAACAAGAGTAAAAGAAAAAAGTACATGGGGTTTGTTCTCTAGAATAATTTCTAGAGCAAAATTTTCATTGTATTGCTCGATTTACGATTTTTTGAGGAATTTTAATTTTGTCCGCCTATAGGTAATCGAATTTATTACCTAGAACAATGAGTAATTCAATTAGGTTTTTTTGGACAGATTTGATATTTGATACAAAAATCAATCTCATACTTATAAGGGAAGAAGTCTAAATAACACATTAACAGGATTGAAAATAGCCTATCAATGGTAAAAAAAGTTAGACCTAAGTATTTAAGTTCATATTACTCTTCCAAAAAAAAAATACAAAATTAAAAAATGTAAATTGTATCGAGCATTTTATTTTCATAATTCCAAGGCTCTATTTATCCATGAGATCTATCGGTTTGGATAAATTGAATCTTAAAATGTTCTAAGAATGTTATTATAAAAAGCATATTTGTAATAATTTAAAATGATAATAAATTAACTATAAATAAATTCCAAACCGCTTAACTACTAATCTAACACGTTTTCGTTTTTATAATATGGAAAACTAGTTTACACGTAATTTTTTTTTCTAACAGTTAAATAAAAACAAAAAAATATCATAATTTTTAAGAATTAAACTGGGAATTGAATAAGTTAATTTGTACTTAACTTTCATAAAAAGTTAACAAAGCACTTCCGGTTATTTAATTAAATATAAAATAAAAATGTATTAAAAAAGATCTACCATGTTTTGAGGCTAATACAAATTATTAATAAACTAGCCGTTTTATTAACAAGTGTGGAAAGTAAATGATTTTTGCAAGTCTATACAGTGTCTCAAAAAAATGGCGCATAACCGCGATGGTACGTTCTTGGGGCATTCTCAGGAATCCCCAGAAAAATGTCAAAAAAAATCCATCTGTTAAATTTATCGGGAAAAATGCGACCAAAGTTGCATAAGTTCGGCAACACAGTTTGCAAAATACATCTTAAAAACTCATCTAGATTCTTGAGCATACATTTTTGCATTAGATTATATTGACATTGTTGTCAGCTTTATTTCATAAAATTTTTGTAAAATTAAATTGATTATAAAAATGTTATTTGACCATTTAATAGATAAACAAGAGCTAAAATAATTTAAGATAGATTTTGCCTTTGTATTTGGCTATTTCTTTCGTTAATATGTGCTGCTATCTTCAAGATATAAGCCTCGATATAAGCGTTTAAAGTTTCGCATTTTGGGGCCTCCTATCTCCGAGGGTATATGAGATTGTTTTAAAAAAAATTCTGGGGCTTCCTAGACATGCCCCAACAACGTATCATCGCGTTTATGCGCCATTTTTTGGATACCTGTAGACAGTGTCCTTTTTATTACGTAAGGCAAAAACTACAGGTAGTGGAAATAAGTTCATATTTTTTCAATATTTTTACTTACTACTTAACTCAAAATAAAAAAACACATTTTTATTTAAATCTCTCCTAATACCACAAACACACTGAGCTTTATACAACCTTTTTTTATTTTTTTAGATTTAACCCGATCCCACCATTGTGACATTGTTGTATTTGTTTTCCAAATTACTTTTATTTTATTGTTATAAATTTATTTTTATTATCAACTGCTCCTATTTTATTTTGCTGGTATAGTCCATTCAGAACTGACAGACAGAACCAAAAACAAATTTAATTTTTCAATTCAATGAAAATTTTTCGAAATGTGCAAAATGATTTTTTGATAATTTAATTAAAGTCTAAATAAAAGTTTAAAAAAGTTTTGATTTTTTAGAAGTTGTTATCGCAAAAACAAACCTGTAGTTATTACTTCAAGTTTTAAATGGATTTTAAATTTACGATTTAACGTTAAATTATTCAATCTGTAGGTAAAGTTTATTAGTTGAAAAAAAATGTTTAAAAGTATGAGTGCAAAAATATTTACCGTGCAGGGATTTCGACCAAGTTTTTCGACATATAAAAATGTGGGATGTTATTTTATTATTTATTATTTTTTAATTATTTTACCTTTAATTTATTTGTTTTTGTTTTTAATTTATTTTGGGAAGGATTCGTAAAAGTGAATTTTTAATGTTTATAAAAATACCTTCATATTTTTTTATGTTTAGCAACATGACACACTTTTGGGCCTTATATCCCAAAGGGTATATGGGATTAATTATTTTTAAATTTTCTGGGGATCCCTAGACATATCCAACAGCGTAACATACAGGGGGGAACTTGTTCAAAAAACTGTCTTGTTTTTTTTTCAGGTATTTTCCATAAAAAAAAGCACATTGATCGCGGACACTCTGTATAAACTTTTTTTCTTAAAATGGTTCCAGGAATCACCCCTAAATCTATTCTACTACTTTAAGAAATACCTTGTACATGACGTCCAAAAAGTGGCGCATAAACGCGATGGTACGCTCTTGAGGCATTATCAGGGATCCCTAGAAAATTTTCAAAAAAAATCCATCTGTTATATTCATCGAGAAAAATGCAAATAAAGTTGCGTAAGTTTGGCAACACAGTACTGTACTGGTGGTACAATATTTTTAAAAACAAATGTTATCTTATTAAAAAATAATTAAAAATATATCAAAATATGTAGGCTGTTGCATTTAAAAATACAAAACTAGAATGGGTTAGATCAGCAATGAGCCGGTTAGATTTTTCTATAAAATGTCGACATTTAATGGGATACTCGCAGTAATACAATAATAACTAATAAATAAAAAAAAAAAAAACAATAATTTCTTTATACAGGGTGTCCCAGAATTGGCGCACCACCGGTAGGTATGGTACGTTGTTGGGGCATGCCCAGGGATCCTCCGAAAAATGTCAAAAAAAATCTATCTCATACACCCTCGAAGATATGAGTCCCCAAAGTGTAAAACTTTAAACGCATATATCTTAAAAACAACAGCACGTATTAACGAAAAATATGGTTTAATACAAAGCTGCAGTCTATCTTATACCATTTCACCAATTTTTCTTCTTTAAAATGGTCAAATAACATTTTTATAATCAATTTAATTTTACAAAATTTTCTTGAAATAAGCTGACAACAATGTCAATAAAAATCTAGTGCAAAAGTGTATAATCAAGACTCATGGGATTTTTAGATTTATTTTCCTAGACCATGTAGTATTATCCTAGACTGTGTTGCCGAATTTAAGCAACTTTGTTCGCATTTTCCTCAATGAATATAACAGATGGATTTTTTTTAACAATTTTCCTGGAATCCCCAGGCATGCCCTAACAGCGTACCATACAGGTGGTGCGCCAATTCTGGAACACCCTGTATTATTAAAAAAAAATCTGCGAAGACGCCAGACTATTAACTCTCTTGTGGCGCTGGTACCCCCATTGTAATTATCGGATCTTTTTCAAAAACAATAGGGTTCTTTCTTTTACCACAACCGATTTTTCCTGAAAATTTTAACTTGATTAGAATTTTGGTTTTTGAGATATCGTGTTAACAAAAATCGTGACATACACCAAACGGACGAACGGACGGACAAAAAATGAAAATCTTAAAAAGTCATGCACGAATCTGCAAAAAATGTTTGCTCTTCGACGAAAATTGACGATTTTAAGATTTTCTGATCGAATTTATAATACTCTTCGACTTTGTCTGCGAAGAGTATAAAAATGGTAAAATAATTTTAGATAGATTGTGCCTTTGTAGTAGCAAATTCTTTCTTTAACATGTGCTGTTATCTTCAAGATATACGCGTTTAAAGTTTCGCACTTTGGGACCTCATATCTCCTAGGGTATTTGTGATAAATTTTTTTAAACAATTTTCTGGGGCTCCCTAGAAGTGCCCCAACAACGTACCATCGCGTTTATGCGCCATTTTTCGGGCACTCGGTATATTTAGGTAATTTTATCAAATTTTGATTTTTTTTTTCAGGAAGAAATAATCGAAACAGACAGAGGAACACTCGTCGTCGCAGTCCAAGGCTCGAGAAACAATCCAGCAATCCTAACCTACCATGACTTAGGCCTGAATTACATCTCAAACTACCAAGCCTTTTTCAACTTCACGGAGATGCGAGCGCTCCTGGAGAAGTTCTGCGTGTACCACGTGAACGCTCCTGGACAAGAGGAGAATGCGCAGACGCTGCCTGAGGACTACGTTTACCCCACTATGGACGAATTGGCCAATCAGCTCTGCTACGTTTGTACGCACTTTGGGATTAAGCAGTTTATAGGGTTCGGGGCTGGGGCCGGGGGGAATATTCTGGCACGGTTTGCGTTAAATCATCCTGAGCAAGTGGCAGCGCTTTGTTTGATTAATTGTGTTAGCACGCAGGCTGGCTGGATTGAGTGGGGGTATCAGAAGTTGAATTCGAGATATCTCAGGTAAACATCTACTTTATGAATTTTTTTAGTGTTGTGAGAAGGTTTTTTTACTCGCATTTTTACCGGTTTTTTACCGTCAAAAATGGTTTTGACCGGTCAATTATGCTAAAAATGATTCTAAGGCTAAAATAATGGTAAGAAGGAGGAGAAATGGCTGTCGACTGTCAATTTTGGATTCGTTTTAAGGGGGGTTCTGTGAGTTATACTTTTATTTGTTTAAAAAACTAAAATGAAAATAATAAAAAGATCGACAATGAGAAATTAAGTTATTGAAATAAAATTGCGAAGATTATCTTAGTTATACTCTTCACAAGAGTATATTGCAATCGATCAGAAAATCCTAAAATCGTCAATTTTCGTCGTAGAGCAAAAATTTTTGCAGATTCGTGCGTTTCATGACTTTTTAAGATTTTCATTTTTTGTCCGTCCGTCGGTCGGTCGGTCTGGTGTATGTCACGTTTCTTGTAAACACGCTATCTTAAGAACCAAATCTCCAATCCAATTCAAATTTTAAGGAAAAATCGATCGCTATAAGAGAAAGAACCCTATTGTTTTTGACGAGAATCCGAGTACTGCAAAGCCCCCTTTTCAGCCCCCCAAATGAAAAAAAAATCGTAGCTCGACTATTATTAAATTTACAAAAAAAATTATTCGACATAAAATATAGACAATTTAATTCTTCACTAAAAAGTATTCCTTAGTTTTTTTTGTCCGACCCCCCCAATTACCCCCCAGCACAAAAAAAACCTCCTATCTCCGTTATTATTCAATCTACAAAATAAATAATTCTTACAAAATTAATAAAAATTTATCTATTAAAAATGTTGGATCATTTTTTGTAAAGTTAGCTAGTAAGGTTAAAAAAACAAAAACTAAAAGATTTCAGTAACAAAAAACTTCTAAGTCCAAAACGCGTCACGCGTCGGTCAAGAAGGCCATGCCAAAAATATTTCAAACAAAGAAACAAAGCCAGCTGTCAGAACAAATAACCTCAAATATCTTGAACGTCAAAATCAGAACTGACGTTTATCCTCTTCGTTAACAAAATTCTTCGTGTTTTTTGTTAATAGTTTGCACCCTTCGCAAATTTTATTTGCATGCATTTTTTTTATAAGAAACTATTAATTACCCTATAATAGTTTTCTTGCGAAGAGTATACCATAGAATGTGTAGCCATTATATAAAAAATTAATTTAGCTTTGATTAATAAAATTTAAAATTACACTTCTACCGATTCCGAATTCTACTCGAGCTACTTATCTGCGAAGAGTAACTACCACGCGTTTCGACTTCTATTTATTTCTTGTTTTTGCATTATTTTTAATAAGATGGTATAAGCTTTGTTCGTTGAGGCCCAAAAGCCAAGTTTCAAACTGTCCGGAGGTGGGTATATCCTGCGCGCCGCAGAACTGTATTTTTTTTTATGTGTGCAGACATTTGGCAGGATTTTTGCACCTGCGGACAATTTGGTACTGAAAATTTGGCCTGTACGAACGGATCTATAAATTTAAAAAGCTTTTTTAGGGTGGATTGTATAGAGATTTGGGGTAAAATTGTAATAGTGATGTTAACTTACCGGTCAAAAATGTAGTTTGCTATTAATCGATTTTTTAACCGGTAAAAAACGGTCAAATATAATTTATTTTTTTATTCGAAAAACAGATTTGTTTGTCTAGGCAATTCTAAAAGGACCAAATAGTTGTAATTTTGTTGCTTTCTTTTACTTTAAAAATTGTAAAACCAAAACCATTTATAATAAAGCAAATTGATATAAATTTGTCTTCGTAGGTAAACAATTAGGTATGAAGTGAATATTAAACTGGCTTAAATTACGCTAATTTATTTTAATAATTTAATATTAATAAAACGATTCAAAAATGTTGTCGACGGCTTTTTCTTTTTCTTTTTTTAACCATTTTTTAAGTCTTGGAGTATTTTTGACTCATATAGCCGGTCGAAATCATTTTTGACGGGCAATAAACCGTTAAAAAATCCTACTGACAACACTAAATTGAGTAAATTCTAATCAAGCCAATTTCATAAAAGTTACAAGTGTAGAATTTTACAATATAAGTTTCACATAGCTAAATTGACGTCACTGACGCTGTCTCCTGCCATTTAGGACGTAAAATTGTCGTCTTGTAAACTTGTAATTTTTATGAAATGGGCTCCTGTTTAAATTAAAAAATAAAGTTTTGCTATAGCACTTACGTTTTATGGGAAAATAGTATAGAAGCTAGAAACGTTTAAATCAACGTAATAATAATAAAATGGCCGGTCAGACAGGTATCGTTTTTAATGATTTTTGGACTAAACAAAGAAATATTATATTATGCTCAAAGATTCATAACCACGTTCGTGTGCTGCAAACTCAAAAATTAAGCTCCCGAATTTCCAAATACAGACAATTTTCAGGGAATCCCCAGTTATGCCTCAACAACGTACCATACAGGTGGTGCGCTAATTCTGGGACAGCCTGTATAATTATTCAGTTTTAAATTAAAGTAAAACTAATCAAATTATTGCCACATACAAAGCAATCGATTTTTTATTAGTTTTATAAATTAAAGTTGAATGTTTGTTATCGTTTCTCTTTCTTTAATAAATTAGCAATTTTTATTTACTCCACTTTTGGTAGGAAATTACAAAACTAGATAGATATCTCATTAGCAAATGGAAATTTTACGGTATAATGTGCCAAAGTGTTATTATACTCTTTGCAGACCAATCAAAGCAAATTATGTTCAATTGGCTATTTTTTAAAACTATGATTAGGATTTTCTTTCGGGTGTAAATTATCTTAGAAAAGCAGAAATTTCGGATTAAGGAAATCGCAGTTTAAACCTTTTTTTGGAGTACTCAACCCGAAATTTCTACTAAGATTTTTTAAAAACTTTAAAACATATTCCTTCAAAGCTTTTTTTGTATTTATCCTAAAATGATAAAAAATAAGGTACATCATCGTCCTATTTTGACTCTTTGTTGTTGTTTTTTTAGATCTGAGGGTATGACCCAAGGTGTCCTCGACTACTTGATGTGGCACCACTTTGGACGCAACGCAGAAGAGCGCAACCATGACTTAGTTCAAGTGTACAAAAGCTATTTCGAACGCAACGTAAACCCCACTAACTTGGCTCTACTTATTGACAGCTACGTGCATCGCACAGATCTTAACATCCATAGAGATTCCGACCCCAGTAAACGGAAAGAAAGCACTATAAAGGTAAAGTAGAAAGTAGGGAGTCCTTGAAAAATAGGCAATCTTTTGATATGGCAAATTGTAATATTTACTTGTGTTAAATTCTTCCACTATATAAACATGAACGTAATAAGAGTTTGACCAAATATTGCATTAGGTTAGGGGGTACCGTTTAAAAATTACAGCCCTTTAAGTCTAATTCACTAAAAATATTTGATTAGGTTGAAAATTCCAACAAGAGGAATGTCACATTTTTTGGCGGACAAAAAGTGATTTGTAGTAAGGCATACTTCATTTTATCACGCCGGCGCACTTTCATGTTCATTTTTTTGAATCCTGGAGGCCTTGTCTAGATGGTTACTTTTCGTGACGTTACAAATATTAGTTTGGCTACTCGCTAACGGTATCTCTCTAGGCACCAAAATAAAAGTGAATATCTTACAAATGGTTTGTTAAATAATAAAATTATTGGATCATTAACGGCAATAAAAACATTTTTTTGTTTAACATTTGTAGCTCCCCTAGAGATGGAGTTACCACCGGTAGAGCGCATAAAGATTGATCTTATTTAGTAACAATTATGTAATTTTATTTATTGTTGCTGATAGATAGGTTCAATAAAAAACCCGCTAAACTGTACCAATTTAAATAATTAATTAAAAAGGTCTTATTGCATTCACTTTTTTGCACAAAACTAGACAAACAACTTACTTTAGTTAAGTAACAATAGACAGTGACTGAATAATCACCAAAATAATACTAGGTTTGTGAAAGATAGTGAAAACAATAAACCCCATTTTAATTAATGATTTTTTGAATCATCGCAGTTAAACAAGAAGTTTCATGTGATAAAAAAGTTTCATATTCAAACCATCTATCACCAACAATAAATAAAATTACAAAATTTGTAGGAACAAAAAAGTTACAACAAATGACAAATAAAGTTTAAAAGGGATGTTTTTATTGCCGTTAATGATTCCATTATATTTTATAATATTTCTGCAAACCATTTGTAAGATATTTACGATCAAGTATTTTTAGTGTACTAACTAGACTTAAAGGACTGTAGTTTCAAAACGGTGCCTCCTAGCCTAGGACATTTCGAGTGTATTTGTCTATTTTTTCGTCTTCTATCTACCCCCTTAAAAGATGCACTTGTTTTGGGGACTGCCTGTATGGTCCGTTAACAATATTGTGCCTGGAAAAATTGACAGATATTTTCGCTTTATAGAGTGGCGCCTTGCATCATTTCATCTCCAATACGGTAATTATTGTAACTTCGTTATTTTGTTGATGACCGGATCTGTATGTCAGAGTGGCGCTACTCTTTAAAGCGGGATAAGTATTTGTCTAACATCAACTGGGGAATAATCTTAAAGCCATAGATGCATTGTTTGTATCTGTGGTTTGTTAGATCTAAATGCAAAATGCTCCAGTTAAATCAGCTGATAAAGAACTTTCGAGAATAAACAATAGATGTGGACAAAAATGTTTAACTTGACAATATCTGTCAATTCTTCCAGGCACTCCACACTATTGAAGGTCCGTTGTCTTAAGCCAGTTTTTTTATATCTTTTATTATAACTTTTTTGTTATTCTTAAAGGTGCAAGTAATCAACATAACAGGATCACTAAGCCCCCACGTAGAGGACACGGTGACCTTCAATGAGCGTCTCGATCCAGCTAATTCCTCCTGGATGAAGATTTCAGACTCGGGAATGGTTTTAGAGGAGCAACCTGGAAAGGTTAGCGAGGCGTTTAGATTGTTTTTGCAGGGCATGGGGTATGCTATACAATTTAAAAGTCCAGCGACCTAAATCTCACAGCCAAAGTGTAGTTGATTTGTTCTAAAATTCTTTTTTTTTGGTATGACTTTTTGGTTTAAGCAAAAAAAGACTGGTTTGAAATTTTGACGATTTGATTAATAAAAGATAAATTTATTAAATGATTCAAACGAACCTTACAGGTTTTTTTTAAGGAATTCTGAAAGAAATTCAGAAACATTTTGGACTTTTTAGATACATTGAAAATATTTAATTCAGCCATTAAAGTCAACTAAATTAAAAAGAATTTTTAAGAAGAAACAACTGTAAACATATAAACAAAAAAGTAACGTCTCTTCGGGAGATGGAATGCTTTGCTTCGCCTTACAATGATTATTATAATGTTCCATGTGATTCGGATAAAACGATGCTTCTCATATTTTAATTTAATGTATCGGGTAAGCAAATAAATTCGGCCCCTAAGTAGGCTATGAACAATGTAAAATTTGTCAACTAACAATATTTTGACAATCCCCATGGTCTACTTATGGGCCGTTTTTATTTGCTCACTAAATATGTGTATTATTTAACTTGGTAGACAGGATGGAAAACAAGAAAAAAACCTGACAAAGTTTTCGAGTTAAAAAACACTTGGGCCATCTTCAGCTGTATGTCCCAAAAAATTGACAAGTCAAAATAATTGTGTCATAGATTTTCAAAATCGTGTTTTTTGTATAAAATAACACGCTTGAGGAAAGTTATGACAAAATTATAAGAATTTATCAATGCTTGAGGGATATTCGGTCGGATAATTTTTTACAATTATTAACATTTTTATGATTATATTTTATATTTGTCAATCTGACTTAGTTTGGAAAATTTTTACATAATGGATCGTATTCGTACAAAGATTGGTTGGGGTTACCTAGGAGATCTGTCATACCACCCGTTGTGTCAGATGCTAACTGACATTACTTCTGAATTTTATATTTTTATCAAATATAAAGCTAATATACCAAAAAACAACAAACTGCCGGTTTAAAACATTCTACGTATCAGCTAAAAGGTTTGTATAACATTAACGGAGTGTTTTACAACTTCAATTCTTCATAATTAGCTAAAAAAAAGGCATAATGACTCATTTACAAAGGTACTTTTAATGCAAAATACGTGCTTTAAAAAATTGCGGATTATTTTAAACATTCACGGAAATCCTTTTGTAAATAAGTCATAATTTTCTTTTTTAGCTAATTATAAAGAATAAAAGATGTAAAACACTCTCTAAATGTTATACAAACCTTTTGGATGGTACATTGAATGTTTTGAACCGGCAGTTTGATGTTTTTTGGTATATTAGCGTTAAATTTCATAAAAATATAAAATTCAGAAGTAATATCAGTTAGCATCTGAAACGACGGGTGGTATAACAGATCTCCTAGGTAACCCCAACCAATGTTTGTACGAATACGCTCCATTAAGCTAGCTTTGGATTTAAAAATGGCCCTATGATTATCTAAGTTTGCTGTGATTGATCTGTTTTGCACACGTGATCAACAATTTGCTAATAAACGAGTTCCCAAACTAGATCTGATTTACGTCAGTGTCAACTGTCAAATCAACAATCGCTAAACCAAATTTTTTGTCAAATAACAAATAAATATCTTGACAGAACTATTGTTGATTTGGCACTGACGTAAATCAGATCTAATTTTGGAACTCGTTTAATTTGATTGTGTTTTGAAATATGTCAAAAATTATCAGCAGTAATAGTACGAGTGCTCTATGAATTTTCGACTATAAAATGAACGAGTGCTTGTTACATTGGGTGTGACACTTCTGCAGTACTTGAGAAAAATTGGCTTGCAATACTCTACAATACTTGCAATATTCTGCAATACTGTTTAAAAATTACTAGACCACATATCTTAAACTAGGTTCTAGATGTGTGTAGTAGACTAACCTTTACATCGTTTTATCCGAAATGTTGCGGTTCAAATTATTTAATAAAGTTGTCTGAGACCAGAAACCGACAAGATGCGCAGTGTAGCCTAGAATTAAGTAGTTAGTATAAGGAATGCTTTTAACAAAGCTTTTACGAACAATTTGAACCACAAATTTATATTGTAATTTATGATAATGTTCGCACTCATTTTCAGCTAAACGTTAATGTGATTTTTGTTTGCGAAGTTTTATTTTTGGAGGGGTATGATTGTGTCTTATTGTATTATTCATTACAGGTAAACATTAAATATGCTTAGACAAATCTTGAAGTTAGTATGTAATCAAAAAAAATAAAGGATTTTAGTATTTAAAGATCGAAACCGTGTTAAAGTCTCGTTTAAATTATTGATGATGATATGAGATTTTATTTTATTAAGGTTTTGAAATGATATTTTTGTGTTGTTATTGTTGCACTAAATCTAAAATGTATTCATCTAGTCAAAAATTATTCGTATTTTGTAATTATAACAAATTATGACGTTTCTATATTAAATAGATGTTAATCATTTGACATAATTGACTAATTTAGCATCATTTAAAAATTCTCTTCTTTTACTACACTTATAAGCGAATCTTTCTACTATTTTTTTTGTAAATGTATTTCTTAGAGAATAGTAAGTTAAAATAACGAACTTTGATTGTAACCCTCAACATTTTTTAAACTAACTAACTAACCCCTCGATTAGGTAGACAATTTTTTTATCACCAACGTATTTTTATTTAGATAATTTTACTATTAACAGAGTGATGTTGGTCATCATCAAAAATATTCTTAAGAATCTTTTAAAATTGGGTAAATTATAAAAAAATGAATTTTAGGTGTAAGTATTTAAATTTTTGTATGATTGGAGACCAATAGGAAGTTTGCTAAAGATTTTAAGAAAATTTTGTGTTTCTGACAAGCTCTGTTAATTTAATTTTGTAATTTTTTTATTTTCTACTTTTAAATGTAGCTGTTTAAATGTTTATTGTATTGTTTAAATAGCTTTCATAATAGTAATAAAATAATCATAATGTAAATCAATAATAAATTTATTGACTGTTAATATTGTTTTTTTTTAAATGACTTTTTAAACGGTAGTCGATAAATCAGAAGAAAAAAAACTAGAAAGCATTACAAACCATTCAAATAATAGTAGATTTTAGTAGTAAGAGATAAAGTGATGCTTTGTGGGACAAGGCAGAAAGATTGTCTGGTGAGCGAAGCGAGACAGACAATTCTGCCGAGGCACGCAAAGCCACTTTAACTCTGTAGTAAACGATACTTTTTCTTAAAACTTCTAAATACAATGGTTTTATAACAAATTTAATTTACTTATTTAAGTTAACTTTTATTCATTTTAAAATAAACGTCATTAAAGTGATGTTTATTTGACGTTTTAAGAAAAATAAAATTGGTAGCGTCAGTAAATGTTACTTTAACTGTCGCCGGTAGTAAAAATAATAACTTTATGATACAGTTCAGAAAAGTACTACTTTATGTTCGTCATATACGTCACTAAAGTAATGCTTTTTTGACGTTTTAAGATAAAAATTTGTACAAACCATTCAAAGGAAATTCTTTGGAAGTTTCTTTATTCATAAAGAATGAAAATAGCACATATGAGAAATTAAAAAAAAACATGTACCTATTGAATTTTCATAAAATAAAAATTTATTGCACATAAACAAAAGTGAGTTAAAATCAATAATAAATTAAAAATGGCCATTAGCAATGGAATGAAAAATTAAGGAACATAAAAAATGTCGATAATATAATAGGCATTACTATTAGACATCGTTATTACATATCTCGTAAAATATTATCGATATACAGGCTGTCAAAAAAATGGCGCATAAACGCGATGGTGCGCTCTTGGGGCATTCTCGGGGATCCCTAGAAAATTGACAAAAAAATCCATCTGTTATATTCATCGAGAAAAATGCGAACAATGTTGCATAAGTTCGGCAACACAGTTTGTAAAATATATTTAAAAGCTCATCTAGATTCTTGAGCATACATTTTTGCATTAAAATCATAAGGACATTGTTGTCAGCTTCGTTTTATAAAATTTTTGTAAAATTAAATTGATTATAAAAATGTAATTTGACCATTTAAAAGATAAACAAATCTGTGGTAAATAGTCAAAAGGGGATAAGTATAAAACTGTCATTTGTACATGTCACTCTAAAAATGATTTTCTTGCAAATATTAAACAATATTAATGTAACAGTGAGAAGCTAGCTGAATAAATAGGTTTCAAAGTACGTATATGGCTGATTTAAATTGTAAATATCTAAATGTTTCTATTAAAATTCGGTGTCCGAAAAACACATTTTTTTAAATGTCAAAAATACTTATCCCGTTTTGCCTCCCTACCACAGAAATGGTAAAATTATTTTAGATAGATTGTTCGTTATATTTAGCCATTTCTTTTGTTAATAGTTGCTGTTATCTTCAAGCTATAAGCGTTTAAAGTTGCACACTTTGCGGCCTCATATCCCCAAGGGTATATGAGATAGATTTTTTTTAACAATTTTCTGGGGCTCACTAGACATGCCCCAACAACGTACCATCGCGTTAATGCGCCATTTTTTTGATATCCTGTAGTTACAAATTAATTAATTTTTTATGAACTACCACAGCAATGTCTTGTCGGTGCTTCTGGAACTTGATCATCATCAACTACCACCACGTTTCTGCGCAGGGAATTATGTCTAGAAAGGGATACGTTCTTTGCTTCTTTTTCTTCAGCTGCTTCGATCATTTTTTGGGTTAAATACAAAAACATTTCTTCCACTCCTGTGTCTAATTTTGCTGATGTTTCGAAATGTGTTGCACCAACATTATTTGAATAACTGGAAAAAAAAAACAAAATTTAAATTAACCCAAAATAAAGATAAAGGAAACTTTTTCTTCAAAAGGCAGAAAAACTGTAGTTTTTAATACTATTTGCCCATATTTTATCAAAAATAACATAAATCTTTCGAGGTTTTATTCTAATTCCTGAAGAATATTAAGGATAATCATCATGTTATGTGTGGAAAGTTATTCAACGCTTTTAGTTTTTTGCTACGAGCTTTTAGGGGTAATTTTAAACGCGACACTCATTTATTATTTTCAAAGTGCTCTAACTTGCAACAAGATGTTTTTAAAAAAAATCCAAATGCAGATTAGAATCCTACAGCCAAAAATAAGTTTTATTTAAATCGGAGACAAAAATATTTTTTGCAGTGTCTTTTTTGGGAATTTTTAAAAAATTACCACTTTTGAAAAGCTCTAGCAAAGAAACGAAAGCACATGGAAAAATACCGATTGCAGATTTGTTTTGTACGACTTCTAATATGTATAAAACACAATTTCAGGCAAATCTATTTTTTTTAATTTACCGCATTTTGAACTAAGGGGTAAGGTTCTAAATATTCTCAGTTTTTTTTAATGTCACGATCCCAAATAATGTTTGTTGCCAACAAGTGCCATTGATTCTTATAAAAAACAAGCTGCATCTGGCACTTAAGTAGTTTCAACGCTTTTTGTTTTTTTGCCATGAGCTTTTAGGGGCAATTTTAAACGCAACACCCAATTTTTTTCAAAGTGATCTAATTTGCAACAAGATTTAAAAAAAAAAAAATCCAAATGCAGATTCGTATTCTTCAGCCAAAAAGTAGTCTTCAAAATAAGTTTCATTCAAATCGGAAACAAAAATATTTTTGGCTATCGAGCTTTTTTAAAAATTTTAACGCATTTGAAAAGCTCTAGCAAAAAAACAAAAGCACTTGAAAAAATACCGATTCAAGATTTGTTTTGTGCGACTTCTAATAAACAGAAAAATACAATTTCAGGCAAATATTTTTTTTTTAATTTACCGAATTTTGAACTAAGGGGTAAGGGTCCAAATATTCTCAGTTTTTTGAATGTCACGGTTTGACTCCTTGCCAGGTAATTTAAATATTACAAAACATATCACATTGTAACAACAAATAAAATTAACCTTTATAAAAAAGTGTGAGGAAAGAGTGTCAGTCGTGTCGACAAAACGCAAAACTCGCCAGCACAGAAATATTATTTTATTTCTATGCAACATAATTCCTCTGATCGGCCGAATTTATTTAGGGATTTAGCTAAGATGTTAAATATGTGGTAGGGAGGCAAAACGGGATAAGTATTTTTGACATTAAAAAAAATGTGTTTTTCGGACACCGAATTTTAATAGAAACATTTAGATATTTACAATTTGGATCAGCCATATACGTACTTTGGAACCTATTTTTTCAGCTAGCTTCTTACTATTGCATTAATATTGTTTTATATTTGCAAGAAAATCATTCTTATAGTGACATGTACGATGTACAAATGACAGTTTTATACTCATCCCCTTTTGCCTATTTACCACAGAAATGTACATTACATTTAAACCTCTTGGGATTCAGTAAAATTCAATAGATGGATTATAAAGTGTATAAAGATTGTTAACATGACAAGGAATTCGGGGTTTAAATAAATGTCCACATTTTTGTGGATACAATAATGTATAACAAGGAATTTTAGCTTACGTTTCAGCATCTTCTAAACTAACATTCCTATCCTTTTTCAAATCAGTCTTATTGCCAGCAATAACCAAACAAATATCATTGCCCAACATCTTTCTCAACTCTTTAACCCATGATTTAACTTTCTGAAACGAGTCTTCATCCGTTATATCATATACTAAAACAGCTCCATTGGAAGATCTATAATAAATTGGACCAAGAGCATGGAACTTCTCTTGACCCGCTGTGTCCCAAATTGACAAATTGATACGTTTTCCATCTAAGTTTATTTTCTTATTTAAGAAGGATGCCTAAAATGAAGGATACAGTTAGGAAATAGGGTACATTAAAAGAAGCTTTAAAGTTACCTGTATAGTACTAATGTGGTTGTTGTTAAATTTATCTTCTACGTATCTTAAAACTAAGCTTGTTTTTCCAACACAACCTTCCCCGAGAAGAACCACTTTAAAGTTCTGTGCACTATTGCTCGTAGTGCTTACCATGATCTAGGGTATAAAAATGCCTTCATTAAACGTTCTTTAATCCTTTTATTCTACAGGGCAATGCTTAGTTACGTATTTATGGTATTTTTGTTCAAATCTTCATGAAAAATTTACATGTTATCGCAATCAGCTGATTTATTTTGACAACAATTAAAATGTCATTTACGTCACTGTATACTTCCAACGTCAGGCACTAGAGGGACAATCAGAATTATTGAAAAATCGTTAAAAACAAGAATTTGTAAACGATTTTTGGGAATGAGAAGTGTCCGTTAATAAAAAAATACATATTTAAAAACGTTCTAATGCATGTCCTTAAAAATTTTGCAAGCAGTGGTAGAAAAATGAAAATTATTATTTTGAAATGGCAGCGGACGCTTCATAGCATAATTTGACATTTTACCGGAAGTTATAGTCAAAATAGTGTTAAAATAAACGCATTTTAAAAGCTAAAACTTTATTTCCATATTGTCTGGCACAATAAAAATTTGATTATATTTTAATAAATGATATATTATCTTAAAAAGCATAAACATTGTTTAAAAGTAATGTATAAAAGATTAAAAAAAATCATGAAGCATTTTGTTGCTTGCGCAGTGAATTTGCGCGGCAGTGATCTGTGTTTCTATCCGTCATCTGTGTTGTATTGGTGAGTGCTCGCATTTTTATTTAATTTTATATAAAATACATGTAAGTTTAAAGCTCTTTTATGAGAAAACATCGTCTTTAAGGTACTTTAATGATAATTCAAGATTGTCATTTGCAATTATTACGTAATTCATTGAAAACAGAAGCATTTTCTGTGGCGTCCTTACGTAGACGAAGCGTTGTTACAACACGGTGTAATACCTAAACGCTTATTCAGGTCAGAGATTTTTACCGACAATATTACTATCTAGGGGATGATGTTTTGTACTTGGTATTAATTAAAATAGCTGATAAAATGCATGTGGTTTTGGCTTATGGAAGTGTTATTACATTTTTTCGAGACGACACCCGGTGTTATACAGAAGCATTGCTTCAGCACGTAGACTCGAGTCATTTACATTATTTGTCCTTTTACACGTGCAATTGTGCGTAATTACGTTATTTTATCTAAAGTTATTAACATCATTACTTTATTAATAGTTAAAAAATGCACTTTCATGACGTAGGATCTTACTTTCATTTCGTTCGTCGGTCGTGGTGAATTTTTGGCAATGTACTTGACACGGTTTGGTTTGCGTAAAATAGAAAGTAATGCCATTATTTTCATGTATTTTTATGTACAAGAACATCTTAAATACGCAACAATGTAGAATAAATGTGGAACCGTGTTATTTGGGGGCCTATCCTTAAAAATAAAAATGCATGTCTCTCAACTTAGATGCAATAACAAGATAAAGGTTTTCAATAATTGTTGTTTAGAGATACGTTTTATCATTTATTCTATTTGTTTATGAACTTACTTCTGTTTGTACCAATGGTACAAGCATTGATAATAATGGTCCTTGTTTTGACTTGATTATTTGTTCTCATGATGTTTTTTGCCAAGGTTTAGGTAAACGCCTATATTTTAGTGCAATGTAATGATATATCTGAAACAGCAGGTCTTAATTTTAATTGACGCGTTTGTTGTTTTGCGCGAGTTATTTTAAATCAAGTTGCACTTGACATCTTTTAAATTCTTCAAACTTGGCAATAGCCTTTGTTGAAAAGGTTATTAGAACCGTTAAAGCTTACTTAGGTTAAAAATGGATTATTTAGAGTATTTAAGTATTATTAACCAAATTATGGTCATAAAGCCGGCTGCAATGCTTAAAGTAACTTTCTCCCATTATGATCAAGTCATCCTAGACATAGTCATAGACAATGCCGGCGATGTGCTCTTGTTTCTATGATGGCGTCTTTATCGATCGCGCGGCATGCGTTACGTTGTGCGTTGTGGATTTCTAGCATAGCAGACTTGGGGTTATTACCCTTTTAGGGTCCGTGGTACTTGGCACGTACTCGACAGTACGTTATGTTACCAATAATATTCCGAATTCAAAAGCCAACAGACTATTTGATGCGTCAACCAATGGTGTTGTTATAAAATGGCGCGCTGCAGTCCTACAGGTTTGGAGCAGGTAGTGGCTGTTGACTTCTTTTATAAGGAATATCAATTTTATGTTTACATTGTTGATCTTCTTAGTTCTTGGTATGCAGTTGCGGATTTATTTGGAATTGGTGGGCGGAATCGTTTAGCGTTTATGGTTCTTGGACTAAGATTTCTTTCTGTAATTTTACACTAGCCCAATCATTCTAATAATGCCCCCAGACAAAAATCCCCACCAAGATCTGCTTATGCAGGTTTGTAGGCACTACCCCCAGGAATATAAAAGTGAAAAATTCCCACAAAATTTCCGTGACGTTTAGCCTCCATCTTGCATAGAAGTGAGGAGTTAGTTTTTTGTTAATACCTAAACTATTTGGCACTTTTGAAAAAAAATTTAGGAACATTATTTTAATAAGAATACAATCATTTTTAAAAAAATAATAAATCACTAATATGATCGATTTTATAGCACTTTGAAAATGTGCTAATTTGGTCCTACAGAGAACGCTGCAATCTATGCTTCAGGACTAAGATAGACGATTATGATGAAATAAGGTGATTTTCAAAGAGCTATAGAATCGTTAATATTGGTGATTTATTATTTTTTTAAAAATGATTGTTTTCTTATTAGAATAATGTTCCTAAAAATTTCTAAAACTTTTTATTAAAAGTGCCAAATAGTTTAGGTATTAACAAAAAACTAACTCCTCACTTCTATGCAAGATAAGGGCTAAACGTCACGGAAATTTTGTGGGAATTTTTCACTTTTATATTCCTGGGGGTAGTGCCTACAATCCCGCATAAGCAGATCTTGGTTGGGATTTTTTTCTAAGGAACCTACAAATTTTAATTAGAATAATTGGGCTACACGAACTGAGTGTGTAATTTTATACCAATTTTAAAATATTTTTTCTTGAAAAACACCTTTAAAAACATTAAGGTGATGTTCCCCACTAAAATTTGAGGCATGTTACAGTTTTTTATTTAATTTTGAAGCCCTTTGTAAAGCCTTTATGGCCCAATTTCATCGACAATTTGAAGCTACGAGGGTTGTCTTTTATATTTTGCATATGGACAAATAGGGGGCACCACCAACGTCACCACAAGTGCCAAACTAACCCTTTAAGTTTATTAGGACTATACCAAAGGTTTCGTTAGAATACGACAAGTATTTTAGCCAAAATTAATTTTTTACGTTGAAAAGTTTTTGAAAAAATTAAATTCTGTCATGAACATTTTTATGCAAAAATTGTTGACCACTTTCAAAGAAATTCATCTCAACAAAATGTCTTGCCGAATTGATTTTTACTTTTGGTGACGATGCATCACCACAATAGAGTATTTCCTGCTGATTCTTGAAATTCAAACATGGACCCACCAGTCTTAGCGCCCATCCTAAGACAGGTCTACCAAAAACAGGCGGAGTGTCCCGGAAATACATGGATGCTTTGTGCCAGTTAAAACCCAAAATGCACAAGTGACACACCGCAAGATTAGGACATTCTAAGGCAATTAAATGACTCCAATTCAAAGAACCTTACATAAACAGGTAAATGTGGAAAATATTTTCTGTTGGGCTGCTCCATTTTTTAGGGAGGCACAAATGTAGTCTGGCTTTAATTAGTAAACAAGAATTTAAGTCTGTTCGGCAGGGATTTGGAATTTCATAAATCGCATACAAAACCGCGAATGATGACCAATCATAAGTTACAAAAAAAAAAATTTAAAATAACCGACAATAAGTTTCTAGGGGGTTTCATGTAAAGAATAAGCCAAAAATAGGTTAACGTTTTCTTGCTGCTCGCGAGGTTAACTAAAAAACTAACTGTGACGAAACTACTTGTTGTATCTAAGCAAAATTAGGCAACCAAATAAACATTTTTTCAATGAAACATAATTTAAAAAATTCATAATTAAAAATTCTTTTAATATTTTTATGTTTCTTAAATTAATAGAGCGTATAAAACATGATATAAAGGAACCACAAAAATAAGAAATTTTTTAAATTTAGCAGATGAATTTACTGTATAATTATTTTTTACAAGGTATGTCAATAATTAGTTTATAATTTTCTTCAGTCGGCATGACCGTTTTTGGCTTTAAAATGGGCGGTGTTCTGTAATTTATATGCATTCTCTCTTGGCGAAAAGGTCAAGATTTTGTTTTGGATATTTTGGTATGTTGACAACATTTTACCTGAGGTAGCTGCATCTTAATGACCTTTAATAACCTTCTTCTGAAATAATAATGTGCTGCCAAGTCACCAAAGAAGAATTGTTTCAAAAAAACCAGCAACTTCCGCAAGGGGACAATAAAATAGGGGAATGGGAATACCTTTTCTTTTTTTTAAATACCGGAAACAAAAAAAATGTTTAAAGGTGATTATTTTTACTACATAAATACATTATAAAGGTTGTAAGTTACAAAACAAATTATGGAAGAATTATTTTAGTTAAACTGTTAAAGGGGGCCATGCATAATTTTAGTTGTTTTCTATTGCGTATTAAAGGGCAATAACCTCACGCATTTAAACCTGTCCTTTATTAATTTTAAAGTCACATCTCAATGAAATTATTCGTTAGGTTACTTCTCACTTGGAATGGCACCTTCAACCAAAATAAGAAAGATTAACACTTCAATAGTGGCAATAAAATACATCAAAAATCTTGTAAAAAATTAAAATCGGGTTAATTAGAAAAGTTGAATAAAAAAGGTCTAGTAAAAAAAAAGAGAACAAAATTGATTAAAGTTTTAATGTCATGCGAAAATTTATAAAAGTGTGGATATCAAAATTCTTACCTAATTTTAATATTGAAAAATGAGACAGATCACTCTTGACCTACGATAGTTTGCAAATTTATTACCAAAACAAAATATTTTAAATTAATTTGCATAAAGATGTAATTAAATAAGAATCTCAATCTAAAAATTTTAACAAAAAGCGAAAAGTTTTTAAGCTTTCTTTTCAGACATAAAATTGCATTTTTGCATAATTTTATTGTAACTTGTAACACACAGTACGTTGTTAGGGCATGGTCTAGGGATTTCTAAAAAAATTATCCATCTAATATACCTTTGGAGAAATGAGGTCCCAAAATGCAAAACCGTTTTTTTTTTATCTTTTAAATGCTCGAATTACATTTTTATTTTCAATTTAATTTTACAATATTTTTATGAAATGAAGCTGACAACAATGTCGATAAAATCTTATGCAAAAGTGTATGATCAAGACTCATAGATGGGTTTTTTAGCTGTATTTTCTTAAACTGTGTTGCCGAATTTATGCAACTTCGTTCGCATTCTCCTCAATGAACATAACAGATGGATTTTTTTTGCACGTCTCTGACAAGCCTTCTATTTTTAAACAAATAAATTTTTTTAGAATCCTGAGGACGAAAATATATTTTTCGAAACGTCGACTTTATTGAAATAAGTGGTTTTTATTGCGTCAGATCCTTCTTCCGCCATTCAAATTTTAAGTAAAAAAATTAATAAAACCTTCAGTAAACGATAACGAGTGGCGACCACTGTACGCTGAATTAATGAAAAATTACTCTACTTTCTGCAACAAATTTTCTTAATTAATTCTTGAAATAAATTGCTGCAAGTTCGCTGATTTTGTACACCAATTTTTTCACCGGATTGCTCCTCGTTTATACTTATATTTTTGAAGATACAAAGACAATCTTTCCGAATTGACAATTTAAAAAGAACTTAAAAAAAGGGATACTACTAATATTTTAACATCTTTTATCAAACAGTGATTTGAAAGAAAATGTGCGAAACCGAAACCTATTCTCACAACTGTGCTGTTTTACCTCGTATTTTACATTGACGAAAAATTATTTAATTATAATTATACAAAGCAAAAAAGATTGAATTACAAGTCCTAAAAATATTCCTAGACATACGTGCTACCCCGTAGCAAAAAAACAAAAGGTTACAAAAATAAAACGGTGCGTCAAGCCTGCACTTGGCGCCGATACAGTGGATAGGTTAGTTACGCACACCTAGATAATTTATTAGAACAACGATAGCATAAAATAGTCGATCAAGGCATCCACATTCACTTAATACTCGCGAATAAATTTATTTGCATCCAGTCAATGCTGCTGACTAAAAGGACAAGGACACTGTTTTACAATGTCAGACGCTAGACTTAGTTCATATGTATTTTTTAATTTTTACGAGATATTTTATTTATGGACAGGTAATTGTTTGATGTGAAACGTACGTGTGCAATGTGGGTCACAATTCGTTTTGGGTTGAACTTTTTAAAACTTGCACATAAACCAAGAAATTTTACCTTATATTAGTGCATTTATCAAATGTTATCATATGAACAAGTGTACTATCTCTATACTAATTGATACACAAACTGTCCATGTGTGAGTAGATACATCAAATTTTTAAGACATTTTTATTTCAATTATTTCTACTTACATTTTTAATATGCCATTAGAATAAGAAACTCAAAAAAAAAATTATTTGAAAAATTTAATATTGCAAATCAGTTTTTCGATGTTGATGCTCAAAATATTTGTTTCTTGTATGTAAATCTCGATGTAAACGATCATTTTTTTATAGAGGATCAATGTTAGAAATATGCGCTTTTTTTGAAAAGTTATGTAACACTCACGGCAATTTTTTTTAATTTTCTAATATTGGACTTTGGATTTTTTTAGGTATATTTGTCTAATATTCCAAAAACTTCCCTTAGGGATTATAATAATTTAAATTTTTTAACTAAAAATTATGTTCATGAGCGACACTTTCTATTAAAGTGTAAAAGATTCAAATCCATAGAATTAATTAGTAATTTTTTTAATTTATTTTGTCGAAAGTGACCGAACTCTTTTGTATTTACTAACACTAGAGGTTGCAACTCCAAAATTGGGTTAATTCCTCGGTAAATTCTGACCCCTTTATGTATTTAAAAGATGGAACTTGTAAATAAGACAAGTATTTAAAAAAATTAAATAAATTATCAATATTTAACCTGCGACGATCGACTAAAAATAGATCCAGAAAAAGACAAATTTGCATCTTAATAGACCTGTTGTCTTGTAACTTGTAACTAAGCAACAAAAAAGCAAGCATCATTTACAATCCGAACAGTTAAAAATAAGTATCAAACCAAAATAAATTAATTGTTGCCTACATTATTGTAAACAACTTTGTCTTTAAAATAGATTTTGTTTGAAACATTTTAGGGTCATCCTTTTCTAGAGTGTCTTTTTATTAATTTGCATCGAGGTAATTAACTTTACCACCATTAATTGCATATGATACTTAATAGACTAATAAACTGCAGAACTTGTTGAACTACATTCAATGAAGTCTATAAATAGAATATGGCTTGGAGGTTGACCAAATGCATCTATGGACATAGTAGAGAAATTGCAATCCTTGTTATTAAGTAAACAAGTGTTCCCTTTCTACTGTGGACATAATTAAGTATTATAATTCCAGTTTATCTCGAAGCTTTCATAATTTGCGAGTAAACCGACGTGTTTACTTTAAAAACATATTAACGAGTAAAATAGTAGAATTAAACTTTGTAATAGTTTTGTTAAAGAATGCATATAGACGGACAAAATACAAAGTTGCTTTCAAAAGTCATGAAAAGAACGAATCTTAAGAATGTATGCTTTAAGAAGGAAAGCAAAACAATATACCGTATTCGAACAAAAATTTGGATGGGTTATTCAAGAATATGTTTCATACCATCCGTTGTTCAAGATGCCAATTGACATAACGTAATTTTTTTCCTACTTTTATCAAATATAACGCTTATATATCAAAAAACAACAAGCAGCTGCTTTAAAACATTCAACGTACCAGCTAACAGGTTTGCGTAACATTTACGGAGTGTTTTATATTGTAAATTTTAAATAATTAGGTAAAAAAGTGCCTAATGTTTGATTTACATTAGGGGAAGGCATGTGGCTATAGGAGAGTGAAACAATATACTTTTCTAGTTGTACAAATTTGCTATAAATCTAGATTTGGAGAGGCTGCCCTCCAACCGATTAAAATCGAAAATCGAGAAAGCTTCTATGGCAGGAAAAATTTTAGCACTCTTTTTTCGCATTCGATGTGTGAAAATTTATTTGGCAAAATGTTAATGTATCCAATTGAAAATTAACTTCGCCTGCCTTTAGGTAGCCGAACTCTTTTATATTTACTGACACTAGCAACCCCCTAAGGATCCCCACCTAGCGACTCGTTTACAGAAATAAATGTTCACCTCGAATACTGTTTTTTACCCATTTCAAATCACTACTTAGGAATCTTGAGTGGATACTTTTATTTTTATTCCATTTATTTTGTTTGAAAAATTGCATTGTTTATAAGTTTGCTTTTTGTTAAATAGGTTTGTATTTCTTCTTGCACAACAATAATTGCTGATTAAGCATTGTTGCACCGTGATGGTTTTTTTTTTTTCGATTCTAAAAGTGTAAATGTTGTCTTTATCATTGTTTAGTACAGTTTAAAGTAATAATTAATTGTTTGATAGTGTCTTGCCGTCAGAAAAGTTTGTTTTGGTAAAATAATTGATTCTCAATGCATAACATAAGGTCAGAAAAACAAAATCATAAATTCGTTATTTAATATGATACTTTTTTAGCCTTTTTACAAATATGCATGGGAATATCTGTTATTTTTTTATTTATTTTGGTGGTTTATCAATTTTGTTATCATTTCAAGGTGAAGATTTTGTTTTTGTACTAAAAAAATACAAACAATCCAATTTTACGTCTTGAAGTTTTAACTGAATAAATTTTGACTTTTATGTAGCGGTCCGTAAATACAAACCGGTACGGTTAAACCACATATCTTAATGAACTATATGAATTTTTAACCATAAGCGCAGGCTACTGCACATGCAGTAGAACGAGATAAAAAATTAGGCCATTGGAGACAATATGTGTCAGTTTACATTTCAATGTGGAGTTAACTTTCCAATTATTTGTTTCTTTGGTAAAAAAAACCGTTTTTAAAAAAATTTAAGCTTGTCTTTACGTTTTATGTAAGAGGAAACTCCAATAAAGCGTGCTTAAAAAACAAATGTGAAAATTGTAATAGGTCATTGCTTCTATGTATCTTAGAAATTTAGGGACTTTATTCATAATCTTCATAATTTTGGGTTGGAAGGCCTGAATTTTGACACTTAGTCTAGACCATTTAGACCCTACTCTTTAAATCAAGGCAGACTAAGTTAATAAGGTTGGCCTATGCACCTATGATCGATTAGAGTGCCTTGATGATTTTGACAGTAATTGTCGCCTTATAGAGTGGCGACATGCATCATTCTTTCTCTGTCATACAGATAACGTCATTAATTGTGATTGTAAGTTGTAATTGTTGTCACTTTGGCTATAACGTTGATAACGTTATCTGTATGACAGAGAAGGAATGATGCATGTCGTCACTCTATAAGGCGACAATAACTGTCAAAATCATCAAGGCACTCTATGATCGATTAGCCGACGAGTGCCGACTTAACCCGACTTACGGTAAATGATTTACTGAAATATAGATAAAGTGAGGAATAAATTTGCCATCGTACGAGTACTAGCTTACCAATAAGTACCCAAAGAAATTGCTTATTCATCGACGCGAATTTTTCACAAAAAGCGCGCACTCGCGTTTTATTTACTCGCGTGCGCGGTAAACCGCAAGATTGCAACTTTAAAAGCTCTTACTATAGGTACTGCAAAAGAAACCCATAATAGTATATAATTTATCTTATTATTTGTTAAGAATGTAAACATTATTTGTTCACAAACATAAACATGTTTTTTTATTGTTGCAGATTTTTATTAGTGTAGCGACAAGTCCCCGTCCCATTCATCATGTTTTCATTTCATAAGCCTAAAGTGTATCGCTCGCCTACAGGGTGTTGTATTTGTAAGGCAAAATCCAGTAGGTAAGTACAAATTTATTTTTTTAAGAATGTTTTTCACCAATAGTCCTTTTATAGCGCAAAAATTGCTGGACAATGAAATTTTGCATACAGCTGCCTGACTACTTTTAATATAAATCTAAAATATGGTTAACCAGCTTTGTAAAACATTAACAATTTATGCCAAATTTTTGAAAAAATAGTCTGAAAAATTAATTTTTCGTCTTACACAAGTTAACGCGAATTCGATCCCATTGGGATCTCGCTTATCTTAAAAGATATTAGGTCGGTTAAATGGGGGCAAAGTTGCCAATTTGAATGCCCATTAACCTACCGCAAACAGAACTTGATTATTGATTATTATCTCCAACAGTTTTTCGGTTACCTTTAAAAAACTAAAAAAATGCAATTCGGTTATTTTGCTGTAATGTTCTTGTTTTTAAGGGATGTTTTTGAAACTTTGACATTATTAGGCACTTTTTTGTCAGCAATCAGATTCTAAAAATTATCATCATGCTCTTTTTTTTTCTTATGATGGAAGATCAATTAAATTTCTTTGTACAAATTTTATTTTTAAGGGATGTTAATGAAAATTTACACTTTTTGGGCTGCAATGAAATTCTAGTTAAAAAAAAATTCTACTATACGTTTTGCGAGACGTTTTATTACCTAAAAATTATTATTAGGCTCTTTTTTTATGGAAGAAAATAGTAATAACCGAACATCGTACAACAATTTGGTAATTGGATTCTGGTATTATTTATTATCAGCCTAAAAATTTGTATTTGCCGTTTCTAATAAAGGTTTTACATAGAAATCTAAACTCCCATAAAAAAGAGTATGTTAATAAGTTTTAGGGAACAAAACGCAGGATTTTTTTAAATAGAATATAATTGGAGACCGGAAAGAATCTGAATAATGCCAAAGTTTCAAAAACATCCTCTTAAAATCAAAAACGTTACAGCCAAATAATCAAAATAAATTTTGTAGTTTTTTAAAGATAATCAAGTTCTCCTTGCGATAGATTAATGCGCATAAAAATAGGCAACTTTGTCCCATTTAACCTATCTCTTAAGATAAGCGAGAACCCAATAGTGGCCCTTGAATTTGCGAAACCTTTATAGCAATAATTCTAAATTCTTTCTCAGTTCTAGATTCACTGACAGCAAAAAATATGAAGAAGATTTCATGGAATGCTTCCAGCTCGCGACACCAAGGCAGGGCGAAATTTGCAATGCCTGTGTTCTTTTAGTAAAAAGGTGGAAGAAATTACCAGCCGGCTCTGATAGAAATTGGAAACATGTAAGTCACAGATAGCATTTATGCTCTAATATAAAATTATCAAAGGCGCTTTTGAATTGCAGTTTTACATAAAATCGTAGTAGCGGTGGAAAACAAAACACAAATCAAACTTCAGTGTTCTGTCAAAACTTTGTTTAATTTTTTGATGTTTGTCACCAAGAATTCGGAATTCTTTGCAAAATGTGTGAAAATATGGTATATTATTTGAAAATTTGTGAATTTGTTAATAACAACGTGTTTTCTAACCTAAAAAACGTGTAGAACAGTATTTTTACGGCTAGTTTATCAAAATATACGTATGTTTGTAGTCAGTTACGTCGATGTGCTAATTTTTTACCAAAACGAACTGTTTAAACCTTGCTACGAGTAAAATTCGATAATTTTGTATTGAGTGTAAAAGGTAAAATAGTATTTTTATAAAAATCTCGCCGTAAAGTGCTTTTTGGGGCGGCAAAATGGCAGATCTGAAGAAAAACTGCCTGATTCAAACCAAAATCCAGAGTGTTGTGAGTTGTAAACAAAATTTTGTTTACAACAGTAAAAATAATCCCATTTGACAACCAAAAAGCACTTTTCACGGAGAATTATGTTCACAATGGCTAAAATGCAACTTTGGTATCCTAAACAGGTGGTCGACGCCCGCGCTGGACCAGGTATGAAGTCCATGACAAAGTTTAAGAGCAAAATCAAGAAGAGCATGGAGAACAACAACGTAAGCGAAAAGCTCAAGAAGAAGAAGCCTTTTATGCGCGACTACAGTCCAACTCCCTCAGACAAAAGTGATGGTACAGAGGATGTAGATATGACTGAAGTTGATTTTCTTTCCGAAGATGTGCCTAGCCGTGGTTCTAGCCGGACAGCAAGTCCAGGTGCAAGTGACACGGAGGATATTGTGGTTGAGAAGAGCAGGAGGCATAAGGCTTTGGCTAAAAAGAGAGTAAAGCAGCCGGAAACTAGCGACTTTATCGATTACGATTATTGGAGGAGGTGAGTTTTAACATTATTACCCATTTTTACGTTATCCGTTTTGGTGGCATTATAACTTTTGATAACTTAGGCTACATTTTAGTAATATCTTTCTAAAAAAGGAAGATTTTACCAAAAGTTGAATAAATAAAACGACATCTTCATATAAATGGGAAAAATAAAAAGTATAATAAGACCTAATCTACAGGGTGTTCGCGGTCAATGTGCTTTTTTTTTAATGGGAAATAGCTGGGAAAAGAACAAGACATTTAGTAAAAAAAAACCGTTTTTCAAAAAAGTGTCCACCTTTGGAACTAACGGCCTTTGAACGGGTAGAGTAAAAACACGTAATCGTAAATATTTACCAAACGGTTTGTCTAACCATCTTGAAATTTGTCCAATCTAGAAAGGTATTAAAAACAGCCATTTTAAACTCATTTTAAAAATTGGTGCTCCTTTTAAAAGGGGTTAAACACAGATTGTGTTAATAAAAACTGCATGTAATTTCTTAACCTTCAAGAATTTTGCAACTTTGCTCATTTATTTAAACGCTCCAATTCAAGTGAAAACTTTTTTACCACCTGAAATTTCTGAGAAACTGGATCGTGTATGAATAAACTGCCAATGACGCTCTTAATAAACTCCATATTTAGCATAAAACTTGATTTTCTTTTGAAATTTTTGTGTCACTGACCACTGTCACTAAGTAAATTGTAGAATGTTTTTTGGTAATAGGCCAAAATAGATAGATTTTTACCTTGCAAAAAATACACATCAGCCAGATTTTTTATTCACCCTTTCCGTTCATCGGTCGACACATCTCAGAGGCCGTCAGATTGAATCATTTATTTCTGACGTATTTGGACGTATCTGAGACGCGTCGACCGGCGACTTCGATACGAACGGAAAGGATAAATATGTGTTAGAACATCTATTCAGGAAGCTAAATCCACAAAATGCACACAAAGAAGTATTTAGGGTTGGCTAGGAAGTTCCCAAGAAGCCCCCCATAATTTGAAAATTTAGATCACGATGGATCTGCACCAAATTTTACAAATAGGTGCTAGTTAAGATTTTAAAATAATTTTTGGAAACGCCTTCCTCTAAAAAAATTCCTTCGTCCCCCAAATGACCCCCGAAAAGTAATATTCAATCATGTTGGATTTACACCAAACTTTGTAAATAGATGCAAACAAATTTCTAAAAACTTAGACCTAAAATTTTTTTTTTAATTTCTATACCCCTCCAAGGGCCCAAATGGAATGAAGACATTGTTTTAGAAAAATATAAACTGTAAGTTGTTTAGCACCTTATTTTGCACTTGTTTGTCAAGTTTGGTGTAATCAGTAAACCCAACATGATTGAATATTACTCTTCGGGTGCCATTTGGGGCGCGAAGGAATTTTTGTTAGAGAAAGAATATTTGCTGAAACTTATTTAAAATCTTTTTTGGCACCTATTTGTAAAATTTGGTGCAAATCCATCGTAATTAAAGGGTGCTATTTGGGGGGACTTTCACGGCAACCCTAAGCTCTTATTTGTGTGCATTTTGTGGATTTAGCTTGGGCTACAAGTCTAATGCCAAATATGGGGTACATACTATCTTGGACATGGAATTTAAAACGATCAATTTTTGCATTGTAAATATGGTTAAAATAGTGGCTGAAACATCTCAAGTTCTATGCGAAGTGGACATTAACAAGAAACATTTCTCTGATGTTTTACGAAGATTAGAGCCTTATTGTTATCCTAAAACAAAATTATTTAAAAAAGAAAATATCTTCTTACTATTCTTCTCGCCGGCAGCACATTTTACATAATTTAGGGTATAGTCCGTAAGTCATTTTGGTTAACCAAAGTGACAGAAAACGACGAAAAAAAGTTTTCACATGAATCGAAGTATTTAACAAAATAAACAAAACCTTGACAGTAGACACCCTGGAGGCAGTCCTTAGTTTGTTTTTTACGAAATGTTTTATTTCCAGTGAAGAAATATGCTGCGGCACAATCTACAGAGGAATGCACGGAGAACTTCTGATTAACCCCTTGTTCCTACGGCCATGTTCAAACTGCAGAATCCAAACCAAGCCTTCTGACGACACACTTCTTCCTGATGGCACCAAGACCTTCAGCGATAGCAGTTCGGATTCCGGTTACGACGATTCGTCCAATCAAGGTGCCCATATTGATAACTCACTTCCTTTTAAGAAAGTCCCTCATATCGTGAGCGCCCCCGTTATAAGCCCGCTGAGTATAGCGACCCCTCCTCACCCCATAACGACATCAATCAATTAATGTCTGCTCTCTTTTAGATTGTTTTAATTTATTAATTGCTTTATTAAACAAATCGTTATGTTTATAAAATATTTATGCCTTTCTTGCAAAGGACAGATTTTTATAAGTCAATGAAGTATAGTGTATTATACACAATCATTTAATTATAATTGCTAGTTTTATGTGTATTTAATTTTATTAGTTGGTAATGAGTACTTACTTATTGGATTGGTGTTAGAATTGCTTCAAAATAGTTTCATTTTTAGTCGTTTTAGACTTATTAATGTTATTATACTCTTTGCAGACATGAGTCAAATATTAAGTTTGATCGGACATTTTCTAAAATCGTAAATATTTATCTTTTAAGATTCGTTCGTCCGTCAATTTGTAACAAAATTGTTACCACCATACCTTAAAAACGGATTATTGGATCGACTTGAAATTCGACACAAAAATAAATCTTATTTGAGGCTAGAGATTCAAATTCACAGATCTTCTAATCTGTGATCCTAGAAGCTCGTATAAGTCATCTCCGTTGAGCTTCCGTCAATTCTACTAAATAGCACATCTACATGAGGGCCTCATCGTATATTAAAACTAAATATGGTTTTGAAAACTAGAAAAATAGGGCTAAATCGCATATTTTCTTGTGTCGAAAATCTGACTTCGAAAACAAAAATATTGATTTTTGAAGTCAGATATTCGACACAATGAAATAACCAGTTTATATGAAAACATAATACGTTTATAGCCCTATTTTTCTAGTTTTCAAAACTACATTTAGTTTTAATATACGATGGGGCCCTCATGTAGATGTGCTGTTTAGTAGAATTGACGAGAGCTCAACGGAGATGACTTGTACGAGCTTCTAGGAGCACAGATTAGAAGATCTGTAATTTTAAATCTCTATCCATAAGGTAAAAATCTAATAATAAACTAGAATGGGTAGAAGTCGAAACGCGTAGAAGTTACTCTTCGCAGATGAGTAGCTCGAGTAGAATTTGGAATCGGTAGAAGTGTAATTTTATATTTTTTATGTCAAAGCTAAATCAATATTTTATATATTTGCTACACGTTTTATAGAATACTTTTCGCAAGAAATGGTCAGATCAATGAGTATATTAGATCAGTAAAGGTAGGATTACTGAACGCGTTAGATCATTCATAAAATGCCGACATTTAATGGGATACTCCTAGCAGTTGTAGGATATTTTTTTTTAAGTTAAACAATTTTTTTATAACAAAAAATCTGCATATGTGCAAACTATTAACGGAAAACACGAAGAATTTTGTTAACGAACAGGATTAATGTAAGTTGACATTTCGCGTGACGCGATTTGAATTTAAGTTGTCCAAAATTCGATGAAAAACACGAATCTGCAAGAAAAAAATTCTTGGAGTAGAAGTAGAATTGACGGGAGCTCAACGGAGATGACTTATACGAGCTTTCGAGTGCTTAGATCTTCCAGTCTGTGAATTTGAGTCCCCAGCCTTATTTATTGCAACAAAAATACTCACTGAAAACATTAATTTTAAACTACCAAAGACATTTTTTTTATCACAAATTAAATGATTCTATTTTGAAGCATCCTTTTTTAGAGATTGTGTATTTGAAGGATATTATTTAGGTTAACCGCAAGGAACGCATAAATTGTTTTTCTTGCCCAACAGTACAAAGGACTGTGAGGTAGTGGACTGACTTAAGCATTTTTACTTTTTATTTACTAATTACAATTGAGTATCTAGTATTAGTAAATGGCTTATGGTGGATTTTTGTACTATGTTGTCTGAAACGTTGTGGATACTCCAAATCAACCGTTGATTGGGTCCAATTTAATTACCCCTAAATTGACATTGTAAAAAAAATTATTTTATAAAACACATAGGACTCTTAACTATGTCTTTTAGAAACATTTAAATTTTAAAGTTTGTGCATTGTCACTTCGTAATAAATAGATAAACTACTCAAAAATGTCTGTTATACTAACGGATTAAGAAAAAGGGCGACCTATAGCTTAACGTAGAATCCGAAGCATGAACGGCAGATTTTTATTATTTTCAAAATTTTAATGTTTCTAAATTTTTAAACTGGTCCGCATAGCGGAAAAATTGTTCACGTTAACTTAGAGCTTTAAAATTTGGCGTGCTTGCTGATCACATTTGTCAAAAATGGTTATCGTAGTGTGCCTCATTTTTAAAATAATAGGGCTTCAAAAATTAGAAATTGGTTTTAACGCCCTTAACTAGGTTTTTTGCAAAATTTTGATAGGCAATTTGGCTACTATTCATTATCGTTCTTCTCATTTATAAAGAACTTTTTTATTTTGTATCTTGGTAACTTGGAAAAAATGATTTACAAATTTTTAGCAAAAGTAGTGAATTAATTATGCAAAACGAAATTAATTCTTGTTCTGTGTAAAAAGGTGCTAGAAAAAATGTATTCTCCCTTGGAACGCACTACTTTTGCTCAATATTTGTGAGGCCTTTTTTCCGAGATAATACAAAATAAGAAAATTTCTTCATAAATATATATATTCGTATGATATTATAAATACATGTCAAAAATAGGTACAAATGAAAATTATTAAATGGAAGATGTTTAATTTCCAAAAGGTATAAGTGATGTTCATTTTATCACGTCCATGGCCGATTTTTATTCTTCTGGTAAAGCATTTATTTTCATAAATGAAGAGAACGAATAAAAAGAACCCTGACTGCCTAGCAAAATTTTGCTAAAGGCCTAGTTAAAGGTGGTAAAACTAATTTTTAATTATTGAAGCCTCATATTTCAGAAATAGGGCGCACTGCCATAACTATTTTGTCAAATATTTTCTAAAAAAAAAATGTTCAGCAAAGTGTATGCCGAATTTCATTGCTTTATTAAGTTAACGTGAACGATTTTCATAAAATTTGTTGGTATGCGGACTCACTACATAATTTTGTCCTTTGTGTTTTATAGATTTGAACATACTTTGAAATTTATTGGATCCTTAGTGCTTAATAAATTGCAAAGTATTACTAAATTAAAATAACTATTTGAGACATTCATATCGTAAGTAATTAAAAACTTGGTGTCTTGGGAACTTACTGCCAAATAATGATGTTCAAGTAATTCACACAAAAGTGTTCCTCTTCGCTACAAAAATAATTTAAGAATAGTAAAATATGAGAATTTATTTATTTCATTAATTTATTTTTTTGTATATTGTAATGGCAGCAATATTAAATTTGGTGATTCATTAATTTTGTGCATTATTTACAGTTTTTTTAATCATGCCTTGGTAATAACTATAAACATTTAATAAATTCAGTTTGGCCGTATTACTGTATTTTTAGACAAATAAAAGTTTACAGTTTTTTTGGCCGACGGAACTTTCTATTTAATATTTTGTTTAATTAATTAAGTTTAGTCAGCGAGACAAATATGCCAATCAAGTAAAAAAATGTCACATTTTCGTTTTTAAGGAAATATTTATTGCTTATTTGTAAATTTTGGTTTTATGCAAAAGAACCTTTGTTATTAATTTGAGAAAGACTGCAGCCTAGTCGTTTTCTTATTATAAATTGCAAATTTGTAGGAGAATCTCCTGAAAATCAATTTTCGCAATTATCGTTATTTTTACGCAAACTGCATTTATTATTAAAATGTCATAAATTATTATTAAATCGCTGAAAATGTTTGTATGTAATTTGAGCAATATTTTTTTTTATATTTTACTTTATCATATTCTAAGATATTTAAAATGACCATTGTAACTTAAAAAAACATTTTCTTGAGTTTTATTAAAATAATTTCTAAAAAAATAAAAATGTTAATAGTTACCTAATGCATTGGCCTTTTAAATATCTTAATTGCAACAGAAATGTTTTAGTGAAGTGGATCTCAGTTATGTTGTGAAAAATACATTCTTTTATTCACAAATTTTTATTTTTAAAAGTATTGATAATGTTTATTTTTAAGAAAATTATGTATAGTTTGTAGAAATCAATATATTTATTCATTAGTTTTAGTGTCATAATGATTCTTGGCTAGCTTAATACTTAGTTATGCAGGGTGTCGACAAAAAATGCATTTTTTAAGTTGGGTCAATAAAAAAAACTGATTTTTTCTTAAAACTTCAAAAAAGCATCACTTTAGTGACGTATATGGCAAACATAAAGTAGCACTTTTTTGAACTGTATTATAGAGTTTTTATTTTTACTGCCGGCGACAGTAAAAGTAACTTTTACTGACGCTACCAAATTTGTTTTTCTTAAAACGTCAAATAAACATCACTTTAATGACGTTTATCTTAAAATAAATAAAAGTCAACGAAAATAGGTAAATTAAATTTATTATAAAACCATTGTATTTAGAAGTTTTAAGAAAAAGTATCGTTTACTACACAGAGTTAAAGTAGCTTTGTGTGCCTCAGTAGAATTGTCAGTCTCGCTTCGCTCACAGACAAACTTTCTGCCTAGTCACATAAAGCATTACTTTAACTTCTAGTACTAAAATCTACCATTTTGTTCTTTTTTCCCCTTTAAAAAATGCACCTATTGGTAAACACCTTGTATTTAAAAACAACCATTTTTTCTGGCGCACAATATTTTGAGCAAAAAATACAGAAAAGCAAAGCGTTGGCCAAATTTTGTACTTTACGGGGTATTTAAAATTATTTGGGGGTGAGAAGTATAAGTAGAGTATTTTTGATAAACTAACGTAACATCAAAATTTTTACTAAAATAAGTTGTTAGCTAGCCAATAGTAAAGTATATAATATTCTAAATTTTATCAATTTATAAAAAAAAATAAAACACAAATAAATTGTTGTTAGTAGAATCAATTGTTATTATGCAATAATATTGACAGCAATTGTTATTTATATCACGGATGTTGGGGTTATGTATGTGGCTTCAAGTCCATTCCTTATAATTATTAATTCTTGACTGTGTGAAACTCAGTTTCGGACTTCCAAAGTCGTTTTTAGATCGAATTATTAATTAAAAGAATTTCTTAGAATAATATTGTAGAACATTTTTTGTCCGTGATTAACTGTGAATTTTTTTTTAATTGTAAATTGAGTGTTTAAGATTCCATGCAATGTGAGAAACTTAATTTAAGTATTTATGAATAAACATTTTAAATATATTTTTTTGTTTTTGTCTACAGCAGAAAGATGTTGTTTTTTGTTACCCGATCGATTATATCATGTTAAACTCGTAGTACAGTCAATAGTCAATCTGTCCTAAATAATGAGGCGACATCGACAAAATTTCGGGTAAGGCCGTCATTATAGTACTATCGTGGACATGGAATTTAAAACGATTTTTTATCAGCCAATTTTGATTATTTGAATTTTACTTTATTGTGAATGGGTTTTTTTATGTCAATTTTCGAATGTTATTTTGACAACAAATGCGTCAAATGTATTTTATTAAAATAAATTAGGTAAAATGTGCTGCTGGCGAGAAAGATAGTAAGAAGATATTTCCTTTTTTAAATAATTTTGTTTTATGATAAAAACAAGGCTCTAATCTTCGTAAAACATCAGAGAAATGTTTCTTGTTAATGTCCACTTCGCATAAAACTTGAGATGTTTAAGCCACTATTTTAACCACATTTACAATGCAAAAATTGATCGTTTTAAATTCCATGTCCACGATAGTATGTTATAACTGGAGATCCAAAATGTAAAACCCCAAAAAGGCGGTTCTCTACCTGTCTTGGAAAAGGGGTTATAAGCCCCCAAAGGGCCCCCTTCAATTCGTTATGTAAGATCACGGTGGAACTGCGCCAAATTTTGTAACTAGGTGTCAAATAAGGTTTTAAAATGATTTTCGTAAAAAAAAATTCCTTCACCCCATAAATAGCTCCCAAAGAGTAATATCCAATCACGTCGGATTACCACCAAATTGCAAATAGATACATAATAAGGTGCTAAAGAACTTTTTCTTAATATTTCTTCTCCAAAAAAAATTCCTACACCCCATAAACAAGAGGGTCAAAAAGCCAAAAAAGTTATTGAGAAATATTTTTTGGCATCTTATTTTACATCTATTTGCAAAATTTTGTGTAAATCCGACGGGGCCATAACTCCGTATCTGCAATAGGTAGAGATACGCTAATTTGGGGTTTTACTCTTTGGTAGAGATGTGCCAGTGGTATTTGACCAAGATTTTGACCAGGTATTAATACGGTATTTTGATCCCCCCATTTTAAAGGTGGTCATATTCTGAATTAAAAAAAGAGCTTTTTCGATTTTTTTTTTCAAAAATTTTAAAATTTATAATTGCATATTTACTCATTTAGTATAAATTAACAAAAAACCACAAGAATACATTTTTGTTAAGAAAAAAGTTACCTTTAATTCTTTAAAGAAAAGTCCCTGTAATTTTTATAGTAGCCGAAATATAAATTTATCACATAAATAAGAGGGGGGCTCCGGTGCCCCCCTCTTTAATATTCGATTTTTTCAAAAACCAATCCCTTCCTTTTATGAAAAATGATTTTTACCAAGAATTTGAACTTGATTCGACTTTTTGTTCTTAAGATATTGTGCCCATAAAAAAAGTGTGACATACAGACGAACGGACGGGCGGATTTTTTGAAAGTTGTTTAAAATTCTAGGAAATGCACGAATTTTTGCCCTACGACGAATAATAACGATTTTAGGATTGGGCTGATCAAATGTATAATACTTTGCTCTTCGACTTTGTCTACGGAGAGTATAATAATAGGTGACTATGTTTTTTTTGGAACTATACAAGTAGCAATAAGAAATACTAAAATAGAATAAAAAAAAAGTAACATTAAGTATTTCTTTTATTTTTTTTCCTAAAATTTTTGATTTTTCATTAAATACAAGTTTTTTAGGAATAATACCTTATTTGACCGTATTAATACCAAAAATTTTGACTCGTCAAAAACTTTTTGGTCAAAAGCACAACTCTACTCTTTGGACATCCAGTTACATCACATAAAAAATTTCGCCCTACCCGGAATTTTGTTTATGTTCAAATACGGATTGACTGTACTTTTTAAAAAACAGCCCATAGTTTGGAACGTCGTTTTTATTTACAAGCGTTTTGTATTACCCCAACTAAAATATTTTAATAAAATAAAAAAAATGCATTTTGATCTTAAATTTTTTATTAAAGATTCAGCTATTATATAAAATCACTATTCACAATGATCTATGAGCCTCTAAAACAAATAATAAATAAGTAAATACAGAAATAATTTAAATTTACACGATATAAACTACAATAATAAATACAAGGAAAAGCGAAGGCAAAATTCAACTAATGTTAATTAAAATGCAAACAAAAATTGCTTAATAAATTGTATTCGCAAATAATGAAACGAGATATTTTCCACATTTAAATAATAAATAAATAACAAATCTTTTCTTACTGTTTTTTAAAAACATTTACATTTTTATTCTATGATAAATTTATATAAAAAGTCACATTGTACATTTTTTAGATAGCGGCAGTAGGCCAGACATGTTTTAGAACTTGCTTTGTTGATTTTTTTAAACTCTCTTCTACAATCATTAAATTTTACATTGACACCTCTGTTAACAAAAAAATTATTTTATATCTTTAAAATTATTAAAATATGTCGTTTGAAAAAAAAATAGTATACAATATTCGGAGAAAAAGTAACTTTTTCGCCTAATATAGTAATCTACTATTTTACACCTTAAAAGAAATGTTATTGAAATTAAAAAATACATTTATTTGTAATACTTTTTTGTTATCAGCAATGTATCCAGTGAATTTATTGTAGAATCGAGTGCAAAATACAAATTGGAATTATATGAAAAAGAAAAAACGTCATGCTAAAAAAATTACTATTTTTAGTATATTTTTTCCATTTTATTGTCAAACCAATGCCAATTTGTATATTACAACGAAGTTTATTTACGATAAAAAGAAATTATACTTTAATAATTCGTTTAGCACCGTAATATTTTCGATAAATACGTCAAAATTTCTAAGCTACTTTTTACATAAACGTTTAGTCACAATTTTAGACTAGATGCAATTTTTATTATGTGATTTATAACACGAATAGTTTTAAAAACAAAATTTTATAAATTCTTGTCAACTTTTACCTACAGGTTGGCCCTTTAAATTAGAACTCTTAGCGTTAAAGTTAATACACAACGTCAAATTTTTGAAGTCACATATTTGTTTACTTACTTAAGAGTTTCTGTCAAATATTGTCATATGTTTTGCAATTTTACGCGTAGGTACAAAAAAACTATTTTAAATAAAGGTGTCGTTAAAAAACATATTTAAAATGCTATTATTAAACCTTAAAACAAAATTGCTGCCTAAATTAAGGAACAAATTATAAAACAAAAGAGAACTCACTAAAGGTAAAAATATGTATTTTTAGTCATGGAGCCAAATAGTTTGTTTTTAAAACAATAATTGATTGTTGTTGGCGCGCAAATGAAAATAAAATTTTTAGTAACTATTTTTAAAGATAAACAAAATAATTTTATTTGTTTTAAGAATTTAATAAATTTGTTAAATGTTAAGTGTTAAACATTTTAACACAATTTTAAGATTTGGGCCCCATCGTATATTAAAACTAAAAGTAGTTTTGAAAACTAGAAAAATAGAGCTACAAACGTATTACGGTTTCGTTTAAATCGGTTATTTCTTTGTGTCAAAAATCGGACTTTAAAAAACAAAAATATTAAAAGGTTTTTGAAGTCAGGTTTTTGGACACAAAGAAATATGCGATTTATATGAAACCATAATACGTTTGTAGCCCTATTTTTCTAATTTTTAAAACTACATTTAGTTTTAATATACGATAGTGTCCTCATGTAGATGTGCTACTTAGTTGAATTGACGGGAGCTCAACGGAGATTACTTATACGAGCTTCTAGGAGCACAGATTAGAAGATCTATGAAATTGAAACCCAAATCTTAAAGGAAAATATTGTATTATGTAGGCCCCATGACTATTACAATTTTTGGCAAAATTAAATATCTCACAAAGCCAGTCTTTAGCTTAGACGTTTAAAAAAATTACCACTAATAAATGCACTGGATTTTCCTGTCAGCACTCTGTTAAAAAAAATTGCCGAGCGTAGTTTTTTGTAGTTTATGAATAAATTTTAAATTATTTTGTCTTACAGGCTAATTTCAAGTCAGAAAAATATCGAAGCAGTGCAAAGTTGCGACCCGGTTGCAGCACTATTTTGTTTAAAAGTAAATGTTTTTGGGCATAAAATTGTAATTTACGCATTAATAAATACAACTGACTAATCAAAACAGATTTTTTTTTAAGAAAACTATCATTTTTAGACTAAAATATGTCGTTTGCGACGTCGCAAATTTGCACTGCTTCGAAATTTATTGACTTGAAATTAGCCTGTTGGATCCTAAAAATCTTTACATTCTATTGATTTAAAAATTCGTGACCTTATTTGTGCTAATTTTTTTTTAGTCTATGTCAAAACTTTTATTATTCAGCATTATTACTTCTGGTATTTTTCAAGGAAATTATACAACTAATCAGTAAAAATAAAACAAAAAGAACATAATACTAAAATACGACAAAAAAGACAACCTCATGGTACACAAAAAACAAAAAAAAAAGTTGCCTTACGTAAAATGCATGGGAAAAAGAAAAAAAAGTTCATAGTTTATGCTATTTCGATAGTTTGCTAATAACTCGTATGAGGGCACCGTTTTCATCTTTTAATCGTTGATTTTCGGATTTAAGATTTTCCAGGTGCTGTAAAAATAATGTCATGATTAGATTAATTCAAAAAAAAATGTAATGGACCATATTTGAACAAAAATTAGTCGAAGTTTCCAAGGATTTGTCTCGTTCAAGATGCTAACTGACAAAACGTCAATATTGTAATACTTTTATTAAATACAGGGTGTACGCGATCAATGTGTCTTTTGGAAATATCTGACAAAAGTCCAAGAGATTCAGTAAAAACAGTTTCTTGAAAAAGTGCCCTCCTTCGGAAATAATGGCCTTTGACCAGGTAGACCAAAAACACATTGTAAATATTTACCAAACTAGAATGGGTAGAAATCGAGACGGGTAGAAGTCGAAACGCGTAAAAGTTACTCTTCGCAAATGAGTAGCTTGAGTAGAATTCGGATTCGGTAGAAGTGTAATTTTATATTTTTTAAATCAAAGCTAAATCAACATTTTATAAAATTGCTACACATTCTATACGATACTCTTCGCAAGAAAACTATTATGGGATAATAGTTGTTTTTTTTTAATAAAACTTTGTTTTTTTATTCTGCGAAGAGTGCAAACTATTAACAGAAAACACGAAAAATTTCGTTAACGAAGAAGATAAACGTCAGTTCTGACGTTTAACATATTTGAGGTTATTTGTTCTGACAGCTGCTTTTGTTTCTTAGTTTAAAATATTTTTGGCATGGCCTACTTGAATGACGCGTGACACTATTCGGACTTAGAAGTTTTTTGCTACTGAAATAGTTTATTTTATTGTTTTTTTAACCTTACTAGTTAACTTAACAAATAATGAATCAATATTTTTAATAGAAAATTAAATTTTCTTTAATTTTGTAGAAAATATTTTTTCTGTAGATTGAATAATAACGGAGAAAGAGGTTTTTTTGAACTGAGGGGTAATTGGGGGGTCGGACAAAAAAAACTAAAGAATACTTTTTTGTAAAGAATTATATTTCCCATGTTTTATGTCGAATAATTTTTTTTGTAAATTTAATAATAGTTGAGCTACGATTTTTTTTTTCATTTGGGGGGCACAAAAGGGGGCTTTGTAGTTTTCAGATTCTTGCCAAAAACAATAGGGTTCTTCCTCTTATAGAGGTAGATTTTTCCTAAAAAATTGAATTTGATATCACTTTTGGTTTTAGAGATAGCGTGACCACAAGAAACGTGACCGACAGACAGACAGACGGACGGACAAAAAATGAAAATCTTAAAAAGTCATGAAACGCACGAATCTGCAAAAATTTTTGCTCTACGACGAAAATTGACGATTTTAGGATTTTCTGATCGATTGCAATATACTCTTCGGACCTAGTCTTGCGAAGAGTATAATAATATGTCTAACCATCAAGAAATTTGTACAATCAATAAAGGTAATAAAAACGGTCATTTAAATCCATTTTGAAATTCGGGGCCTTTTTTAAAATGGGTTAAACTGGTAGTGTTGATAAAAACTGCATTTAATTTCTTTACCTTTGAGAATTTTGTAAATTTGCTTATTTTTTTAAATACCCCAATTCAAGTGAAAACCTTTTTGCTAGTAAATTTCTGAGAAACTGTACCATTTATGAATAACCTGCCAAAAACTCTCTTAATGTACCCCATATTTTGCATTTGACTTGACAAAAACTTACTTCAATTTAGTGACAGTGGTGACATAAAAATTTCAAAAGAACTTCCAGTCTTATGCAAAAATATGTGGTTAATTATGAGTGTTTTTGGCAGTTTATTCGTAAACTGTACAGTTTCTCAGAAATTTTAAGTGGTAAAATAGTTTTCACTTGAATTGGGGTATTTAAAGAAATAAACAAAATTACAAAATTCTTAAAGGCAAACAAATTTCATGCAGTTAGCTTTATATTTAATGAAAGTATTAAAATAATGAGTTAAGTTAACAAGTGCCTTTTTTCGTTATTTTTTAAAAGTTTGCAATTCTGAACAACCGGTTGGGTATGACAAATAACCATGGATTTCCCAGCCAATTTTTGTTCTGATATGTTATAAAAAATCATTCCAAAATTATATTAGTAGATCCACACCTACTAATATGCATTACTAAACAATAAATGCAAGCAAAAAGTAAAGGAAAAAAATTACACAAAACTTTTTAAAAACTAAAAGCGGGCTATCAAACAAACAGACACTGCAAGCAAACAAAAAAATGCAAACGATACGTTAATAATTTAGTTTATGTGTATGTAACAAGTATCCACATTTACTGTCAGGGAACATTCTAAACAAAATTAAAAAAAAAACAAAAAAGGCTTCTCAGGAATTTCTTTCAGACGGAAAATTGTCTCACTGTGAGTTATTTTTTGTGAACAATTTTCACAAAAAAATCACAGCAAAATATGTTTATTTTTGGGTTGGATTCATTAATGGAGCGTATTCGTAGAAAAATTGGTGGGGGTAACCTAGAAGATATGTCATACCACCCGTCGTTTCGGATACTAACTGACATTTTACTTCTGAATTTTATATTTTTATCAAATATAAAACTATACCAAAAAACAACAAACTGCCGGTTTAAAGCATTCTATGTACCATCTAAAAGGTTTGTATAACATTTACATCTTTAATTCTTTATAATTAGGTAAAAAAAGGAAATTATGACTTATTTACAAAAAGATTTCCGTGAATGTTTAAAATAATCCGCATTTTTTAAATGCACGGACTTTGCATTAAAAGTACATTTGTAAATGAGTCATTATGTCTTTTTTTACCTAATTATGAAGAATTGAAGTTGTAAAACACTCCGTAAATGTTATACAAACATTAGCTGGTACGTAGAATGTTTTAAACCGGTATTTTGTTAATTTTTGGTATATTAGCTTTATATTTAATAAAAACACAAAATTCAGAAGTAATGTCAGTTAGCATCTGAAACGACGGGTGGAATGACAGATCTCCTAGGTTACCCCAACCAATTTTTGTACGAATAAGCTCCATTAATGATAGCAAATTTGACAAAATAAATGTGGATATTTCGATGTGTACAATCATAAAAACTAAAAGAACTAAAAAACACGAAAATAAAAATGAAAAATCGACTGCAAGTCGTTCAACATTAGCAGAGCTTCCGTTTACCTATTTTTTTGCAGATTCTGTTAGTTTATTGATGACCCGTGTAAGTGACTTGTTGTCGGCCTTTAGCCTTTCATTTTCAGCTTTCAATTTTTGTAATTGCTAAAACAATAATTTTATGATGAACCTTTTGCTTTGGTATTACCAATACAACTAAAAAAATTAACTTGATATCCATGTTAAACAATAAACTGGTGGTAAAATACGTCAAATAAAAAATAAACTTAAAAAAAAAATAAGTTTAGTTTTTATTTAGCAAATAGAGAGTAAAACAATTTTCATTTAATGAAAAAAATATTTTAAAAAGGCTGTATTTCTGGAACCTTTTAAAATATTTTTTTTCCATTCAATGTCTTATTTTTTTACCCTCTATTTGCCATATCAAAAAAAAAACAAACTAAACGCGACACCCTGTATTTTACCACCGTGATATAAATGATAAAATTTTGCAAATACTATCCATTCACAGTTTCAAAAAAACATAGTCACCTATGAAAACTAGAACTTTTTTCTTTGAAAAGTTGAATTTTCCAGAAAGTTGGCATTACATTTCAAATTTACTGTCATTTATAATTGAAAAATGCCAAAAATAATATGACAGTACATAAAACAGGCGTAAAAATTGAAAAAACGAAACAATTTTAGCTTGAGATGTGAGAATTTATAAAGAAAATTGTAAACATTTTTGTAATAGTGCTATTTTATTCTATGATACCAAAAACGACTTTTTAACAGTGAGTACTTACATAAATAATTCCTATTTTGTGTAAACTTTTGAATGGTTTAATGATTAGTGCATTATAAAGTAATTTAATAAAAAAATAAATACTTTTGTATATGTTGAAACCATTACTTTTGATCCAGATGCCCTGAACATGTTTTTAAATGCATTTTTTAATTTTTTTTGACATTTCTTACATAACCAGAAAACACAAGGGATATTAAAGACAGTATACAGAGTAAAATCTGTCACTCTATGGCTCGCCTGCTCTGATTTTTTTAAATTGTGAATGGATAGTAGATTAAAAGCCTTAATTTAGTTAATTATTTTTAGTTGCATTTTTATTGTTGTATTATCCAAAAAGCAATTATCTAACAAATTCCAATGTAACACTTCGCGCTTTTAAAAAAATATGTAGTGTGTGTAAGTTATGTGGTACAGTATTAAAATATAACCAACAAAAAACAAAAATAGTCGTTAGGTTAGATTATTTGTGTTAAAAGAGGTTTTGTTATTCAGTAAGGAAGTAAAAAAATAACTGTAAAAACCAAGAAAAAAAATGCAAGCTATTTAGCCGTATATCTACGAACAAAATTACAAAATGAGCTGAAAAAAATTGACATTAATTTTTTTTATTTTGTATAGACTTACTTTAAGTTCTTCCTCCATTTCGCTAAGTTTTCGCTCCATCGCTCTCCTTTCCCGTTTTTCTAATTCTGATAATGAATTCTTACTTGTCTAAAAATGAAAATGGAGACAACAATTAATAATATTTAGTAGTAACAGTACAAGTGCTCCTTGAATTTTCGATTATAAAATGAAGGAATGCTTGTTGCATAGTAATGTCCCGCAAAAGTAAGAGTGTTCTCTAAAAATTTACCAAGTGCGAAGCACGAAGTGGATAATTAAAAGAAAATACCCTTACTTTTAAGGGACATTGCGTATTCAACAAGCACAAGTTCTTTTAACATCGAAAATTTATCAAGAGCACGGGGGCTATTTGACACGATTATTTCATTTATAAATACCATTTACCCAACAATATAATATTAGTTTCATTTAAACACTAAATACGACTAACCAAATAAACAATTTTTGACAAAATTAAAAAAAAATCATAATTTTGACTTCTATTCAGGTATTTTATTTTGCTGTTAGTGCTGACTGCTGGTCAATGGAATATTTTAGCTCAGGTTGTTGCCAACGGGTGATTTCGAGTATAATTCGCAGTAAAATGCTTCAAATTTTGGCATAAACCTCTAATTTGACATATAAATGAAATAATCATGCAAATATTGTTTTAAATAAGTTGTCAAATCTGACAGAAAGTCTAATTTTACAGACAGTGTATTAATGTGAATCTGTGATTTGTGCCTTCTAAAATGTGATCGTGATCATGACAAAGAACACTGGTATGTTCGAGACTTGAATAAAATTAATTCATTTCTGCGCATGACGTCATGTGGCTGCTAACCAAAGCGGAAATATAGTCACCTAGTTCAAACTTGTTTTATTTTGATGTTCATACATAAAATATAAAGCGGTTTTAAATCATATCTCTAACCTCTCTCTAACTAGACACTAGGGGTTCGTATATCTTTAAATAACAATAAAATAAAAGTAAAATTTGACATTTATTTAAAGAAATTTGTTTTGAGTATTTTGACGTTTCTACTGACGGACAAAGTGGATGTCACAGCAGCTATATGACGTCACAAATGCTTAATCAAGTAGGCCTAAAATGCGCAAGAACATACCGGATACTTTGCCGTGATGAAAACTTACCACAACGTTAATTTTTTCTAAAGTTTGTTTTGTATCACGTAATTCTTCATCTTGTTTACGAAGTTTGTCCTTCAATCGTTCATTGTCAACCATTGCTTCTTCATATAACTTTTTGTAGTCAATTTCTCCATTTTCATTTCTAATATCGCTTGTACTGTTTAATCTGGATCTACTTGATCTGTCAGTTCCACTCTACAACAAAGAAAAACAAAAGTTAGGTTAAATTTTTAAAGTACAAAACAAAAACATTGACAAATATACGTCTAATATTTTTTAAAATAAAATAAAAGAAATTCGGGTATACAAGAAGAAAGTTTCACAAACATTTTAAGTCTATTAAAAATTGATACTTTGTTTATATTATAAATACGTCACAATTTGCCACCTATTGTATAATGTTTTAAAAAATATGTTATTTTTAAAATAGGAATTTCCTTAATTTTTATAATAGACTTTTTGTATAACAAATTAAAAAAAAAAAGTATCAACCAATTTGCTAAAAGTAGAACCCGCTTTAAATGATTTTACCCATTTTTAGTTTGTATAATTACAAGTAATTCATTGCCAAAAAATTTAATTAGCCCCAAAATTGTTATCCAATTATTGTGTTTACAAACGGTGAGGTGAGACCTGACAACCTTTTTGATCTTTTGTTGAGTTATATTTTAAAAAGTCAAATTAAATTTATAAGGATTTTTTTGCGTCGAAATTTAAAACGCTTATCCTAAGAGATACAAGGTCAATTAAACTGGGGCAAAGTCATCTATTTTAATGCCTATTAACCTATCGCAAGCGATTATCTCTAACGGTTACCTTTAAAGACTAAATAACGCATCGGATTCGGTTATTTGGTTGTAACTTTTTTTGTTTTTTGAGAAATGTTTTTAAAACTTCGGCATACAGCCAAAGTCAGCAATCAAATTCTGGTTAAAAAAAATTCAGCAAAGTTCCGTTTCCTAAAAATTAACATCATGCTCTTTTTTTATAGAAGATTAATCAAACTTTTATTTTAACAAAACATTAAAAACAGAACCTACAAAAATTTGGTAATTGAATTCTGGTTTTAATATTTTTAAAATCAACCTAAAAAATTTGCTTTTGACGTGTCGTTTCTAATAAAATGTTGACATAAAAATCTAATTGATCTCCTATAAGAAAAAAAGCATGATCATGATAATAATTTTTGGGGAACAAAACTTTGCATGGATTTTTTTAACCCAAATCCAATTGCTGACCAAAAAGTGTCATGAAAGTTTCAAATATATCCCCTTAAAAAAAAAGAAACGTTACAGCTAAATAACCGAACTGCACTTTTTTAGTTTTTTAATGTAACCGTGAAATGGTTAAGGATAATCAAGTTATGCTTGCGGAAGGTTATAGGCAACTTTGGCCTTATTTAACCGATCTTGTAAAAATCCCAATGGTGACCCTTGAATTCGCGACATTTTTTGTATACTCTTTGACACTTGTCTGCAAAGAGTATAATAACACCAAAGTAAGTAAAGTACTAATTATTAGATGTGTTTTTTGACGTTAAAACGATAATTCTGTGGTAGGAAGGCAAAACGGGATAAGTATTTTTGACATTTAAAAAAATGTGTTTTTCGGACACCGAATTTTAATAGAAACATTTAGATATTTACAATTTGGATCAGCCATATACGTACTTTGAAACCTATTTTTTCAGCTAGCTTCTCACTATCGCATTAATATTGTTTAATATTTGCAAGATAATCATTTTTAGAGTGACATGTACAAATGACAGTTTCATACTTATCCTCTTTTGCCTATTTGCCACAGAATTATTGTTCATTATATTTTTTGGCAATAAACCATTAAGACATTTAAATAAATTTACGTTAAATAAAAATAATGTTAGCCTTCGTATTATTATTATACAAAAACATCCTAATTTATCATGTTCTTTCATTGTTTACTTACAACATATCCCTCAGAATTAAGCGACGACATACTAATAGACCTAGAACTAAGCCCACCCATAGAATTCCGTGACCGCGACAAGGAACGTTCTCTGTCCCTTAAACTACCCGTTCTTGACGAAGACAAATCTCTACGCGACCTCCTTCCCTTATCATAATCCCTTGAATTATCATAACTCTTGGTTCCATAACTACTCAGGGCATTAGGGATGGTTAGACTCGCGTACCCGGCGGCAGATGGCGTACTTGCCGAGCGGTACCCGTTTTGCAAATAGGGACTTTTGTAATTCGCTGTGTAACTATTACTATACCCCAAAGGGGAAGTATATGAGGTGCTTGAGTAAGGAGAGGTATAATTTGAGGTGCCTCCGTAAAACCCCATACTTCTTGGGCGACTATTAAACGATCCTGTGGAGCTCCTTATCGCCGAGAATGACCGGTGTCGCACAGGGGGAACAGGTTGATTCCGATACGACATTTTGCCAAACAAACTTTTTGTAACAGTCACAATTTAACAATTTATTTTTTATTTATTTATTTATTTAAACGTAATTAATACGTTTAAATTTTGGAATAAATAAAAGTTAACTAAAATAAGTAAATTAAATTTATTATAAAACCATTGTACTTAGACGTTTTAGAAAAAAGTATCGTTTTCTACACGGAGTTAAAGTGGCTTTGTGTGCTTCGGCAGAATTGTCTGTTTCGCTTCGCTCGTCAAACAGTCTTTCCGTCTCGTCACAAAAAGCATCACTTTAACTACTACTACTAGTATTAATCTACTATTTTATGAAATTCATATTAGTTAAATTTTTATTAATTTTGGGGGTGCTTCTTACACTTTATTCTCCCAAAATGCGATTGATTTTTGTATACAATATAAAGTCGATCTGATAAACCATTCTTGAGTTATTGTGGCAACAAATTTCGTTACAGATAGACGGACAAACAATAAAAGTCTTAAAATGTCATAAAACGAACGAATATACAAAGATTTTTGCTCTATGCTAAATAAAATATTAACGATTTGAGAGAATCCCCGATTAAACGTAATACTTTTTGACATTTGCCCGTAAAGAATACAATCAATACCAAAATAAAGTAGTAATTTTTTGCTGTATTTTTTAATTAGCATTATTCTATTAAGGCACGTCGATAATTACTGATCATTAAATTTTTTTGGCAACAAGACATTTAAACAAATTTACGTTTAATAAAAATAATGTTAGTTTTCATACTATTATTTTACAAAAACATCCTAATTCAATATGTTTTTCCATTGTTTACTTACAACATATCCTTCAGAATTAAGCGACGACATACTAATAGACCTAGAACTAAGCCCACCCATAGAATTCCGTGACCGAGACAAGGACCGTTCTCTGTCTCTTAAACTACCCGTTCTTGACGTAGACAAATCTCTACGCGACCTTCTACCCTTATCATAATCCCTTGAATTATCATAACTCTTGGTTCCATAACTACTAAGAGCATTTGGGATTGTGAGACTCGCGTACCCGGCGGCAGATGGCGTACTTGCTGAACGGTACCCGTTTTGCAGATACGGGCTTTTGTAATTTGCTGTGTAACTGTTGCTATACCCCAAAGGGGAGGTATATGCGGAACTTGAATAAGGAGAGGTGTAATTTGAGGTGCCTCCATAAAACCCCATACTTCTTGGCCGACTATTAAACGAACCAGATGAGCTTCTTATCGCCGAAGATGAGCGATGTCGCACAGGGGGTACTGGTTGATTCCGATACGACATTTTAACAAAATCACAATTTTTTCTAACAGTCACAATTTTTCAATTATTCACTCTGTTACAAATAATCAAAACACAATAAAAAAAACGTAAATATTTTGACTGCATGCACGATTTACTACTGCAATTTGTTTGGTATTATGCTATGCTATTTTGGGTGGTTACTGAAAGGCCAGTGAATCAAGTGAAACTGACTTTACATTCTAAGTTCAACAACAAATGCGAGCTATTTAAAAGGTCGTCATTTTAACTTTACATGTTTTGAGCATTTCAGCGGTTCTAAACAGTTTTAAGTGTAAAATCAAATACAATGTTCCATTTTATGATGGAATGAAGTAGAGTTACTGATTAAGAAATTAAATGAAAAAACAGTAATTATTCACTTTTATTGCTGACTCAAGCGATACCGTTGGCGAGTAGCCAAACTAATTTTTGTGACGTCACAAAAATGGATCTTCTAGAAAATAAGGCCTCTAGGATTAAAAAAAATAAACATGAGAGTGCACCGGCCTGATAAAATGAAGTATGCCTTGCTACGAATCACTTTTTGTCTGCCAAAAATGTGACATTTCTCTTGTTGGAATTGTCAATTTCTACGGTCATAAATCTTTCAAACTTTGATAGAAAGTGTCATTAGCTTTGTTCGTAGAGGACAGAATTCCGGATTCGGACTGTATAATAAGCAAATTATGAAACCCGAAATTTTATCTTATTAGCTTGATTTACCAGATTCAAAAAGATGAAGTTGTTCCTTGCAAGGTACTTTTTATTTCCAAATTACTATTTAAAACTATCGGGGGACAGTTTTTTTGTAGAGGGAATAACTAGAAGAATTGGAGAAACGATATCAACGGTTACATGTTGTCAAAAACGCCTATTCATTCAGAATTTAGTGAGTAAAGTTTACAAATGTCATTATTCAATACGCTAAATAAGTATCTCTAGTGGCGTCCCCAAAAACGAACTATCGATAGTCAAGTTCATAGATAGTGACGAAACTGGTTCTATGATCTTAAGATAAACTAAATTTAAACCTTTCGCTCTGCTTTTTTTTTAAATTTATTAAAATCCACCTTCTGAAAATGGCTTCTTATTGTAACATTTATGTTATCAGACATTTTTTAGTTTAAAAGTTTGAAATTTTAGTTTTGACAACCTTACGTCAACGCGTAGTCAAGTGTGCGATGCGGAACCATCGATAGTCACGTAGGTGGCTCGCACATCGATAAAATGAGATACTTACTTAGCGTATATTTTTGACCTTAATTTACTTTTTACTTACAAATGCCAATCCAATAAAAAAAAAGTTAAGTTAAGATTTTAATTCAAATTAAAAATGCTTTTTAATAAATAAAACATAGCAAATATAGAAAATAAAATTGTATAAAAAACTCGTATTATGTATAAGGCGTTTTTTAGCACTTATCGATGGACGCGTGCTAAAAAACGTTCATTATAAAGCTCTATGTTTTAATATACCCACTATAATGTACCAGCTAAAAGGTTTTTATAACATTAACGAAGTGTTTAACATGTTCATAATGACTCATTTACAAAGGAACTTCCATAGATGTGTAAAAAATCCGCATTTTGTTTTATGCCCGGATCTTGCATCACAAGTTCCCTTTATAAATGAGTCATTATGCACTTCTTTACCCAATTAATTCATTATTTTTAATGATCCACTAAAAGTTTGTTTAGAACCTCTGAAATAAAATCTATTTCAAGGTACACATGTGTTCCCGAAAAGTACCAAAATAAATACGCCTACCTTGCCGTATATGTTTTACCGTAATTATTCAACGTCAGGTGCTAAATAAAAGGCGACAAAGGAAGCAGAAAATAGAAGACAATTTGGCAGGACACCTGCAGCTTGTCCGAAATAAAATGGGCGATTCCCGAATTGACATTGGCCCCTCTCAATAACAGCTATAAATAATTATTAATGCTTACATCAATTACATGAAACTAGCACATTTTATATGCACTTTTGAAGCTTAAAATAAATAAATATAATTATTTTCATACACCAGAGCATGTGATTCCGTAATTCGGGCTTTTTTACATTTGACCAATGATTGAGTATATATAGATAAGCAGAACATGGGTTTTATTGGGTGCGTTTTTTTGCTTAGAAATAAAAAAAAGCTTTTAAGAAATGTCTATGCCTTTTATTTTAAAGGTTATAAAATTTTGCATACACTGTCACTTTTGTCAGCACTTAATGTGGGTCATAAATTTAAATAAAAAAAAATAGTTACTGGACTTTCTTATGATTCAAGTTTAGGTAAAAATGTTAAAACGCAACGTCAAAAAAATGAAAACATATAAAAGTCTCATATTTATAAATGGCGCATAAACACAATGGTACGTTGTTGGGGCATGTATAGGGAGCCCCAGAAAATTGTTAAAAAAATTTATCTCATATTCCTCGGAGATATTAAGCCCCAAAGTGCGAAACTTTAAACGCTTATATCATAAAGATAACAGGATATATTAACGAAAGAAAGGGCTAAATACAAAGGCAAAATCTATCATAAATTATTTTACCATTTGTTTATCTTTTAAATGGTAAAATTAAATTTTTATAATCAATTTAATTTTATAAAATGAAGGTGACAACAATGTCAATATGATCTAATGCAAAAATGTATGCTTAAAAGTCTAGATGAGTTTTTAAGATGTATTTTACAAACTGTTTTGCCGAACTTATGCAACTTTGTTCGTTTTCTCGATAAATATAACAGATGGATTTTTTTTACATTTTTTTAGGGATCCCTGAGAATGCACCAAGAGAGTACCATTACGTTTATGCGCCATTTTTTTGGACACCCTGTAGATAAGCAGAACATGGGCTTTATTGGGTGCGTTTTTTTTTTCAAATCAAAATTCTACTTTACAGGCAGATTTTTAATGTGGATCTGTGAACTGTGACGTAGGACTTGACCGGGTCTATTTATTGCTACTATTTTTCCTGAATCCACTTCTACAACCACGATATTCGCATACAATGCCACTTTTCAGCATACTATAACATATTTTAATTTCATATCTGGCACAAATCTGTCATACATAAAATAGTCAAAGATAGCTTATTTTATTAACTTGGAAACGCATATTTCTTGGAGATAGGCTACATAAGCTCCTTATTGCGCACCCAATAATACCCTGAATTTGGATATCTTTATGTAATGTATTTTATCTATGTGTTAACTAAAAAATCTTGAGTGTATTAAAAATTTACTGAGATAATAATTGTCTGTCAAAATGTTTTTTATTAGGTAATAAAATTACCCACGTTTATGTTATGAATCAACAATTTTACTGTTCTTAATAAAAATTGTCTTTCAGCAGTTATTAAAATTTCGGAGTGTCCGTTTAAAGTGTTTTAAAAATACAAAAAAATATCAATAATTTAAGGCTTTAAAAATTTTATTATTTCTACCACAAATAAAGCAACTTTTTCAGATTTTAAATTTTTAGTGATGGCACAAAATCTTTTTTAAAAAATATTGAATATTCGATTTAAAATAATAGTTCTATTTTTTGAAAGTTTTTTTCCTATAATTTTCCAACAAACTGTCTGCCAACGTTATAAAAGCGTTGTTAGTTCTATTTTTATTTAATAGGACAGGTCAAAGGTGTATATTTACGTGGCAATTATTAGAATTAACACATAAAATACTTTTATTTCTAATGCCAATAGATTGCATTAAATGAGACCATATGTAAAATTAGAACTACTGACGACTATAACTACTATTAAATGTGTTATTTTTGGAACATAATTAAATAATGTATACGTTTGTCGGTACATTATTTAGCTTTTACACGTGCTTTTATTTTTTATTCATAAAAATAGATGCTTTGAGAATCACCATTAGTTTTATAACGGTTAAAAAACATTCCCCTCTACTATAGTTGGCAGATACTTAATTTTTTACAAAACAAAAACGGCAATGTTACCATGCATTTTCTCATGACATTTTTAAATAACTGCCAAAAAAAAATGGTAGTTGTATAAAATTATAATAGCCACAAAATGAAACCCGAAATTTGGGTTTATAAGGTTGCTGAATTGCTTCATTATACTCAAAATTTTATTTTATTAGGTTGGTTTTAAAGATGTAAAAAGATAAAATCTACCCTTGCAAGGTACATTTAATTTTCAAATTTTACTATTAAAAATTATCGAAGGCATAGTTATTTTGTAGAGGGAATAACTAAAAGAATTGAAGAAACGATGTCAACGGTTACATTTTCTTAAAACTGCCTATTAATTCGGTATTAAGTGAAAAAAATTTACAAATGTCTTTATTCAACATTTCTGACCTAAATTTACCTTTTAATTAAAAACGTCAATGTTGCCAATCCAAAAAAAAAACATTTTAAGTTTTAATTTAAATTAAAAATGATATTTACTATATTAAGTAAAGCAAATATAAAAAATTCTATAAAAAACTCGTTTTATAAGGCATTTTTTATCACTTGTCACACAGGACGCGTGCTAAAAAACGATTTTTATAAAACTCTATGTTTTAATACAGTGCGAGGCAAAAGTCCCCCCCCCCCCATCTTAACTTTTGAACTGTTTAAGATATTGATTTAAAAAAAATTCTTGGCAAATTAGCACTAAAAGAACTACCTTTTGACGAAATTTGTTTTTCAAAAAATAATAACCCCCACATAGGGGGCTATCTACTTAATTTTTTTAAATGTAAAGGGGGGTCAAGTGACCCCTCATTTGAAAGCTATTTTTATTTCCAAGACAATGACGTTTACGAATTTTAGATCGATTCAGTAGTTCTATTGTACTGTGTGTTTTAAAATAAAGCACAAAAATTCTGTTTTACGTAATAAATGCAACAATAAAAGACTTAAGTGAATCCAAACTAAGTAGGGGTGTATGTTTTCTTTTTATTTAAAAATATTAATATTTTTTTTTTTTTTAGTATGTTTTATAACAAATTTTTTAAAATAACCTACCAAAATTATTTGTAAGTAAAATAGGGTTAAAAAAAATAAAATTAATTAAAAAAAAATTATTAAGAAGCATAAGGTTTTGTTTTTTTGTATTTTATGTTGGGACACAGGGTATAACACATTTTAACAAAAAAATATTACATATTTTTTTTAATTAAAGAAAAACATGCACCCCCACCTAATTTCAAATAGTTTTATTTATTCACTGTTGCATTTATTAAGGAAATCGTTCTTTTTATTGAGAAGCTCCTAGCCAAAAAAATAATAAATATATCTTAAATTGGTAAACACCATTGTGTTAGAAATAAAAATAGCTTTCAAATGAGGGGTCACTTGACCCCCCTTTACATTTAAAAAAATTAAGTAGATAGTCCCCCTATGTGGGGGTTATTATTTTTTGAAAAACCAATTTCGTCAAAAGGTAGTTTTTTTTGTGTAAATTAACCTAAAATTTTTTGGAAATCAATATCTCGAACCGTTCAAAAGTTAAGGCCAGGGGGGGGGACTTTTGCCTCTCACTGTATACTATTTTAATTGTTTAATGTGATTTGAAAAGTACTTATTTTTTTCAGAAAACCTATTAAGTTTTTATGGCAAATTGCAACTCAATGTTTATTGAGAAAAATGTAAAATCGTAAAAAAGCGTTCTAAAAAATTACCGCAATAAACTTGCTATTGAAATAAATATTTATGAGCGTTGGGCATCTGGTAGTTGTAATAGGTTTTCTCTCTGGTTTTTTATTTGGCACAAAAATAAAATTCGTATGTATTCGCCGAAATTTAATTTAGAGATTTTTAACTCTTTACTTTAGCACTATTGAATAAACTATAATTATTTCTTACCTCTTCGTGGTTTAGTTTGACATTAACTTCATAATCCCCTCCCGCAGGATCTTTTTCTTGTTCCACGTCCTGTCAAAACAAAAAATAATGAAAAAATGTGGCACTAAGAAAAATTACAAAAGTGTTATGCAAGATTTTTTGGTTACGAACAATGCTTTTTGTAAACAAACGGTACTTACATCAACGTTTTCAAAATTAACAACTCCAGTTGATCGTCTTTTTGGCCGCCTTCTCCGTTGGATGGCTGCCTGTGTCGCTAAAGTTGCCTGAGCATTTCTTACGTCATTTTCTTTATCTTGCTCTGAAATAAAAATAATTCTGTCAAATATTGCAAAATACAAATCACTTTAAATTTGGTCTCAACAGGGAAATTCAGTCACCTTAACTTAACCATAAATTTTACTTAAATGATTTCCAAAAGTAATCTTTAAGTGTGATTTATAGTTAAATTAAATTAACTTAACGCCACTCAAAGTTACTTAACTCCACATAACTTGACGCGACCAAATAAATGCATTTATAGTATAAATTAACAGGTTAATTTAGAACACGTTAATTCAGTAAACGCCATCTATCGATAAATGTTAGAATAGTATTATTTACCGACATTCTTCGATTATCTTTGTAATTTAAAAAAATGGGTCTAGGAGCCGATATATGGCTCTAGTGAAGATGCTCACTTTACCCTGAATTAGCTGAAATTTGCCAAAATTAAGAAATTAAACCTATAAATAAACGTAAAGTTAAGTAAATTGGATGTATAAATGCGATTTCATCTTTCGTATAATTCATTTCAGTCGCGATACGTTAATTATAAGTGAAGTTAAGTTAATTTATCTATAAATCAAGCTTTTAGAGTAATGGTTAAGTTAAATTTAAATTACATTAACGCCACGCCTAGAATTGACGTATCGCAAATTAACACAAAACTATTTTTATTTAAAATGTAATTTATAGATCGAATTTGCGTCACTCAACGTTCACTTATAGGTTATATTTGTTAATTTACTTAATTTCGGGTAAAGTAGACATCTGTAACAGTTTTTTATTAGAACCACCTATCGTCGGCTACAATACCAAATTAAAACAAAAACTGTAGAACGGAAATAAAACCAATAAAATAATGAGATTCTAACATTTACCGATAGATGGCGTTTACTGCTTTAAATACGTGAAATTAAGAAATCTATAAACACATTAATTTGTTTGCGTTAATTTAAGTAAAGTTAAGTGGCGTCAATTTAAATTAACTATAAATCAAGTTCCATACCTTTGTCATCTTGTTGCTTTATTTTTCGTAATGGTATAGTAATGGTGGTGTCCGCTGTCTCGATGGGCGCTGACGAAGGCCGAGGATTTGTGTTGTTTTGAGTGCGACGAATAAACGATGGGGTTGACGGGTTTTCGGTGGGTTTTGTTGCATCTTCCAGTTTAAACTAGAAACAAAAAAATATTAATATATTTGTTAAAGATACTGGGAATTTTTTGGAATTTATTTTGACTGGATTTTTGGGAACAAGAGTGTAATCTAGACATTTAGTGTTACTAAATAATATCGTAATATTAATGTAATTAAAAATTAATTAATTTGAAATTAATCTACTTAAATAACATTAAGTTACTGAACCAACTAGGTAATTTTTTTATAAAATAGCAATCTACTCCCAAATTTAATTTTAGTTACTTTTTTATACCTTTTAATCAAAAAAATCCTACTAAATGTTTTATGTTAAACTGTTAATGTTATCAAGTCTGCTCGACTTACCAAATTACGATCATGAAATCGTACTTAAATGTGTTAAGTGTTTAAATAAAATAGTATATACAAAAATAATTTATTTTGATATAAATTAAAAATAAATAATTGGGACGGTTAATTACTACACATTTTTGGCTTATTTTACTACAACATGCGGCTATTTTTAGTATTTGTTAACCAAAAGTAAAAAAAAAACATTAATTTAGCAGTCTTAAAACTTTTAAAATATAAAAATAATATTCAAATATTTTAAATTTTTTGTTTAAGATTTTAAGAAATTTTTACAACATGCTAGCTTTAAACAAGCTAATATTAGAACAAATAAATAATTTAAACAAACGAATTAGTGTTTTTTTATAAATAATGCGCACAAATAAAAATATAAACTTTTGAATATTTACGTGCTAGCTAAAAATAAAAAAGATTTTGGTATTACTATAAATTTTTGTAATGGTAAACCTACTGATATTTTTAATTATTTTCAGTATTAATAGTACCTGTGCTCTATGCATTTTCGATTATTAAATGAACGAGTGCTTGTTGCATAGTAATGTCCCGTAAAAGTAAGGGTGTTGTTTAATTATTTACCGAGGTGAATAATTTAAAGAAGGCACAGGGTTACTTTTAAGGCACATTACTATGCAACAAGCACAAGTTCTTTTAAAATCGAAAATTTATCAAGGGCGCGAGGGCTATTCGACACGGTTATTTCATTTATAAATGCCAAAGAAATAATATTAATTGAATACTGAATACGACTAACCAAAAAAACAAACTTAACAAAAAATTATAACTTTGACTTCTATCCAGGTAAATTAATTCGCTGTCAGTGCTTGACAACGGGATATTCCAGCCCAGGTTGTTGCCAACGGGTGATTTCCAGTATAATTTGCTTCAAATTTTGGCATATAAATGATATAATCAGTGCAATCAAACACGTTATTGCTAGAAAATTTGAACTGCACTCCTAAATTTTTTTTTACCTTTGGTTAAATTTATTTTAAGTACCATTGACTAGAAATTCGCATTCTAAATTTGGATCTTTTAAAGTTACATTTTTTCTAGTCGCTGATTAAAAAAATCACAAAAGTGCACGAAATTCACAGCAAATTCTAACTACATCTACAAGCTTATTAATAAATTATTTAAAGTATTAACTTAAAGCAACTAAGTCTTTACATTTACAACTAGTTAGCGGGTTAGGTCAGTGGATAGGTTAGATCAGTGAGCCTGTTAGAGTTTTTTTTTATAAAATGCCGACATTTAATAGGATACTCCTCGCAGTAGGTAATCAGAGAATAATAAAATTAAAAAAAAAACAATAATTTTTTAATAATATCAAAAAAAATCTGCGAAGAGGTTAAACTATTAACTCTTCTATAGAAAAAATATTTATTTGCGAAAAGCATAAACAGGTATCAATTCTGACACTGACGTTTAGGATAATTTGGCTTTGGAAAGATGTTTTTGTTTTAATTTTTTTTGCAAGGCCACCTTGACCGAGCCTAGACTTACGTGACTTAGAACTTTCTCATCACTAAAAACCTTTCTTTTGGCCTTTTTTGTTTTAAAAATTTGAGAAAAAAAAAACAAAAATACTTTTTAACACAAAATTTAATTTCCTTTCATTTTTATGATTTGACTTTTTTTTGTGAATTGATAAATAACAAAGATACGCCGTTTTTTTTAAATGGGGGGCTTAGGTGGGGTCGGACAAAAAAAACTTAAATATACATTTTGTAAAGAATTAAAAGGGTTTTAATATTATCAAAAAAAAAATTTTATAAATTGTATAATAACTGAAATATGATTTTTTCTCCAGTTGGGGGGCCCAGGAGCCCCCTTTGTTATCACCCGATTTTTACCAACAACGAACTTGACCTAGATTTTAATAAGAACGATTTTTTCTGAAAATTTGAACTTGATGGGATCTTTGGTTCTCAAGTTAGAGTGTCTACAAAAAACGTGACAGACGGACGGACGGACGGACGGACGGACGGACGGACGGACGGACGGACGGACGGACGGACGGACGGACGGATTTTTTGAAAGTTGTTCAAAATTCGATGAAACGCACGAATCTGCAAGAATTTTTGCTCTACGACGATTTTTGACGATTTTAGAATTTTCAAAACAATCACAATATACTCCTCGTTTTTGACTTTGTCTGCGAGGAGTATAATAAATAAGAACAGATAAGAAATACACAAGGAGCTGTACAGGATGGCACACTAAATACACACTCAGAAGCAAAGCCAAGAATACGTATATCTGAAAACAAAAATTGAAAATACTAAGAAGGCTCTAGGTAACAACTAGGTACACACTAATAGTTTACACAGGGTGACTGCAAAATGTGGCAGTAGTTTTTATCTAAGATTTCCCATGAAAACTATTACGAGTTAACAAAAATGCAATTTTTGCCGACTCGTAATATTTGTTAAAGGGTAATCAGTGAAATAAAAACAGAACACATTTTAAAGGTCACCCTATTGTAAAAAAGGGCCTACAATAAAAAATGCGGTTTGATGAAGCCATTTAGTTTAGGGAAATTTATAAGTATTATTAAGATGAAATAGGCACTATTTTATATAGCTGCCCAAATTTTACCATAAAAAGCATGGAAAGCATTGAGAAATGTAAGTGCAAAAATATAAAAAATACTATTATTGCTACAAAACATTAAAAAACACAGTGAATTGAATATGTTTTTATGTATGAAATGGCATTATTATATTTTTATTCTGTTTTTTACTTGGTACTCATTATTCTGGTAAAAATATCCGTTAACTAAACAATGCTTGGTAAGATTCCTTTCTCAAAAAATTAAGGTTTAGAAAATTACCAGAATAATCAGCTATCAAAAAAATCAGTTTGAGATTTAAAACAGTTTATGAGTTTAAGCAGTTCTACTCACTTAAATATTGCAGTATCTAGCCTCCATCAAACACACATTTTGATTGCACTGAGAGAAACTAAGAAGGTAACAACATGCAAAAAAACAAGCCATCATTCTAATAAATCATGCAGTTGCAAGGGTTCGATAAGAAAATTGTCAACATCATACAGGGTGCAGTTACAAAATGGGGTGTTCCATTTAAAATGTGTCAAGAAAAAATCATTTCGTTTGTTTGGGTGTTGTTTCAATTAAGTAAATAATAAACGACCGGTTTTAAACTACGAGTGACAGCGAGCGGGTTAATAAGAAAGTTTATTAATCGCCATTTAACATAAGCGTTGGGTACAATGTTTACCACAAGCGCAATTGAGAAGTGGAAAAAAGTCGTAAATGCACACCAAAGTGGTACTGTGACCCATCGGTTGTAAGAATGTCCGCGATAAAATTTTATATTTAAAGTGAGGATATTTAAAGCAAAATATTTTTTAATTCTTTTTTTAAACTTTTCAGAACATCTTTTAGGTACCTTGATTATTGCATTGTAATACTTGTAAAAAATTTAAAAAAAAACCGCCTAAACAAGTCAAAACGAGTTTAAAATTTGTAATGTAGTGGGAACATAAAAATTCCTAACCATAGACACCGTTGCTATGCACGGTTGCTAATGCATTAATAGTTATTTAACCAGTAAGTGTTAATTAAGGCGATTAATAAGCGAACTGTTTTAACAAGCGAGCGACTAGCGAGCTTGTTAATAAGTGAGTATATTAACCGCCATTTAACATACGAACTGGTTACAATGCTTTTTCGCACATCGTAGATCATTATTAAATAAATTATAAAATAAAACAGTTATTTCATCAACTAATAGAAACAATGCGTCGGCCATTCAAATTTATTGAAGTTGAAAAAGAAGAAGTCGAGCTATCACCGAACTTTTATTAATTGTGAATAGAAAATGAATGTTATTTCCTTAGAATGTGGTAAAAGGATCTGCTTATAAAAAAAAACAATTCTTTTACCAACTTGCAGAAACAATGCGTCGGCCATTTAAATTTATTAAAGTTGAAGAACAAGAAAAATCGTCACCTAACTTTTGTTAATTGTGATTATAAAATGAATTTTGCTCCTTAAATGTGGTAAAAAGGTCTGCTTTTTATTCTATTCAACGGAATATATTCAATTACGTTATGTTGTTTGAACCGTAATTAAAGCTAGTTTAACATTTCTGTGGTAGGGAGGCAAAACGGGATAAGTATAAAAATGTCATTTGTGCATGTCACTCTAAAAATGGTTTTCTTACAAATATTAAACAATATTAATGCAACAGTGAGATGCTAAATGAGAAAAGAGATTTCACAGTATGTATGTAGATGATCCAAATGATAAATATCTAAATGTTTCTATTAAAATTCGGTGTCCGAAAAACACATTTTTTTAAATGTCAAATATACTTATCCCCTTTTGCCTCCCTACCACAGATTCGTAGTGTAGAAACATAGATAGTAACTTTGAGCATAGCAAAGGGTCGCTATGCTGATCGCTATGCATTAATAGGAGTCATTGATCAACAATTTGAAGTGCGTTAACAGATATCTTTAATAAACGATGTGCGAAAATCGTCATTTAACAAACGCGTTGGTCAGAAGCGTTTTCGAGAAGGGTCTACTATAAGCATCCAATGAAACACCCCGTCCTCTAATATTCTACTCTAAAAAACAACTTCTACTCTGACCCACAATCCAACAACACTGCGCAACACTTACCTTGCACGTGCCATTATCCACGCGCAAGCGCCACGACGGCCTGCGCTCATGACTGCTGTTGGCCACACTGCTATCCTCTATCACCTCACGTTGCGGAGCCACGGTCACGGTAGGCGCTGCCGTGGTAATGGTGGCAGTGACACTTACTCCATTAGCCGCTGTGGTAGTGGCGGCGGCATCCCCCGAGACGGTCATATTCATATTAGAACCAAGCTGTTATTGCAGTAGAGATGACATGAGCATGAGTGTGTATTGTATGACAAGGCAGCGCGCGGCGTGAGTGTCTCACTCTAAGCTGTGTCGGTATTAATGGTGGGGGTATAAACACAGAGGGAGGGGCTTAGAAGCTACACTTACAAAACACACGTACATGTATCTTAAAAGGACAGTTTTATTTAAATCGATAAAAGTACCAAAGTGGTAGTTTTGTTGCGCATGGATAAGTTTTATGTGCTCTATTTCTTAATCTGCCTTTTGTTCATTTGATTCGACACATTAGAAAAAAAAAGGCCAAAACTAAAAGTATCTGTTTTTTGCAAAGGACAAACTAAATGCACCATATTAGTGTGTCGTCACTGAAACCAACAAAGGCAAAATCGCATCGTCGTTTCCATGGTTTTAAGAAATACGACAATTATTTTTTGACACGTAGTTGTTCATACTTCAAAACCATGCAAACTACGATGCGACATTGTCTTTGTTGGCTTCATCACTAATACGGTAATTTAAAGTAACTATACAGAATGTGCCAAAATTGACGCACCACCTATATGGTACGTTGTTGGGATAAACCCAGAAATCGTCAGAAAATTGTTGACAGGAAATATGAAGCCTCAAAGTGAGAAGGCCGGTTGCACAACACGTTTTAGCTTATCGACCCTGTGTTGACCTCCTTTTTAATCCAGATTCAGACAACACGTTTTTTTTTTTTTTTTTTTTTTATTAACTTATTTTACATCGGTCTGTTTCTGCAACTATGGCTTAATACCGATGCTCTGAGTGAGACTACCCCCAACCGAGAAATTTTGTCGTATCCCTTCCTCTCTCAAAGATGGGTAGAGCTCTTTTACGTGCACATGAGCACACGGGACCGCATCTTTTACTTCGTCTTCCGAGCGAAGGTATCACTAGAAACATTTATCCCACCAGTAAATGTTACCAGCAGACTTTTTTTCATTTTTGGATCACTCCCGGGTTCGAACCCGGGTCACTTTGGTGAGAGGCAGTGATACTTACCTCGACACCATGCCTGCTGGCCACAACACGTTTTAAATCATTGAATAAATCTAAGTGACTGTTTATCATAGAAAACATAATCTTAGACAATGTCTAGCTAGTGGTTGTCTAACTCTGTTTATGATAAAATGTCAGTTTAACTTTAAGGAACAGTTAAGCATTTGTGGAGAAACCGGGCGTTAAACGCTTATACTTGAAAGCAACAGTACAAATTAACGAAAAAATTGGCCAAATATAAATACTATTTTTTATCTTTTAAATGATCAAACTACATTTTAAAAATCAGTTTAATATTACAAAATTTTCATGAAATGAAGACGTTGTCAGCGTCAATAAAATCTGATGCACAAAGGTATAATCAAGAATCATAGCCGAGTTTTACAATGCACTTTCCTTAAATAAAAGATTTGCCAAATTTATCAAACTTTAACCGTATGTTCCTTAGAGATTAAAGAGATGAATTTTTTGCTACAATTTTTTAAGAATCCCTATAGGCATGCCCCAACAGCGTACCATACACATGTGATGCGCTATTTTTGTGACACTCTGTATAGAGCACTATTTGTAAAATACACTAAAAAAGCAAATCTAAGATAAAGTATTTTTCAAATCTGACTCCAAAACTAAAGGTAGATTTAGCGTCGTCAAGTTGTCCAAAACTAGGATTTTTTTCATTTTTACCTGTGATTGTTGGCTATTAATTTTTAAGGTTATAAAACATTGTCAAAAATGACAAATATACACGAGTTTTAAAATATTTATTTTAAATGTAAAAAAATATAATAAATAAATTGAAGAAACAAAGCCTCAAACACATAATCTATCAATAATTTTGGCGTGGAACATTTTTGCGAGATTTTGGAGGTTTCCATTTTTTTGACTGATGACAAATCAAATTTCGCAAATTCGAAAAATTTTGCAAGTCTAATGCATCAAGATCTTGTTAATGTCCATTCCATTAAATTCTGGATAACGTGTTCGTAGGTCGCCCCCCTGTGAGCTCAAGTTCCTCTTTGGCAAATTTCAAAACTGCGCGGAGTGCGCCCAAATAAAAATTAACATTCAATCAGTGACAATCTTAAATTATTCTTTAAAGACTTTCCTTGGACAAACATCTTCAAAAACCGCTATTCTTCTTGCAAAATTGGTAGAAATAAAATGATAAATCATCAAAGTTTTTGCAGCAATGTTTTTCTTTCGATTTTAAATAGCACCACAATTGCTTCTTTTGGGTTATCACTTTTCCTGAATTTTTATAACTTTACATTAAATTTTAATTTATGTATCTTTCATTTAAAAATATTTTGACGTTGTTATGTAAATAAAAAAATTGAAACCAAATTATTTACGACCACTTATTTTTTTTTAGCAAAATATTTTATTTTAAAATTACATTATTTTGGGTGACATTTGTTTTTGACATTCAGGTTGTGCTCTTTGAAACTTTGGGGTCTTTTTGACAACCTTGCAACAAAAAATTACTAATTTAGTTTGGGCGTCAGATTTGGAAAATACTTTATGCAAAAATGCATCGTTACAGCCTTTTTTACCTAATGAGGGGGTTAATAGCTTAAGTCGAAACCTAATCACAAAAAAAACTCAAGGATTTTCTAGATGCTTCTAATTTTAAATCAGAGTCGGATTATGAAATGTTTAAGTTTTAAATTTGATAATTAGTAGAATTAATTCCTGTTCACCAAATTTAGTAATTTTTTACAAACAACCAAAAGTGTTTTAAAAAGGGTCTGCGCCTCGGTCTGCGCATTTCATGTGGTTTTTTAACACAACAATATAATAAATTATAATTGAAGTTTTACTTTGCCTTATTGTTTTTGAGATATTGACCGTAAAACTCACCTCAGGATTGTTGTTGTTATTCGGATTAGTCTGATTTTTAACAAACTGTTCTGCAGATTTAATTTCCTCCAATGTAACTCCTTGTGTCGAGCGCCTCGTTTCACGTACTCTCTTCGCGTGAGCTTTACGCTGAGTTTCACTTTCCTCATCTCGGACAGGAGGCACGAACGACCTACAAGTTAATCATTTTAAAAAAATTACAAAAAGCCTTTTTCGCAGAGTACAGAATCCCATTTCCAAACAAGTCGACGGCTGGCAAAATTCTGTGCATAAATTTATTTTTTTTGAAATTCGAAGACTTTGACAATTAAAAGAAGTTTGGGCGGGAATTTTGACCACTACGAAGACAGCTAAAAATACTGATCACACAAAATACAATTCATACCAAAAAAATAAAAAAACACATTTAAAAATGGCAAACATTAGTTACAACGAAAATACAAAAAAAATGGCCCCAAAAATCATAATGGGGTGTCTAATTACAGTTATCTACATGAAAATAATTTAATAGGGTCCAGTCAAAAGTTTAAAACACTTAACGTTTATTAAGTCTAATTTTTTTGATTAAATAAAAATTTTTATAACCGAATTGACAAAGTGTTTTAAATGTTTAAATGGACAAAAAATAAAATTCACACTTCAGTCCAAACAATCATACTTGAAAAAGTTTTTAAACATTTGTAGCCTTCCACTTTGAGTTGGAGTAGTAGCCGCTGAATTATTTGTATTTTCCGTTTCGGGTGGTTTATTATTTAGTGATAATTTAAGATCACTAACATGAAAATAAAAACATTCATATTCAAAAAAGAATCCCGAAAAAATATAGGATAAACAAAATAATAAACAAGGGTTCACCCTTTGCCATTTTAGGTAAAACTTTGAGGTGAAAGGACCCAAAATGGCAGATGGTGATAGTGAACATACTCATTATTTTAGTGCCTTGATAAAATTAAAAAATTAAATTTTGATTAAACATTAAAAAAATTGCTTACCTTCGAACTGGTTGAGGAGGATTACTTGCAACTGGACTAGTTGGTGATGGTGTTGTGCTTGTAGTGGTGCTACTTGGCGTCGTGCTGTTTTCTTCTTCTTTACTAGGCCTAAATAAAGAAATAATGTAGATATCTAACAAAATTATAAAAATAAATTGTTTATAATTTAGAGGCCATTAACCATTGAGATCTTAGTAATTATTAGAGATAATAAAAAAAAAGTTAAAAATGTTGCTAAAAACGGCAAACAAGGATTTGTTTAATGAAAATTTAGGTTTATTTTTTTTATTTCCTGGCGCAATTTTTCTCTAATTGATGTATCTCTCAAGATCCCAATAAGAGTAGTACACTTTTTATTTCAATTCAACAAAAATTACGTTTTAAAATCACTAATTTTGTGTCATTTTGATTTGACATAAGTATATAAGGTCTCCTTAAACCGGCACATCACTTTTATGGTACGCGAATGAGGCATCCCCATTGATTATGAATCTGTTTCATATACCCTTGATATGAGGCCCCAAAGGGCAAAACTTCGAACGCTTATATCTTAAATATAACAGCACATATTAACAAATAAAATGGCCTAATAAAAAGGCACAGTCTATCTATTTTACTTTTTGTAAATTGTCCAATTAAATTTTTAAAATCAACTTAATTTTAGAAAATCTTCATGAAGTGACAACAATGTTAATAAAATCTGGTGTAAAAAGGTATCAAGAATCTTTTAAAAAGAATTTTTACAAACATTGTTGCCAAACTTATGCAACGAATAAAACAAATCGATTTTTTTTAGTATTTCCCCGAGAATGCCCCAACAGCGTACCATTGCATTTATGTGCCAACTTCCCGACACCCTGTTTACAGGTGGTTCGCCAATTTTAGAACATCCATTGTAAACGGAGTCTTTTTTTACTTCTGTAAATAATTTTGTAAAAATGTAAAAAAATAGACCTAAGGTTTTTCAGTTACTATGAAATCAAAATGTCCTGTCCTGGTGTTCAATTACAGAGAAAAACCAAATCAAATATCTTGAAATTCAGAAGCTTTCTAAGTTATTGTTGTATTTAAAATTGACAGACAATAGGTCTGTATACTCAGAGTATACCGTAAGCAAAAGTTTATTTGACAAGTTATGTATTTCAAATTTCATAACTTGAAGAAAATACAAAGCGGTATAAACAAAAAAAAAGCCCCGTGTTTGTATAAAATAAAATGACAATTCGCATCAACATTTTTTACAAATTTCGGCGGCCTAAACTGAGACAAAGTAATGTTTTCAAAACAGTAACGTCCCCTAGCACTTTTGAGCTTGTTTAATTTAACAAAAAATACAAGATGCATATGTATAAAGATAAACCGTGCATACCTGTTGTAATTTTGCTGAAAGGAGTTAAGGTAAGTGGGTAGGATAATATCGGATACGGGTCGGGGACAGGGGTTAGAAGAAGCCTTAATGCGTTCATGCAGCGCCATGTATTTCGTGTAGAACCTAAACATACAAGCAACGTGTCAACGTGATCGTGTTCCTGGATGCGATAACTCGATTCCACGCTTATACTACTTTACAATCTATTAAGGAGTAAATATGCCTATAGATCTTTCCCGCCATAGGCCACAATCGCGGTCGTTATACTTGGGAAACTAAATGACCACCAGCATCACAATGATTTGTGTCAATCTGACGCATATCTGACGTTTCTCAAGTATAACGACCGCGAGGGTGACCAACGGCAGGAAAGGTGGATTGAAAGGGTATATAACCCACTTTAAGATTTAAAATTTAAATATCGGTATTAATAACCAAACGTCAACATTACACCATGGTTGTTAAGTGAATCCTGGTTTTAAATCTTTTAAACATGTTTTTCCTAAAAAAAAATGGACTAAAAAGATGCATCAAAATCCTTTTAAATGAATAAAAGTCTGTCTATAACCAATAATAATGTATCCTTAAATATTTATTTTTATTGATTAATTGTTTTCTTTTATATATTTTATTTTGATACTTCTACAACTGTAACTTAACTAAACAAATAAAGATTTATTTTCATTAATAAACCCTGTTAATGTAATGATAGTCGTAGCTCGTAATATTCCGCAAAAAAATTATTTCTTAAAAAAAAGTAACAGATTTTTAAAACAAAACTTCTTTACGAAGTTTTGTGAATTACACTTATTTTTGGCATATTTACCCCTAATAGACCATATCAGTGAATAAAAATTGGCTGGCAAAAAGATGACCTGTCATTTAGGATTGCCAACTTGATAAAACGTTTTTATGTTCATACTATTATCAAATATAACGCTATTATACCAAAAAAACAACAATATGTCGTTTTTAAACAGTAAATGTACCAGCAAAAATGTTTGTATAACATTTACGGAGGGTTTTAAATTGTCAATGTTAGATAATTGGGATAAAAAAAAGGCACAAAAACTCATTTACAAAGAAACTTTCATAAATGTGTAAAGATAATCTGTATTTTGTAAAATGCGCGGACTTTACCTTTAAAGTTTGATAAATTTGGAAACTCTGTTAAGAAACGTGCATTTAAATTCCATCTGAATCTTGATCAAACATTTATGCATGAGATTTCATTGACATTGTTGTCAGCTTCATTTTATGAATTAAGCAAAATTAAATTGATTATAAAAATTTTGTTTGACCATTTAAAAAATAAACATTATTTAAAATAGTTTTAGATAGACTGTGTTTCGGTATTGCCAATTTTTCGTTAATATGAGCTGCTGTTTTTAAAGTATAGATCTTTCCCGCCGTAGGCCACAATCGCGGTCGATATACTTGGAAAACTAAATGACCGCCAGCATCACAATGATTTATGTCAATCTGACGCATATCTGACGTTTTCCAAGTATAACGACCGCGAGGGTGGTCAACGGCGGGAAAGGTGAATAAGCGTTTAAAGTTTCGCACTTTGGGGCCGCATATTTCCAAGGGTATATGAGATTTTTTTAGGATTTTAGATTTTTTAGGGATCCCTAGGCCACAATATTTACAATATTTGTGTTGCGCTAATTTTAGGACATCCTGAATTAGCGTTATATTTAATAAAAGTAGAAAAATAATTTTTTTTAAAAGTTTGCAATTTTGGTGGGACAGGTTAGCATGGTTTTCCAGCCTATATTTGTTTCTGATATGGTCTATTCTACCATATTTATTAAATCAACAAAACCCGGGAAAAACCATTATCAGAAAAACTACAGCAAAATTTCCATGCTAAAAATAACACTACACAAAATATCGAAAAATCATAAAGTAGTACAAACGTTAAAACCAAAAATCGAAAAATCGCACATTAATCCCCTTTGCAAGATGAGTATTCCTTACGTTTTTGCTTCCTTATTTTTCGTTTTAAAATTATTAGAATAGAATGAGATGTCATTAAAATGTATGATTTGATTTTAAAGCTGTAAAAATTAAAAATATAGCACCTCAAAAAAGTTTGTTAAAGACAACCAAGTTAGAAAGCATCATTTTGCCAAGGAGTTAACAAAAAAACAACAGGAAAGCAAAATATTAACTTACTCTTTGTCGGTTTTAAAACTATTAGCTCTCCGAATTGTAACTTCGTTTTCATTGTTGATATCTGTGGAATTGCTTCTCGCTCCTAAAAAACAAATTCGTTAAGACCCCAGTTTCAGAAATACATCTAAAAAAGATCTGTGACCGTTTCTCCTTGCATCTGGATTTAGACTTGGGTTTCAAATTCATAAATGGGATGTTCTGTGCACTCAAAAGTTCGTAAAAGTCATCTCCCTCAATGTCAGTTATTTTCGAAATTTCAACAAAATATGTAAAAATACGGAGTAATACATCAATAACCATGATTAAAAATATTTAGGATAATGTTTGTGATACATAGAAGTGGTACTGAGTGCAAGAAATAATAAAAATATGGTAAAATAGTACTTTTGGTGTTTTTCTTTCCACATTGAACGAGCACATCTATATTAGGGAAAAACTTAAGTGGCAATTTTAATCATTTACAAGCTTAAAATAGCCATGGTAAATTAACGTATTATGGTTTGCCATAGACCACGTAATGTATATAAACCAAAAAATGTATCCGTAGTCGAAAAAAATAAAACAAAAATTGTATAACGATTTTTGAAGTCAGATTTTCGACACAAAGAAATAACCGAATTAAATGAAACCATAATACGTTGTAGCCCTATTTTTCTAGTTTTTAAATATACATTTAGTTTTAATATAAGATGGGGCCCTCATGTAGATGTGCTATTTAGTAGAATTGACGGGAGCTCAACAGAGATGGCTTATACGAGCTTCTAGAAGCACAGATCTTCAAATATGTAAATTTGGATCTCTAGTCTTAATAGACACTTACTAAAACTACCCGAGTTTTTGATAGATTCAGCTTTGGCTTGTCGATTTTTCCTCCAAACTGGAGAGCCTTCTTCAGGATTAGTTTCTATTTGTTTGGACGGGGAACTAGGTGGTAATGCAGTATTTTCTTTGTTTTCTTTATTTGTTTCGTTCTTTTCTGCGTCTGCTGCTATCGAGTTAACTTTGTTTTTCTTTTCTGTAAACACCAAGTAAAGAAAAGATTATAATGAATTAGATAAAATAAGAAGAAACGAAGAAGCACCCGTAATTAGAAGATACAGAAACATTAAGTTAAGGAAAATAGAAAACAATGTTATTAAAAAAAGTAAAAAAAACATAATTATAGTATACAGGCTGTCTAAAAAATGGCGCATAAACGCGATGGTTAGTTGTTGGGGCATGTCTAAAGCCCCCATTTTTAAGTGCGAAACTTTAAACGCTTAATTATCTTGAAGATAATCACATATTAACGAAAGAAATGGCTAAATACAAAGGCACAATTTATCTAAAATTATTTTTCCATTTGTTTATTTTTAAAATTGTCAAATTACATTTTTATAATCAATTTAATTTTACAATAATTTTATGAAATGAAGCTGACAACAATGACAATATGATCTAATGCAAAAATGTATCTTCAAGAATCTAGATGAGCTTTTAAGATGTATTTTAAAAACTTATGCAACTTTGTTTGCATTTATCACAGTTCAATGAATATAACTGATGGATTTTTTACAATTTTCTAGGGATCAATGAGAAGGCCCCAAGAGCGTACCATCGCGTTTATGCGCCATTTTTTTGACACCCTTATGTATAAATTCAAAATTGACATTAGAAGATAAAAGTTTCCATTTTAGCCAGTCCAGTTTCAGTTTGAAAAATTTAGTTTAATTTAAAGAAGAGTAGACGTAAAAGAGTTTTATATGATTAACACGAGATAGACCAGATTTTATAATGTTTCTTAATGTGAAATTAAGGTTTTACGAGGGATTTAATTAATAAAAATTATTATCCTTTTAATTAGTTAAAACAATTTTGTAAATAAAAATAACCATTTTTAGTTTTTAGCAAAAATTATTATCGAGCCCAAGCATTTATAGTATAGGAGCGAAAATCTACATCATTAACGGTGTCATGATTTTTTGATACTATTTGATAATATTTAATATTAGTTTTCTTAATCCAACAAAATGGCAGGCCAAACAGGTAGCGTTTTTTTTAAGGTAAAAACATCATAAGTGGGATCGTTTTCTTCGTACAACAAAATTGATTTTTGCACCTTCGAGCTATATCCCTATCAACCCTTTATGATGGGTTGCTTGTGCTTTCCAAGGACAGAAAATCCTGTAATAAAAATTTCTTATTTCACGCATAAAAGTTTACAGATTACACAAAATTAAAAAAGGTCTCTTCATAAGTGTCTGGCAGTGTTAAGGCTCATATTTGCACATATTATTTTATTTCTTCCAAAAAAAATATCCCACTTATGATGTTGAAAAAAACTCTACCTGTTAGCGCTGTCAGTGTCGATTTCTTGGTGGATTTAATAATTTTTGCTACATTTTGCGCTTAGTAACAAGACGGTAAAATCTTTCCCCATATTAAACAATGCACATTTAGGAATGTCAAATTTAAAAAATTACCATTATCAGTGCTGTTCGACTCGGTAGAACTGCTTTCAGTTTCCGTTTCACTTTCGCTAGACACTTCCATCTCTTTATAACGCAGCAGGGTAACAAAATATCAAAGTTTAAAAAAAATTATGCGAATAATTAATCGCAAAAAAATATCAAAAAATAAAAAAAAATTACTTACCAATTTTTTCTGTGAGATTTTTCTGAGACTCTGTAATTTCAACTTCAACCTTCTTAACTTTACTTGGGGTTTCAGATTCTTGGGTTTGATCAACGTCGAGTTTTTTCTTAGTTTGTCTCCTGTTGATTACTTCTTCTTTGTTCTGTGCTTTTTTGAGATCTTCCAAAAAATATCTAAATTCATCCGTGTCTGCCAAGTCGAATGGCGTTTGACCCTACAATGGTTATTAAACATTACTTACATAAATAACAAAAACATATAACTTTAATTATACCGTGTGTCCCGCAAAAAGCGCACGAGCTCATAACGTTCTACATATAGTTTCCACAGATTTGAAATTTAAGGAGTTGTCTAAGGAGACTTTTAGCCTTCTTTTACATGTATTTACAAAAATTTATGACTTCCGGTTTAAGCGAAAATGACATTAATTTTGTATTTTCAAATGAAACACGCTATGCATTTTGACATTTTTAGGAACGTTCTATTAATAAGAATAAAATCGTTTTTAAAGAAATAATAAATTACTCTATTTGATTTATGCCGAGAGTCTTCTAAAAGCTGGGTTAATGGGCAAGTGTTTCATGTTTGCGGACGATACCGTACTAACATACAGTTCGAAAAATCCTCGCGAGTTAGAAACCGTAATCAACAAAGACCTAAAACGATTTTCAAGGTGGCTAAACTCAAATAAACTAGTTTTAAATGAACAAAAGACGGAATATTTACAATTTAAACCAAAAAATAAAAAAAGACCTCCAATAATTATTAAAATAAATAACTCCGTTATAAAAAATGCTACAAGTGTAAGGTACCTGGGCCTAATAATTAATGAAAACTTAAATTGGGACCCTTAATAAAACGTTTGTCTGGTTTCGTCGGCCCGCTTCGTCATGTAAGTCGTTACATCGATAAAGACTGCAAAAAATTAATATATTGTGCACACATCCAATCGGTTCTGAGCTACCTATTGATAATGTGGGGTAATACAACAAAATTTAATCAAAATCGTGTCCAAAGACTGCAAAATAAAGCATTAAAAAGCTTACATAATCTTCCACGCGACTATCCGACTAAAGAACTATATAAAAATGTACCTGTTTTAAAATTAAACAAATTAAAAATGTTAGAAGACTGCAAATTTATTTTTAAAGTTAAAAACGATCTCTTGAAAAGTAATGTTCTATTGGAAGACCGTAGCGCGGTGCATCAACACGACACGCGAAATGCGCATAAAATATGCTCAAAAAAAATTAGAACTGAAGTGGGTAGATTAGCGCCAGTGTATGCCAGCATCCAAGCCTACAACAAGCTGCCCAAGGATCTAATAAAAACCACAAACTTTAATCTTTTTGTAAAAAACTTAAAATCATTCATTAGTACCTTAGATTAATTTATATCATACTCTATAGATAACAGCATTATGTTGAATTATAGTTTTATTTAATAAATAAAAAAAATAAAATAAAAAATAAAAAAAAAATTACTAATATTAACGATTTTATAGCTCTATGAAGATCACGTAATTTCATCATAATCGTCTATCTTAGTCATAGAGTCCTGAAGCATAGATGGCACCGTTCTTTGTAGGACCAAATTAGCTCATTTTCAAGGTGCTATAGAATCGTTAATATTGGTGATACAATATTTTTTTAAAAACGGTTGTATTTTTATTAAAAGAATGTTCCTAAAAATGTCAAAATGCATAGGGTGCTCCATTTAAAAATACAAAATTCATGTCATTTTCGCTTAAACCGGAAGTCATACATTTTTGTAAATGCATGTAAAAGAAGGCTAAAAGTCTTCTTAGACAACTGCTAAAATTTTAGTTCGGTAGAAAGTATACGTGGAAAGTTATGAGCTCGTGCGCTTTTTGCAGGACACAAGGTATATAATTTAATAAGAAAACTTACCACAAAATTTTTGGCGTCCATATCAGCTGAACTTTCAGCTAAAATTTGACATACTGCGCGTTGACCCCAGTGCGCAGCCGCGTGCAATGGCGTCCAACCTTCTATGTCTTGGGCATCTAGATCAGCTTCACATTGCAGCAATAATCTACACACAGAAAATAAAGTTATTTCAGTTATGTTGAATTCAAAAATTATTCATTTATCAAAAAAAATTAGACTGAATACTGAATTACTTAAGAACTGATTTAAGAAATATCAGGCTGCGGGCAGTTTGGTTTGACATTGACTTTGAAGTTCCACATTTGTCAATGTCATAATGAACCAACGAACCTCCACATATTTCTTATGGCGTTTTTAATTGGGAGCACTGTTCAAATAAATTGTATTTTATAAAAATAAGATAATCCTTTAGGATTACAGAAATCTTTTAAAAATCTGCTAAAAGTACAGATTTCTTTTTAATTTTCCTTATCAAAGGTGCATTCCCAATGATCAAAATTCACGTTTGGAAATTCAAATTGGATTAGTGTAATTTTCATTGGTGACATGGTAGATGAAAATTATTGCAAATTATAGCGAATTGTCAAAAATATACTCTACAGATGTTCAAAAAATGGCGCACAAACACGATGGTACGTTGTTGGGGCATGTCTAGAGACCTCCAGAAAATTGTTAAATACCCTTGGAGATATGAGGCTCCAAAGTGCGAAATTTTAAACGCTTATATCTTGAAGATAACAGCATACATTAACGAAAGAATTGGGTAAATACAAAGGCACAAACTATCTAAAATTATTTTACCATTTGTTTATCTTTTAAATGGTCAAATTACATTTTTAAAACCAATTTAATTTTACGAAAAAAATATGAAATTAGGCTGACAACAATGTGAATATGATCTAAATGCAAAAATGTATGCTCAAGAATCTAGATAAGCTTTTAAGATGTATATTACAAACTGTGTTGTCGAACTTATGCAACTTTGTTCGCATTTTTCTCAATGACTATAATACATGAATATTTTTTGACAATTTTCTAGGGATCCCTGAGAATGCCTTAAGAGCGTACCATCGCGTTTATGCGTCATTTTTTGGACACCGTGTACATAAAATACCAAATCGTCGTTAGTAGTTTATATGAAGCAAATTTTTTAAAATTGAAATATTCAAGAGTGAATTTTTATTATTGGAAATGCACCTTAATTTTTAAAGTGCTGACTTAGTATAAAATTAAGCCGATGGATGGCACTAGTGGAAAACGGAGACGGCAGTGCTCCAATCACTATTTAATAAAAATAATTAATGAATATTTGCGGAATAAAAGGGGTTTAAATTAAAAAATAAAAACTAGATATGGGTTAGGTCAGTGGATAGGTTAGATAAGTGAGCCTGTTAGAGTTTTTTTTATAAAATGCCGACATTTAATAGGATACTTCTCGCAGTAGGTAATCAGAGAATAATAAAATTAAAAAAAAAACAATAATTTTTTAATATTATCAAAAAAAACTCTGCGAAGAGGTTAAACTATTAACTCTTCTATAGAAAAAACATTTATTTGCGAAAAGCATAAATAGGTATTAATTCTGACAATGGCGTTTAGGATTTAATTTGGCTTTGGAAGGATGTTTTTGTTTCAATTTTTTTTGCAAAGCCACCTTGACCGAACCTAGACTTAGTGACTTAGAGCTTTTTAATCACCAAAAACCTTTATTTTGACCTTTTTTGTCTTAAAAACTTCACAAAAAAAGCTTTAAAGTTACCAGAAAAAAAATTCTTTAATTTTTATGATAACTGAAATATGAATTTCTTCTCACTTGGGGGGTGCCGCAGCCCCCCTTATTATTTTCCGATTTCTTTCAAAAACAATAGGGATCTAGATTTTAATGAGAACGATTTTTGAACTTGATGGGATCTTTGGTACTCAAGTTAGAGTGTCTACAAAAAACGTGACAGACGGACGGACGGACGGATTTTTTGAAAGTTGTTCAAAATTCGAAGAAACGCACGAATCTGCAAGAATTTTTGCTCTGCGACGATTTTTGACGATTTTAGAATTTTCAAAACAATCACAATATACTCCTCGTTTTTGACTTTGTCTGCGAGGAGTATAAAAATCGTACTTAATGACATCGTTATATCCTTTTGCACTAGCCACGTGAAGAGGCGTAGCGCCATCTTTCGTATTTTGTTTGTTAACTAAGGAACTTTTGGTTGACAACCATTCTTTGGCATGTGATAGCATTATTTTTTCTTCTTCATTTCTGGCCACGTCGCAATCAATATCTGCAAAAGAAAGAATTTTAATTTATTATTTTTTACTAGAAATAAAGTATGTTTTTCAAAGAAACTTTGACACGTCTCAAGTAAATGTTTAGAGAATAATGAAGAAAGCAAATGTAAAAATATTACTTAAGTGAGTGCTTAAAAACTAATTATTTTTAAAGAATTTCATTCTATATGACTTTAACTTCAGCTATAAGAAAGGCAGTTAATTTTTTATGGCAAATGATGGTAAAAATGTTATTTGTTTTTTTTTTATGATTTTCATTTAGCAAAAATATTATTTTTCTTAAAACGTCAATAAAACATCACTTTAGTGACAAATATGGCGAACATAAAGTAGCACTTTTCAAAGCTGTATCATAGAGTTTTTATTTTTACTGCCGGCGACAGTAAATGTAACATTTAGTGCCGCTACCAATTTTTTATTCCTAAAACGTCAAATAAACATCACTTTAATGACGTTTATTTTAAAATAAATAAAATTAAGTAAATTAAATTTGTTATAAAACCATTGTATTTAGAAGTTTTAAGAAAAAGTATCGTTTACTACTCAGAGTTAAAGTGGCTTTGTGTGCATCGTCAGAATTGTCTGTCTTGCTTCGCTCACCAGGCAATCTTTCTGCCTCGTCACACAAAGCATCACTTTAACTCTTAGTAGTAAAATCTACTATTCTTTAATTAATTTTATCTAAGGTAATATCATGAATGCTCTGGATTTTTCCGATAAATTTTTGAAAACTTGTTGCTTGATAATTAAAGAGTGTCAAATTTGACAGATATAAAAATCAGGACAGGCCGGAGGGCTGGAGTGTTTTTTTTGTCAAATTTGCACGATTTGATTACCAAGCAGGAAGTTTGAAGAAATTTATTGAAGGAAATTTAAAGCATGAATGATATTTGGTAAGATTATTTCAAGAATTAGCTACATTAAACAAGTTTATTTAATCCCAGACTAAAAAAGAAATTTGGTTGCTGTCAAAATCAACGGCTACTTAATCCCAAAATAGCTACTGTAGGTTATATCAAGGAAGATGCAGTTTTATCAGTATAAAACGAAGAAAATTAAACCTCAGACAGTATATGATAGGAGTGGATAATCAAGAATATTTTTACTCATTACAGAAAAGTTTTAAAGAGTATTTTAAGTTTGGCCTGATCTTTTCTAAAAGCGTGAATATTGATCGAAGAGCAATAGTATATTATTAAACAAGGTAGAAAAGAGGTTCATTAATGACCTAGCGCAAAGATTGTTTACAATTGCTTTGGTTAAAAACCAATGCTATTTGGACCACAAAACCGAAACCTAGGTTAAAAACCAAGCCAATCGGACCATCCTCTTAAACGACAAGTATCTATGGAAACATTAACTAAATTTTGTTCTAATATAGTCCATTCCTAATTTTAGCTTTTAATGCGTACTACACCTAGTAGGGCTCTAATTAGGGCTAATTTATTACCTCTTTTCTGAATTTCTTCCCTTAAAAGATCTTCCATCTTAGGCCCATTGGCCACATCGATAACCAACTCTCTATCATTGTTAACAGCAGCTACGTTAGCGCCCTTTTCAATGAGATACTTGGCAATGTAGAGAAATCCACAAGAAGCTGTGGCATGTAGGGGTGTCCATCCCTCGTTATCGCCTCTATTTACGTCTGCACCATGCTCTACTAGAAACTCTACCATGTCCAAATTGTCGTCGATGCAAGCCTAAAAAAAGGTAGATTTTAAAAATAAAACTTGATTGGAAATATTGCTTTGTTGGTTGCATAATTTTAGACAATTAACCATTTAATGGAGGTCTTAATAAACAAATTTATATAACAATTTAAAAAAACTGTCTTGGGTGAACTAGCAAGTAAACTTTATACGATAACTACTATTTTGGCAACTAAAATAAATACGAAAAATGTCATCTGTCATTTTTTGCGAGCAACGCTAACTTTGGCCGTGGGTAAAGAGCTTGTTGCAACTTCACCCCGTGGGTAAAGTGCTGTTACTCACGGCTAGCAAGACAATGGCTAAAGAATTATCGAAAATTATTATACTTTTTGCAGACAAGTGTCAAAGACTATACAGGGTGTTTCCGAAAGTCGTTTCAATAATTTAACCCGAGATTCCTTACCCAAAAATAGTTTGATTAAGCCCCATTTACCTGTATCCAAAAGTGCACCGTTTTCGAGATACAGGCTGTTTTTCAAAACCAAAATTTGTATGTTTTTTTTTATTACTGTTAAATGAAACAACATAGAAAAACAAAATTTGGTATAATTGTCTTACTTTTTATGATCGACACAATGGTCTTAAAGAGAAACCCATAGATTTATTCCATAACCTCAAAATGGGACACCTGCGCCCCCTTTTGGGGCATAACTTTTTTTGTATTTGAATTTTCAAAAAATAAATTATTTTATCGGTAAGATACCGTTAATACGAAGAAAAAATTATACCACATTTTTTTTGGAAAAACTAACCCTTTTTAAAAATTATTCACATTTCATAATTTCATGTTGCATTCTACTTTTTGAAATATTTTTGCAATTTTTTTTTCTGGAAAACATAAAACTATTATAAACTAGCGTAAACAAAAAAAACTAGAATTGGCTCCACAATAGGGCACTGGGCCCCCTTTTTTGAGCATCGGGCCCCCTTTTTGGGGCTTTTTGAAATATTATTGCAATTTTTTTTCTTGAAAACTTAAAACTATTATAAACTAGCGTAAACAAAAAAAAAATTTAAATTAGCCCCACAATAGGACACCGGACTTTAAATGACGACAATGATGTACTTTTTCTGTAATAAAATCTTGAAACGCCTAGTATTCTTTTCTTTACAAAATAAAAAGATATGTGAGCCCCAAAAAGGGGTCAGGTGCCCTAAAATGGGGGCCCATTGTCCTATTGTGGGGCCAATTCTAGTTTTTTTTTGTTTACGCTAGTTTATAAGAGTCTTAAATTTTCAAGAAAAAAAAATTGCAAAAAGATTTCAAAAAGTAGAATGCAACATAAAATTATGAAATGTGAATAATTTTGAAGAAGGGTTAGTTTTTTCAAAAAAAATGTGGTATAATTTTTTCTTCGTATTAAACGTACCTTACCGATAAAATAATTTATTTTCAGAAAATTCAAATACAAAAAAAGTTATGCCCCAAGAGGGGGCGCAGGTGTTCCATTTTGAGGTTATGGAATAAATCTATAAGTTTCTCTTTGCGACCATTGTGTCGATCATAAAAAGTAAGACAATTATACCAACTTTTGTTTTTATATGTTGTTTCATTTAATAGTAATGAAAAAAAACATAAAAATTTTGGTTTTGGAAAACAGCCTGTATCTCGAAAACGGTGCACCTTTGGATACAGGTAAATGGGGCTTAATCGAACTATTTTTGGGTCAGGAATCTCGGGTTAAATTATTGAAACGACTTTCGGAAACACCCTGTATAACGAGCTATATTACGTTTGATCGGACCTTCTCTAAAATTGTTAAAATTCATCCTAGAGCGTTTTGCTCTTGCAGATTCGTTCGTTTCATGACTTTTCAAGAATTTATTTTTTTGTCCGTCTGTCTGTAAGTAAAGTTGTTATCCTAATAACTCAAGAACGGTTTATCTAATCGAATTTGAATTTTATCAAATTCATTTAGGAAAAGAAAAAGTATTCTCCATGGAATTAAAAACTCTATTTTATTTTAAAATGCGTTTTAACATTTTTTGCAACCCTACCGTTTAGAAAAAAAATCAAATTTTAACTATTTATAAAATAAAAAATGCGCATCTTTCTTGCAAATAATAATACACTGTGTTATTACTGCAAACAGTAACTTCTAACCAAAGAGATTGTATATTTACAAAACCCATCTCTTGTTTTAGGTTTATTCAGATCATGCAATAATATAAGTGACATCTAAAAAAGGGGGAAGTAGAAACATTATTTTTTGACTTGTCTGCAAAGAGCATAAAAATATTTAAACTTTTTGGGCATAAATCACCTCCTTAAGTATCGTTAAGCATTTAATTTCTTTTCAATTTCCCATAATAATATTTTTTGTGAGTTTTTAAGATACTTTGATAAATGTGGTCTCTTTCACGAACAACAAGTTCACATGGTTCATTTAATTAGGCAAAACTTTTGGCAAACGAGCTTAAAATAAAAACTAAGCATCAGTGATACAACACAAGAGTAGGTAGACTTTAACTCGGTTCAATTTGTGCATGAAATAAAAATAAATTAACATAACGTAGATTTAGAATTAGGAACTAGGAAATCCTAAAAATAATCAAGTAATAGTCCAATACAAATAATTAATAGATGTTTATTTTTCTAGATATTTTTACCTTAGTTTTTAGTTAATTACAATATTTATTTCGTCTTTACGTAAGCAGTTTAATTTTATTAGAAATATTGAAATACATAACACATTTTTAGAGAATCTTTGTTGTTTTATTTATTCTTTAATTGATTTCAAAAGTAATGGGATTTTTAAATTTCTACGAAAATTTGGCAGAAATAGGATCTAACAAAGAAAAAACAACTTTTAATTAGGTCGACGTTTCGGCAATTTTTTTGTCTTTCTTAGAACCTAGAGTGCCTGGAAGAATTGACAGTTATTGTCGCCTTATAGAGTGACGCCATGCATCATTCCTTCTTTGTCATACAGATTATGTCATCAATTGTGACTGTAAGTTGTAATTGTTGTCACTTTGGCTATAACGTTGATGACATAATCTGTATGACAGAGAAGGAATGATGCATGGCGCCACTTTATAAGGCGGCAATAACTGTCAATTCTTCCAGGCACTCTATTAAAACCCTAACATTTATTAAAAATAGATAAACAGGGTGTCGCGAATTCAAGACCCACCATTTGGATCTCGCTTACCTTAAGACACACAAGTTCGGTTAAATGGGGGCAAAGTTGCCTATTATAAGGCCCATTAACCTACCGCAAACAGAACTATGTTAACTCTAACCGTTTTTCGGAACTAAAAAAGTGCATTTTGGTTATTTGGCTGTAACGTTTTTTTTAGGGAAAGTTTTTGAAACTTTGACATTATTTTTTTAGCAATTAGATTCTGGTTAAGGAACAAGTTTTGTATCCTACAAATTTGTTAACTCTGCACATACAAATAAAAAAAAATTAAATCAAGACTCAAAGAGTGATTCATAAATTTATAATATATCGATAAAAATAAATATGCTCAGGTTCGCGCTTGAGTTGAAGGACTACATTGAACAAAAATAAACTGCTTACTTAATTTGAACTTGGTTTAAAAAAACTATTGATTTTAATTTTTGAAACATTTTTACGAGAGAAGTTTTCAAATCATTTTAATATAACTGTTATTTAAAGAAAACCGTTGATCGGTTTTTACCTTGATTTTTACAGTTTTTAATGCTCTAAAAACCAGGATAGGATAGGTATTTTTTTCTTAACCATAAAATACAATATTTTATTGAATATTTTAATTTTTTATTGTAATACGCATAGCACACGCAAAAGAATTTTTTAACGTTACTTTTTACACTCATTGAATAATACTTAATGTTGCAATTGCAATCATAGCACATAATAGTAAACTATTATTAGTCACTTGCAGTAATTATTATTCAAACATTTTAAACTAAACTGTAATCAATAAATAAATAACAATAAGCTTGAATGATTGACTGATTGAGAGGTAAGGCTAATGACCTGATTTCATTGTATTTCATGGGAAATATGATGAGCAATTTTAAACTGATTAGAACATTGTTAAAGTTTAATTAAAAAGTATAAACAAATCCAATTTAGGAATGTGAATTAAAAACTCGATTAAAAATTATTAATACTGCCACTTAGTTGATAACATTTAAGTGCAATGTCTTTAAATGGGGCCTTAAATTAATGCATTTATTAACTCTAGTTTGAAAAAAAAAAAGACTTTTTTAAAACAAGACTAGGAGAAGCAAAAATCTATTTTAAACATTCGCATTTTTTTAGGGGTTTTTTTCCTGTATGGCTTTTTGGTCACAAGTAAAACGTGCTTTGTATTTGCTTTGAAGAAACCCTGCCCTACAATGTTTATTTATGTTTACAAATTTAAAAACCCATCTTAAGAAGCCATATTGACTTTACGTCATTCAAAATCAGGACACCGCTACAGGTGGATCAACTTAAGGGGGCTTAATTTACCTGATGTAGGGCAGTTAATCCATCAACATTGGCAGTGTTTATATCAGCTCCTTTGTCTAATAACTTTAACACCTCATCTTTATCACCCGCTGCACATGCTGCTAAGAAAACACAGCCTGAAGAAAACTTAACTCTCCGCGATTTTTGCTTCGGAGACACTGGTTCACGGTTTGTGTCCGATTCTTCCCATCTTTTCAGTTGCTCAGCCCTTTTACAAAGGGCTGAACTCGTACGGGTCGCTAAAGACATGGTTATTTAACAACCCGAGTCATGCACGGACACCATTACTAAAATAATTAACCCGTCGGATAAATTCTTTTTGCATTTGACAGAAGGTGCGGCTAACTTGACAAGTGAAGTAATCTAAAAATCGCCATACGTGCTTCCATCTATGTATTAATAACGCAACGAATTTGCGAATTCACTACAGCTTTGTTGTTTATCCAACGGTGTTTTTTGTTCAACCTAAAAAGGTTAATAAAGCTTAAATAATGTCCAGTAACGTTCACAAATGTCAGGTTGATAAGAAAAATTACTTACTAAACGTCAAAAAAGCAAAAACAAAAATAAAGCTTCCGGCAATACAGGTGGCGCAGCGAAACTTTGGACCAATCAACGACGCCTGTGCCGGTTTGCGCATGGCAAATGTCAGCTTCAGCCTTCTTATAAAAATGAATTTCCGTTTTGTTGACCGGCATTTTGAATCGAGTAGTGCGGCGTGATTGCAGCGCTTTATTTTGATTTTTTGTATGTGGCTATTTACTTGATTTATTAATCAATTTTAAAATTGATTAGATTAAAACAGCTAGCACCTGTGCTTAAGGTAAGTTTAAAAGAACGTTTTTAGAAATTGGTCAGAAAGGAGGTAAGCTAAGAAATTTCTTATCGTGCCGCCATTACTCCAAATTTTTTAAACAATCTTGTGTTATGTCTATACAATCCGGAAAAATAAACTAGAACCTTCTTTCAGTAGACCAAAAACAACCAAATGAGTTACTATTCAGGGTGAGCTTTCTTAAACCATAATCACACCAAACATGTGTTTTAACTTTTTTGATTTAGTTTCAGCAATAATTCCTACGGCGGCATGAGTCGTGGGGGGCGTGGGGGCTATTCCCCAAGGGGATCTTCGTACAGAGGCAGCAGCTCGTATCGAGGACCATCCACCCGAAGCAGGGGGTTCCGTGGGGCCTATCGCAGTTCGACACGTGGCTCCTATTCTGGATACGATTCCAGGCCGAAGTATGATAATTCTGATCGATATGCAAGTTCTGGACGTTCCGATAATTATAGAGGCAACAAACCGTACCGTGAGGTAAGTTTTTTGGACCCAAATTAAAAAAAAAACAAATTTACTTTGGTTAACGTGACTTTAGCTTGGGATTGAATTGCATAAACGAACATTAATCAAATTGTTATCTGGGTCAATAAAAAAGCAATTTGAATTCATGATAAGCTTTAAATTAACCCCAAATTTTATTAAACTCTTTAAACAGGTCAGATTTTTTTATAGGGCAAATGGAGGGCAATAACAAGAGTTATTGTAAACCTATTTTGCAATTTGGGGTCCCCTCAAAATGGGGTAACCACTGGTGGTGTTCATAAAAATTGCGTATAACTTTTTTGCCCCCCCCACTTTTGTTGTTCTTATTTTTTAACTGGACAGATTTAGGGAAAAACTTTATTCCTGTTTTGGGAAATACACCAAAAAAATTGGTTTTAAATAACCGTTTAAATTACCATTTCATTTGTGCTAGGTAAATTGTATCTCAGAAACGGTATACTTTTTAGTAGAGATGGGCAAATTCCTAAAATTTTAATGTTTGGGAGAACATGGGAATATTCCCGAAAGTTTCCAAACGGAAGCTTTTGAAAACTAAAATTTTATTAATTACTTACCTAAAAAAATATTTCCATTTGGAAAATTTTCCGAAAGTTCCCAAACGGAAACATTCGTGGATATTCGCAAAATGCAAAATGCAAAAATAAAACATAAAAATAGCGCCAAAAATTAAAAAACTTATTATTAATTTTAAATCTTTTCATCTATTTTTTAAATTCCCGGGAATATTCTGATTTTTAATGAAAAATTATTTTAAATTGTTTAAAATAATTATCTTAATTTTCCTGTTTTTTTTTTCTTGCAGCGCCCCTTTATTGTCCCCTTGTTCCTTCTGTATAAAACACAGTTTATTCAGGAGTGTAAAGTGGGACAAAAAGAAATACCTGTTTTCCACTTGGACTTATAACATTATTATAAGTTCAAACTATAAATGGGTTACAATTTTTTATTTATTTTTAATTTCTTTTAAAATTAAATGCAGAATATTAAAACTAAATTGGGAATATTATTTACAGGACCTAAACTACAGGGACAGATCGCCAGAACGCAAAAGACCCCGCACTGATGTAAGTAACCATTATTATCTTGGATTTTTTACAGGTACGAAGAATGAAGTTGATGATAAGTTATGACAAAACACCAGACCAGTCTTAAATCAATTATCGATTAAAAACGAACTTATTTGCGAAAGCAGACAAAGCAGAGTAAAATAGAAAAAATAATTATAATGTACCAAAATAACTGCCACGTAAAGATCTAATTTGCAATAGCAAAAGAGTAAGCAAAACAAGGCATTTTTGAAATTTGAAAGATACAGTCAACAGTGACATTGTATTAGCGATTTTTCTACCACAGTGGTACATTTTGGTTATTTATCTTGGGAGCCTTTCCAAGCGAAGCTGCTGCTCCAGCCAAACCTAAAATCTAATCCAGTTAATCATATGTTTACCATCCAGGCATATAGCACACGACATGACACAAGTTACGGGCGTTATGATTCGCCAAATTACGCAGAACGTAGAAGTTACTCGGGGGACAGAGCGCCCCCTCCAGCGCCGTCGTACCCTAGACGTGAAGAATTCCGAAGGCCTACTGCGCCCGCCCCACGAAGGGGCAGCGGCTACAGAGGCCGCATCAGCAGCTTCCGGGGCTCCAGGGGCCGCAGACCTAGATTGTCCGACAGTTCGTACGGGATTGTTAAACGCAGGAGTTTCCCCTCAAGATCCATTGACTACGCTAGGAAACTTAAAATTAACAAATTGAGGAGGTAATACTATTTTGCATCTACAAGGTAACATACAGAGTGGTTTTTATTTAACACGGACCAATAAAGATATGAAATGGTTTAAGCGTTCCATTTTTTGCGTGCAAGAAAATAAACAATAAATCAACAGATGGGTCTAAGATGCTAAAAAAGATCTTAGTAAAAGTATAAGAACTTTAAATTAGACCCAAGTTGCAAAGAATAATAATTAAAAAGCAGATCGGACAAAACAAAATAAATGTAAAAGTTGAAAAATGAAGACAAACCGACCAGTGGGACTAGTAAAATCATAAATAATTGCAGAAGTAGACGATTCTACACCAGTTTATTTTACATTAAACCAGTATCCATAGTTCCAAGTAAAAAATGTTTCAAAATTATGCTTTTAAAAAAGTCCTGTTACAAACAGTTTTTGTTTTATAAGATGCAATGATTTATTTTGTACATACAATTCTGTGTTTTATACCATTATATCAAGAACAAAAAACAGATTATCTCTATACGTATGGACTGTTTGCAAAAATGTGTTATCTTTTTTTATTTATTAAATAATATTACGAATTACTATTCAGCGAAAATGTTAGATAGTGGAAATAACAATGAAAATGGAAAGAATAGTCTGAAGAGTATATGTCAATCGATAACAAATCTAATTAAGGGACAATATTGTGTGCATTGTTCTCTGATGCACAGAATTTCAGTTTCAAACTGCGCAGATGCAAAAATCCTGCGCAGAACTTTTGACAGTTTGAAAATAATTTGGGATTAGAATTTTCGCCTATTCTCCTTTTCCCGCCGTTGACCACCCTCGCGGTCGTTATACTTGGGAAACGTCATATATGCGTCAGATTGACTCAAATTATTGTAATGCTGGTGATCATTCAGTTTCCCAAGTATAAAGACCGCGATTGTGCCCAACGGCGGGAAAGATCTATACAAACAGAGCTATTAAAACAAAAATGGTTGGGACTTTCATGGATATCTGTCATAAGTAGGCCATGAGGATTGTCAAAATATTGTTAATGGAGCATATTTGTACAAAAATTGGTTGGGGTAACCTAGGAGATCTGTCATACCACCCGTCGTTTCATATGCTAACTGACATTACTTCTGAATTTTATATTTTCATCAAATATAAAGCTATTTATTAAAAAACAACAAACTGTCGGTTTAAAACATTCTATGTACCATCTAAAAGGTTTGTATAACATTTAGAAAGTGCTCTACATCTTTAATTCTTCATAATTAGGTAAAACAAGAAAATTATGACTCATTTACAAAAGGATTTCCGTGAATGTGTAAAATAATCCGCATTTTTTTGGATGCACGGATTTTGCATTAAAAGTACCCTTGTAAATGAGTCATTATGCCATTTTATACCGCATTATGAAGAATTGAAGTTGTAAAACACTGCGTAAATGTTATACAAACCTTTTAGCTGGTACGTAGAATGTTTTAACCCGGCAGCTCTTTGTTTTTTGATATATTAGCTTTAAATTTGATAAAAATATAAAATTCAGAAGTAATGTCAGTTAGCATCTGAAACGACGGGTGGAATGACAGATCTCCTAGGTTACCAAAACCAATTTTTGTACGAAAATTGACAGATTTTGCATTTTTTATAGCCGCTTTGATTTGCTCACCCGATATTAACAACAAATTTTTTTATCAGTTAACACGTTAAGTAATGTGGCACAGTTTTTATAAATCTCGTAATTTTCTAAACATTTGATAAAGCATATAAAATAGTAACATACAAATCGTTTAAAAGAAACATTTATTTTCACTTTGTTAAACAATTCATAAATTTAATTAAAAACTTTGTTCAACCCAAAACTGAGATAATCTGTTTACAAACCACATTCAAAGTTTTAAAATCATGCTTGTTTTCTCTTTAGCGCTATTGCTGCTCGATCAGGCAAGAAATCAGACAATGAAGACGAAGATAAATCCGAAGATGAAGATAACGAAGAAGACACAGATCAAGTCAAGTCCGAACCAGGTGATAAAACATCGGATGTCGATAATAACAAGACTTCAACACCGAAAGAAAAGAGCGACAAAGAAGATGCAGCTTCTAAAGAAGATACAACTCCAAAGAAGGTTTATATCAAGCTCGTATGTCCACATTGTTCGTGCAAGGCTATAACATTCCGGAAGTATGAGATACATTTAAGTTCAAGAACTCATATGATTGCGATGAAGAAAGTTGCGTTGAAGCAGAAGCAGATTTTGCAGCAAATGCGACAGGCACAAAGGTAAGAAAAATATCGATTGGAGCACTGCAGTCGCTGTTTCCCACTAACGCCATCTATTGGCACAACTTTATACTAAGCCAGTACTTTAAAAAATTAACAAGGACAAATTAAAAGAAAAACTGTAATTTTTGCAGATTTTTAAAAGATTTCTGTAATTTTAAAGGTGGTTTTTATTTCGGAGGGATACCGATAGATGCCTTAACCTTAGTTTGTTTCTTAGGGCACTAAAAAACCTAGAGATGTGCCAGTGGTATTTGACCAAGATTTTGACTAGGTATTTTTACCGTCATTTGATCACCCAAATTTGGGGAAATTGGTCAAATTCTAAATATTTTTTTAATTTGTCACTTTTTGGTAAATTTGTTGTTGTTTTAATTTTGCTATTTCCTTTTACATGAAATTGGCTTAGTGGGATTTATGATTAAATAGTATGTATTTAGATGACCATAATTTAATTTTTCATATATGACATCACCAAGGGTTCTCTTTTTTTAGTTTTTAAGAATTTGACCAGAGATTTTGACCATACCAAAATGATTTGGTCATAAGCACATCTCTAAAAAAACCACATACTTCGTATACAGGCTGTCCCAGAATTGGCACACCACCTGTATGGTACGTTGTTGGGGCATTCCCAGGGATCCCCAGAAAATTGTCAAAAAAAATCCATCTCATACACCCTCGAAGATATGAGGCCCCAAAGTGCAAAACTTTAAACGCATATACCTTAAAAACAACAGCACGTATTAACGAAAAATATGGTTTAATACAAAGCTGCAGTCTATCTTAAGCCATTTCACCAATTTTTCTTCTTTTAAATGGTCTAATAACATTTTTATAATCAATTTAATTTTACAAAATTTTCTTGAAATAAGCTGACAACAATGTCAATAAAATTTTAGGCAAAAGTGTATAATCAAGACTCATAGATGGGATTTTTAGATTTATTTACCTAGACTGTGTAGTATTTTCCTAGACTGTGTTGCCAAATTTATGCAACTTTGTTCGCATTTTCCTCAATTAATATAACAGATGGATTTTCCTGGAATCCCCAGGCATGCCCTAACAGCGTACCATACAGGTGGTGCGCCAATTCTGGGACACCCTGTAGAAACGTAGTTTCTAGCAAATATGGTTGCCTTATAGTTTCTCTACTCTTTGTTAATTGATCGATATTTTTGTGTCTTTCTTTAATCGGCTTGGGGTAATATAAAACACACACAATGTCTGGTTGAATAACTTTAAAATATGGTCAAATTCTTAAAAGCTTTTGAAGAAAACCTTAGCCGATTTTATGTAAAAGGCAACATTAAAAATTTAGAAAAAAGTGACAAATTAAAAAAATATTTAAAATTTGACCAACTTTACCAAATTTGAGTGATCAAAATTCGGTAAAATACCTGGTCATATACCACTGGCACATCTCTACTTTTTTCTACTTTCGCCATAGAAATACACAGGCCGAAGTTAGCGTTACTTGCAGAAAATGACACATGACATTTTTGTATTTATTTTAGTTGTCAAAAACGTATCCTTTGGTGTCTTCTTTTAATAAAAATAAATTTTAATTAAAGTTACTGTGAAAAATTAAGTATATGCTTACATTTCTTAAAAATTAAAGCCATCGCAAATGTTAGTTTTTTACCGATGTCAACAAGCCTCCTAAAAAAACGCGTTAAAGCTAAAACCGTGAGTTGTTTTTGGGTATTTGTTTAATTTTAGACAGTATTTAGTGTAGCAGAGGTAGGATTTGGATTTACCATAACCGAATATTACAACATGTATCTTCATTTCTACTACTAAAATGTTTTTCTAACCTAACTTTACTTCAAGTCAAAAATTCATTTTTGTAAAAAGTCCGATTGTTTGATTTTCAGGTCGTAGAAAAAGTATAGTTTGTAACACATTTTACAACCAAGTCTTTATTCAATCGTTTGTAAAACTTGTTACGAATACTATAAATTACTTGAAAAAAATTAAAAAATGTAATCTTGAAAAAGTCCCAGTGTTTCTTGAATAGCAATTTTAATTTGCATTTGAGTGTCAAATGGGACATACATTAAATTCCAATATATCCACATGTATTTATGAAATTAATCTTAAAATACTTACTAAGAATTGGAAACATTTTAAAACTAACCTTATAAGAATTAATAGAAATTTCAAATTTGTTAGTTTTACAGTTACTTTATTTTGTGTTGTTTTGTTGTAGAACTGCTCAAAACGAACTAGAAAAAAGTGGTGGTGACGAAATCTTGAGCAGAACTAGTTTCTGTCCGCTTTGCAAACTCAACTACAAGCAAAGAAAAGCCGTCCATCAAGTGTCCGAAGCCCACAAAAACATGAAGAAGTTCTTAATGCCATTCTGCAAAGTTTGTTTAGTGACTTTTAAGAGTCCTATGATGTATGAAAATCATTGTGCATCAATTGAACATTTAAAGGTAATGAGGGTTTGTCTCTAATAATAATAACCTTTTTTTCGTTGGTCATTTTAGTATAGGAGCTATCAACAAAAATCCACATCATTAACGTTGTCATGATTTTTTGATATTACATAATATTTACTATTACTTTTCTTAATCCAACAAAATAGCAGGTCAAACAGGTAGCGTTTTTTTTTAAGGTAAAAACATCATAAGTGGGATCGTACAACAAAATTGATTTTTGCACCTTCGAGCTATAACTTTGCCAACCCTTTATGATGGGTTAATCGCTTTTCAAATGTGCTTTTCAAGAGCAGAAAACTTGGTAATATAAATTTCTTATTTTACGCATAAAAGTCTACAGATTACACAAAATTAAAAATGTTCACTTCATAAATGTCTGGCAGTGTTAAGGCTCATATTTGCACATATTATTTTATTTCCTAAAAAAAAGTATCCCACTTATGTTTAAAAAAAACGCTACCTGTTAGCGCTGCCAGTGTATTGGACAAAAGTTAATAAATATTAAATATAATGTAATGCACAAAAAATTACAACAACGTTCGATGATATATGTTTTTGGTTGCCAGCTCTTGTAATATTTGACTTATTTTCATCATTTTAATCTAAGCCCTTTTCTTTTTCTTGGTTTTGACATTTTAATGTTTTTAGCGTAAGCAAAGAATGGAGACCAGTAATAGTGACGAGTCTGGAGATGAGGATTTGGAAAATTTCACTACAATTGATTCAGTAGGAGATGTTGATGGTGGTAAGTTAGGTTTGCCTATTTATTTTTTCGAGTTGAATTTTGAAATTTAATAATTTAAATAAGTCCCAGTGTTTCTTGAAGACAATTTTAATTTGTTTTTGAGTGTCAAATGGGACATACATTAAATTCCAATATATCCACATGTATTTATGAAATTAATCTTAAAATACTTACTAAGAATTGGAAACAACTTTTTTTGTTTAGTGTTAAAATAAACCTTTCTTATAATAATAAAAATTTAGCTGATGAAAAAGATTTCTTGACAAATTGTAATAGTAGTTTTAAAAACCATTGTATTACCTACTAGGCTAAGATAGTAAAAAAAGTAAAAAAACAGCAATTGTTACAAAAAATACAACTGCCATATTATTTATTAATTATTGGTGTTAAAACATTTATTTAGGAAGCTTTATCCACAAAATGCCAAATAGGAGTGTACGGTTGGCGCAAAGAGGTTATATATTTACAATAGAGAAGGTTTAAAAATGCATTGTTTAGGGCCAAAATCTTTTTGTTTACCCAATGTAATTTATATGGACTAATGAATAAGTTGACGTAAATAAAGAAACGTTTTCAATGGAACTTTCCTATGCTAGCCTTTTAGATCTTGGACCCACACACTGGTAATGTGATGATCACAAGCAATTCATGTCTAGTCATTCTATTTTTATGGGTTGGCGTGATAGCCCCCCCAAAAACCTTTAATTTGCAACATTAGAATACAATGAATCTGCTCCAATTCTGCAACAAATAGGTGCTAAATAAGATTTTAGAAAGGTTTTTGGAAAAATAATAAGTTGTTTAGAAACCTATTGTGCATATGTTTACAAAGTTTGGTTTAAATCCAATTTCAACAGAATTGAATATTATTCTTTCTTCGGGGGCCACTTAGGGAGTGGAGGAATTTTTTTAGAAGAGTAATTTATTAAGCACCTATCTGTAAAATTGGGTGCAGATCCATCGTGTTTCAATGTTGCAAATTAAAGAGGGCTTTTTGGGGGGATGCCACGCCAACCCTAAACATGTATTTGTTTGTATTTTTTGGATTTAGCTTCCTGAATAAATGTTCCAACACATCAAATTGTTACATATTTTTTGTAAAGATGGGCCGATAATCTTTGGGAAGAAGCATGGAAATATTGCCGCCAATATGCGCTTTTGGAAATATTCCCAAAAGTTTCCAAACCAAAACTTTAAGGAACATTCCCGAAATATTTCCAATAGGAATATTGCCGGCAATGTGCCCATGTAAAAAAAAACTTCCTTTGGAAATTTTCCTGAAAGTTCTTAAACAGAAACATTTGGAAATATTTCCGGAATATTTTCAAAATGCATAAAACAAAAATGGCACTAAAATGTAAATAACTGTTATTTTAAATCTGTCCGTCCTCTTTTTAAATTCCCGGGAATATTCCCAAAATTTTTGCCCATCACTAATTTTTTGCAAGGTAAAACATTAAATATCTTGTCTTGGTCTATTCAATGCAATCAATCTTAAAATATGTCAGAATTAGGTAAATAATTATTTATTCTTATTCGCCCATTAATAATAATTGTTTATCTTTGTCCTCAGACGAAACAGAAAAGGTAGAAACCATAAAAGAAGAACCAAAAGAAGTAATAAACGTCGGCATAGAAAAGATCCGCAAGGTAGAAGCACACTGGTGCGACCTCTGCAAGATGTACCTCACACGCGGCGACGAGGTAGAAATGCCGGCTATATTGTCCCGGCACTGCAAGCAACGTGTACACATGCAGCGTTACGTTAGGTACCAGGAAGACAAGGACTTGGAGGAGCGCGCTGAGAAGCTGCAGAGGAAGGAGACAGCTGAGAAGGAGGACAAGGTGGTGAAGGTGGAGAAGAGTGAGGAGGATAAGGAGAAGGGGAAAGAGGAGGGGGGGAAGAAGGACGAGGAGGATGTGAAGGATGATAAGATGTGGGCGGATGTTGATAAGGATCTGGGGGATATTCTAGCCGAGGCTGAGGACGATGATGATGCTGATTCTAAGGAGAGATATGACAGGTTAGTTTTTGTTTTTGGCATGGTTTACCCACCTTTAAACTGTTATTTTTGCTAAACAAGGGACCCAAATCAAAATGTGCCAAACAATAAGTATTTTAAAAGAAGTTAAGGTAATGCTATCAAAATTTTAAACTCATTGCGTTAATGATAACTCTAAAAACTGCTGTCTAAGTTGTACACAAATTTTCATAAGAGAAGGTGGGATATCGGGCTCTTAACTGTCTTATTAAAAATCAAATTGTGTTCAGTCTTTTGGCGGGTAATACTGATAGTCCCAGAAAATATTTATTTTCACTTTCAACTGTTGTAAGATTCTTTGAACTGGAGTCATTTATTGCGGTGTGTCACTTGTGCATTTTTAGCTTTAAACTGGCGAATCTGACAAACTTAAAACAAAAATATTTTATGATTTTTGAAAATGCATGTTTTTTCGAAGATAAGATACTCTTTGCGCTCCCAATAATACCCTGGTTCTGGATATCTTTATGTATTTTATCCATGATAAAATTTAACAATCTTACTTTAGAAATGTTAATACTGATAGTCCCAGTGTTTCTTGAAGACGATTTTAATTTGTTTTTGAGTGTCAAATGGGACATACATTAAACTCCAATATATCCACATGTATTTATGAAATTAATCTTAAAATACTTACTAAGAATTGGAAACAACTTTTTTATTTAGTCATAGTATAGTGTTAACCTAACTACATTACTTTTTTAACATGTGATTTACTGTAATTTTGTTGTTTCAGGTTCAAACTCAGTGAGAAAAACGGTGATGACATTAAAGAAGCATCTACAGAAACCAAAACTGTAGTTAATGGTGAAGCAGAAAAAGTAAAGGAAGAAAAATGATTTTTTTTAAATTTCGAGTGACTACATGTGTTAGTTTAATTACTGTAATATTTTTATTTTATTTAAAACTATAGACGTTTTATTTTAATGATCTTTAGATCTTACGCTAAAATAACCACTTATTTATCGTTAACAAGAAAAAGTATTTGTTATTATTGTTAAATAAGGTATTGTACTGAAGCATTAAGGTTTAAGTATTAATAAACAAAATATGAAGAAACTTTGATTGTTTTATTTTTGATTTCTCCCGCAGTTAAAGGTATTTTATAAAATTGGTAATTTTATTTACATAATTTGCAAGAAATAATACAAATCTTTTAAGGTTTTGTGTTTATTATTCTCTTCGCAGACAAAGTCGAAGAGTATATTGCATTTGGTCGGATCTTCTTTAAAATCGTTAATATTCATCCTAGAGCAATCATTTTTGCAGATTCGTTCGTTTCATGACTTTTTAAGACTTATTTTTTGTCCGTCTGTCTGTAACAAAACTTGTTATTACGATGACTAAAAAACGGTTTATTCAATTGACTTGATATTTGATACAAAAATCATAAAATCAATCTCGTTTGGGGAAGAACCCTATTTTTATTGAAAAAAATCAAATATTACATAGAAGGTAGAAACCACCCCCAAAGTTAAATAAAAACTAAAAAGGCTGATATTTAGCAAGAAATTAATTAAAAAAAAAAAGATATTTCTCATTGTCACTAATGTTCGCTAAAGACGACATCACAAATTTCTTGTATCCATATGAAATAAAAGTTCTGGTGAAAAAGATTTTTCCTTCATTTTTGTGCAAGTATTTTTAAGACTCCGATTGTCCGATTTTGGGGTTACAGTTCAGCAAAGATTAATCGATAAAAAAATATACTGCCAAAATACTTAAGGTAGTACTTAAGTAGAACCGTCCTGTGTCCAGTCCAATAAAATTAAATAACTTTTAAATTGTTGCCTGGTGTAAAGCAAAATACTCGGTAAAATAAACAAAAGTTTTATGCAACTATTGTTTATAACTGCATTAAATTAAAATCAATAAAACTCTCCCAAAAGACCCTCCCGCCTATTGCTCTAATATAATTTACCTTATTTGCAGTTCAAAAACAAACAAATCAAATTTCCCCATGGGACAGGCAAATACAGCAGTATTCTGAAAAACAATGTTGCAACACTTCGTAAGTTCGTAACGAAGTTAGTCCAACTCGCTTGCCTGCGACACGCGGGCACCTTATTCCAGTATGTCTACTCCAAAGAGATTTTATATTTACGATAGAGAAGGTATAAAAATTCATTGTTGGGGCCAAGATCTTTTTGTTTACCCAATGTAAGTTATATGGACTAATGAGTAAGTGGACGTAAATAAACAAACGTTTTCAATGGAACTTCCCTATGCTAGCCGTTTAGATCTTGGACCCACACACTGGTAATGTTATGATTATAAGCAATTCATTTCTAATCATTCTATTTCTATGGTCTGTTCTGTACATCCCTGAACATGAGAGGGAAGTTTGGATGTTATTGACGGGAATATAGGGATTACAGTGCTTTGAAGATAGGGATGGATAAATGGTGCGGCGTCAGCAGATCAACGTAGGCGTGGGGTGAGAACAAGTGAAAATCAAGGCCCGGTAACTCAATCAAAGGAGGTTGTTTCGTGACGGCCTCTGCGCGATAGGTACTTGTTTCATTGCATTTCCGCCCGGTTACTTGACTTGGAGATTACGCTTCAAATATTGTCCAAGAGACAAGATGCCAATGCGAACCATATCAGCATTAACGTGAGGCCTTAATATTTTGAAAATACCTATAAATATAAATTGTATGACGATAGAAAACAATATAGGTTTCAACAAAAATTGGTCTCAAAACTGGAATTTTTTTGAAAAATTCTCAAAGACAAGAAGGATTTTCCTATATTTTAAGATGCTTTTTTTCTGGCAATTTAAAAGCTCAAGCATGATATACGGGCAAGGGGTACCATTAGGATCTTGCTTGCCTTAAGAGATACAAACAAGGTCGGTATACATGAACAAAGTTGCCTATTTTACTGCCCATTACCCTTCCTTAAACAGAACTTGATTATCTCTAACCGTTTTTCGGTTAAACCATTAAAAAACTAAAAAAGTACATTTTGGTTTTTATACTCGTCGAAGAGTATATTGCATTTGGTCGGACCTTCTCTAAAATCGTAAATATTCATCCTAGAGCAGGAATTTTTGCAGATTCGTTCGTTTTATGATTTTTTAAGACTTTTATTTTTTGTCCGTCTGTCTGTAACGAAACTTGTTATCACGATAACTGAAGAATAGAACGGTTTATTCAATTGACTTGATATCTGGTACAAAAATCAATCTCATTTGGGGAAAGAACCCTATTGTTTTTGGAAAAATTCAAATAATAAATAGAGGGTAAATACCACCCCAAAGTTGGAAAAAATTCATATTTTGGTTAATATTCATTTTACGAAAAAAAAAATATTCTTAATAAAATTAAAGATTGTATTTTTTCCCATAAAAATACATGTGTTAATTTTTTTGTATTCCCACCCGTTTACAAAAAAAATAAGTTTTACGTTTTTTTTAATAAAATAAGAAGTGCACCTTTTTAATCGTCTACTGCGAAGAGTATCATTTAGTAACAATTATATAACAAAAAAAAAAGTAATAAAAAAAGGCCTATCTACTAATCCATTGATCTAACCCGCTCTTGTTTATATTTAAATGTAAAGTTTTTGTTTTTTAAAGAAAGTTTGACATTCTGTAGACACTTTTTTGTCTGCAATCAGATTTTGATCTAAAAAAATCCTACAACCATTTGTTTCCCAAAAATTATCTTTTTTTCTTAAAGGAGATCAATTGAATATCTATGTAAACACTTTAAAAACGGCACGGCCGGCACATTGAAAGCACGTTTTTTAGGTTGATTGTAAAAACAATGAAACTTTCATTGTTTTTACAATCAACCTAATGAAACCAGTTTTTGTACAATATTTTTTTAAATGTAGTTAATCTCCCATAAGAAAAAAGAGCCTAATGATAATTTTTAGGTGACAAAACGTAATAGAACCTTATCAAACCTAATATACTATTTGACACTTGTCTGCAAAGAGTATAAGAAATAATATCCTTAATAAACCCCCACCTGACACAAATTGTGGGTAATGAGCTTAAAAATAACCAAAATATCCTCCAGATTTATAAACCTGGTAATAATTACTCTCTCTACAGTTATTAAATACTGCCCGCCCATATTTACTATTTGGATAAAGTGATGCATGTGCAGACAAAGTAATAATCGAGATAATAATATAATTAGAGTGGGAAGACCGCTTGGCTGTCCCGTAATTACATAACCATATCAATTGATGCCTAATAACATCCTCGTAGCTCATGTTGCCCCTGATGTAATGACAAGTCTCCAGTGGCGGCTGTGTGTGTTGATGGACGCTATTGTACAGCCACGCAAATTACACCCCCATACGTCATATTTATGTAACTAATGCAGGGCAGGATTCAATTCAATTTGGAAGGACTATTGGACTATTTTTTTTTTGTTAAAACCTCTTTGCTTCTTGTATTAAATTTTCTCTTTAAATGTACCTAGATAAAACCGTTTCTGTTTTTATTAAGGACAATTTTTCCTGAGTGAGTGAGTGGCTTTTGAGATAGCAGGAAGAATGACCAAAAACTATCCATACCGCGGATAACGGACAGATTTTTAAAATTTTGATTAGAATTTGATAAAACGCTGGAAACTGCAAACAGACCAAAATAGAGAATATTTTACCTACAAAAATTATAACAGCCACATTTTTTATACGTGTTAGAACATCTATTTCTGGCTAAATCCACAGAATACACACAAATAAGAGTTTAGGGTTAGCATAGTGACCCTTCAAAAATCTCCCTTAATTTGCAACATTATAGATGACGATGGACCTGCACCACATTTTACAAATAGGTTCTAAAAAAGAAAATTAAAAAAAGTTTTTTAAGTTTTGTAGAATACCAAAAACTATCCATATGGATAACGGACAGATTTTAAAAATGTTGATTAGAGTTTGATAAAACGCTGGAATCTGCAAAAAGACCAAAATAGGCAATTTTTTACCTACAAAAAATATAACAGCCACATTTTTTATACGTGCTAGAACATCTATTTCTGGCTAAATCCACAGAATGCACACAAATAAGAGTTTAGGGTTAGCGTAGTGACCCTTCAAAAATCCCCCTTAATTTGCAACATTATATGTAGATGACGATGGACCTGCACCACATTTTACAAATAGGTTCTAAAAAAAAAATTAAAAAAAGTTTTTTAAGTTTTGTAGGATACCAAAAACTATCCATATGGATAACGGACAGATTTTAAAAATGTTGATTGGAATTTTATAAAACGCTGGAATCTGCAAAAAGACCAAAATAGACAATTTTTTAGCTATAAAAATTATAACAGCCACATTTTTTATAAGTGTTAGAACATCTATTTTTTGCTAAATCCACAGAATGTACACAAATAAGAGTTTAGGGTTAGCGTAGTGGCCCTTCAAAAATCCCCCTAAATTTGCAATATTAAATGTAGATGACGATGGACCTGCACCACATTTTACAAACAAGTTCCAAAACAAAAAAAAGTTAGTCTTTAGTCTTTAAACAACTAATGCTTAATACTTTTTTGTTTGTGTACCATGTTTTGTAGAACCTTATTTTGCATATATTGGCGAAGTTGGCTGTAAATCCAACATGATTAAATATTACTCTTCGGTAGTCATTAGGGGGCGAAGAAATTTTTTTAAAGAAATAATTTTTGCAGAAACCTTTTTAAAATCTTATTTGCCTCCTATTTGTAAAATTTGCTGCAGAACCATTGTAATCTAATGTTGCAATTTAAAGGGAGCTTTATGGGGGCTATCACGCCAACCCTAAACTCTTATTAGTGTGCATTTTGTGGATTTAGCTTCCTGAAGGGATGTTCTAACACATTTAAAAAATCTGGCTGTTTTTGTTGTGTTTGTGTATTTTTTTCAAAATTTGCTATGTTTCTTTACTATTCATTGACCTAGAACTTTTACGAGATTACCAAAATCCTCTGTATCCAATTTTCTTTTTAACTACACTGTATAAAGTTGTGTTTATCAAGGATATTTTTTTTAGAAAGCGAGTGTTTTTAAGATAGCGGTCTGTGGTATGACCAAAAATTGTACATGCGGACAACGGACAGATACTTTTGGAATTTGCAAAAATGTTTGCTCTCCGATGATTTTTAACAATTTTGGATGACTAAAACAATCACCCCTCGTGTCGAATTTTGTCTACGGGGGAGTATAATTAATAAAGATAAGTTCGGTCCTGTTATAAAAACGCAAATCAGCTGCACGTGGTTAAATTTAAACATCACTATTCACTACATTGTATCAGCTATGATCATGAATGCGATAAATTCAAGGGAAGTAAAAAGCATGACCCTGTGAGGGATAAAATTAGAGGGATGTTGTGTTTTGACAAACATAATTGATAATAATAAAAATTGTGCATCAGATCCTAAGAATACCTAAATTAAAATGATTATTAAAAATAAGTGTAAATATGAGTGCAAAATTATTAAAGGGTTAGGTCGCCTTAATTAAACCACTTTTCAGTTTAAATTTATTTCAAATCGAGGGGCAAATTGGATGACCAAATTGTGAACACTAATTCACAAATTCTAAAATTTGCTAACAAATTCTTAACAATTTCTGCAAATTCTCATAAAATTCTTAACAAATTCTGCAAATTCTTAACAAATTCTACAAATTCTTAAAAAATTCTCAACAAATTGTACACTAATTCTTTCATTGAATTGCCCCCCGTTTTGAACCAATAGGACTCTCTTAAAATACTTAAACAGTATCTAGACCAAAATAGCAAATTTTGCAAAAAATACACAACAGCCAGATTTTTTTATATGTGTTAGAACATTTATTCAGGAAGCTAAATCCACAAAATGCACACAAATAAGTGTTTAGGGCTGTCGTGAAAGCTCCACAAAAAGCCCCCTTTAATTTGCAATAATATAGATTACGATGGATCTGCACCAAATTTTACAAATATTTGCCAATCATATTTTAAAATGGTTTCTGCAAAAATTATTTCTCCAAAAAAAATCTTTCGTACCCCAAATGGCCTCCAATGAGTATTATTCAATCATGTTGGATTTATTATACAGGGTAGGGTGTTATCAAATAAAATTCGGGTAATTTCTGAACCCATTTTAAGAAAAAAAATTTATATAAACATGTATCCGAAAGTCCTTCGTTTCTGAAATACAAAGTGTCTACATTTCTAAAATGAAATAAATAAATAAAAACCAGATATTTATTTGAAACTTAGCACGGGTAATTTCCTTGCCTTAAGACGTACAGTAGGCTAGAAAAAAATTAAAAATTATAATTGAAAGGGGCACATTTGGAGGTACCATGAGGGTTGTTTACCCCCAACTTTTTTGTGATTTTAGGACACATGTTTATATGAACTTTCTTTCTTAAAATGGGTTCCGGAATTACTTCCTCCTGAATTTTTTCCTAGTTATTTGCTAACACCCTGTGTAATAAAACAAGAAGTAATTTAATTTTCAACCAAAACTAAAATCTTTAAAGAAACGTAATTTTATACGATCCTCAAAAAATCAAAAGAATTAGTGCTCAAAGCACACTCCAATGAACAAAATATGTAAACAATAAAATAAAACTATGAAGTTTGTAGGTAAAGTGGGAGTTAAAGGAGTTGTATACGATTAAACCACGCCTATACTTCCACCAATAAAGTGCTCGCTTTCAGCAGGCTGCGGCACTGCAGCAGCAGGATCACGATTTGTAGCAGGATTGATTATCACTTATCAGGTTGGCGTTGGATACTCTGCAGTGCTTGACTACTCGCAGAGCAGTCGGATGCTAGAAATAGGACAGACAATATGAAAAAGGATCTGTTGCCCTCTAGTTTTTAACATCCTGCTCCTATTCTTAAAGGCCGATTTATAGAACGTAACTTTCACTTTACTTCCGCTTTACTTCGGCGTAACTTAACCGAAAATTAAATACATGAAAATGTATTGGCAAATTTATAATTCACTTAAGCGCTACTTTGCTGATTCATTTAGCTTTAAGTCGTATAAAGTCGTACTAAGACCAGACCCAAGCTTGGCCGATCATGCGTAAAATTTGCAAAAATGGGATATTCACCCTTATTGTCAAGGGTAGTGATTACGGAATATCGCTTCTTACGATACCTGTTAGGTCTTTTTATGTAGGTTTTGTACGAAACGATATTCCGTAATTACCGTCCAGGTGTAAATAGTCAGAAGTCGCCAGTTCAGATACATGCGCTTATCTGATCCCAATTTCACGTAACTTTGCAATCTGTAAATTAGGCAAATTTGTAAAGTTAAGTGGAAGTGAAGTTACGCCAAAGTAAAGTAAAAGTTACGTTGTATAAATCACCCTTAATTGTTTTAAATTTAAACTATAAAACCCTTGTATATTTCAATATTTGTGAAGAAACATTATTGACAAAATAACCAACACCCGACTTCATTTCAATCCTAAATAAATTGGTGCAAATATTCTCTACGAAAATTCAATGGTTTATTTTTGGATTTATCTTAAAAGATACAAAAGCGGTTAAATGGAAACCTATTTTAATATTCATTAACCTCCCGCAAGCAACTTGATTATCTCTAACCGTTTTTCGGTAACCTTTTAAGAAACCAAAAATAAAGTGCATTTAAAAGACGTTTTTACACTAATGCCCTTTTCCCTTTTTGTCACAAATTTGGCTGTAACGTTTTTGTTTTTCGGAGAAAGTTTTTGAAACTTGGGCATTATTCAAACACTTTTTTGTCTGCAATCAGATTCTGGTTAAAGAAAAAATCGTGCAACGTTTCTTTTCCCAAAAATTTGTTATCATGCTCTTTTTTTCTTATGGAAAATCAATTAGATTTTTATGTTAACACTTTATTAGAAACGACACGTTAAAAGAAAATTTTCTATGTTGATTATAAAAACAATAAATAATCTCATACAAGAAAAACAAGTGATCATTTTTAGGTAACCAAACAAAGTACACTTTTTTTTATCCAAAGAATCTTATTGCAGGCAAAAATGCGTATTTATAATTTTAAAATTATATCATTATAAACATTCCTTAAAACTAAATATTTACATGGAAATTTAATTCTCCCGTAAGAAAAAAAAGGAAAAAAAATGTTGCAGCAAATTTTTCTAACCAGAATCTGATTGCTGACAAAAGAGTGTTTGAATAATGTCTCAAAAACATTCCCTAAAAAAAACAAAAACGTTACAGCCAAATAAACGAAATGCACTTCTTTAGTTTTTTAAAGGTAACCGAAAAACGGTTAGAGATAATCAAGTTCTGCTTACGTAAGATTAATGAGCATTTAAATAGGCAACTTTGACCCCGCTTAACCGATCTTGTATCTCATAACGTAAAGGTAATCCCGACGGTGACCCTTGAGTTTACGACACCCCTTGCATGTAAATACGGAAATAATACTAAGTAAGCAAAACATAAAACCTAATAAGGACAAGAAACATCGAGAAAAAAAAAATAATCGAATTACCCTAATGAGATGGGGGTGGTCTGACTGATTCCTACAAAATATTGCCAAGTGAAGCGTTAAAAGCGGAGTAAGTATAAAATAAGTGAGACAGACTCCCGTTTGCCCGCCTGGGGTCCTGCTGCTTGTTGCAAGCTACCCTGTCCGCCGCCGCTTCTAGGTACGTGTTAGGGCTAAGTAAGGGGCTCGGTGAGGGGCTGTAGAATGAAATACTAACAGTATTGTCCACACCAGTGCACTCGGCATCGTCTACACTAATCCGTTTATATGGACCTTTACAAGCCTCACTGATTTTACCACGGGTTTGTGAACTTAAGTTAGACCAGAGGGACACGACCTGAATTTGTTAAACGATATACTTCTTGGGCACAATTGCTTGCACCTGATGATTCATCAACACGTCAAAATTCATACTTAATAAGACAATATTTTGAATAAAAGAAGATATTTAAAACCAATGTTTGGGGCTTATAAATATTTGTCACTTATACAGTGCCGCGAATTTGAAGGCCACCATTGGACTCGCTTACTTTAAAAGATACAAGGTCGGTTAAATGTGGGCAAAGTTGCCTATTTAAATGCTCATTAACCTCTCGCAAGCAAAACTTGATTATCTCTAACCGTTTTTTGGTTACAATTAAAGAACTAAAAAGCTGCGGTTATTTTGCTGTAACGTTCTTGTTTTTTAGGAGTTACTTCTGAATTTATCAGGTTTTTTTGACAGCAATGAGATTCTGGTAGGAAACATTTCCTAAAAATTATTGTCATTTTTTCTTATGATGGGAGATCAATTTAATTTCTATGTACACTTTATTTTTAAGGTATTTCTATCGACTAGAGAGAGAACGCGACAATGATCGCATAATGATGGAAGATGAATAATTTGATCTTGACAATAGCGAATGACGTTGTGTACATAGCTTTCATTTTTTTCTTTTTTTTATTTTGCCAAAAGTTAGTACAGTTTTGAAAACAATAAAAATAATGCCACAAACTGGGGTTGGTTAGTTAAATCTTTGTGGTGATAATTGACTTTTAAAAGAGTATTTTAAACTCTTTTTTGGGGTTTGCAAGTATTGAAATTTTGGCCAAACCAACCCTCACCAAGTGTTTTCTAAAATATATTTCACATCAAAAACTTATAGTATAGCTATTAACATAAAAATCCACATCATTAACGGTGTCATGATTTTTGGAGATTAACATAATATTTAATATTACTATTTTTAATCCAACAAAATGGCAGGCCAAACAGGGAGCGTTTTTTTTTTAAGGTAAAAACATCATAAGTGGGATCGTTTTCTTCGTACAACAAAATTGATTTTTGCACCTTCGAGCTATAACCCTGCCAATCCTTTATGATGAGTTAATCGCTTTTCAAATGTGCTTTTCAAGGGCAGAAAACCCGGTAATAAGAATTTCTTATTTTACGCATAAAAGTTTGTGTAATCTGTAATTACACAAAATTAAAAAATGTTCACTGCATAAATGGTTGGCAGTGTTAAGGGTCACATTTGCACATCTTATTTTGTTAGAAAAAAGATATTCCACTTATGATGTTTAAAAAAAACGCTCCCTGTTAGCGCTGCCAGTGTATTGGACAAAAGTTAAGAAATATTAAATATAATGCAATGCACAAAAAATCATGACAACGTTCGATAATGTGTGTTTTTGGTTGCCAGCTCTCGTACTATTACCCCTAAACAGATAATTATATTGTGAGTTTAGAAATTTATCATTCAAAATTGTTTGCAGCAAAAATTCAATTGGAAGTCAACTTAAGTTAAAGTTATCTTTTATTAAGATGACGCTGTTTCCCGCAGACAAGGTAAACTTTTTTAAGAGTAGTATTTTTCAGTTTTTTTAGCTAGAAACTTCCTACCTCGCTTTGTAAGTTAGTATACTGTTTAAAAAATGGTACACAAAAGAAGAACCATTCCTTTTTTATTGTTTTTAAAATGCTTTATAAACGACTTTGTGACGATCTTCATTGTTATAACTTTTTTTTTATTTGTGCAATGTGACGTTAATAATTTTGAGTTATGCAAAGCAAAGGCAAGCACTTTCACACCTACACGATACGGTTAGCAACCTTATAAAGTATAAATAACCAGAATGCAGCCGCATTATTCACTGGCGACAACACCCAAGCTACAAAACACCTTTTCATCTAGTATCAAAATTATTAACCAAAAATATAATACAACCCATTCATCACATCTCCGAATACATCATATAAAATGTCATGTGATGCCGACAAAGATTTTATACGCCGCGTTTAATATGTGATTTGGGAGGTTGGACCATAAGGATCTCTAACGTATTATTTATTAGACAATATTATGCACTGATCGTAAAACTTTTTATTCTTTTTACATTCCATCATGAAGATTTGTTTTTATTTTTTTTTTAGTTTCTGCAGTGAATATTTCTTTAAAACGGGTTAACAATGCAAAAGATAGTTAGAACATTTGATAAAAAATGAATCCTTGCAAATACAGGATGTCCAAAAAATGGCGCATAAACGCGATGCTACGTTATTGGGGCATGCCTAGGGAGTCCCAGAAAATGGTTAAAACAAACCTATCTCATATACCCTCAGAGATATGTTGCTCCAAATTGCAAAACTTTAAACACTTATATCTTGAATATAACAGCACGAAAAAAATGGTTCAATACAAAGCTACAGTCTATCTTAAACCATTTCACCATTTGTTTGTCTTTTAAATGGTCGAATTGCATTTTTATAATCAATTTTATTTCACAAAATTTTCATAAAATGAAGCTGACAACAATGTCAATAAAATCTAAAGCAAAAGTGTTTGATCAGACTCATCGATGGTAGAGTGCCTGGAAAAATTGACAGTTATTGTCGCCTTATAGAGTGGCGACAAGCATCATTCCTTCTCTGTCATACAGATTATGTCATCAATTGTGATTGTAAGTTGTAATTGTTGTCACTTTGGCTATAACGTTGATGACATAATCTGTATGACAGAGAAGGAATGATGCATGTCGCTACTCTATAAGGCGACAATAACTGTCAATTCTTCCAGGCACTCTAATCGATGGGATTTTTAGATGTATTTTTCTAGACTGTGTTTATGCGACTTCGTTTGCATTATTCTTAATGAATATAACAGATGATTTTTTTTTAACAATTATCGAGAATTTTCTAGGCATACCCCAATAACGTACCATCGCGTTTCGGTTTATGGTCCAATTTTTGGACAGCATGTATTTATTTTTGCAAGAAGATCTTTTATAAAACTTTCTTGATGTTGCAGTTCAGAAAATACAATGTAACTGAAACAAATTGTCTTTGTTATAATGTCGCCAGCGAGACAAATTTATGAAAATAATGTTAGACACAGTTAAATTTTAAAAAGATTGGGAATTATTTTGGGTGATCAATCTTTCATTAACAACGTGCCATCGATCAATATTCTAACAGATTTTTTTATGGTACCTTTCAAAATTCTCGTTTAATGCAGTTATACAAAGATACGTTGATACCCCAATTCTTAAAAAATTCTCATTCATTGCTTATGTACTTAATAGAATAAAAAGCAATGACCAATGAAAAGTACCGGCGGCAAAATTTTGGCCACCAATAAATAACGTCTTCAAGCTGTACAGGAAGTAAAACTAAACAATTTTGTTTATTCTAAAAATGAGAATATACCCAAAAACACATAAATTTAAAATTCATTTCCTAGACCACCTTAAAGATTTTAATTTAAAGAAATTAACATTAAAATCGTGTAAATAACATGTTTAATAATTTGTTAAAAAGAGATTGCCTAACGAAATAAGGAGAATGAACTAATCGAAAAAGCCGGAACATTTGGTTGAAAGAAATAATTTGATGTCTTGTGATCCTGTTTTCATCGGCCTTTCTTCAAATAATTTACTTCTAAATGGACAGTTACAAAGATATATTTTATTAAAACGTCAAAAGATAATATTGGTATCTTCCTGTTTGTTTTAAATGCCTATTTGTAAATGTATGCATTTTTATTAACTCATTATGGTCTAACAGGTTGGGTTAGATGAACCTTTTTTGTTTTAATGATTGCTTTGCTAGCGCCAGCGTTTCTAAAAGTCGAGAATACCTATGTAATTTATAAAGCCCAAATGCGTTAGGTTCTTCAAGAAAGTATTAGTTTTTCTACTTGCAAATACCTTTTTCTTCTGGAGCCATGGTTGAAGCTAAAATCGTGAGTTGTTTTTGGATATTTTAATAATTTTAGAGAGTATTTATTGAAGCAGAGCAAGAATTTTGATTCAACAATTTTATTTTTATATTTGCGTTCTATAACAAGAGCGGGTCAGATCAGTGAGAGTGATAGGTCATTTAAAAAGTTAAACTTCGCAGATAGCGATTTTTTTATTTTTATATAATTGTTACACATTCTATATGATACTCTTCGCAGTAGATGATTAAAAAGGTGCATTTTATATTTTATTGAAAGAATCGTAAAACTTATTTTTTTTGTAAACGGGTCTGGATACGAATAAATTACCCAATGCTTTTTTATAGGAAAATAACAATCTTTAATTTTATTTAGAATACTTTTTTTCGTAAAGTTGATATTAACGAAAATATGAATTTTTTTCTACTTTGGGGATGTTTTTAACCCTCTATTTATTACTTGATTTTTTCCAAACAATAGGGCTCTTCCTCTAAATGAGATTGATTTTTGTGTTAAATCTCAAGTAGATCCTATAAACCGTTCTTGAGTTATGGTGGTCACAAATTTCGTTACAGACCGACAGACGGACAAAAAATAAAAGTCTTAAAAAGTCATGAAACGAACGAATCTGCAAATTCTTGCTCTAGGATGAATATTAACGATTTTAGAGAAGGTCCGAGTAATCGCAATCTACTCTTTTGCGAAGAGTATAATAAGGAAGTTTATTTATCATTAATAATTACATGTCAGGTCAAAATAGAATTTTAAGTTAACTTTTTAATTCAAATTAAAAATGCTTTGTAATAAATTAAATGAAGCAAATATAAAAAATAGTATAAAAACTCGTTTTTATAAGACGCCTGGACGCGTGCTAAAAAATTTTCCTTATAAAATCTATACTGGTAGAAATTCGCAGGATTTTGGATTTTCTATTCGTATTTTTTTTTATACGTGGTCACGAAATTGAATCCTACATAAAACTCTATGTTTTAATATACAATTAATTAAGTTTTTAAGGGCTTTTTCTTTTCTATTTATAGACCGCTTCTTACGTCTCTGCAATTACCTAGTTGCATTTTTTTTTAAATCTATTGTTTTAATATTTATTTAATGATAAATACAAATATAGGCTGTTAAATTGCTTCAATAACAATCCTTTGATAAAGCGCTTAATTATTCATGTAGCCCTTGGTTATTACCATATTATTTATTTGTTCTTCGAACAGTGGCTTTCTTCGACTAATTAACGTTTATTACTGAAAGAGTAACCACTACCAGAGGCTATTTTGAAATGAATACCTACAAGCCTGGATTTATTTATATTTTATACCAGTCAGTACTCAATTTATTTATAGGAAGTGTATTAACTTTAATATTTTATACCCAATTAAAATATCGTCATGTACCAGATCCTTTGCAATTAGTACATCTTTTTAAAAACTTTTTGTTTAGTGCACGAAACGCTAACGAAATAGTACTTTTTCTAATTTTACCTTTAGTGGCGTCAAACTAGCATGAAAAACCTTAAAATTTCTAACTTTGGGGAAACTCAATGGATTGACTTCATTTTTTTTGTAAAACGTTCAGAATTAAATTTAAATCACTAATAAAAACTAAAATGGTACCGCTAGTCCTTCCTGAATTTTTTATACTCTTCGCAAATTATATCTCGCTTATTATTAAATCTACGAAAAAAATCATTCTTATGAAAATTAAAGAGATTTAAATTTTGTAACAAAAAAAAGTATTGCCCCCCTCCCCGAGCTCTGCCCCCTTATTGCCCCCTAAATTTTAAATAATTTTTTTCTATGCATATTTTCAATTTTTAAATTCAAAATTTTATTCCCTTTAATTTTCAGAGGAATGATTTTTTCTGTAAATTTAATAATAAGCGAGATACAAATTTTTCAAGTTGGGGAGCATTTTTTTTTTAATTTGGTAAATAATGAATGTTTTTTTTGTTTCTTAAAAAATAAGCATGAAAAAAAAATATTTAAAATTTGAGGGGCTATAAGGGGGCAGAGCTCGGGAGAAGGGGTAATATTTTTTTTTATTGCAAAAATTTATTCTCTTTAATTTTCATAAGAATGATTTTTTTTGTAGATTTTATAATAAGCGAGATACAGTTTGCGAAGAGTATAAAAAATTCAGGAAGGACTAGCGGCGCAATTTTAGTTTTAATTAGTGATTTAAATTTATTTTTGAACGCTTTACAAAAAAAATGAAGTCAATCCATTGAGTTTCCCCAAAGTTAGAGGTGAAATGCTAGTTTAACGCGACTACTTTAAAATGACACTTATCGCACGACTTGATTAAACCTAAAACAATCCTTTAGCTATGTCTTGCAACTTGCAAGCCGTGGGTAAAATGGCACTTTACCCACGGGTTGAAGTTGAAACAAGCTTTTTACCCACGGGCCGAAGTTAGCGATACTCGCAGAAAATGACAGATGACATTTTTGTATTTGTTCTTTGTATCAAGTTTTATAAACCACTCTTTATTCACGAGTTTGTTAAAACACGAGCGCAAACGAGGGTTTTATAAACGACAAAATAAAGACGTTTATAAAGCGTGTTATGAACTATACTTTATTTACGACCTCAAAATCGAACAATATCGGACTTTTTAGAAAAAAAAAATTTCGACTTGAAGAAAAGTTAGGTTAGAAAAAACATTTTAGAAGTTGAAATAAAGATACATGTTGTAATATTCATTAAACGGTTATGTTAAATCCAAATCCTACCTCTGCTACACTAAATACTGTCTGACATAAAAGTACTCCACAAACAACTCACGATTTTAGCTTCAACATCTTTTTCGAGCAGTCTTGTTGACATCCGTAAAAATTAACACAAACAACATTTGCAATGGCTTTAATTTTAAGAAATGTAAACATATACTTAATTTTTGTACTGTAACTTTAATTAGAATTCATTCTTATTAAAAGAAGACACCAAATTATACCTCCGTTTTTGACAACTAAAATAAATACAAAAAATGTCATCTGTAATTTTCTGCAATCAACGCTAACTTCGGCCTATGAGTAAAGAAAATGTTGCAACTTCACTCCGTGGGTAATGCCATTTTATTCACGGTTTGGAAGACATTGCTGAGTGATTGTTTTAGGTTTAATCAAGTCGTGCAATAAGTGTCATTTTAAAGGTAAAAGTAGAAAAAATAATTTTATGTGTTTACCCCTGTTTACAAACACCCAAACTGACACTATAAATGTTTAGCACTTTTAAAATGTATGGGAGGTACTTAAATTTAAAATAAAACTTCTCAAGTCAACTATTTATTATAACGAATAATACTTATATTATATTATTATATCGGTTATGAATATGAAAGCTTTGAGTAAACAATACTACGGTATTTGATACAAGGGCCCCATTTAAACATTTATATATCTCACGTGCATTGAAAATGATCCATCTCATGTTTGTGTCTTTTGGTAAAATATCATGTCATGGTCTTTCCTGACAGCTATGATACATTTATCATGTAAGGAACACAATCAAAATGATCCTCCTTGCCGTAGTCAAAATAAAGAAATATTATTCAAAGGTTTGTCGAAGATATTTTGTAAAATAAAGTTTTATTTTTATGTTACAAAAGTGGCGTGAGAATTTGGACATTAGATTTATTAGAACAAAAACTATTTATTTCAGCATTATTTCTTAAAATATTTTCCTTTCAACTTTCACCAAAAAGCCCATTTTTTCAAGTTCAAAATTTTCTACTTTCCGAAAACATTTATGCTTTTAAATGTTTGTTAAAAACTTTTTATTAGGTGCATAATGAAGTTATAACCAAAATTCCAAAATAATTTCTTGCAAATCATTTTCTCTCAAAATATTTGTCTTTGAACATTCACCAATAAAAAGCCTTTTTTTTAGGGTCAATATTTTTTACTTTCCGACAATATTCAGGCTTTTAAATTTTTACTAAAAACACTTTATAAATAAAATTTAATTTAAATATTAGTTTTTTAAGTGAAATTTAAAATTATTTTAATTTATTTTTGTATTAAGATGCATAATGAAGTTATAACCAAAATAATTTCTTGCAAATCATTTTCTCTCAAATTATTTGTCATTGAACATTCACCAAAAAAAAACCCTTTTTTTTGGGTCAATATTTTTTACTTTACGACAACATTCATGCTTTTAAACTTTTACTTAAAACACTTTATAAGATGCATAATGAAGTTATAACCAAAATAATTTCTTGCAAATCATTTTCTCTCAAAATATTTGTCTTTGAACATTCACCAAAAAAACCCTTTTTTTTAGGGTCATTATTTTTTACTTTCCGACAACATTCATGCTTTTAAACTTTTACTAAAAACACTTTATAAGATGCATAATGAAGTTAAAACCAAAATAATTTCTTGCAAATCATTTTTTCTCAAAATATTTGTCTTTGAAAATTCACCAAAAAAACCCTTTTTTTAGGGTCAATATTTTTTACTTTCTGACAACATTCATACTTTTAAACTTTTACTAAAAACACCTTATAAGATGCATAATGAAGTTATAAACCGAAATAATTTCTTGCAAATCATTATCTCTCAAAGTATTTGTCTTTGAACATTCACAAAAAAAAAAACCTTTTTTTAGGGTCAATATTTTTTACTTTCCGACAACATTCATGCTTTTAAACTTTTACCAAAAACACTTTATAAGATGCATAATGAAGTTATAACCAAAATAATTTCTTGCAAATCATTTTCTCTCAAAATATTTGTCTTTGAATATTCACCAAAAAAAACCTTTTTTTAGGGTCAACATTTTTTACTTTCTGACAACATTCATGCTTTTAAACTTTTACTAAAAATACTTTATAAGATGCATGATGAAGTTATAACCAAAATAATGTCTTGCAAATCATTATCTCTCAAAATATTTGTCTTTGAACTTTTACCAAAAAAAAACCCTTTTTTTAGGGTTAATATTTTTTACTTTCCGACAACATTTATGCTTTTAAACTTTTACTAAAAACATTTTATAAGATGCATAATGAAGTTATAACCAAAATAACTTCTTGCAAATCATTTTCTATCAAAATATTTGTCTTTGAATATTCACCAAAAAAAAACCTTTTTTAGGGTCAATATTTTTTTACTTTCCGACAACATTCATGCTTTTAAACTTTTACTTAAAACACTTTATAAGATGCATAATAAAGTTATAACCAAAATAATTTTTTGCAAATCATTTTCTCTCAAAATATTTGTCTTTGAACATTCACCAAAAAAAACCCTTTTTTTAGGGTCAATATTTTTTACTTTCCGACAACATTCATGCTTTTAAACTTTTACTAAAAACACTTTATAAGATGCATAATAAAGTTATAACCAAAATAATTTTTTGCAAATCATTTTCTCTCAAAATATTTGTCTTTAAACATTTACCAAAAAAACCCTTTTTTTAGGGTCAATATTTTTTACTTTCCGACAACATTCATGCTTTTAAACTTTTACTAAAAACACTTTATAAGATGCTCAATAAAGTTATAACCAAAATAATTTTTTGCAAATAATTTTCTCTCAAAATATTTGTCTTTGAACATTCACCAAAAAAAAAATCCTGTTTTTAGGGTCAATATTTTTTTAATTTCCGACAACATTCATGCTTTTAAACTTTTACTTAAAACACTTTATAAGATGCATAATAAAGTTATAACCAAAATAATTTTTTGCAAATCATTTTCTCTCAAAATATTTGTCTTTGAACATTCACCAAAAAAAATCCTTTTTTTTTAGAGTCAATATTTTTTAATTTCCGACAACATTCATGCTTTTAAACTTTTACTAAAAACACTTTATAAGATGCTTAATAAAGTTATAACCAAAATAAATTCTTGCAAATCATTTTCTCTCAAAATATTTGTCTTTGAACATTTACCAATAAAAACCCTTTTTTATAGGGTCAATATTTTTTACTTTCCGACAACATTTATGCTTTTTAACTTTTACTAAAAACACTTTATAAGATGCATAATGAAGTTATAACCAAAATAATTTTTTGCAAATCATTTTCTCTCAAAATATTTGTCTTTGAACATTTACAAAAAAAAACCCTTTTTTTTAGGGTCAATATTTTTTACTTTCCGACAACATTCATGGTTTTAAACTTTTACTAAAAACACTTTATAAGATGCATAATAAAGTTATAACCAAAATAATTTTTTGCAAATCATTTTCTCTCAAAATATTTGTCTTTGAACATTCACCAAAAAAAAAACCCTTTTTTTTAGGGTCAATATTTTTTACTTTCCGACAACATTCATGCTTTTAAACTTTTACTTAAAACACTTTATAAGATGCATAATAAAGTTATAACCAAAATAATTTTTTGCAAATCATTTTCTCTCAAAATATTTGTCTTTGAACATTCACCAAAAATAATCCTTTTTTTTAGGGTCAATATTTTTTAATTTCCGACAACATTCATGCTTTTAAACTTTTACTTAAAAGACTTTATAAGATGCATAATGAGGTTATAACCAAAATAATTTTTTGAAAATAATTTTCCCTCAAAATATTTGTCTTTGAACATTCACCAAAAAAAACCCTTTTTTTTAGGGTCAATATTTTTTACTTTCCGACAACATTCATGCTTTTAAACTTTTACTAAAAACACTTTATAAGATGCATAATAAAGTTATAACCAAAATAATTTTTTGCAAATCATTTTCTCTCAAAATATTTGTCTTTAAACATTTACCAAAAAAAACCCTTTTTTTTTAGGGTCAATATTTTTTACTTTCCGACAACATTCATGGTTTTAAACTTTTACTAAAAACACTTTATAAGATGCATAATAAAGTTATAACCAAAATAATTTTTTGCAAATCATTTTCTCTCAAAATATTTGTCTTTGAACATTCACCAAAAAAAATCCTTTTTTTTTAGAGTCAATATTTTTTAATTTCCGACAACATTCATGCTTTTAAACTTTTACTAAAAACACTTTATAAGATGCATAATGAAGTTATAACCAAAATAATTTTTTGCAAATCATTTTCTCTCAAAATATTTGTCTTTAAACATTCACAAAAAAAAACCCTTTTTTTTAGGGTCAATATTTTTTACTTTCCGACAACATTCATGCTTTTAAACTTTTACTTAAAACACTTTATCAGATGCATAAATAATAAAGTTATAACCAAAATAATTTTTTGCACATCATTTTCTTTCAAAATATTTGTCTTTGAACATTCACAAAAAAAAACCCTTTTTTTTAGGGTCAATATTTTTTACTTTCCGACAACATTCATGCTTTTAAACTTTTACTTAAAACACTTTATAAGATGCATAATAAAGTTATAACCAAAATAATTTTTTGCAAATCATTTTCTCTCAAAATATTTGTCTTTAAACATTCACCAAAAAAAATCCTTTTTTTTAGGGTCAATATTTTTTAATTTCCGACAACATTCATGCTTTTAAACTTTTACTAAAAACACTATTTAAGATGCATAATGAAGTTATAACCAAAATAATTTTTTGCAAATCATTTTCTCCCAAAATATTTGTCTTTGAACATTTACAAAAAAACCCCTTTTTTTTAGGGTCAATATTTTTTACTTTCCGACAACATTCATGCTTTTAAACTTTTTCTAAAAACACTTTATAAGATGCATAATGAAGTTATTACCAAAATAATTTTTTGCAAATCATTTTCTCTCAAAATATTTGTCTTTGAACATTTACAAAAAAAAAGCCTTTTTTTTAGGGTCAATATTTTTGACTTTCCGACAACATTCATGCTTTTAAACTTTTTCTAAAAACATTTTATAAGATGCATAATGAAGTTATAGTTATAACCAAAAGATTTTCTTGCAAAGCATTTTCTTTCGAAATATTTGTCTTTGAACATTCACCAAAAAAAACCCTTTTTTTTTAGGGTCAATATTTTTTACTTTCCGACAATATTCATACTTTTAAACTTTTACTAAAAGCACCTTATAAGATGCATAATGAAGTTATAACCAAAATAATTTTTTGCAAATCATTTTCTCTCAAAATATTTGTCTTTGAACATTCACCAAAAAAAAACCCTTTTTTAAAGTTCAATACTTTTCAATTTCCAAAAACATTTATGCGTTTATACTTGTAATGTGCAGTGTACTTAAGATATTTTAGAAAATTTAACACTTAAATTAAAAAAAAAAACTAAAAAACTAGGTCAAAATATTATTTTTTCTACGCGATGTAAGCAAATTTTTTGGAAAACTAATTTTAATCTTCAGGACTTCGGGAAAACCATTTACGGGGGACAGAATAACTTCTGGTATTATAATTATTAAATTTGCATCATCATTTCCAATTTTGTTGGTTTCAGATTTACTATCGGTCCTATCATTTCCAATATTTGATATGGTTTCCAAATTATGTAAGTTTATGGGAGTGATGTTTATTCTTTGATTGTTATAGGTTATTTTATCTTGAGCTGTGAAATTTTTTGTCGTAAGAATAACATCTTGGGGTGAATCTTCTCTGACAAAATTGTTCAAATCCGGTACTTTTGCTGGGCCCCCTAAAAAAATGATAAACTTTTTATTTTTTCACTTAAAGATAATTTTAGTTCATTTCTCTAAAGGAAATGTACTATTGTAATTGCAATTTCAGAAAATCGATGTTTTTTTGAAACTGTGCCTAAACGAAGCAAGATACGTTAATGTTATTGGAAAGATGCTTCAAAAAATTACCGATATTTTGATACTAGAATCATGTCGATCGGACCATCCATTGGGTTGTTATTAAAAAATATCACTTTGGTGTATGTTAGGATGGATGGATGTACGGAGCAAAAAATTTCTTTAACCGTAATTTACTCAATTATGGTACTAGGTAGAAGGTTCAAACTTGACATAAGTAAGAACCAAAGTCTTGTGGTCAAGATGACCACAAGGTCATACTGACCACTGGTCAAGTTTAGTAGATATTGCATGCAAAAAAAAATCTAGCCCAAAATATTGTGATTTTTTTTTGCTTAAACATATTCTTTCGGAGAGCCCTTTGTGTTAACACTTTTTAAAAAAAATTCTATGTCTAGGAAAAGAGCTATGACGTTTTCAAATGTCAATGTTTGCATTGACATAGCTCCAATACTACAATAGTTAGAGGACTCAAACTTGGAGGATGGATACACAAGTGACAGGGGTTCAAGGTCATGTCAAGGTCATATCTTTCTAAAGGTCAATATCATTTTTATTATTAAAAAAATATGCTAAGTTAAATGCAAGGTAAATATTGGACATGTTTTTTAAAACACAAAACGTTGTTCTTATGTTTCGAACTTAGTAGGCCATCTTCAGGAAACGATTTATAGTTTGACATCGATTATCTCAAAGATTACAATGGTTAACGGTTTCAATGTTAACTTAAATGCAAAGTAAATGTTGGACATGTTTTTGAAAACACAAAAGGTTTTACTTATGTTTCGGACTAGTACGCCATCTTCAGGAAGCGATTTTTAGTTTGACGGTTATCACAAAGATTACAATAGTTAGAGGTTTAAAACTTGGAGGATAGATAAGCAACAGACAGGAGTTCAAGGTCATGTCAAGGTCATATTGTTAAAAAGGTCAATAGCATTTTTATTATTTAAAAACTATGTTAAGTTTTATTTATGCAAGATAAATGTTGGACATGTTTTTGAAAACGCAAAAGATTGTTCTTATGTTTCGGACTTAGTAGGCCATCTTCAGGAAGCGATTTATAGTTTACCTTCGGTTATCTTAAAGATCACAATAGTTATAGGTTTCAAACTTTGAGGATGGATAACCAAAAGAGAGGATTTCAAGGTTATGTCAAGGTCACATCGTTTGCAAGTTCAATACAATTTTTATTATTCAAAAATTATTTCCTGTTAAATGCAATGTAAATGTTGGACGTGTCTTTAAAAACATAACAGGTTGTGTTTATGTTTTGGACCTTCTGGACTATTTTCAGGAAGCTTTGATTCTAACAAAAAAATGAATGTAACGTAAGAAATGAACTCAAGAGTCGGATCCACCGGCCTTGACTCAGCTAGTTAATGTTATTAAACTACTTACATTTAACTCTTCGAAGATTTACCCCAAATGTTTTCGAAATGCGTTCTTTATTTACTGCTGTCTCAAATGTGGTCCCTTTTTCTTTACATGTAAACATTGCAATCCGTTTACTAAAATACAATATTTGAAAACAAGCTTTTTTTTCGAAAATTGAATTCACATGTTTTATCCACTTATTATCCATTTAAAAACACAATACTTTCATGTATACGAAAAATTTAAAATGATTTATATTCGACTCATCAACATCATCTATCAATTTTATCACCCAACTGATTTTCTTTAATAATCTAAATAAGTAGTAAAAATTACCCAGGAGCCCAGGTAGATACAGATATTATAATTTGACCCCCTCTTGTCTTGCATTTCTTTTGAAACACATTTTAGGATCAATTAACATTGATGTCCTATTAATTTGTGTTTCCTAAAAGTGTTAAATGTCAAATCGAATGGGATGGGGAATTCCAAGAAATATTGCTTTCATTGACAAATTTAATTAATGGACCATAGTGGTAATTTTTTTTTAATTATAGTATAAATCTATTCATGGTATGATTTTGAAATAATTCGTACCAGTTAAAGTCCTTATTAAGTGCATCAAAAAAAAAAAATGGGAATTATTTTACACATTCACGGAAGTCCTTTTATAAATAAATCATTACCTTTTTAAACTAATTAAAACAAGAGCGGGTTAGATCAGTGAGAGGGATAGATCATTTATAAAGTTAAACTTCGCAGATAGCTCATTTTTTATTACTATTTTTTTATTTTTATATAATTGTTATACATTCTATATGATACTGTTCGCAGTAGATAATTAAAAAGATGCATTTTTTATTTTATCGAAAGAAACGTAAAACTTATTTTTTTTGTAAACGGGTGGGAATATAAAAAAATCATGAAACGAACGAATCTGCAAACATTTTTGCTCTAGGATGAATATTAACGATTTTAGAGAAGGTCCGAGTAATCGCAATATATGTACTCTTTTGCGAAGAGTACAATAATACGGATTTTTTTTGATGCACGGATTCTGCAATAAAAGTTCCATTGTAAATGAGTCATAATGCCCTATTTCACCTAATTATGAAGAATTCAAGTTGTAAAACACTCTGTGAATGTTATACAAACCTTTTAGCTGGTACGTAGAATGTTATAAACTGGCAGTTTGTTGTTTTTTGGTATATTAGCTTTATATTTGATACAAATATAAAATTCAGAAGTAATGTCAGTTAGCATCTGAAACGACGGGTGGGTTACCCCAACCAACTTGTGTACGAATACGTTCCATTACGAAACATTTCTGTATGCCCGACACACTGTATGGAACGAATTATTAGGCAACATATGTTGCAAAACTTCAAGAGTCATAACATTTTTATCTAAATGAAATGGTTAGTAGTAAACATGATTTAAAACATGCTCGAAGAAAACATGGCGCCATCCACAAAATAATTATTTAAAGAGAATTAAATTGGTTATTAAACGAAACTGGGATGGGTTATCAACATAAATCTCAAATGACTTAAGGCGGATATGATGGGATGTTACGACTTCTGTTTTATTCTATTATTGGCAGCTCTGTAAAAAGATAGATTTATGTTTTACCTCTTTTATTTATTAACTATAGCAAACCACCATCGTAAAACGGTATGATTTATACGATTTATAATAGTCATTTTAATGAAACCTATAATTGGTAAGCTTTAACCTGCTTCTAAGAATAGGTTTAATCAAATAAAGTCCTCAAAGCGTTTAAATCTGCATAATGTTCGTAATACATACAGGGTGTTCTGTTGATACAATACACTGAGTTAGTTTTTTTTAAACCTACAGCCCCCCAGACCAGGTGAAGTTAAGTAAATTTAAAATATTTTTTATATTTGCGTTCTACAGGATGTCCAAAAAATGGCACAAAACCGCGATGGTACGCTCTTGGAGAATTCTCAGGGATCCCTGGAAAATTGTCAAAAAAAAATCCATCTGTTATATTCGTCGAGAAAAATGCGAACAAAGTTGCATAGGTTCGGCAACACAGTTTTTTAAATTCATCTTAAAACTCATCAAGATTCTTGAGCATACATTTTTGTAGTAGTTTATATTGACATTGTTGTGAGCTTCATTTCATAAATTTTTTGTTAAATTAAATTGTTTATAAAATTTGATCATTTAAAAAATAAACAAATGGTAAAATAATTTTAGATGGATTGTGCCTTTGTATTTAGCCATTTCTTTCGTTAATTAGAGCTGTTATCTTCAAGCCATATGCGTTTAAAGTTTCGCACTTTAAGGCCTTTATTTCCGAGGATATTTGAGATTTTTTTAACAATTTTCTGGGGCTCCCTAGACATGCCCCAACAACGCGTTTATGAGCCATTTTTGGACACCCAGTATAACAAGCACATTATAAAATCCAAAATTTGGTCTATTAAGGTTGCTGAATTGTTCCATTAACCACCAACAACGCGTTTATGAGCCATTTTTGGACACCCAGTATAACAAGCACATTATAAAATCCAAAATTTGGTCTATTAAGGTTTCTGAATTGCTTCATTATTAAACCCAAAATTTTATTTTATTCGTTGGTTTTCCAGATGCAAAAAGATGAATTCTTTTCTTGCAAGGCACTTTTTATTTACAAATTTTACTATTATAATCAATCGGGGGACATAGTTTTTTTGTAGAGGGAATAACTAGAAGAATTGGAGAAACGATATCAATGGTTATATTTTCTCAAAAACGCCTATTCATTCAGTATTAAATGAGTAAAGTTTACAAATGTCATTATTCAATATAATAACTTTAAATTATTTTTTACTTCAAAATGTCAATGTTATGCTATAAGGTTGGTCATAAAAACAAAATTTTATCTTAAGTTTTTAATTCAAATTAAAAATGCTTTTTAATGAATTAAATGAAGCAAATATAAAAAATAGTATAAAAAACTCGTTTTATAAGGCGTTTCTTATCACTTGTCCATTGGAAAACTCGCCGCTGCGCGGCTCTTTTTCCAGACCTGGACGCGTGCTAAAAAACGTTCCTTATAAAACTCTATGTTTTAATATACTATTTTAAAAAATTAAATGAAGCAAATATAAAAAATAGTTTTATAAGGCGTTTTTTATCACTTGTCCATTGGAAAATTCACCGCTGATGCGCGGCTCATCTTCCAAATCTGAACGCGTGCTGAAACACGTTCCTTTTAAGACTCTATGTTTTACTATACTATTAAAGGAAGGAGAGTTCTTTTAAAAACCAAAAGTGACATCAAAACAGAAGATTTAGCTCCTCATCATTATAGGCAATACTACTTAATAGATTGAGTCAATAAGTACACAAAAGGCGGCTTGGCAAGTGTTTCGGTGGTGCGATTGTAACAGATGTGTAAAGGATTAAGGATCAAACGGGATTACAATTACATGGTATTACACATGTATGTACAGGTCTACATATGTATGTAGTACGATCCTAAATGTGCCTGCTTGCTTGCCCTAGCTTCTGGCATTTAATTGCTATTGTATACCCGATATATTGTACCCCCATTTCTACTTAATATACCACATCAGTTCAAAAAAGGATTTGAAGTTTTGCATTTTAAGGCCCTATCTCCAGGGTAAGATATAGTTTTTTGTGGATCTCTACGCATCATGCTCCAACAACGTACTATTGTGGACATGGAATTTAAAACGATCAATTTTTGCATTGTAAATATGGTCAAAATAGTGGCTTACACATCTCAAGTTTTATGCGAAGTGGACATTAACAAGAAACATTTCTCTGATGTTTTACGAAGATTAGAGCCTTATTGTTATCCTGAAACAAAATAATCTAAAATAGAAAATATCTTCTTACTATTTCTTTAGCCGGCAGCACATTTTACATAATTTATTTTAATAAAATACATTTGACGCATTTGTTGTCAAAATAACATTTCAAAACTGACGTAAAAAACCCCATTCACAATAGAATAAAATTCAAAAAATCAAGGTGGCTGATAAAAAATTGTTTTAAATTCCATGTCCACATATATATATATATATATTCGTATGATATAAATACATGTCAAAAATAGGTACAAATGAACATTATAAAATGGAAGATGTTTAATTTCCAAAAGGTATAAGTGATGTTCATTTTTTCACGTCCATGTCCACGATAGTACCATACAGGTGGTGCGCTAACTTAGGGACACTCTGTATAAAATGTTACTAAAATCTTTTTAGTTTTAAAGCTCATAAATTAAATGTAATGAAAATATTTTCGTATATTTCGGGCAAACAAAATTGTTCTTCAAATATCAAATTCGACTCGGATAAAATTTAAATCCACCTTATTTGAAATGTAAAAAAGAAGCAAAATGCAAAAAGTAAAGTATGAAAATGAAATGACTGGTCTATATTTAAATTGCTGATCAGTTTATCCGGTTGGGAAGTTCCGGGCTTTTGTGAATTTTTGCATTTTATTCTTTTTACCATTCCCTTTTAAATTACACTTCGTTTGCTTCCGCTTTTTAGATTACCTTTTCTCAACTTTTTTTCTTTTATTATTGTACTTCTCTACGTTATTACCCTAATTTAATTTTAATATGCCTTTAACTTGTGAACCATTTTATTTTTTAAACACTTCATTTAGCAATGTATTTTTTTAAAACTTTGTCTAATAAATAATAAACAATAATATGTACATACAAGAATCTTCTTGAGGTAATGATCCTCACACCTAACAAAATTTACCTATGTTGGTGAACCGTTTAAAATTTCAAAAGTTTTATCACAATGGTAGGTAATATCATAATTGTATTATTCCTATCCTGAAGTTTTTGTTTGGGTTAGTTAGGCTGCATTTATTTTATCTAATCTAATGGTACGGTTTATTAATGGAACATAATGCATTCATTTTATCAAGATTTAAATATTGTATCATTTATAACCACGTGTTTTTAATTTAGGAGGGGAATTATTCTACCTTTTTCATAGACATGGTTAAAAAAACTCAACCACAGTTTCTTTAAAATGTAAAACTTAAGGCTAGAGATTCAAATTCACAGTTTCGAAGATCTGTGCTCCTTGAAGCTCGTATAAGTCTTCTCTGTTAAGCTCCTGTCAATTCTACTAAATAGCACATCTACATGAGGGCCCCATCGTATATCAAAAGTAAATGTAGTTTTGAAAACTAGAAAAATAGGGCTTCGAATGTATTATATTATAATGATTTTTTGAAGTCAAATTTTTGATGCACAAATAAAAAATCAATATAAAAGATTAAAAAGTGAGTATAGGTAAATGTTAGAACTGGTAGATTTATTTACATCTGGTCCGCCCATCAGCTTTTAGGTCGCAAATCATTTATAACTGCTTTTTCGAAGTACGTTTATTGTATTTTTTATTAATATTTATTATTTATTAATGTTCGTATAGCGCAGACAGCCGACACAGTATTTCAGTCAAGCGACCAGCTACTAAAACTTCATTTACCATTTATGAAAATTTATAACGCAAAGATACTGCAGTCTTTTGCATAAAATACCTATTATCTTGTATAATTATCTGGTATTCAAAAGCAGTTTAAATTTATTTTGATTGTTTTATTGGGAAATATTTTAGTTAAAGTGGAGATTGATCAAAAGCGCGGTAGCTTCTTGAAATGACGACGGACTACCACTAATTTTGTTTCTAAACAAGTTTTCCAACTAATCAAGATCCCCAATTAGTGAATGTAGGTAGAAAATTAATAAGCACCGAAAAACTTAACTACATATTGCCAGAAAAATAACGCATCATCTTAGTGCATCTCATATAACCGGAAAAAAATATCACAGATATTATTTTAATGCACTTCAGTGAACTGTGACGTAGGACTTGACCGAATTTATGATTTAAATTCTACAAAATGTTTGTGAAATGAAGCTGTCGACAATGTAAACAAAATATTTTGCAAAAACGTATGATCAAAAATTATTAAAGGGTTATTTACATGTATTTTTTTAAAGAGTGCTGCCAATTTTTAATGACTGACAGTATAGTGTAGCAATATTACTATTTTTAACATGTGCTTAATAGACACCATCAAGTCCTACGTCACAGTGCATTAGAATACTATAGGTGAAATTTTTTTGGGGAACCAACGTTGGTCTTTTTAAAACATTATTTAAAGAAAAATAAAATAGTTTTTTAGGTCCCATTGGTGTAAAAATGTTCCTTGATATTTTATTTACGATATTTTAATTTAAAATGATGATAACCCACCACCACCCACCAAGATGTCAGCTTTAAACGCGAATTGTTTAAGAAAGCAACCATATCAAGGGGTATGGTTTGTTCTAGGTAATAGAAAAAAAATTTACAATGGTATTTACCATACCTCTTGGTTGTTTTCTCAAGCAATTTGCGTTTAAAATGTACATACAGGGTGCACAACATTAACTCATAAACTGTTATGTATATTATAGAGTATTACAATGAACTAAACTTGAAATATGGAATTTAAGACACATTATAGCAAATTTGTATACCAAGGGTTCCCTAAGAAAGCCTTTTATTTCCGCAAAATATAGTTCTAAACAAGTGGCCAAAACTAACAGAATCAAAATTCTACTTCACAGACAGATTTTTAATGTGGATCTGTGATCTGTGACGTAGGAGTTGACCTTGTGTATTTCTTGTAAAAAAAGTTGATGCAATATATTTTCGGTGAAATAGTATACCTTCTTTTCCATCAAATAAAATTGTGAATGCAGGTCACATTGAAATATAAATTTGAACAATATAGGGGTGTTCAAAGCCTAAAACTAAAGCGAACTTTATCAGCAGGTCTGCATGGATCGGATTAGTAAATAAAATCACATGAAGTGTAGCTGTTATAGAAATAACGAAGTAACGAACGATGCGATCACGAACATAGAATATTTCAGTTGGATTTGTTGGCACGACACCACCCGCTGAATACAGAATATCTATCCTTGCTTACAAACCTGCCAGCCACCTCTCTCAGTCCTACCAGCATAATCCTGTTACAGGATTTCCCCTTGTGTTCATTTTTTCAGTAGTTAGGCAAAGTTTTTTGCTGATTTAATATTTATTTAAACAAATTTTGGTACAGAAGGTCGACGGACGAAAAATAAAAGTGATAAGAAGTCATAAACGATGAAATCTTAAGAAATTTTTGTTCTAGGATGGATATTCACATTCACAGTTTAAAAAAACCAGAGTCACCTATGAAAACTAGAACCTTTTTCTCGAGGGGGTTGATTTTTTCTCTCAAAGTTATCATAACATTTCAAATCTACTGTCATTAAGAATTAAAAAATGACAAAAATAATATGACAGTTACATAAAACAGGCCTAAAAAATGGAAAAAAGAAACAATTTTTGTTTGAGATGTGAGAATTTATGAAGAAAATTGTAGACATTTTTGTAAAAGTGCTAATTTATCTATGATATAATACCTAAAAGTACTTCTTAACAGTGAGTACTTACATAAATTATTATACTCTTCGCAAAAGAGTATATTGCGATTACTTGGACCTTCTCTAAAATCGTTAATATTCATCCTAAAGCAAAAATTCTTGCAGATTCGTTCGTTTCATGACTTTTTAAGACTTTTATTTTTTGTCCGTCTGTCTGTCTGTAACGAAACTTGTGACCACCATAACATAAGAACGGTTTATTGGATCGACTTGAAATTTAACCCAAAAATCAATCTCATTTAGAGGAAGAGCCCTATTGTTTTTGGAAAAAATCAAGTAATAAATCATATTTCGGTTAATATCAATTTTACGAAAAAAAATATTCTTAACTAAATTAAAGATTGTATTTTTCCCTATCAAAAAGCATAAAAAAGACCTATCTGCTATCTGCTATACTTCTGTATATGTTGAGACCATTGCTTTTAATTCAGATACCCAGAAAATGTTTTTAAATGCATTTTTTAATTTTTTTGACTTTTCTTACATAACCAGTAAACACAAGTGACATTAATGACAATATACAGGGTAAAATCTTTCTCGCTATGACTAGCCTGCTCTGTTTTTTTTTAATTGTGAATGAATAGTAAGTATAATAAGTTTAATGAATACAGGGTGACAAAAAATTGGTACAAATTAATTTTTGCGTTGGAGCGAGCCTATAGAGACCCCCAAGAAAATGTTAAAAAAATCTATCTGATATATCCTTGAAGGTTTGAGGCCCCAAAGTAAGAAACTTCCAACGCATATAGTCGGAAGATATCAGCACATATTAACGGAAAAATAACCAAAACACAAAGGCACAATCTATCTAGAATTATTTTACCATTTGTTTATCTTTTAAATGGTTTATAATCAATTTCATTTTACAAAAATTTTATGAAATAAAGCTGACAACAATGTCAATAAAATCTAATGTAAAAATGTATGATCAAGAATCTATGTAGATAAGTTTTTAAGATATATTTCTTTACAATCAGTGTTGCCGAACTTATATTATGTAACTTTGTTCGCATTTTCCTTCTTGAATATAACAACTTTTCGACAGCTTGTAAGTTTTTTAAAAAGTAGTGAGATTTGAATTTTGTATTTATTATAGATATAGAATAGATAACCTCTTTGGTTTTTACTTTTTGTAAGTAAACAACTGACCTTCCGTGGCCGAATGATTCAATACTTTGTGAGAAAAATTATGGTGCATCAGTGATAAACAGAATAAACGTTGCATATTCATGCAATTTGTTGGTGTTAGTAATTTTGGGAGGCAGATGAACACTGGCCGAACTGACGGATAAAAGTACACATGAGCTAAAAACCCTGCCTGCTATCCAATTATCAGGATATCCAGCCCAATTTATGCACTGCAAAGCGATAATGCATTTTGCATATCGTTTATTCACGAATTTACTAGTAGGTAGGACGGTAACAATATCCGGTGCCCCAGACGAACATTGCTTTGTGTTTATTGATTTACATTTTACATTATTTGCAAAAACATTTAAATAAAAAAAAAGAAAAATGCTTTTTTATTTATTACCTACCAATCCTTTTAATCTAATCTAAATAAACTGATAACGAGTGAGCAATAAAAATGGACTTAAAAGAAGCCTTAACCAGTCAAAAAACATAACATAATCTTGCAAATGTAAACAAAATTACTAAGAGAAAAAATTTTTATTTTTACAAGGGTTGTCTTTTATAGAGTGCCTTGATGTCATATTGACAAATATTGTCGCCTTATAGAGTGGCGACATGCATCATTCTTTCTCTGTCATACAGATAACGTCATCAATTGTGTTTGTAATTGTATTTGTTGTCATCTTTGCTAATATGTGGATGACGTTATCTGTATGACAGAGAAAGAATGATGCATGTCGCCACTCTAAAAGGCGACAATAACTGTTAATATGACATCAAGGCACTCTAGTCTTTTATATTTAGCATATAAACCAATACGGGACGCCACCATCGACACCACAAGTGCCAAACAAACCCTTCAAGTTTATAAGGACAATACCGAAAGGAGAGTTTTCCAAAAAATAAAATTGTGTTAAAAATGAAAATGATCTTAAGAAAACGTTTATGTAAATATTTTTAACCACTTAAAAATTCTTAACAATGTCTTGCCGAATTGATTTTTTCTTTTGGTTACGATGCACAACATCAATAGACTATTTCCTGCTGATTCTTGTAATTCAAACATGGACCCACCAATCTTAGCGCCCATCGTAAGACAGGTCTACCAAAAACAGGAGTGTTCCGGAAATACATGAATGATTTGCTCCAGTTAAAACTTAAAAATGTGACATACCGCAAGATTAAAACATTCTAAGGAAATTAAATGGCTACAATTCAAAGAATTTTACACGAACAGTTAAATGTAAAAAAAATTATTTTCTGTTGGACATCCTATCTTTTTAGAAAGACACAAAAGAATACTGGCTTTAATGACCCAGAATTTTCAGTATGATCGGTAGTGAAATTTTATAAATTGCATATAAAACTGCAAATGATGACCAATCATGAATTGAGATAAAAAAATTTGTAAACATCCGACAATAAGTTTCTAAGGGAATTCCTGTTAAGAACTTTTAAAAAATATATTTTTTAAATATGGATTGTGAAGAATTTTTAGAGTTATTATAAAGCAGACCAATAAAATTGCATCCACATCACATAATGCTATTGGAGCTACTCCCACAGTCGGAAATATTCTTTATGCAAATATTTTCGACACTCTAACAATAGATAATCATCACACATGAATAAATATCATGAATATGGAATACGTTTCTTTGCTTTGAAGTTTTTTAGGGTGATTCCAATATTCCCAATCCCTCTTTTAGTGCGGGTGTTAGGCAAAAGGAATCTGCATTTTGGTATTAAAGCATGAAATTTGGAACATATATTCCTTAAGACCCCCAAACTCGATTTTGCCTTGGTGCCTACTTGGCAAGTACCTGTAAGCCCCCCTCTCTAGAAGAATTTATGTTAAAATTATTTATGGTGCGATTTGGCTCCAATTTAAAATATATATCCTTTTAAGTACCCTTTAACGATTTCAATAAAAAATTATCCCTAAAAAAGCCCCATTTTTTTAAGAATAAGTAAAAGTGGGTTAAAGGGTGGTTTTAGTAGGGAAGGGGTCCAAAACATTTTATAAAAAAGTTATAGGTCTTAACTTTAAACATTTTTGACCGCATTGCTTTATTTTTAAGAAAAGTAAACTTTTCCATTTTTTTTACTAAAGAATCCTATTAGGGGGCTTATGGGGCTTTTTTGGGGGTAATTTTTTATTGAAATCGTTAAAGGGTACTTAAAAGGATATATATTTTAAATTTGAGCCAAATCGCACCATAAATAATTTTAACATAAATTTCTCTAGAAAGGGGGAGCTATTGGGGGGCTCACAGGTACTTGCCAAGTGGGCACTAAGGCAAAATAGATTTTGGGGGTCTTAAGGAATATATGTTCCAAATTTCATGCAAAATGCAGATTCCTTTAGATATTTTAAGCTTAACCTCCACACTATTTACCTATTGTCTGAGTTTAAGATTTTTATTTCGACAAACTTTTTGTTACTTTGTTTTTGAACAATAATCTTAGAAGTACCCTTGGTTTCACAAGACACTGGGACACTGTCAAATTTCTTTAGCGAAATGTGACCTTAATTTTGCCATAATCTAATCATATTCATAATGGTTGTTTCGTTGCTTATCCATATTTTACAAATACCCCAAAAAACTTCCCAAAAAACAGAAAATTAATGCAAAATTTTATTAAAGATATTTGACAGTGTTCCAGTGTCTTGTGAAATCAAGATTTAAAAGTAAAATGTTGTAGGATTTGGGAATTCGCAAACAAATTAAAAGTGTTTTACTGTAAATGCAATAGGAAAACTGACATTTGATTTTTTAAGATTGCTGAATTACTTCATCGTTAAACCCAACATTTATTTTATTAGGTTGGTTGTCCAGATGCAAAAAGATTAATTCTTTCTTTGCAAGATACTTTCTAATTACAAATTTTACTAATATAAACTATCGGGGGACATAGTTTTTTTTGTAGAGGGAATAACTAGAAGTCGTTGTTCCTTGATTGAAAATAGGTATTTTTGTGTTGAATTTTACAGAGTGGAAGTGGAAGGGGAATTTAAGCTACAATAAATGAACGTGTACAGTTCTAGCTCTCGATATAATCCTGTAATTATGTCATGTCGAAGAGTAGATAAATGTGCGACTGTGATATAATCCGGAAATGTCGTCCTTTGTAAGCAGAAGGAAGGCCCTGATTGCTGACTCGGGAGCTTTGAGTTTCAAGTTCCGGATTTGCTTGTGCTGGTACCTAAACTGCCTTACCTCTTTCAGGATCCAAATCATACAAAGTCTCTCGAAAGTGAATTACACGTTGACTTTACAAAGGAATTTCAATTTCAAATATGCTGCCTTGCTTTGAGGGTATTTTGTTGTAAAGGCATAAATTCATGAAAAACAAATGAATTATTTATGGCGCATTCGCCATATTCTTGAGCGCACATGAATTCATCCTCCCTAATGAGTTTTACCCCTTGTCACCACCCGCTGTGAAAAAGGTAGCACATTAATTCATCCGGGGACCAAGATAATCCTGTAACATTAATCCCTTTTAGAAAGGTATCTAGGTAATACAAGTAAATAAAATCATACGAAGTAAAATTATAACCAATGGTCGAGACCAACAGTTATGCGTAGAAGATGTTAGGTTAATCAAAAATACAATTTACCAGGCAAGAAGAAAAAAAAAGAAAACTGCTATAGAAGCCCAGGTATATCTACTTACAGCTGCAATTAGAATTGTTGTTTTCATGTGCAACAAATTTAAAATTCCTCATATAAGCTAGTGTTTCTACACTTTTTAGCAGCAAAACTTAACATAACCTACTTCACCTTGTGTCCCCCAGTGTAAAAGTGTCTCCTAGTGTTTTTTAGAGCGTTCTAATTTTATTTTTGCTTAATATATGTTAAGTTAATTTTGACAAAATATTATTTTTATTTTATTCTCAGGTAGTTTTACTTATTTTCTCACGTACCAACCCCCCATGGCCTGCCAGATGAATTAATGTCCTCCGCCGGATGAATTCATGTGCTAATTTTCAGGTAGTTTTTAGACGCGGATGAATTCAGGATCGCCCATACTCTTGAGGTGCAGAATAATGATTTTTAAGATGCTTTTTATATTATAGATAACTGAAATTAGGAGTTTGACACTTTTTATAACAGACATGGAGACATGTAGTAGAATATTAATATATTTTTTTTTGTTGAACGTATTATGTTTTCATTTAAATCAGTTATTTCTTTGTGTCAAAAATATAACTTTAAAAATTATTATAATAACGTGCGATCCACAAAATTTGACGTCGACTCTTGCCATGGACAGGTGAATTTTTAAATTTTTACATTGTTAAAACATTGTCGACTGTCACGTTTTTGGCGTTTCATGGCCAGAGTCGACGTCAAATTTTGTGGATCGCACGTTATTTTTGATTTTTGAAGTCAGATTTTCTACACAAAGAAATAACCGATTTAAATGAAACTATAATACGTTTGAAGCCTTATTTTTTAAGTTTTAAAATTACATTTAGTTATAATACAGGGTGTTGAAAAAAATGCGCATAAACGCGATGGTACGCTCTTGGGGCATTCTCAGGGAACCCTAGAAAATTGTCAAAAAAATCCATCTGTTATATTCATCGAGAAAAAAGCGAACAAAGTTGCATAAGTTTGGCAACACAGTTTGTAAAATACATCTTAAAGGCTCATCTGCATATATTTTTGCATTAGATCATATATTGACATTGTTGTCAGCTTCATTTCATAAAATTTTTGTAAATTCAAAATGATTATAAAAATGTTCTCCGACCATTTAAAAGATAAACAAATGGTAGAATAATTTTAGATAACTTGTGCCTTTGAATTTAGCCATTTTTTTTGTTAATATGTGCTGTTATCTTCAAGATATAAACGTTTAAAGTTTCGCACTTTAGGGCCTCATATTTCCAAGGAGATGATTTATACGAGCTTCTAGGAGCACAGATCTTCGAATCTGTGAATTTGAATCTTCAGCTTTCAGGTGAATAAGGTTACTTAAATTATGTTAGGGTCAATTCAAAAGAACCGGGCCAAAATAAAAATTGAAATATCATTGTCTGTATTGTATTCACTTAGACAAGATTTAATTGCAAAAATCCCACAAAAAAAAAAAACACCGTTTTTTTTAGTATTGTGATTTATATTCTTTTCTAGCAAACAAGACAAGGTTCTTTATTATCCGGTCTTCATTTAAATAGTCTGTTTCAACTATTCTGCACAAATAAATGTTAGCACAACCAATAGATAAAATTTCCCGTGTGAAGATGTCGAAATCCCACTGATTTTCTAAATGATTAGACAGCAAAAGAATAAATGCGTAGAGTAACAAGTGCCGTGATGTGGACAAGTGCATCTAACTAATGTGCGTTGCCTCTAATCGCTATCAAAGACTGATAAATCAACTGGAAAGTAAACATGGATACAGTGAAGGGCTTCCTGCTGGCTACTGGGATAAAGAACTGATATAGAATGAATAAATCTGTATTGGTTAGAATAGGTGTTTTGGGAAGTCGCGTGCCCTTTTATTTCCTCTTCTTTGACGTTCTTTATTCAATACATTTCCCGCCACAATTATTAATTTATGTACTGTTAATTACATTAAGAAAAAATATCCCCTTTTAAGTTATCAATTGTTGAATGAAAGATTCACCAATCTACAAAAAAGTATATTGTGTTGTTAACTAGGATTGGTACCTGATGATGAGTATAGTATTTTAAAAATAGACGAAACCGGTTGCACAAAAGTAACCAATAAAGTTTTATGAAAGGAAAGGACCTTTTTTGGAAAAACTAAGTTGTAAGTTTTTTAAAGGGAAATGTCGCGAAGCATAAAAACTGTGTAATTTTGGTTGACTAAAATCAACAAAAAACAGCACTTTCTGGTCATTGCTTAGTGGGTTTATATGAGTTAATTTTAATTAAAAATTGTGCTTACCAGCAACATAAATAAACAAATCACAAGTTGAAATATTCTAAAGGCCAATTAATAAGCGTTTATTGTTTAAATACAACTTTAGCAATTTAGAAGCATCTTTATTATGCATTTTAAATTGCCAAAATTCTGTATTTATACGCATATTGATGGACCTTTGAATATCTCAACTTGTGCTTTGTTTATTTATGTTGCTGGTAAGCACAATTTTTTATTAAAATTAATTTTTATAAACCCACTGAGCAATGACCAGAAAATACTGTTTTTAAAGATTTTAGGCAACCAACATTACATAACCACAGTTTCTATGCGACATTCCCCATTAAGTAAAACTCTAAATTAAGCATTTTGAATTAAAATTCACCTGTTTCTGAAATTTAGACAGTTTATTACAGACAGAGATAAGGTAAATAACTAGATTGCGTATAGTACTAATGCGCAGCCTAAAACAATGGGGACACTACTGAAGCTGCCATTGACAGCTTATTTTGTTGTGTTTTAACCATAAACTTATAAGCAGGCGTGCCAACTCTGTAAACAGATTTTCCACAATTTAAATCGTATGAGAGAGATAGAATAATAAAATATGTGTGTCTGACCAAGATAGCGTGCCGAATGTAAACAAAATAAGAGGCAACATGGTAGCGAGTCTTTTCAGCCAATTCGCACAGATTTAACCTCAATCTAGTTATATACCTTATCTCTGATTACAGAAAACTATTCTAAAATTTTCATAAATTTACTCATTTGCGGGAAATTATTAAACCAATAATACACATTTTTCAAAACTGATGAAGACGTTTATTAGTGCCCTTTTCCGGTAAGCAACTATTAAAGAATTTTTTAATTAAAAAAGCTCATAAATAAGTTAAGTTACCTAGGATAACATAACATGCTTTGCTTTTATATCTTTATTTCCACATTTCAATGAGTTTTCAAATTTCAAGATTCTTGTTTTGATTACATTATCATTTTAATTTCTTGATTATGTTTCGCTAATTAGAACATACAAGAAGCAGGATGTAGTATTAGTGAATAATAGTGCAGGCTACTTTTTTATTTTTAGTAACAGGCCCGGTAACATCAAAATTAAAAAAAAAATTAATTGTGAATTTTTAAATAAACCGTTTAGCCCTTTCGCTAGTGCATTTTCTATCAATTTATGTCGTGTAAAAGGGTATTATTTTTGAATTTTCTGAAATTTTGACAAAAATGTAAAATTAGTTTTTGGGACAATGGAGCAAGTTATGAAGAACATTTTTTCACAGTTGTACTTATTTATTAATCTAGTTTTGTAAATTTTTATAAAAAAAAAATTGCCCCACGCATTTAGCGGGGGCCAGTACTAAATAGGCTTAATGTTTTATACCTTTTAAAATGTTTTTTTTTGTTCGCTGGCACATTCTGGATACATAATAAATATTTTTATTTTATATCTAAACACATTTTACGTTAGAAAATTTTGTAGCTTCCCTAATGGCCCCCTTGGAGACGAAAATATATTTTACTTTGGATTTGCGTCAAACTTTTCAAAGAGGTACAAAATAATATTTAAAATAACTTTTTTTTCATAACTTTTTTTCTAAAAATTTTAGTAGCCCCCAAATAGTAAGTAGTAATCTAAACCACTTTTGTTTTATATTTTTTTTGCAAAAAAATGTGTAGCCCCCTAAATAGCCGCCTTTCAAAGATTCATATTGAATATTTTTGTATTTGCTTCAAACTTTGCAAATAGCTGTAAAGTAGTATTCTTAACAACTTCAGTCTTATATTTTTTTCTGTAAAAAAAGTAGTAACCCCCAAGTAGCCCCCTTTTCAAAATTAATATTAAATCATCTTGTATTTGCTTCAAACATTGCAAATAGTTGCAAAGAAGTATTCTAAACGACTTTAGTATTATATTTTTTTTTTTTTAAATGTGTAGCCCCCCAAATAGCCCCCTTTCAAAGATTCATATTAAACATTTTTGTATTTGCTTCAAACTTTGTAAATAGCTGTAAAGTAGTATTGTTAACAACTTTAGTCTCATATTTTTTTATGTAAAATAATTAGTAACCCCCCAAGTAGCCCCCTTTTCAAGATTAATATTAAATTTTCTTGTATTGGTTTCAAACATTGCAAATAGTTGCAAAGAAGTATTCTACGACTTTGGTCTTGTACTTTTTTCTGAAAAAAAATTTGTAGCCCCCTTTTAAAGATTCATATTGAATATTTTTGTATTTGCATCAAACTTTGCAAATAGCTGTAAAGTAGTATTCTTAACAACTTCAGTCTTATATTTTTTTCTGTAAAAAAATTAGTAACCCCCAAGTAGCCCCGCTCCAAAGACTAATATTCAGTCGACTTGAGGGATTTGTACCAAACTTTGCAAATAGCTGCAAAATAGTGGTTTGTGGTCAAAATCGGACATATGTTTAAAGGAACTTTTTTTCTTAAAATGGGTTCAGGAATTACCTCCTGAATTTTTTCCTACTTATTTGGTAACACCCTGTATACTTTTATTCTAATAACATTGTAGGCAAATGTTTTTTTTTAACCTAGCGCGACATAGGAAACATCTGTCCCCCTTTTTCCTAGAATAATTGCCTAAATAATTATTTTTTCGATCACGTTGGATTTACATCAAATTTTGCAAATAGTTGCAAAAAAATATTTTTAGCCCCAAAATACCTCCTTTTAGAAATTATTAATTTTGGTTTCGCGTTTTGGTTAGGCGCATCTGGAGGACTTCCTTCTTTTACAAATAAAGTATTATGATAAAGTTGTAAAATATTACTTTTACTGCAGTCAAGATAGAATTCAACTGGGGGTTCAAAAAGTAAAAGCCCAAATTGGCGTTGATCCCCAAAGGCCCCCCTTCAATTTTTGTTATTAGATCTTGGTGGATCAACACAAAATTTTACAAATAGATCAAATAAAATGTTAAAATGATTTTAGTACAAATTTCTTCCCTGAAAAAGTTCCATTGCCCCCTAAATAACCAGCACGTATCATTCTGCAAAGTTTGATTTAAATCCAACAAGATTTAAAATTAAGGGGGCCACTATGGGCCTACGATTTTTTTTATAAACAAATGTATGAGAATAAAGTTTTGAAGAATATGATTTTGTACCTATATTTAAAGTTTTATCAAAATCCAATAAAACTTTTGTAAGGGGGGCCATTATGGGGGCGACAAATATTTTTGGAAAAAAAGTATGGAAATAAAGTTGTGTAGAATAAATTTCAGCACGTATCTGCAAAGTTTGGTTTAAATACAATAATAAGACTAATAGGGGAGGAAACTAAGCACAAAAATCCTATAAAGCGCAAATTGTTTTTGGCCAAAGTGGATTGAGATGCGGTTTTTTGCATTTGGTTGGAAAAAACCCCTAGAAAAAATGTTTCCATTTTTTATTTTGTGGTCTTGCTCCGTTGCCCTCCGAATAGCCCTTGCTTATAAAAAAAAAATGATTTGCACCAAATTTTGTAAATAGGTATAATATAAGGTTACAAAAAGATTTTCCAAATAAGAAATTGTTTAAAAAATTTCCTTAACCCCCTAAATGGCCCCCTTTTATTAATTAATTTTAATTATTTATTATTTATAAAATTCAGTTTTGTTGGATTTGCACCAAAATTTGTTGATATATGCAAAATTATATGTTTAACAACTTTTCAAAATATATTTTTGGCTAAAAAATATTCTTGGCCCCCCAAATGGCCGCCTTCTATTCGGAATGAGTAATATTCAGATTTGTTGGATTTGCACAAAAATTTGTAGATGTATGCAAAATGATATGTTCAACAACTATTTGTTGTAAATTTTTGTTGAAAAAAATTTCTTAGCCCCCCAAATGGCCCCCTTTTACTGGGTAAAATATTCAGAGTTATTGGATTGGCACCAAAATTTATAGATGTGTGCAAAATTATATATCCAACGACAATTTGCAGTACATTTTTGTTTAAATAGATTCCTTAGCCCCCCAAATGGCCCCCTTTTTCCGGATATAGGATTTGTTGCAATGGCACTAACATATTTGGGTGTTTGCAAAATTATATGTTAAAACGACACTTTTACAGTACATTTTTGTTCCAAAATATTCCTTAGCCCCCCAAATGGCCCCCTTCTCCTGATTGGAATTGCACCAAAATTTGTGGATGTGTGCAAAATTGATTGCTCAACAACCATTTACAGTACATTTTTGTTTAAAAAAGTTCTTAAGCCCCCCGAATAGCCCCCTTTTACTGGGTATAAGATTTGTTGGAATTGCACGAAAATTTGTGGATGTGTGCAAAATTGTTTAGTTTGGGTCGAGGGGGAATTCACATACCCAAATAGTGTACACCACTACTTCCCCTAAGAGGAATTCTTTGTAAAAAAATCGTCCAAATTCCCAAAAAATTCCACAAATTCCCCCAATTTCCAAAAAATTCCTCCAATTACCAAAAAAATTCGTCCAATTCCCCGAAGAAATTTCCCACAATTTCTCTTAAAAAAACCTTCAAAAATGCATTACATTTTGAATTTTCAGAATTTTTGACGCAAAATATAAGGTTATAGTTAATTTTGGCAAAGAATTTAAAAAAATCAATAAGTTTTGGCGGGAAATTTCAAATTTTTGGCACCAAATTTAAATTTATTGTTAATTTTGGCGCGAAATTCAAAAACAATAAAAAGTTTTGGCGGAAAATTTCAAATTTTTAAATATGTTTGGCGTAAAATTAAGAAATAGGCCTTTTACTACATTTTGTTAAAAAGTAATCGATTACTGACACTATGAACACAATTACATTAAATATTTAAAAGAATACAATCGATTACTTTTGGAAGTAATTATTCCCAATCTTGGGATATTGACCCTTGCCGTTGAGTTACACCTTCGCGGTCGTTTTATTTTGGAATAGGCTGACCATCTGGAGCCTCATAAACGTACTTCGCATAGCACTCTCCTACTGTTAGAATATGGTGACGCTCATTAAAAGAATAAGAATTTTGTCACATTCTACCAGTGGAAAAGTTGGAAGCGATGTTTGTTAATTAGATTAGACTCCAGCATCACAATGATTTGAGTCAATTTGACGTTTCCACAAGAATAACGACCACGAAGGTGGTCAACTGGGCTTTGTTGACTCGAGTATAAAATGCATTTTATTTCCAAGTGGAATAAAAGTTAAAAAGTTATTCGTATAATGTCCGAGTAAAAAAAAAAAATCTTATGAATAATAGTATTTTTCAAAATACTTTTACTACCAATTTGAAATTGAAATTTCTTAAAAAATAGCTTTTATTTTCCAAAAAATACCTCTAATTTCCCAAAAAATTCCTCCAATTCCAAAAAAATTCATCCAATTCCCAAAAAATTCCCCCAATTCCCCAAAAATTTCTCCAATTGTGTACACCAATTCCCCTAGTGAAACCCCCTTCGGTCTGGGTACATGCTGAGAACTGATATTTTATGTAATATTTTATATAATTTTGCACACATCCTCAAATTTTTGTGCAATTCCAACAAATCTTATTTCCAGTAGAAAGGGGCTATTCGGGGGGGTAAGAAACTTTTTTGAACAAAAATGTACCTGCTAAAAAAGGGTTGTTTAACATATAATTTTGCATAGTCCCAAAAATGTTGGTGCAATTGCAACAAATCCTATATCCCGAAAGAGGGGGCCATTTGGGGGGCTAAGGAATCTATCTAAACAAAAAATGTACTGCAAATTGTCGTTTAATATTTAATTTTGCATACATCTACAAATTTTGGTGCCAATCCAATAACTCTGAATATCACTCATTCCGAATAGAAGGGGGCCATTTAGGGGGCCAAGGATATATTTTAGCCAAAAATATATTTTTAAAAGTTGTTAAACATATAATTTTGCATACATCAACAAATTTTGGTGCAAATCCAACAAAACTGAATTTTATATTCAATAAAAGGGGGTCATTTAGGGGGTTAAGGAAATTTTTTAAACAATTTCTTTTTTGAAAAATCTTTTTGGGACCTTTTTTTGTACCTATTTACAAAATTTGGTGCAAATCAATTTTTTTTTATAAAAAGGGGCTATTTGGAGGGCAACGGAGCAAGACCACATAATAAAAAATGAAAACATTTTTTCTAGGGGTTTTTTCCAACCAAATGCAAAAAATTGCATCTCAATCCACTTTGGCCAAAAAAAGTTAGAGGTAAATTCTTCGTTTCCTCGCCTATAAGAATTAGGCATAAGGAGGGGACCATTCGGGGGCTACGAATTTTTTTAGAAAAAAATATATGGGAATAAAGTTTTTAAGAATATAATTTTGTGCCTATTTACAAAGTTTTATTAAAATCCAATAAAACTAATCAAATAGGGGGGCCATTAGGGGGGCAACAAATAATAAAAAAAAAGCTTGAAAATAAAGTTGTGTAGTATACCTTTCAGCACGTATCTGCAAAGTTTGGTTTAAATTCAACAAGATTTAAAATTAACTATTAGAAGGGGGCCATTAGGGGGCTACGAATTTTTTTAGAAAAAAATGTATAGAAATAAAGTTGTTAAGAATATAATTCTGTACTTATTTACAAAGTTTTATCAAAATCCAAAAAAATTGTTAAAAGGGGGGCCATTAGGGGGGCTACGATTTTTTTAGAGATAAAAGCATGGGTAGAATGTTTTTTGTAATAATATTTTGCATCTTTCTGTAAAATTTGAAGTAAAACATAGTATTTTTAATTTTTTCAGTTTTAGGGGAGTAAAAGGGGCCCCTTATCCTAACCCCAATATGTTTTTTTGCAGGAAATTACTAAATTTAGATAAAATGCCCCTTTATTAACAGCATTCCAAAAAAATAACTCTAAAAAAGTACCTACACAAAAAAATAAAAAATAATCTTTGCAGAAAAACACAAAAGCCTATATATAGGCCCACACTAGTCAAGGCCAAAACCATTTTGGGCCTATATATAGGCCCACACTCTCGAAAGGGTTAGTTAGGAAAAGAACCATTATAAAACCTGTTACGAATTATACCTTTTTTATATGTATACGACCCCTAGGCCCAAAATCAAACAATATCGGACTTTAGAATAAATTTTTGATTTCAAAAAAAGTTAAAAAAGAAACCTTTCAAAAGTAAGAAAGAAACGAATACACGATGTTGAATATTTAATAAAAGTTAAATTAAAATGTCAGATAAAAGAAATCAAATTATACGATTTTGACGATTAAAAAAATAAATATAATGATAGTTTTCGTATCAAGTTGTATAATCGAATCTTTCTTCACTAGTTTGTTGAAACACGAGCGCAAGCGAGGATTTTAACAATTTTTTTGAATACCGTATTCAAAAATAATCACTAATAAGGGAGATTCGGCTACCCCTCAAAATCTGCGAAAAGTCATAAATGGCTCATACCTCGAAGACAAAAAAAGATATCGCAATGCGGTTTTCACCAGTCAACTTCTGTAAAAAAAAGAATCCAGTGTCATGCACTGCATTTTTTTCTCTCTCCACAGGAAATAGGTGAAATCTGCCAATACCATCGAAAACATAACACCCTGTACATACAAAAAATTTAATTTGTCATTTTCTGCGAGTAATGCTAACTTCGCCTGTGGATTAAGAGCTTGTTGCAACTTCACCCCGTGGATAAAGTGCCATTTTACCCACGGCTTGCAAGACATTGCTAAAGAATTGTTTTGAGTTTATACAAGTCGTGCGATAAGTGTCATTTTAAAGGTGGAAGTAGAAAAAGGACTGTTTTAGGTTTAGTTAAGTCGGGCTATAAGTGTATTTCAAAGGCAAAAATAGAAAAAGCAATTTTGACATGTATTGATAAGGGAAATATCGTGGACATGGAATTTAAAACGATTTTTTATTAGCCACCTTTGATTTTATGAATTTTACTCTATTGTGAATGGAGTTTTTTATGTCAGTTTTCGAATGTTAATTTGACAACAAATACGTCGGCGTTGCCGGCGAGAAAAATAGTAAGAATATATTTCCATCTTTAAATAATTTTGTTTTAAGATAACAATAAGGTTCTAATCTTCGTAAAATATCAGAGAAATGTTTCTTGTTAATGTTCACTTCGCATAAAACTTGAGAGCCACTATTTTGACCATATTTACAAAGCAAAAAACTGATCGTTGTAAATTTTATGTCCACGATAGTACTTCGGAAAAGAATAATGCAAATATGAAACATGCCTGTATTCTCTGTCATAATCTTAGATGCAATAGGGCTTAAACACAAATATTGGAGCCATAAAACACAAATACGAAACCCAAATTTTACCATTAACATATAGGTAAGATTTCCCTTCTTGTAAGGGTTTTAACAACACAAATAAAACAGAAAAGTAACCACAACCGCGGCGGTTGCATTGAACATGAAGTAATGGGAGGGTCACAGAACTTTGAAAGCTCCACCTTAAATCCAGATTACCTCTTGGGCTGTTCCCTCGACAGCTACCAATCGCTGCCAACATTGCAGGATCATATTTCTAGATCCAAATTCTGTCTGCCTGGCCAGTGTTAAGCGCACGTTTCATGCGGAGCCACCTTGATGTGCTTAGTTCTTCTTACATCAATTCAATAACAACCCTGTTAACCGAAATTGTTGGACGATTTTATGTGACTTTTGGTCCTAAATGTGCTCCAATAAGTTTAGTTAAAAAACTGCAAGTGAAGACTAATTTCTGTTAATGATATTAAAGTGCAATATTTGGACTCTTCCCGAAGATAAACTGGAGGGTGATATCAGAGAAAACGTTTTAGATTCGTTTGAGATGAAGGTAAGAGAAAATTGGGCAATTTATCTTGCCAAACAAAACTGCATTTGTTGAAACCATATAAAAACCAATTGATTATTTCTAAGGTTCTACCTCATTCGCAGAAAAATAGGAAATGATTTCACTATGTAAATGCAAGAAATTTAAAAACATTCGTTTATTAAACATGTTACGAACAGTACTTTATCTACGACCTCAAAATCAAGTAAAATCGGACTTTTTAAACGAATAAATTTTCGACTTGAAGTAAAGTTGGGTTAAAACTTTGAAAGTAGAAATCGTTTATTATGAAAATCAAAATCCTACCACTACCACTCAAACTGTTTATAAATATAAAATTGTAAAAATATCCAAAAACAAGTCGACTTTAGCTTCAACGCATTTTAAGCTTAGGTACTATCGTGGACATGGAAATGAAAACGATCAATTTTTGTATTGTAAATATGGTCAAAAGAGTGGCGTAAACATCTCAAGTTTTATGCGAAGTGGAGATTAACAAGAAACATTTCTCTGATGTTTTACGAAAAAGAGCCTTATTGTTATCCTTAAACTAAATTATTTAAAAAAGGAAATATCTTCTTACTTTTTTTCTCGCCGGCAGCACATTTTACATAATTTATTGTATAAAACAAAGATTCTCTCAAAACCACACTTTATTTAGAAAAATCTGAATACGTACTTCGACAGCTAAGCTGTCATCTTCAGCAGAAGATAGCATTCTATCTTCTGCTGAAGATGACAGCTTAGCTGTCTTAATACGTATTCAGATTTTTCTAAATAAAGTGTGGTTTGGAGAGAATCTTTGTTTTATATTAAACATTCGCCACAGAAATCATCAAATATCCATTTATAATTTATTGTAATAACATTTGAAAACTGACATAAAAAACCTATTTACAATAGAGTAAAATTCAAAAAATCAAAGGTAGCTGATAAAAAATCGGTTTAAATTCAATGTCCACGATAGTATGCATAAAGTTTACTTTTCCGCACTAGTGCGAAGCAGTGAAACTCTGAACGCAAAAAAGTAGATGCGGAAAAGTACAATTTTTTGCTAGCTTGTAGGAAAAATCAGAAATCACTCTTCTATGCAGGGTGTCAAAAAAATGGCATATAAACGCGATGGTACGCTCTTGGGACATTCTCAGGGTTCCCCAGAAAATTGGCAAAAAAAAATCCATCTGTTACATCGAAAAAAATGCGAACAAAGTTGAATAAGTTCGGCAACTCAGTTTGTAAAATACATCTTAAAAACTCATCTAGATTTTTAAGCATACATTTTTGCATTAGATTTTATTGACATTGTTGTCAACTTCATTTCATAATTTTTTTGTAAAATTAAATTGATTATAACAATGTAATTTGCCCATTTAAAAGATAAAAAAATGGTAAAATAACTTCATTTCATAATTTTTTTGTAAAATTAAATTGATTATAACAATGTAATTTGCCCATTTAAAAGATAAAAAAATGGTAAAATAACTTAAGATAGATTTTGCCTTTGTATCTATCTTTAAACTATAAGTCTGAAGTTTTACAACTCGTTTTGTCGTTTTACAATAAAAAAATATTGGACTTTTTAAATGAATACACTCGTGAATACATTTTTGACTTAAAGATAATTTAAGTTAGAAGAAACAATTTAAAATTAGAAATGAAGAAACAATAAACCGGCAATAAACGTTGACGGTAAATCAAAATCCTACATTTGCTACAGTAAATACTGTCAAATAAATTTAAAAATGGCATCTGTCATTTTTTAAGCAACGCTAACTTCGGCCCGTGGGTAAAGAGCTTGTTGCAACTTCACCCCATGAGTAAATAGTATTTTGTGCAACAAGATTTGAAAAGCAAATTTTGCACACGAGATTGGGTTCTGTGCCATCGAGCCGAGTCGAGTGCACAAATAAATATTCATCAATTTCATGAAATTTACAAAATTCAGGGTTAAACTAGGCTTAAAACATGTATTAAACTACTTTTGGCATGGTGAATGACGTGTGACGTGACTGTGCGTAAAGTTCTACTTTCAACACATGTCGTGCGTAAAATCCTATTTTCTAGGCATCCGTAAAAAAAATTTAAAAAATTTATCTAACTTTAAAAGCAAAAAATTCATGCCAAAAGTTCCATAAATAGACTATTACTATTCTAGATCAGGATCTAAAGTTTCGTCCTTATTATCTTAACGGTTTACTGTCTTAATAAATTATTTTATTACAAATATGATAATATCTAATTTTTTAATTACTTAATATGAAGTTTATTTTATATGCTATATTTATATATTATATTTATAGTAATTATTTATTCTATTAAACAGACCATAATTCTACAACGCCCTGTCAAGCTTGTTTATTTATGATGTAATAGTTGCAAAGCTAGATAAAAAATATATTGCGGCAATAGATCAAATTATCTAGAACATCAGAATTCAGAGCACATACATAAGTGGGCAATATGTAGATAAATGTATAAATTATTTTTTGCCAAATAAATCACTAATATAGGTGAAATTATGTTTGTATCTGGAATACATTTGCAAAAGAAATAGGTACCAATTTTGCTTTAAAAATATTTTTTCGTACATCGTCTATTAAAGACATTCATTAACGCACTTCAAATCGTTGATTAATGACCCCTATTAATGCATGGTTACGATATTCCATAGCAACACTGTTCTATGTTTAAAATTACTATCTATGTTTCTACATTACAAATGTTAAAGTAGCTTTAATTACGGTTTAAGCAACAAAAACCAAAAGAAATTCAATATTTACCGTTGGAAAGAATGAGAAGCAGATCCTTTTACCAGATTTAAGGAAATAACATTCATTTTCTATTCACAAATAATAAAAGTTCGGTGACAGCATCTTCTTCTTCTTCAACTTTAATAAATTTTAATGGCCAACACATTCTTTCTGCCAGTTGGTAAAATAACTGTTTTATTTTATAATTTATTTAATAATGATCTACGATGTGCGAAATAGCATTGTAACCAGTTCGTATGTTAAATGGCGATTAATAAACTCACTTATTAACAAGCTCGCTTATCGCTCGTTTGTTAAAACCGCTCGTTTATTAATCGCCCTTATTAACACACTTACTGGTTAAATAACTATTTTCGCATATCGTTTATTAAAGACATTCATTAACGCACTTCAAATCGTTGATTAATGACCCCTATTAATGCATGGATACGAGCTCATAGTAACGCTCTTCTATGTTTAAAATTACTATCTATGTTTCTACAATACAAATGTTAAAGTAGCTTTAATTACGGTTCAAGCAACAAAAACCAAAAGAAATTAAATATTTACCGTTGGAAAGAATGAGAAGCAGATGATCCTTTTACCACATTTTAAGGAAATAACATTCATTTTCTGTTCATAATTCGGTGACAGCTCGACTTCTTCTTCTTCAACTTTAATAAATTTGAATGGCCGACGCATTGTTTCTAAGTTGGTGAAATAACTGTTTTATTTATTATTTATTTAATAATGATGTACGATGTGCGAAAAAGCATTGTAACCAGTTCGTATGTTAAATGGCGATTAATAAACTCACTTATTAACAAGCTCGCTTATCGCTCGTTTATTAATCGCCTTTATTAACACACTTACTGGTTAAATAACTGGATAAGTAACTATTACCTCACATCTTTTACAAATTTCTAAGATTTAAAACAAAAATTTATTGAATGGCAGTGGTTTCAAGTTTTTACTCTAAAGCCTACATGTAAATCTTCTCCAAAAACAGTTAAGTATGCTAAGGAAAAATTAATATTTGTTTTAATAAAATACAACGACAAGAACTGCCCCATAATTTCTCAAAAATTTCTTAAACAACTCCAATTTAAATATTAATTAGAAAAAAAAACTTATTTACATATAAATTAAAAACTAAAAAGGTTATGGCTTAGTTCAAGCTGGAAGATATTTCTTTACAATGTTAAAATGTTAAAAGCCAAGAAGAGGCACTACATTATTGTGTATCTCATGTGTAAAAGAGGCATTAAGCATTTTCTGACTTAATAAATAGAGTTATTTGTTTAGCTATTATCACCATCAAACATTATAATTGGTTTTATGATAGATACAAATCGTGTTAATATGTCTTTCTTAAAAATACTCGCATAGGTGAATACAAAAATGTAAACGTTATTGAATAAATTGATGAGGGTATTAAGATGTTAAAAAGATACTGAGGGCATATTTGGACAACTATTCACTTCTGGCTGCACGTAGAGTTGGCATTATTATTAATATTTCGCATTTATTTTCTTGCAAACTGCTGAACCTACCGCGAGAACTCGAGGAGAATGCCAGGTAAAAGTTTAGAAAGATAAAAATATTTTTAATTATAGGGCAATTAAATCCAAAATGGGGACAATTCTTTATATACCCTCTGGGTAATTTTAAAATATTAATTTATTAAATTATAGCTTTGCGACGGAAATCATTTTTTAGATCGTGTTATTGTTCTCTTTCTGTAAGTTTTTTTTTTTAACAAATATGTGAAAATTTTTGACGGAATTTCTGCCCTAGGATGATTTTTAACGATTTGAAAATTTTAAAAACAATCACGATATACTCCTCGTTTTTAACTTTGTCTGCCAAAAGTATAATAAACCGAGAAACTGACATTTTGCGCGGATTTTAAACTTTGCTAAATATTACACCCCAATTATTTGTATTTGTACCAAAATTGTTTGGGGTAACCTAGGAGATCTGTCAAACCACCCGTCGTTTCAGAAATATAAAGCTTATATACCAAAAAACAACAAACTGCCGGTTTAAAACATTCTGCGTACCAGCTAAGAGGTTTGTTTAACATTAACGGAGTGTTATACAACTTCAATTCTTCATAATTAGGTAAAATAGGGCATAATGACTCAGTTACAATGGTACTTTTAATGCAAATCCGTGCATCCAAAAAAATCCGTATTATTTTAAACATTCACGGAAATCCTTTTGTAAATGAGTCATAATTTCCTTTTTTATCTAATTATAAAGAATTAAAGATGTAATTGTTATACAAACCTTTTAGATGGTACATAGAATGTTTTAAACCGGCAGTTTGTTGTTTTTTGGTATATAAACTTTATATTTGATAAAAATATAAAATTCAGAAGTAATGTCAATTAGCATCTGAAACGACGGTTGGTATGACAGATCTCCTAGGTTACCCCAACCAATTTTAGTACGAATACGCTCCATTGTTGTTGGTTTCATTTGTGTGCACGCTTTTTTCACTTTTTTACCGATTTTTTTTATAACGCTGACGCAGTAAAAAAAAAAGATATTTTAAAAATGTGTAAAAACGATATGCGAAAAAGCAATGTAACCAACGGGAATGTTAAATGGCGATTAGTAAAATTCCTTATTAACTGTTAAAAGTTAAAATCACTCGTTTACTAATAATTGACTTAAAATTGATTAAAACATTTACTGGTTAAATAACTATTAGGCGTAATAAAATAAGGCTTTGCTTCCATTTATTTTAAAGATAGGTATTAAAAATAAACATTCCTTCTTAAGATCCTGTTAAGAATCCTAACTGAAAAATTGCTCAACAAACATATTTACCGTAAATCACTGGTCGGACAAGCTGCTTGAGTTAAAAGTGGAACTAAAACATAGGAATAGATTTATGAGATTTAGTGTGACCACAATAAATAAACACATCGTGTAGTTTAGAGGCTTTTAATATGAAAATCCTCTTACGGTTTTATTCTTTATACAAATTTGATAGGATTTTAAGTTTAGTAAGAGCAACATATAAAAGGATAAGTGTTGGAGTTTTTGTTGATCTGTGTTCCGTTTTGCCGAGAAGAAGATGCCGACACATTTTTCACGCTTTCTGCTGTCGCGGCGTAAGCGTCATTATTTATTAGTCGACGGTATGCGATAGTCAAAGGAAAAAGGTGCGTTTTGTTACTCCATTGCCTAATGTAAATTTTTCAAATTTTACAAAGCTATTTACTTTTATTGCTGACTAAAGCGATACCGTTAGCGAGTAGCCAAACTAATTTTTGAGACGTCACAAAAGTGGACTTGCTAGAATAAGGCCTCCAGGATTTAAAAAAATAAAGATGAGAGTGCGCCGGCCTGATAAAATGAAGTATACCTTGCTACGAATCACTGTTTTTTGTCTGCCAAAAAATGTAACATTTCTCTTGTTTGAATTGTCAATCGTGCGATCCACAAAATTTCCCCTCGACTCTTGCTTTGAAACGTCAAAAACATAACAATCGACAAGGTATTAACAATGAAAAAAATTGAAAGTTTAGAAATGCAATGATGGCAAGAGTCGAGGTGAAATTTTGTGGATCGCACGTTACAAAAAAATGTTTCGATTTCGTAAGCTTATTTTTTAATAAATTATTTCTATTAAGTAAAGAAGAAACAAGATCAAAATTGACCATATTAAAACAAATTTGTCACTGTCAGAGTTTCAGCTAAAGATTGCAAGTGAAAGTAGTCGTTTTTGATATGCTCATGGGCAATGTTCATATACTGATAAAGCATCTGCTTCGAGGCCAGAGAAAAAACCCTGGGTAAAACAACTCCAACATACCAGGGTCACAATCCAGTTTTATTACAAGATACAATAAATTGCCGAAATTACAGAGGTTTCAGAGTTAATATCCAATTTAATGCATTAGGAGTCAGATTATGTATTTCATAAAAACCGCCTTCAAAATTGGTGTTTAGACAGTCCTCTACAATATATTTAATAGTTTCTAAAGATTCACTACATTCACATAATGGACTAGGTAGTGCATTCCACTTATATAACAGATCATTGCAACGTCCGCGACACGTTCTTAGACAATTAACAGCACTCCAAATCTTCCTCGGCTGATCAAAACCTGGAACCTCTTGAGTAGGATCATCGATTAATTCCTTATTGGACACATCAACATTTTGCCAATTAAGTTTTCACACATCGGATACTAAAAAGGGTTTCTTGATTTTAATCGGTTGGGGAATAACCTTTGCAAATCTAGGTTTTTAGGAAATTTGTTCAACTCAAAATGTATCTTATCACACTCTCTTTTTACTGCATGCCTTCTTCTAATGTCAGGGGGTGCTATGTTTGACAAGACCATAACCATAAACAGCACATACGAAGTCTATGGTTTTTTTGACAGAAATACCCCAATGAGAAGAAGCTACACAAAGCGAGAAAAATCAGAATGTTAACGTTACGGAGCTATAATAATTTATCAAGAAACTGTGCAATAGTGAAGAGGTCCTCAGCGGGATGCAAGAAGCCCCAGGGGGCCGCGGTTACCGATTGAGTAGCCCCAGGCATCTGGGTAGACTTCGTCTACTATATTCCTCATTATAAGTATATTACACCTTGTTTTTAACAACTTTACGCTTAAATCAAGTTATGCTTGCCCAAAGTTCATCTTATCACTTTAGTATCTAAAGAACCATTTGCAACAAACCAACTATAAAAATCATTAAAGGATGTTCGGGAATTGCAAATATTTTCTGTATTAAGTATAATTCTTTAATTTTCAAAAAGATAAATTTTAGGTATTGAATCATACGAGAGTCTTCAGTGGAACTTTTAATATAAACTTCCTATCCATAACTTACGTTGCCTTTGGAATGTTTGCTTTTAATCACGGGGAAGACATTAAAATTGCAATTAAAATAACGAAAGCATTATAAAAATAACAAACTCATATGAATTCAACAATACCATTATTTATTTTAAATTTTAAAGTGTCTAACATGTACAAGGAATTTTTATTCAAAAGAAGAAAAAAAATAAAACCATCCTAAGAAGAATAAAATACAATTCATTCATACTTTTGGTTTAGTGTGTAGAATGTGACATAGGGTTATTCAAATCTTATTTTTAACTCTTCGAGATTAATTCAGAACTTATACGCCTACAATGCCAGTTGTCTGGCTTAGAGTCACTTCGAACGCTTAGAAAAACAACTTCAATGACATATGGGACTGAAGAATTAAATCGGAAAAAATTAAGTCAACAACCAGCCACTTGAGGTACCTGTGAGAAAATTTTGTTTTAAATAGTACCTCTACAACTGGAAAGTAAAGTATGTCTTATTGTAGGGATTGATATTTAATTACAAGTACTATCCATTCATCATTTATTTAAACCAGAGTAGGCGAGCCTTAGGGTGACAGATTTTATCCTGTATATTGTCATTAATGTCACTTGCTGGTTATGTAAGATAAGTCAAAAAAATTAAAAAATGCATTTAGAAGCATGTTCAGGGCATCCGAATTAAAAACAATGTTTTTAAAATATACAAAAGTATTTATTTTATTATTAATTTACATTATAATGCACTAATCTTTAAACCACTAAAAAGTTTACACAACATAGGAATTATTTATGTAAGTACTCACTGTTAAGAAGTCATTTTAGGTATCATAGGATAAATTAGCACTTTTACAAAAATTTCTACAATTTTCTTTATAAATTCTTACATCTCAAGCAGAAATCGATTGTCTTTTCCAATTTTTACGCCGGTTTTATGTAACTGTCATATTAATTTTGAATTTTTAGTGTCAGTAAATTAGAAATGTAATGCCAACTTTGTGGAAAATTCAACTTTTTAAAGAAAAAGGTTCTAGTTTTCATAGGTGACTGCGGGTTTTTTAAAACCTGAATGAATAGTATGTATTAATTTGTATGTCTAATCGGTTAAAAATATAATTTTAATGACAAATATCTGTTAACACAACTGTTTTATCAATTCGAAAACTTGCCACCTCTAAGGGCCCTTGAAGATTGACACTAGATTAAAAAGACAATGAAAATGCATTGTCTTTTTAATCTAGGAAGCCATGCAATTTGATCTAACTGTCATAAGTGTCAAAGTTGGCCATACCTGAGTATATTCCAGGGATCTTAGCCACCACAACCGATAAGAATTTTTCTGAATCTCGGTTAAAAAGAGCCAGTTGTCGACCACATTTTTATGCCCAAATATTTTGGCGATATATTACGGAAAACCACTGGTCCATAATTTAAAGATTATTTAGACCCACTTATTTGGTCAATGTAATCGATAGTGTAGGTTGCAATCCCTAAAAAACAGTTCTGTCGAAATAAGAAAAACTTAATTGTACCAAAATCAAACAGTACCTAACTTTAGCATCAAACAGTTATCAGATTAAGATATCTCCAATAGTCACACGACAAACTTATCATAAGAAAAATGAAAAACACCACTGAGGTTCACCATCGAAGTAAGAGGTCATAGGTTACATCGTGGGTGGCTACGGTTCTGTATAGGTACTCCTTAAGCTTTGAGGTTAAAACAAGTACCGATCGTGATCCTCTGCGTCATCCACACTCCATCAAACACTCATTGTAAATGTTTTGATTGATTTTCGTTCTGTTAAAGGAATGCATGGTTCGCATTTTATAAGGATATTTTCGTTAAAGCGAAATGTCGCGGAGTCTAATCGCCTAAAATCAACAAAAAACAGCACTTTCTGGTCATTGCTCAGTGGCTTTATAAGAGTTCATTTTATTTAAAAATTGTGCGTACCAGAAACATAAATAAACAGAGCAAAAGTTGACATATTCTAAAGGTCCATCAATAAGCGTTTAAATACAGAATTTTGGCAATGTGGAAGCACTATTTTGTGCCATTTTAAATTGCCAAAATTTTGTATTTAAACGCTTATTGATGGACTTTTAGAATGTGTCAACTTGTGCTTTGTTTACTTATGTTGCTGATAAGCACAATTTTTAATAAAAATTAACTTTTATGAACTCACTAAGCAATGACCAGAAAGTGCTGTTTTTTGTTGTTTTTAGGCAACCAACATTACATAACCACAGTTTCTTTGCTTCGCGACATTTCCCGATAATATTCTTGGTGAGATGTATGGACAAATGTTCTATATCTTATAATTCACTGAAAAAAATGCAGTACTTAATACTTAAAAAGAACGCTTGGTCTGTCGAAGATTTTGCGGTTCCGCTATTGAAAATTTGAGAAAGTTTCATAAAGTCGTCCCTAGCATTAGTGTCCGTTTGTTTATCCGTCATTTGAAATGTATTCCAATCTGATAGTTTGCTAAACTATAAAAGACTTTGCAAATTTTTAATATGATGATCTAGAGTCTAGACTACAATTCAATGTCGAATTTCGGCATTTAATCCACAACTATAAAAAGGGCGATTTATAGAACGTTACTTTCACTTTACTTAGGCGTAACTTAACTTCCGCGTAACTCAACAAATATGCTTAATTTATAGATTGTACGTAAAATTGGGAACAGGTATGCGCATGTGTCTGAACTCGCGACTTCTGACTATTTACACCTGGGCCGTAATTACGGAATATCGCTTCGTACGAAACCTACATAAGAAGAACAGCAGGTTTCGTACGAAGCGATATTCCGTAATCACCACCCTTGACAATAAGGGTGAATATCTCATTTTTGCAAATTTTGCGCATGATCGGCCAAGCTCGGCTTTTGACAGTACTACTTACAGCTAATTGAATCAGCAAAGTAGCGTTAAAGTGAAGTATAAATTTGCTAATACATTGCCATGTATTTTATTTAATTTTCTGTAAAGTTACGCCGAAGTAAAGCGGAAGTAAAGTGAAAGGAACTTTCTATAAATCGGCCTTTTACATCAATGAAATCAAATGGTTTTGAGGATACCTAAATGCCGATGGTTCTTTTAAGCATCCATATAATCTGATGATTGATGAATCAATAACTTCTATGGGGTGGGTTGCTCGCGGTCGATTTATCACCCCCCATCAAGAATAAAACTGATTCTGAATAAAGGTGACGGGATACCTACACCCATTAAGAATGTTGATCCGATCTCTGTGTGAACCCAGTAAAGCCAATTTGTATACCGCGGATTGCCACTTATGGTAAGCAACCTCTTTCGATAATCGGATTGTATTGGGTACTTATGGCTCTATCTATGATCTGGTGTTTCTAAGGAGTACACTCCTTCAAGTTGGCACCTTTTTGTCTAAGGGATTTAGGTTTATCTTTCTAATAGACACGGTCAACTCCTACGTCACAGTTTACAAAAGTGCATTAAAATACTTTCTGTGAAATTTTTTTAGGCAACCAACATTACGGACCAAAGAAAATGGTAATTTTTTCTTATTCTGTGTCTCCAAAATTGGTCTTTTTAAAACATTATTTAAAGAAAAATAAGAGAGTTTTTTAGTTCCGATTGGTGTACAAATTTTCCTTAGTATCTTATTTACGATATTTTAATTTAAAATTACCCTAGAATCTACCGCAAAAATTAAAAAGTCCCTTATTAATCTGATGATCATGTTGATCCAGCAAGTTGTCAGCTTTAAACGCGAATTGCTTGAGAAAGCAACCATATCAAGGGGTATGGTTCGGGGTAATGGAAAAAAATGTTAATTTTACAATGGTACTTACCAGACCTCCTGATATGGTTGCTTTTTCAAGCAATTTGGGTTTAAAATTCACATCTTGGAGGGTACACAACATTAACACATAAACTGTATATTATAGAGTTTTACAATGAACTAAACTTAAAATATCGAATTTAAGACATTGTAGCACATTTTTATACCAAGGGTTCCCTAATAAAGCCTTTTATTTTCACAAAACATTGTTCTAAAAAAGTGGCTAAATCTGACAGAATCAAAATTCTACTTCACAGACAGTTTTTTAATGTGGATCTGTGACGTAGGAGTTGACCGTCTTATTTAGCCCAATCATTCTATTTAAAATTTGTAGGTTCCTTAGAAAAAAATCCCAACCAAGATCTGCTTATGCAGTATTGTAGGCACTATCCGCGGGAATATAAAAGTGAAAAATTCCCACAAAATTTCCGTGACGTTAAACCCTCATCTTGCATCGAAGTGAGAAGTTAATTTTTTGTTAAGAGGGTATGTCGCGGCTAGCCACCTATTGAGCCATCTTTGAATTAAAAGAAAAATACCTCAAACAATTTCTTTAAGATGGCAGCACATTTCCCAAAAAAAAGTTATTTTTTGTTTTGGGGTTATGTGTTTGTCAGATAAATGTCAAATTATGTAGGTCATATACAGGATCAAGTAAAAAACTGCTCCACCAGTATTTCTTGCGTTATTTTTGATTTTTATTTATTTAAGGCTTTAAAATTTGCTTTTAATAGCTTTTATTCTTAGAAAGTGGTATTATTTTTATCAACTTTTTACTTTATTAACCTAGATGGTATTATTCCCTAATAACTATAAATTTTTCCAAATAGGTAGATTTTAAAAGAAATCATCATAAAACAGACATGTTTAAATTTAAAAACTAACAAAAAAACAGCACAGCAGATTATTATACTTATTTATTTTTGGTAAAAATTGTTATCCTTATTCATTATTTTTTTTGTTTCTCTAGTTAAATTGTTTAAACAATTACAAAGTTTTATGATGCTTTAATTATACGAAGAGGCTATTCTTTCGCAGGTGGTGAGTCTTCTTCATAATGTTCGGTCTCGTGTTCAGCACAGGGCAAAACTAAAATTAGAAAAAATTGCTGTATTAAAATAAAATCTTAAATAAAAAAAACCGCTGGTATACAATTTTTTATAATATGCTAAATGTTGAGGCCATTTTCTATATTATTATTTAAAATATTTTGTCAAAATATTTATTGTTTTAAAAAACTAAAAAAGAATGTAATTAAAGTGCATTTTTGAATTTGGTGCCAAAAGAAGAACGACATGAACAATTTTAAATTTCGCTAAAACTTGAAACGAAATCTGAACGCCTTGCTTTAAAACAAATTGGAATGGTCCAGTCTATCGCGCGTAAAATTAAAGCTTCATTCGACATTGTACATTTTTTGTACTAGAACTGTTTTAGACAATAATCTTTGCAAGCTGCAGTCAGCACTCTGCAGACCTCCGGGAGCCTCTTTGGCTGAGTCCGAGAGCGTTACGCCACTGAACGTGAACTGTCATGATTGCATCGCGCATGCGTTTGGCGTTTCTCTTTTCCTTAAAATGCGTAAAAAGACTGTTTTAGTCGGGTGGTTAAAAAATATAAAATAAAATAATAACTTTTTTTGTGATTCTAAGACAGTAGATATTTGGACTGCTTGGCTCTTACAAAATAATTTAAAGAAATGGAAGTGTAGGGATTTAAGTCAAATCAAGTTGGGGTACCAGTGTGAATGTGTGATTAGTGAGGTTATGTTTATTAAAAAAAATGTTGTTTTTTAAATTAATCTTGATTTAAGTGGCGTAAAGACAAGGTTTTACGCATTTTTTGTCAGTTAGAACCTTTTGTAATCCTAAGCTCGCGAGTTATTAACAGTGCAGCTTTCTAAACGAAAAAGTGTAAAAACACTGTGCTGGTCAATTTTGGGTAGATTTCATCGGCGGATCATTTGCATATTTTATGTGTTTTGATATGGATTACAAACAAAACAATCCTGTTTTGTTGGGGTAGGTTACAACTTTTTTATAATTTAATAAACCGCGAAATAAACTTACTTAGTTTGCCGGTTTTTCCAATATAACTTTCGGGCCTTATTACGTCTAATATTTTTGCTGCTCGCCATTTCAAAATCTTGCTAAGTTGCTATAACATAATTTTTAGGTGGATAAAGGAAAAGTAAGGTTTTTGTAAAAACAATAAATACTTACGTTTAAAGTTACGTTTTACAATCACAAACACACTAAATTCGGTACAAAATATTACAATTATGCAGTATTTTGAAGAAACGTCTTAAATTTTCGAAAAAATTTTTAAAACATTGTCATTGTTGTCAAGTCAACAAGCAGTTGTTTAAAAATGCCGCTATTGCAGAATTCTGTTTTGATTTGTCAATTTTCGTTTTAATTTTATTTTTTTAATTTTGTGTCACGTGAAATGGTTGCATATAAGATGAGTAAATTACAAAAAGAAACATATTTCTTGCAGTCAATAATAATTCTAAATAAAATGAAGAACACTACCTCCATATTTTATTCACGTAAGTTTGTTTCTAAATTGGTAAATATAAGCAATGAAAAGTAGTTTCAATTTGAAAAAAAATAGTACTTTTTATTTGCTTTAATTTTATATGATAAGGTATTCTGATGTGTTTTAAATTACGCAGGTAGTGTTCTTTAATCTTTTATCTTCCAAGTAAACACCCTTTTTAATTTAAAATGTTTCTCGTACTCCTTTCTTATATGCAACAGAAAGTGCTGTTTTTTTGCGATTTAGGCAACACAAAAAACACACGACATCGCCCTTTAATACCTAAACTATTTGGAACTTTTATTTTATTTTAAAAGTTTTAAACATTTTTAGGAACATTATTTTAATAAGAATACAATCATTTTTAAAAAAATAATGTATCACTAATATTAACGATTCTATTGCTCTTTGCAAATCACCTTAATTATTTCATCATAATCGTCTATCTAAGTCATAGAGTCCTGAAGCATAGATTGCAGCGTTCTCTGTAGGACCAAATTAGCACATTTTCAAAGTGCTATAAAATCGTTAATATTAGTAATACATTATTTTTTTAAAAATGATTGTATTCTTATTAATATAATGTTCCTAAAAATTTTCAAAGTGCCGAATAGTTTAGGTATTAACAAAAAATTAACTCCTCACTTCTATGCAGGATGGGGGCTAAAAGTCACGGAAGTTTTGTGAGAATTTTTCACTTTTATGTTCCTGGGGGTAGTGCCTACAAACCTGCATAAGCAGATCTTGGTTGGGATTTGATCTTGGGGGCATTATTAGAGTGATTGGGCTACTAAATAGCGCTAAGAAATATGGCAGTCTGTATAATTGTTAAATTGAATTGCAACTGCACATTTCAACAAAGTTTATGTTATTGTCTCCGATAAGAAAACAAGTGCAGGTGAGTTGGCGTAGAATAAAGAACACGCAAGAATCAAGTCTAGGTTCAAGCTTACATCGGACGGTGTTATAAATTAGTTAATTAACACCATAACCTCTTGGGAGCACCCCCCGTTGCTAAGCTAATGCAATACGTTACTTTCCATCACCAACTTTGTTCACGTCGGTCGCTTCATTCTCGCCGGTAACATTACATCTAGCGAGGCTATAGCTTTCGGCCTTTGACTTATGCCACTAGATTTGTACATAAACGTGTCAGGAAAATCAAAATAGAGTTGTTAAACCCTGCCTTGAGATGAGATACATTATTAAATAGATGAGAGAGGTCGTAATTCAAAATAGGAATTCTAAAACTATACAAAGTAAGGTTTAAAAGATACCTCAAATATCAATCAATACCATTTATAATTAGATGAGATTTAGAATTGTAAATACTTAAAACATTTAAAAAATGGGGTCTGTCCCTTTCAAAATTAATTTTAAATACATTTTCGTATTCACGAATTTATTTATGTAAATACGAACGCAAGCGAGAGTTTTATTAAACAAGTAAATAAAGACGTTCATAAAAGGTTTCTGAGACTTCAAAATCAAACAATATCGAACTTTTTAAAAGAATACATTTCCGACAAAAGTTAAAGTTAGGCAAGAAAATGGTAGTTTTCATATCAAGTGAATAAAGACGTTTATAAAACGTGTTACGAACAATACTTTTTCCACGACCCTAAAATTAAACAATATCAAAGTATATATATATATATATTCGTATGATATTGTAAATACATGTCAAAAATAGGTACAAATGAACATTATAAAATGGAAGATGTTTAATTTCCAAAAGGTATAAGTGATGTTCATTTTTTCACGTCCATGGCCGATTTTTATTCTTCTGATAAAGCATTTACTTCGCGGCCGAGAAATACCATAGAAAAAACGCAGGCATACCAGTGTTCAAAATTGTGGTGGTACAATAAATCACAGCGAAAAAGTTACAGCTGTTTCAGGGTTGATATCCAATTCAAAGTTTCTGGAGTTATTACTTATTTGGTGTATTTCTTGAAAACCACCCTCAAATTTAGTGTTTGGAGATTCTTCTACAATATGTTTAATCGTTTCTGGCAATGCACCACATTCACAAAGCGGGCTAGGTAATGCATTCCATTTGTAAAGCATATCATTACAACGTCCGTGACACATTCTAAGGCGATTAACCATAGTCCAAACTTTTCTGGGCTGATCAAACCCTGCAACTACCTTCGTTGGATCTTCAATCAATTCTTTGTTGTTTAATATCAAAGTTTTTAGAAGAGACAAATTTTGACTTGAAGAAAAGCTAGATTAGAAAAAACATTTTAGAAGTAGAAATGAAATACATGTTGCAATATTCAATAAGCGGTTATGTTAAATCCAAATCCTACCTCTGCTACACTAAATACTGTTTAAAGTTATGAAAATACTCCAATAACAACTCACGGTTTTAGCTTCAACTCGATTTTCTAGCAGACTTGTTGGAATCCGTAAAAATTAACACTAACAACATTTGCAATGGCTCTAATTTTTAAAGAATGCAAACATATGATTAATTTTTTACTGTAACTTTGACTAGAATTAATTTTTATTAAAGGAAGACACCAAATTATACGTTATTGACAAGTAAAATAAATACAACAAATGTCCTCTGTCATTTTCTGCGAGTAACGCTAACTTCAGCCCGTGGGTAAAGAACTTGTTGCAACTTCACCCCGTGGGTAAAGTGCCATTTTACCCACGGCTTGCAAGAAATAGCTAGAAGATTGTTTTAGGTGTTATTGTGTCATATTAGGTAAAAATAGTTTTTGTTTTGTTTTTGGCCTTCTTTTTAGTCTGTTTGCGTATCACCTCTTTATTTTAAAGTCTTTTGAACATTTCCCTTTGCAACAGACCAAACTGAAAGCATCAAAAAAGAAAGTACAAACACTAACAGTCTCAAAGACAGGTACAAATACACTTCTTTACAACTATTGATGGTTGCATTCGATGTATTCTACTAGCAATCTTTTGTCTGGTACCCAGTGATCGATAACTCTTTTTTTAATCATTTATAAAACACTTTCTTGAAATATTTGACGGGTCCCAAAGAATCGAAGTAAATAAATTTAAATTTGGTTATAGAAATAAAGCAAAACATGTATCGAGACTGCTAGCTCCTGAACACAATGCTAAGAATCCATGTGGAATTTCGAAGTCAATTAATCATCTTTCGGGACAGTACGGTCATCAGCAACGCGGCCTCTGTGTGAGTGTGTGTGATTTTATTCTTCATTTAATCTGCGTTGGTACATAATCCTCCTCTTACCATTCGATATGGATGAGAGCTCTTGTTTATGAGCTTTTATTTTTAATTTTACTTATCGTCATTGACTCTCTTAGTGCCGCTAATTCTTGTAATGATTCGTAGTATCATTAATCGAATATACATACAGGGTGTCCAAAAATTGGCGAATAAACGCTATGGTACTTTGTTGGGGCATTTCAGGAATCCCTAAAAATATTGCAGAGAAAAATCCATCTGTTATATTCATGGAGAAAAATGCAAACAAAGTTGCATAAGTTCGGCAACAATAATTGTAAAAATCGATGTGAAAAAACATCTTAAAAACTAGATTCTTGATCATACATTTTTGCGTTAGATTTTATTGACATTGTTGTCGCTTTATTTCATAAAAATGTTGTAATATAAAATTGATTATAAAAATATAATTTGACCATTTAAAAGATAAACATATGTTGAAATGGTTTAGATAGAGAACCACTTTTTTTTGTCAATATGTGCTATTATCTTCTTTGGGACCTCATATCTCCAATGGTATACGGTGTACAAAAAATGGCACATAAACGCGATGGTACTATCGTAACGACTAACGATTTTTTATCAGCCACCTTTGATTTTTTGAATTTTACTCTATTGTGAATGGGGTTTTTTATGTCAGTTTTAGAATGTTATTTTGACAACAAATGCGTCAAACGTATTTTATTAAAGTAAATTATGTAAAATGTGCTGCCGGCGAGAAAATAGTAAGAAGATATTTCCTTTTGTAATGGTGGATTCAGGAACTATTAAATTAAGAAATTAAGTTAAATTAAGAATTAATTTAAGAAATCCACAGCAGCTGATTGGTTGATTTGACATTGACATTGAAGTTTCTCATTTGTCAGTGTCAAATCAACCAATAAGCTGCTGTGGATTTCTTAAATTAATTCTTAATTTAACTTAATTTCTTAATTTAATAGTTCCTGAATGCACCATAAATATTTTTTTTTTAGGATAACAATAAGGCTCTAATCTTCGTAAAACATCAGAGAAATGTTTCTTGTTAATGTCCACTTCGCATAAAACTTGAGATGTTTAAACCACTATTTTGACCAATGCAAAAATTGATAGTTTTAAATTCCATGTCCACGATGGTACGTTATTGAAGCATGTCCCGGAAGCCCCAGGAAATTGTTAAAAAAAATTATCTAATATGTATATTCTTGCAGATATGAGGACCAAAAGTGCAAAACTTTAAATGCTTATATCTAAAAAAAAAAGAAATGGCTTAATACAAAGGCACAATCTATCTAAAATTATTTTACCACTTTATTATCTTTTAAATGATCAAATTACATTTTTATTACCACTTTAATTTTACAAAAATTTTATAAAATGAAGTTGACAACAATGTCAATATGATCTAATGCAAAAATTTTGCTCAAGAATCTATCAGCTTTTAAGCTGAATTTTACAAACTGTGTTGCCGAACTTATGCAACTTTGTTCGATTTTTCTTGATGATTATAACAGATGGATTTCTTTTGAAAATTTTCAAGGAATCCATGCGAATGCCCCAAGAGCATATACCATCGCGTTTATGCGCCATTTTTTGGACGCTCTGTATAAGATAGATTTTTTTTAACAATTTTCTGGAGGTCCCCAGACATGGCCAAAAACTTACCATGGTGTTTAGCGCCAATTTTTAAACACCCTGTATAAAAAATACACCTGCTTAAAGTCCAAATAAAAGCTATGAACTCTGTTAATAAAAATTTTAACAATCGAATGAATAGAAGAAAGCTGAGTCTCTAAAGCTGTGCAGCTTACGGAGTCAAAAAGCTACTTAAAATCTGATTATAAACAATCTAGGAGGCACGAGCACCACAAAGCACAAAATGTTGACAATCGGCATTCAGTTTAACGATTCCACAGCCTCCTTTTACAAGAACCATGAAGCGTGTCCCTAAACCTTGTGAATTTGTGAAAAATAACCGACATTTGTAGCTTGAGAGGTTTAATCTATTGTCCTACATTGGGCATTGGGAAATAATATATTTTCAAGTGTCAAGAGAAGAGATTCTTAACTTTTGTTACTTGGAGTGTTCGATTGTTCACTTTTATGTCAATTGTTGAATTTGAACGAAATCGATTTTCTGTATTTTGTGCTTTGTAGGTAAAAAGTTAAATTCTTGAAAGCAGGGGACTTTATTGGATTTTAACTGTTTTTCGGTTAGGTTGCGATGGTTTTGTTCATACGGATTATTATTTTGCATTTTTCACGAGGGTGGTCTTTTGGAAAATTAGAAATATATTTTTTTATGTCTGACATTTAATTTATTTTATGATATTTATACTCCAGCAAAACAGAAATTATTTTGTCAAAAAACAATTTACAGTAGTTTTTAATATACTAGTTTTTAGTTGATAAGACAGAGTTCGGTCACTTAAAGGATGGCGATAACAAAAAAAACACTAATTCTTACGTTCTATCCATTCACAGATGCTTTATCAGTATATGAACATTGTCCATGGGCATCCCAAAAAGAACATTATTTGTACTTTTTTATATTATTTACAACTTTATTATATTCTTGAATGTTCATATTTGTCACATACCAACCCTTATACCTACTATGACTTGTAATGTTTATTAATAATCATACGAATATATATATATACAGTTTAAAAAAAACCAGCGTCACCTATGAAAGCTAAAATCATTTTCTTAGAAAAGCTGAATTTTCCTCAGAGTTGGCATTACATTTCAAATTTACTGTCATTAAAAATTGAAAAATGCCAAAAATAATATGACAGTTACAAAAAACAGGCGTAAAAATTGGAAAACGAAGCAATTTTTGCTTGAGATGTGAGGGTTTATAAAGAAAATTGTAGACATTTTTGTAAAAGTGCTAATTTATTCTATGATACATAAAATAGCTTCTTGACGTTTAGTACTTACATAAATAATTTCTATTTTGTGTAAACTTTTAAATGATTTAATGATTAGTGCATTATAAAGTAATTTAATAAAAAGATAAATACTTCTGTAAATGTGACATTATTTTTGAGTCAGAGGCCCTGAACATGTTCTTATAGGCATTTTAAATTTTTTTGACTTTTCTTACATAACCAGCAAACACAAGTGACATTAATGACAATATACAGGGTAAAATCTGTAACCCTATGGCTCGTCTGCTCTTTTTTTTAAGTTGTGAATGGATAGTATAGTCAAGTGAAAATACATTTAAAAAAATGGCTTTTCAATTGTAGCGTGCTTCATGTCCATAATGCATTAAGGCATATCATAAACAGATCTCATATATCTCATTAAACATTTGTATCGCACAATAATCTCTATATTTACAACAGTTTTAACATTTTTAAATACAATCGTCGAGTCTAATAAAGCACATTTAATACTCAAAGCTGTCGGAGTAAAGCTGGACACTCGACCCATAACTTTAATGTCCATGATAGGTCATTGTTGGCTTTTGCACCTTTAGGTCCCATTTTATTTGCCCACGCCTTCTTATGCTTCATTCAAAAGTACAAGATACATGCTTTTAATGGTAGTTTGTGCACGTGGATAAGCATTCTTTTATGGATTTATAATAGTTTTAAATGTATGGTACATAATAGTAGTTTTCGTATCAAGTTTTATAGACGAGTCTTTATTCACGAGTTTGTTAAAAGTTTCGACTTGAACAAAAGTTAGGTTAGGAAAATATTTAAGAAGTAGAAATTAAGATTATATGATGTAATATTCAATAAATGGATATATATTAAATCCAAATCCTACCTCTGCTGCACTAAATACTGTCTTAAATTATAAAAATACTCCAAAAACAACTCACGGTTTTAGTTTCAACGCGTTTTTCTAGCAGACTCGTTGACATCCGTAAGAACTAACACTAACAACATTTGCAATGGCTTTGATTTGAAAAATATCATAATATACTTAATTTTTTACTTTATCTTTAATTAAAATTCATTTTTATTAAAAGAAGACACCAAATTATACGTTATTGACAACTAAAATAAATACAAAAAATGTAATCTGTCATTGTCTGCGAGTACCGCTAACATCGGCCCGTGGGTAAAGAGCTTGTTGCAACTTCACCCTGTGGATAAAGTGCAATTTTACCCACGGCTTGCAAGACGTAGCTAAAGGACTGTTTTAGATAATCAAGTCGTGCGATAAGTGTCATTTTAAAGGTGGAATTAGGAAAACCAGAGAATGATGTTATGATTCTTGGAAACGCAGGTTTCCTAAGAGACACGCTCCATAAGCTTCTTTTTGCTCATCTATAATTATAATCTGGTTTTAGATATCATTTTTCCATACCAAAAAAAACATTTTCTTTTATGAAAATCCTGCATTGCATGGTCCATTATTTAAAGTAAATGGAATAACGGAATTTTTATATTCATTAGAAAACCTAAATTAACAAAAAGTGTCCCACAGAGTGGTCACATTGATGTTAATGTTTAAAAACAGTTCTTTATTATGCTGCTTCGAGTAGGTTTAATAACGAAAATTAACGATTTTTGTTTACAAATAATTTATATTATGTAAATTATATTTTGGATAACAGGTCTCGTACTCCATTCTTTATAGTTAAAATAATAACATTGCATAATTTAGTAGATAGATAGTGTAGGTATATATTATTGGTACAGTGGATATGTATAATAATTGAACATGATATAATTAACTAGCATGCTGTGCCCCTGGTGTGCCTTTCATGAACAACGCCTGTTGGTCAATAATCGACAAAGCCCCCCTTGAGCTTTTAAGTATTCGGTTTCTTATGATGAGCACTCATCAAATAGATTTGGAGTATGATCCGATTCTTAATTTGATTGTCTTGACTTTGGCGTTCGCTGTTACCTTATTCAGTATCCTATACATAAACATATATTATATATTCGTATGATTATTAAGGCTGTTGCTCGATTTAAACAATCTAAAACCAACATAACCTCAAAATTTGCTAAAATCCAGCATTCTCATGGTTTGTTTACATTTTTAGTTCTAATAAGGTGATTCTAATAATTTGGTAATCCTAAAAACTGTGTGGTGTTGCGAATTTATTATTGGATATTGTAGATTGGCATACTTTAAGGTAATTCCTTCTTTACAGTATGTTACAGTTTTTCATTGGATTTTAGAGCACTTTTAAAAGCTTTCATGTGGAAGCCTTCTTATTTGCAGACATCCATTATGCAGACATTCCAAAATACTCTCCAATTTGCAGACATAGTCATTAAGTAAGAGTTAATCCATTTACCTGCAGTAAGATAAGGATTATTCTTTAATTTGAGATGTTTATGTCAGTAATAATATTTTATGCTTTTATTTTGTATAAAGATCAAATTATTTTAAAGTACAATGCTTTCTGATAATGTGTTGATACATTTTTAACATGACAACACCGAGAACAACACCTAGTAATATGTCCTTTAGTGTAATGCACACAATTTTGGACGCACTGCTAGGCACCGACATAGCTAGAGTTTATATTTTCATTTTAGCAGCAAAACTTAACCTAACGTTCCTAACCTAATGTCCCCCAATGGAAAAATGTCCCCCAGTGCTTTCATAAAAGTCAGTCTAAAACCCTGAAATTCAAAAAAAAATATGCATATTGGACTATTCAGGTAAAATCATAATGACCCCCTGCCAATTTAAATAAAAATTAAATCTCACTACCTCTAACCTTTCCGTTTTCGACTATTTATGTCTGCAAATTGGGTATTTTCGCAAATTGGTTGTCTGTAAATAAGAGACACGTTCATGTGGCCCAATTTCCTCAACAATTTTAAGCTACAAAATAAATAATTTTAGTGTCAAACTCTCATAGAGATTTACAAGTTTTTTGTAAAAGTTATAGCCTGAATTCGTTAATTACGCGATTGATGGAATGGGTAATTTGCACTTAAAAACTAACAACCAATAAAACATTTTTCTAATCGTGGTCCATTCTTAAAACATTATTTCGGTTTTAATTTTTTGTCCGACTGATTATTATTCGTAAACTTTTTATTAATTGGGATAAAAAATGCTACCCCCGTTGGCCAAGAAAAGACAGTAAAGATCGCCAAATATCTTTTTTTTTTAAGAAATACAATCGAGGATAAAAATGATCAATTTTATTTAACGATTCGCAACATAAGTTTAAAAATCCGTTGGGGTGTAATGATGCATGCGATATACCATCATAGCAAGCGTATGTAAAGGGGGTAGTTTTCATTGGACGACCCAAGTCTCTACCATGCATATCTCTTCATAATCCTTACCATACATGGGTCATGAATGTAGCCACAACAAATAAAACTTGACATGCCATTCATCCCCATTATACCAGCCTACTATATTATTTCCCACTTTAACATATTGACTTACAAGGGTGTGAGACAATCGTTTAATGTTTTACAAAACTTCTACTTTGGTATACCAGCTACCCTCTTTATTTAAGGGATGTTATTTGTTAAACTAAATGCCTTGGTTTAGATTTATTGCTGCCAGGGTGTTTTGGTTATGATTTTTTTATTTTTTTTTGAAAATTATTAGCACATTAAAGGCCGTCTTTGAAACAGTTATTGCTTAAGAGTCCTTGCTCAATTCTTATACCATGTTGAGGCGCAACGGGCTGCGGTGGCCGATACGACGAAGGACAAGGATATTTTAGGCATAGACAAATTATTAACTTAGACTGACAGTGACGGCCTTTTTCATGAATCGCGGTATTTCAGATATCTGTAAAATTTTACAGTTTTCTTTGGTGATTTTATTTTAAGGTTAGGTTTTTGTACAGATTTTTATTTTGATTTACACCAAGTACATAGATGACATTTTATTAAAATTAAATTAAAAATGTCAAATAAGCTTCAATTATAAAAAAAAAAAATAGTAATAAAAACTCCTGATACTTCCTTCTACAACAAAGTTTACGTACGCGCTTGTTATTTAAGTGTTGCATAAACACAAACAGATTGAGTAGATCTACTTTTTTTTGGATTCCAAAGAATTTTTTGCCAAGATTGGTGAATTTTTGCATTCATTCAAACAGTTAACTCCAGTTTTGATTTATTCAAGCATGTCGTAATTGCCGTCGTCATCTCGTAATTTAAAGCATCCACTGTTTCTTTTGGGGACAGGAACCGCTGCCCGCTTATTTCATTCACAAATACACTATTTTTCTGAGTATTTTGATAGTCTTGAATTTTATGGGTTCAATTTTGATTTTATTTTAAAGAGTTGTAGCAGATTAGAGTTATTTTTACATCTAATGAAGGCAACATTAACAATAATCACTTAATTTTAAATAAAAACATGTTTTTTTACCATTTAAATATTATTTTGAATAAAGTCAATTTGACATAAATAATATGTTTAGTTTAGAGCACTTACTAGATTTAATTTTTGGTAGAATAAAAAAACAACGACATCTAGCCATGAAATTTTGAAGCTTGAAGCGCCCTCTACTTTTCAGAGTGGCCCTCTACCTTTTAAAACCTCGCGCACTGATACTCTAGTAAATTCATTCTCTTTGTTTTAGGTAATGCGCTGTCGCCTACTCTAGTTAAACAAACATATGATCATTATAAATAGCTACCTGAAGTACCTACTTACCCTCAGGTCAACTGGATTCTTTCGTTTAAACTCGAAAAGAGGCTTGACTTCAGTCGTAAAAAATCTTATTTCGTAAGCTGACAGCACTTTTATATGCAAATTTGCAAAATTTAGACCCCAAATATTATTGCTAATTCTTATTGGATTAAAAACTTGGTGTCATTGGAAATATAGAGTGTTAAAAAAAAATGGGGCATAAACGCGATAGTACGTTGTTGGGGCATGTCTCAGAAAATGATTAAAAAATATCTCCCTTGGAAATATGAGACCCCAACTTTAAACGCTTGTTTCTTGAAAATAAAATCATATATTAACGAAAGAAATGGCTAAATACAAAGGCATAATCTATCTTAAATTATTTTACCATTTGTTTATCTTTTAAATGGTTAAATTAAATTTTTATACTCAATTTAATTTTACAAAAATGTTTTGAAATGAAGCTGACAACAATGTCAATATGATCTAATGCAAAAATGTATGCTCAAGAATCTACAGGGTGTCCAAAAAATGGCGCATAAAAGCGATGGTACGCTCTTGGGGCATTCTTAGCAATCCCCAGAAAATTGTCAAAAAAAATCCATCTGTTATATTCATCGAGAAAAATGCAAACAAAGTTGCATAACTTCGGCAACACAGTCTAGGAAAATACATCTAAAAATCCCACCTATAAGTCTAAAAATCCCATTTATAAGTCTTGATCATACACTTTTGCACTAGATTTTATTGACGTTGTTGTCAGCTTCATTTCATGAAAATGTTGTAAAATTAATATGATTATAAAAATGTAATTCGACCACTTAAAAAATAAACAAATGGTGGAATGGTTTAAGATAGACTAAAGCTTTGTATTAAACCATTTGTTTCGTTAATATGTGCTGTTATATTCAAGATATAAGCATTTACAGTTTTGCACTTTGGGCCACATATCTCCGAAGGTATATAAAATAGATTTTTTTTAACAATATTCTGGGGCTCCCTAGCCATGCCCCAACATCGTAACATAGCGTTTATGCGCCATTTTTTGGATACCCTGTAGATGAGTTTTTAAGATTTATATTATAAACTGGGTTGCCGAACTAATGCAACTTTGTCCGCATTTTTCTCGATGGATATAACAGATGGATTTTTTTTGACAATTTTATAGGGATCCCTGATAATGGCCCAAGAGCGTACCATCGCATTTATGCGCCATTTTTTGGACTGCCTGTATAATATCCTTCGTTTTTGAAAATAGGTTTTAAGGGATCAATTTATAAAAAAAAAAACATGATTTTATCATAATATATATTCGTATGATTCTGCTTAAAGTTACAAGAAAATTACAATACGTTTTTATTTAGTTGTTCGGTATTGGTGGCGGCAACTTTTGCAAGCCCGGGAGGGTCCTAGGGACATGGTCCGGGCATCTAAGTGACGACTATTTGGACTGCAATATATTCCATTCCAGTCCATGATGAGCCAAACGTTGGCTGTCGTCTTCCATCAATTAACTAGTTAGCGGGTTAGATCAGTAAGTGGGTTAGGTTTTATTATAAAATGCCGACATTTAATAGGATACTCCTCGCAGTAATTAAGCAATCACAATATTTTATAAAAGCAACATTTTTTTTAAATTTAAAACAAAAATCTGCGAAGAGGTCGAACTATTAACTCACTTTCGCAAAAAAAAATATTTATTAGCGAAGAGCATCAATATGAATTCTGACACTGACGTTTAGGATTTAATTTGACTTTAAGAAGATGCTGCTTTGTTTCAAATGTTTTTGCGAAGCCACCTAGACCGAGGCCAAGACTTATGGGACTTAGAACTTTTTTATTACTAAAAACCTTTCTTTTGGCTTTTTATGCCCTAATAACTTAACAAAAAAAAATACAAAAAATTATTTTTAATACAGAATGACATTTTCTTTAAGTTTTTAATAAACATTTTTTTTGTAAATTCCAAAATAACGAAAATACGACGTTTTTTCTTATTGGGGGGCTAATGGGGGGTCGGATCAAAAAAATTTTAGAATAATTTTTGTAAAGAGTTTAAAGGGCTTTAATATTACGGAATTTTTTTTTTTCTTAAATTTATAATAACTGAAATATGAATTTTTTACCAGTTTGGGGGCCCCGCTACCCCCCTTGTTATTATCCGATTTTTTCCAATAACAATCCCAACCAAGATTTTAATGAGAACAATTTTTCCTGCACATTTGAACACGATTGGGTTTTTCGTTCTTAAGTTATCGTGTTTACAAAAAACGTGACGGACGGACGGACGGACGGACGGACGGACGGATTTTTTGAAAGTTGTTCAAAATTCGATGAAACGCACGAATATGCAAGAATTTTTGCTCTACGACGATTTTTGACGATTTTAGAATTTTCAAAACAATCACAATATACTCCTCGTTTTCGACTTTGTCTGCGAGGAGTATAATAATAACTAGTGATGGGTTAGGTCAGTGAATAGGTTAGATTAGTGAGCCTGTTAGAGTTTTTTTATAAAATGCCGACATTTAATAGGATACTCCTCGCAGTAATCAGAAAACAATAAAATTAAAATGAACAATAATTTTTTAAAATTACAAAAAAAATCTGCGAAGAGGTTATACTATTAACTTTTCTATAAAAAAAAAAGATTTATTAGCGAAAAGCATAAATGCGTAGTAATTCTGTCACTGACGTTTATGATTTAATTTGGCTTTAGAAAGATGCACTTGTTTTATTTTTTTTTTTGCAAAGCCACCTTGACCGAACCTAGACTTATGTGACTTTTTTATCACTTAAAATCTATTTTTTTGACATTTTTTGTCTTAAAAACTTCACAAAAAAAAAACAAAAAATATATTTTAATACAGAATTTAATTTTCTTTGATTTTTATGACTTAAGTTTTTTTTGTAAATTAAAAAATAACGAAGATACGGCTTTTTTTTTAATTGGGGGGCTTACGTGGGGCCGGACAAAAAAAACTTGAATATACTTTTAGTAGAGAATTAAAAGGGCTTTAAAGTTACCAGAAAAAAAATTCTGTAAATTTGATAATAACTGAAATATGAATTTTTTCTCACTTGGGGGGTGCCGCAGCCCCCCTTATTATTTTTCGATTTCTTTTAAAAACAATAGGGATCTAGATTTTAATGAGAACTATTTTTCCTGAAAATTTGAACTTGATGGGAACTTTGGTTCTCAAGTTAGAGTGTCTACAAAAAACGTGACAGACGGACGGACGGACGGACAGACAGACAGACAGACGGACGGACGGATTTTTTGAAAGTTGTTCAAAATTCGATGAAACGCACGAATTTGCAAGAATTTTTGCTCTACGACGTTTTTTGACGATTTTAGAATTTTCAAAACAATCACAATATACTCCTCGTTTTCGACTTTGTCTGCGAGGAGTATAATAATAAAACATCGTAAAATTTATAAAAATATTGTAAAAGAAATTAAAAAAAACTTGACATATTTTTGACAAAAGTCATAATTAAGTATTTAATCCTTTTTTGAACTATTATTTTTTTTTCTATTTTTAAAAATTTGGTCCAGCCGATAGATGGTTCCAGTGAAAAAGGTTACAGATGCCTCCTACTTTATCCAGAATTAGTTGAAATTAGGAAATAGCCTATAAGAGAACGTTAAGTGACGTCAATTGAATCCATAAATGCGTTTTCATCTTTTGTATAATTCATTTAATTTGGTGTTAATTCGCGATACGTTAATTTTAAGTAGAATTATGTTAATTCATCTATAAATCAAACTTAACTATGCCAAAATGTTGGAGGAACCTATTGGTCTAAAATTCACAATTATTTCAAAGCTAAGTTATCAAATTTTAAATCGGTTAATCATCTGCAATAAGCTTGTCTGACTTGCTCTTGCGAATAGTACAATAAAGAGAAAGTAGTAGGCACATTATTAGAAGTGACAGTAATCGCAATGCAGTATCAGCTGGCGTGATAGAATAACCACCTTGTAAAATAGAAGGTACCTACATATAGTATAGAGAGAACACGATCCCTATCCCTGAGATTGGCCAGAGGGGGTCCATTGTGTGCTAACTGCAGGGGCCGCCCGGCTAAACCCCAAGGGCGTATCATCTACATATGTTGTAACACCTCAAATACATACACACACATACCATGCATATTATTATAAAACAATTGAGGGGACATGCAGCTTTGATATTGTACATGTCTTTGAAAAAAGATACTTGTGCTAACTGAACAATCTATTCTTTGTTCAAGGCGGTCAAAATATTTTTAAAAGAAGTGTTTATGTACCTTGTAGCGCTTTCTGGTCCTTACTAAGAAGAAAATTTAGTTCGGCAAACTCTTACAAAAAACCCCTATATTTTAGAAATTTTTCGGAGCCCCCTTTAATTTGTAATACTACACTGTAAAAAACGTCTGTAAAATTACATACGAATATCAGATTAAATGTACTTATGTAGATATTTCTGGTAAAATTACAAAAAAACTTGTAAAAATATCATGGTAAGGTTACTTACTTATGCGTTTTTAACTAAAATTATGTAATAATACACAAATTTAGATATTTTTGCTTAAATTTATGTGAATAGTGAATGGGAGTGCTTCGACAAAAATTTTTTTAGTAATTCTGAATAGTTTGTTGTACCATGCAACATTTTAGCATTCAGGCTTAAAATTATTGAGCCCTTTTACCACACTTTTACTAACAAAAACTAATTTGACACATTTCTTATGATATTATAATTGCATATTTTTTGGTAATTAAATTTTTAGCAAAAAATTACACTAAATTATGTAATTTTTTCACTCAAAATTATGTAATTTTACCCAGAAAGTCTGTGGCAACAAAATGACCCTAGATTATCTAGGTAATTTCGCTATTTCTTTTTTACTGTGTAGATCATGGTGGATCTACACCAAATTTGTGAAGTATCGCGAATTCAAGAGCCACCATTGGGATCTCGCTTAATTTAAGAGATACAAGATCGGTTAAATGGGTACAAAGTTGCCCAATTAAATGCTCATTAACCTCTCGCAAGCAGCACTTAATTATATCACTAACCGTTTTTTGGTTACCTTTAAAAATCTAAAAAAGTACATTTCATAATTAGTCTACTCGCCATATAGGAGGAGTTCAACTTTTTTTTGGACCCACTGGCACACCAAGCTTAATCGAAAGAGCTTTTTTTTTAATACCGAAAAAACTTGGTGTCCCAAGCCAAATCATGGGCCTAACTGCGGTAGCCCCTTTTAAAGATGATATTTTAGTGACATTTTCACATTTAATTTTGGGCATAAGGTGAACTCTGTGTAAATCGGGACTGTTAGGAGTACTTCTATCTTTTAAATGATATTTTTACCGTCCAAATTGGCCCAATGGGGCTCGCAAAATTATCAATTGAAATTAATTGTCAAAACTGACAAATTGTCTTCCAATTTTGGGGCGATAAAAAGGCATTTTACAGAGAAAAATACTGCATTTTTTTGACAGTATTTAAAGAAGCATCTAAATACCTTTCCAAAAATAGCACAAAAACTTTCTACCACCCAATATTAGTTCTTAAATCTTCAAAATATAAAAAACAGATAGTTACGCTTGAATTATGCTTACGTCTTTTAGTACGGACGACTTTTTTCGTGTTTTTTTTAACACGAACACTTATTGTAAGCTAAAATCTTGAGATTAACATTTGTTTTTATCTTTTTTCACTGTAATTAAAGATAGATCTTCACATTTGCTCTATAATTCATTGTTTGGTAAAAATAAGGAGCTGTCCCATTTTTATATTAAGTATCCCTTTATTCATATTAAATACTGTTAAAAGAATTCACTATTTTCCACTGAAAACAGCCTTTCTTTACCCCAAAACTGGAAGACGACAGTTTTTGACAATTAATTGTATTTAAATGTGAAAATGTCACTAAAATATCATCTTTAAAAGGGTCTACCGCAGTTAGGCCCATGATTTGGCTTGGGACACCAAGTTTTTTCGGTAGTAAAAAAAAAGCTCTTTCGATTAAGCTTGGTGTGCCAGTGGGTCCAAAAAAAAGTTGAACTCCTTCTATGCGGCGAGTAGACTAAATTTAGAAGTGTAACGTTTTTGTTTTCAGGGAATATTTTTGAAACTTGGACATTATCTGAATACTTTTAGTCAGCAGCCCAGCAACCAGATTTTGGTTAAGATTTCCTAAAAATTACACTCTAAAAAAAAACAGTCAAATATTTTTAATATTTTTTTGTTTAAAAATCGGTGCAGATTATTATTATATGTGTTATTTTTATGTTATTTATTTTCTAAACAATTATTCTCTCCACAATATTTCTAATAATGGCTTTGTTCTTCTTACGAGCTTTAAAAGAAGGTTATTGACTAGACTGGAGTGAGATTGTAATTTAATTTTATAGGTACGATAAAAATGTGTATAAAAGCTTGAAAGTTCTTTTATAAAGCTTATGAGCCTTGTCAAAAATAATTAATGGTTTAAAATATTAAGTTTTGTCTGCTTCGATATCATATTACCACCAATTGAATTAAAAAAATGTGTTAAAATATGAATAAATCATCTAATTATAAAGGAGACTTCAATAGTCGCACAAGGCACAAACCTAATTATCCACATAAAAAAGTCCTTTTACTGACAATAGCCTTTTGAAAGTATTCCAAAATATAGTTACCCCTATTGCCCCATGCTTACTTACATTAAGGTATCCTTTTTAAAACAATAAAGTTTCGATACTAATTTTTAACAATTGAGAATGAAAATATTGCTAATTTTTTGTGATTTCCTTAATCTAATTACTTTTGTTTGTTACAGACTGAATTCCGGATATGTTCGGCATGTGGAGAAGCAATCAGTGATAAATACCTTCTGGAAGTATCGGGAAGGAGCTGGCATGCGCAGTGTTTGAGATGCTGTGTATGCCAGCTCCAATTAGATCGACAACCCTCCTGTTTCATCAGAGATCGAGCTGTTTACTGCAAATCTGACTATGCTAAGTATGTTTCCTATACTCCTTGTACCTGAATCCTCTTAGCATGCCTTAAAAACAGCTAAATTATGGCCTTTTAGCCAAATTATGTCTAATACAATTGTTCGAAAAAGAAATCCCTCTTAAGAGGTCCATATAAAAAGAAGATGTTTAAAGTAAAAAGCGAGATAAAAAGTAAATTAAGGAATTTTTAAGACACCTTAAAAAAGGTGAAAACAGTAGCCTGTCTCGACGGTCTCGACAAGACAAGTCTGTATCTTAACTTGTATCAGTTAATGAGAGACCAAATTCTCTTAATTCGGTCGTTTTTATTCGAGCCGTGTCTTGAATGACACGCGAATTTAGGACTTAACTTTTATGAGTCGGATATTTAAATCGATTGGATCGCAAACTTTATGACCGGATAAACCAAACAAAAAATGCACCTTTAGGATTTTTATTGCTATGATTTTCTAGAGATTTTCTTTTAGAAAAGGTACTGATAATTAGGGGCAGTTGGGATAATTGAAAACGTTTGATATCTTTGATTTTGCGGAGCAACATATTTATTTTGATTTTAGTGCAGTATTTTAATTGGTGTTTTCTTGTTTATTTTTTGCCATTATTGATTTTCATTTATAGGTTTGATTTCAAAATATTGGCTGTTTTTATTTGTCCCAACGGGTTTTTGTTTTTTATTCAAGTATTAGAAAAATGCAACTTTTTTGCTAATACTAAAAAATGTAAATTTAAAATGAATTCAAGAACAAAAAAAAACTAAATTTTTTATTTTTGTGACACTTTTACGTATAACCATTAAATGCAAACTATCTAAAATAAACTGTCCTAAAAACTAAAGAAAAAATGTTTAAGTAAGGTTCAATAAGAAATCTATATTTTAAATTGCCCAAAATAAGAGTTTCATGCATTTGCCTACTTAATTGGAACAAGAAACACATTGCATCATGTCTTTCTATGGAAAGTTTATCTCCAGAACTAACAAAAAATTGGCATTATTACACTTTTTCTCGATTAAATTCAGAATATATCGTTTTAATTTCTGAAGGCATTAATTGTATTTCAGAAACCATCAATTGAATTTTAGCAAATTTTAATTTTATATTGTGACCTGTTTAAGTGCCTTTGTACGTATATCAATAAATATATTTCTATTTCTATTTCTAGCAAACATCAATTGATATTTAGAAACCGTTAATTTAATTTCAGGAAATAAACAATTAAATACAATGGAATTTTTTCGATTGGTTATTTTCTAAAATTAATTTGATGTTTTCTAAATTACAATTGGTGTTTTCTGAAATTCAATTGATCGTTTCTGAAATTAAAATGCTACATTCTGAATGGAGTGTATTCGTACAAAAATTTGTTGGGATAACCTAGGAGACATTTTCAAAAAAGCTTTAGGTAATATTCATCTGAAAACCCACTAAAGATAAAAAATTTACCTACCTAACAGATTTTAAACTCGGATGTTATTGTCATCTACATAAATTCAGAAATCTAAATAACGGTCCATTTGGAGGAAACAACTAGGTACTCTTTTCTTATTTTGTCTAAAAAACACGAAAAACCTTTACGATCTTGACATGGTTGAGTAATTAGAACCAATAAACGCCTACCGAAAACTGTAAAATGTTAATGAAACAATTACCCAATAGTTGGCTGCAACGCGCCGGTGGTCACGGGAGCCAAAACAACAATTTTATGCATTCTAAATTGAGGTTCACTGTTACAATTAATTAAATATTATCAGCAAACATTTCCTTTGCTCTTTTTCTTATTTACCAAATAAATCTTGGTTGAATCATATTGAATAATGAAAGTAAGAACAGAAGAGAAGATTAAAAAGTCAATATTATTGACTTTATAATATGAAAAAGACATTTCGCATAAAACCACCGAATCATAGAGGTTATTATTTGATTTGGTTTATATTTGGTGGGTACCATCCTTACCCATGGCAGATGGCAAAAAAAACAATTTTTAGAACTTTCATAATTTTTTTTGTCTTAAAGCGTGATTTAAGGATCAAATATAGATCAGGTTATAGTAATAGTGCATTTGTTATAGTAATAGCGCAGAAGTTAAAAAGTAGGCTACGCTTGTATTAACACATAGATGCTTATGTACTAACTATGTATTGGCTAACGCGCTGCCTATCATTTAACTTCTGCGCTATTACTATAACATACGCACTATTACTATAACCTGATCTATATTTGATGCTTTATAGAACGTAACTTTCACTTTACTGCGGCGTAACTTCACTTCCGCATAACTTAAGAATTTTGCTTAATTTATAGATTGTAAAGTTACGTGAAATTGGGAACAGTTATGCGCATGTGTCTGAACTCGCGACTTCTGACTATTTACACCTGCGGGGTGATTACGGAATATCGCTTCGTACGAAACCTAATGGTCTTCTTATGTAGGTTTCGTACGAAGCGATATTCCGTAATCACCCCGCTGGGCGGTAATTACGGAATATCGCTTCGTACGAAACCTACATAAGAAGACATAACAGGTTTCGTACGAAGCGATATTCCGTAATCACCACCCTTGGCAATAAGGGTAAATATCTCATTTTTGCAAATTTTGCACATGATCGTGATCGTAGTACGACTTACAGCTAAATGAATCAGCAAAGTAACGCTAAAGAAAAGTATAAATTTACTTATACATTCCCATGTATTTTATTTAATTTTCTGTAAAGTTACGCCGAAGTAAAGCGGAAGTATAGTGAAAGTAACGTTCTATAAAACGCTCTTTAGATCAAGCGCGGATTTAGGAAACTTTTTCGGGAGGGGTAATAAGGTGGGGCCCTTCCCCGGATGAGCGCCGCAGGCGATTTTTTTTTTAATATAGCCCAATATATACTATTTTTAGCGGAAATTTAGGACTCTTGGGGGGGGGGGGGGGGGGGGGTAATTACCACCAGTACCCCCCCCCCATAAATCCGCGCTTGCTTTAGATTGAAAATTGAATTTTAGGATTTTGGAAGATTAAAATTGGTAGTAATTTTAGGTTGACAATTGACACTCCTTCTTATTAAAAAAATCAGGAGCTCCATATTTGCACTCCTTCTCTACTAGTAGTAAGTAACGAGCGAGCATTTAAATTCTACCTCGACACTTGCCATGGAAAACAAAAGCTGCTTTTCCGTATGTCTTTGATAGTTTGTTTAAACGTCAAAAAAAGATGACAACATCAAAAATGACATTAGTAGAAACTATCAAAGACCTACGAAAAAGCAGCTTTTGTTTTCCATGGCAAGAGTCGAGGTAGAATTTAAATGCTCGCTCGTTACCTCAAACTATGGAAAATGACCAAGTTTAGGTCCAAAAATAGGTATGTGAGACTGGGTAGATTTTTTTTGATCACTTTAAAATGTTAATGTGCTAATGTAGATACATAAAAAAAAATTTTGTTTGTGATTTAACTTCGTTTAAAAAGGGTACTGCTTTTAAAATGTTACCTAAACAGGCTAAACAGCATTTAAAATCAAGCAGCAATTCGAAAATCGAATTTTGGATGATTATGGAATAAACCGAAACTATTTATATAAATTTTTGTTTTTTACTTTATAAACTTTTTCCTGATGATGGTAGAATTACACGATACGTTCTTAGACATCATTTTAAATGAGCGGAATTAAAATAATCATTAGTTAATTTGCATGAGAAAAGAATGTTCTTGATATGATATGGCTATACAGAGCTATCCAAATACAAAACGTTGTTTATAAAACCGGGTGATGTATTATGTTATACTCTTCATGGAGGTCTCTTTTGATGAGAATCTTTCAAGTCATCATAATCTGCAATTCTTCAGCTAGTAAAACATCTAAAGAAAGATCCGCTCTCTGATATTTCATGATATTCAATGGCATTGTCTTTATCATCTTTACTACACTTTATCAAATCATGAACTAAATTCTATCTATTTAACTTTCAATGGTTAATAAATTATTATCATTTATTCGACAGGTCAGATTTACCCTATGAAATATGGTACACATTTGTTATGTGATGTGAAGAAAAAAAAACAGTTATGGTTTCTTTTATTGGAATATTTTGTATCAATTGTGATCCAAATATGTTTAAGTGAATTCAAGTTGATTAATTGAGCACATCTGCTTGGAAGAAGCTTAGAATTTAGAATGGAATTAGCAAAAATACAGAGTTTCCAAAAATTGTCGCATAAAACGCGATGGTACGTTCTTGGGGATTCTAGGGATTCCTGGAAATTTTTTAAAAATATCCATCTATATTGATTGCATACTATCCATTTACAGTTTAAAAAACCAGAGTCACCTATGAAAACTAGAATCTTTTTCTTTGAAAAGTTAAATTTTCCTTAAAGTTGGCATTACATTTCAAATTTACTGTCATTAAAAATTGAAAAATGCCAAAAATAATATGACAGTTACATAAAACAGACGTGAAAATTAAAAAAAAGAAACAATTTTTGCATGAGATGTGAGAATTCATAAAGAAAATTGTAGACATTTTTGTAAAACTGCTAATTTATCCTATGATACCTAAAAGGACTTCTTAAGGGTGAGTACTTAACATAGCCAGCTAACACAAGTGACATTAATTACCATTAATGACCTATGGCTCGCCTGCTCTGTTTTTTTTAAATTATAAATGGATGTATATTCGGCAACATAGTCCAGAAAATTACATCTAAAATTCCATCTATCAGTCTTGATCATACACTTTTGCCAACTTTTGCATTAGATTTTATTAAAATTGTTGTCAGCTTTAATCATTTCATGAATATTTTGTAAAATTAAATTGATTACAAAAATGTAATTCGAGCATTTAAAAGATAAACAAATGGTGCTTCTATCTTCAACATATGAGTGTTCGAAGTTTTGTACTTTGCCAAGTACAAATATGAGGTCCCAAAGTAACTTTGGGACCTCATATCTCTAAGGGTATACAAGATGGATTTTTTTCAGTATTTTTTTATGGATCCCTAGACATGCCCCAATAACGTACCGTCGCGTTTATATTTGGCAACTTTTAACATTGGCAAAATCAAATAATTTTTTTTTAAATTAAAGCTGTCAAAAGCCTTCTCAATTGACCCTACTATCTCTTAATGGTACATTTTTTTTTTAATATTATTACCATGATTATCAAATTTTATACCACAACAGGTGTTTTTTTGCTTGATTTAAAAAGTTACGAAATCCTCATGGGATTGATGGGAAATTTTAATATAATATAATATTGGTTCTCAATGTGAGCACATACAGGTATGGTTATTGATAGTTCAAAACCAAGAAGATAATGCTAAACATGAGGTGGTCAAATGTCAGTGTTGTCATTGATAAAATGACAAATGGAAAGTCAAAAAATGCTAGTCATTCAAGCACAAACAAATCCTTATATCTCATTGTTATGTCGTATGTGTTCTTCGGATTACGTGTGTGGTAGAAAAATATTTGGACGATTAATTTAATAAATATTTTAAAGGACTTTGATTTAAACTCTTCGTAGACAGACGGATTAAAACTAGGCTTTTAGACTTACAAATAAAAAATGTCCCAAAATTCTAGCACCACCTGTATGGTATGTCTAGGGATCCTTAGAAAATTGTTAAAAAATCAAAAGTGTCAGCATTACAAAATTAAATTAATTATAAAAATGTAATTTGACCATTTAAATGATAAACAATAGTTAAATATTTTTAGTGCAGGGCCACACTGTGCGTTTTGACGGAAGCGTTTCTGCTGCATGCGTTTTAAGAACTCATTGTTTTAAATGACAGGCCACACTTATCCGGTTGCGATTCGCTATTCCTATGTAAAAAAAACGCTGCGTTTCAACCGGACGGCAAAAACGCATAGTGTCCCAGCACTTAGACATTTGTATTAAGCCATTTTATTCGTTAATAATATCCGTTCTCAATTAAAAAAAAAAGCAAGAGCAGGCGAGCCATAGGGTGATAGATTTTACGCTGGATATTGTCATTAATGCCACTTGTGTTTGCTGGTTATGAGAGAAAAGTCTAAAAAATTAAAAAATGCATTTTAAAACATGTTTAGGGCATCTGAATTAAAAACAATGGTCTCAAAATATACAAAAGTATTTATTTTTTTATTACATTACTTTATAATGTACTAAACAATAAACCATTTTAAAGTTTACACAAAATAGGAATTATTTATGTAAGTACTTACTGTTAAGAAGTTCTTTAGGTATCATATGATAAATAAGCACTTTTACAAAAAATGTGTACAATTTTCTTTATAAATTCTCACATCTCAAGCAAAAATTGTTTCTTTTTTTCAATTTTTACGCCTGTTTTATGTAACTGTTATATTATTTTTGGCATTTTTCAATTATTAATGACAGTAAATTTTAAATGTAATGCCAACTTTGAGAAAAATTCAATTTTTCAGATTCTAGTTTTCATAGGTGACTTTTTTTTAAACTGTGAATGGATAGTACTTTTTTAAGGAGTCGTTGCATTGCACTACCGATTGTTTATGACTCTTTTTAATAAGTACATTCCAAAGACATACAAACTTTTAAATAATCTTATATCCGATTAACGTGCTCTTTATTGTGTAAATGTGGCAAAATTGTGACCAATGTTTTTTGTTTCAGAAGTTTTGGCGCCAAATGCTCAATTTGTTCGCGAGGCATATCTTCCAGTGATTGGGTTAGAAAAGCAAGAGATCACGTTTACCATTTGGCATGTTTTGCATGTGCAGCGTGCCACCGGCAATTATCAACAGGGGAAGAATTTGCCCTTCATGAAGATAGGGTTTTATGCAAAGCACACTATTTGGAGACTTTAGATGGGGGTACTACATCTTCCGATGGTGAGTTTTTAAAGCTTCTTGCATTCTATCTATAAAAGCATTTCTTAAAAATTAAAATAAAGTTTCATTAAAATTGGAAGCAATAATTATTTTTGCTAAACATTTTTAAAAAAAATTAAAATTTGCAACTTAACGTGCTATAGCAAAAAAATCAAAGTCCTTGGAAGAAATCTGATTCAAGATTTATTTTCTAGAGCTTTTAACAACTAGAAAAACGAAGTTTTCGACAGTAAATGTAACTTTTACTGACGCTACCAAATTTCTTTTTCTTAAAACGTCAAATAAGCATCACTTTGATGACGTTTATTTTAAAATAAATAAAAGTCAACTAAAATAAGTAAATTAAATTTATTATAAAACCATTGCATTCATAGAAGTTTTAAGAAAAAATGTCGTTTACTACACAGAGTTAAAGTGGCTTTGTGTGCCTCGGCAGATTTGTCTGTCTCGCTTCGCTCACCAGACAATCTTTCTGCCTCGTCACACAAATCATCACTTCACTTAAACTCTTAGTACAAAAATCTACTATTTTGTTTCCGATTTTGATAATAGTAGATTTTAGTACTAAGAGTTAAAGTAATGCTTTGTGTGACGAGGCAGAAAGATTGTCTGGTGAGCGAAGCGAGACAGACAATTCTGTCGACGCACACAAAGCCACTTTAACGCTGTGTAATAAACGATACTTTTTCTTAAAACTTCTAAAATACAATGGTTTTATAATAAATTTAATTTACTTATTTTAGTTGACTTTTATTTATTTTAAACAAAATTTAAATGAACGTCATTAAAGTGATATTTATTTGACGTTTTAAGAAAAAAAATGGTAGCGTCAATAAAAGTTACTTTTACTGTCGCCGGCAGTAAAAATAAAAACTGTATGATACAGTTCAGAAAAGTGCTACTTTATGTTCGCCATATAGTCTAAAGTGATGTTTTTTTGAAGTTTAAAATAAAAATTAATTTTGCTAAAAAAATTTGAACATTTTTAAAATTGGGTTAACGTTGACGTTTTGTAGCAAAAAAAACAGAAGCACTTGGAAAAAATCTAAATGAGGATATATTTTCAAGACCTTTTAATAAACAAAACAGTCAAATCAATTTTTTGAAATATTTTTAAATCTAATTTTATAAAACATTCCAACTATCTTTTTATTTTAAGTGTGACATTTTTTTTAGATGGCTGCGACGCCGAAGGATATCACAAAAACAAAGCCAAAAGAGTCCGTACTACATTTACCGAAGAGCAACTTCAAGTTCTACAAGCAAATTTTCAATTAGATTCGAATCCTGATGGACAAGATCTGGAAAGGATTGCACAAATCACCGGTTTAAGCAAAAGAGTCACCCAAGTTTGGTTCCAAAATTCGAGAGCAAGGCAGAAAAAACACATGCATACTGGAAAAGTCAAAACTCAAAGTAAGCAAATTAGAAAAAATTCTTTAAAAATACTAAAAAATTACAGTCTTTTAGTTTTTATTTTTTTGGGCCAAGTTAGATAGATTTTTACCTTGTAAAAAATTTACAACAGCCAGATTTTTTTTATTGTTAAACAAATCTATTCAGGAAGCTATCCACAAAATGCACACTAAAGAGCTTAGAATTTGCGTAAAAGTCCCCCAAAAAGGCCCCTTTAATTTGTAACATTAGATCACGATGGATCTGCACCAAATTTTACAAACAAGTGCTAAATAAGATTTTTAAAAAGTTTCTGCAATAATTATTTCTGTAAAAAAATTCCTTCGCCTCCTAAATGACCCCTGAAGTTATTCAATTTAATCAAGATTGATTTACACCAAACTTGGCAAACGGATGTAAAATTAAATGTTTAAAAACTTATACTTCATACTGTTTGTTTTTTTAATTCCTTTAGTCCATTTGGGAAGTTGGCCCCCTTAGAAAGGCAAAGATATTTTAAAAAAAAATATTAGGTTTAAGTTTTTAAGCATTTATTTGCAAAGTTTGGTGTAAATCTTACATGATTGAATATTACTCTTTGGGGGTCATTTAGGGGGCAAAGGAAATTTTTAAGTGAAATAATTCTCCCAAAATCATTTTTAAATAGTTTTTACTTTTTAGCACCTATTTGTAAAATGTAATGTAAAATTTGGCAGAGATCCATCGTGATTTTATGTTGCAAATTAAAGGGGTCTTTTTGGAGGGCTATCACGCCAACCCTATTTGTGTGCATTTTGTGAATTTAGCTTTCTGAATAAATTTTCTAACACATATGAAAAAATCTGGCTGTTGTTTCTATATTTTTTTGCAAGATAAAAATCTATCTATCTTGGCCTGACTTAAAAAATACAAAATTCAAGTTTCTATTTTTTTAATGTATATATTTTTTTTTTAAGTGCATAATTCTCGGGACGATTCCTTCGGAAGGCACATTAACCTCCACTTAACGTACTCCTTTCAACATCAAAATAACTCGAAAAATAACAACAATATTTACTCACAACCTGGTAAGTTTAAAAAACCCACACCTGCCAACAATTGTTTGCACAAGAATTTTTTTTCTGTAAAATATTAACGGGTACATTTTTTTTTTCAGAATCATCCCTTGATGACCTTTCCCAAGAATCCACGATGCAGTGCATGAGCGAAGTTTAAAAAATAAAAATTCTCCGCAAAAAATAACGTTAGCCAGTATTTTCTGGTGCTTATTTAAAATATTGGACAAAAAAAACCAATATTTTTTGTGATTTTTGATTGTACTATATTTATTATTTAGTAAAACTATTTAGGTAGCTTTAAACCTACCTATAAAATTGTTATTAGTCTTATTTATGTCGTTATTATTAGTAATTACCTATATTTCCTGAAAATATGTATTTGATTGCATAGCAGTGTTGACTTAAAGTTAAATATTGTACTAATACTGTTGTATGATGTGTAATAATATCAGTTTAATAAAAATATGCTCAAAATAAGCCCATTTATTCCACAAAAACCCAAATAAACCCTATTTTGTAACACAGACCCACAAAATTTTAAATTTCCCGCCTAAAAACGCCAGTTTAAATTGTAACCGTCAGGGGGCAGCACCTCATTGAGTGCGAGTTTCGAATTTCCTCTTTCCCGAACGCGTAAAAGTAGGGAGGACGCTTGCGTTGCGCAGCTCCACTAAAATGCAACCAAAAGCTAATGGCGGAGGCTTGAATGGATTTATTTTGTTTGACGAGAATATAAAGTGGATATTTTGTCGTTTTAAACGTGAAATTGTTACTTAAGTAAGTGTTTATTGATTACCTTTGATATTTTATTTTACCGGTAGCCTAGTTTCGGAAGATGACAGTTTTTGACAATTGAACAATTGAAGGAATTTGTCACAGGACCCTGGATTTTTTTGAATTATTGAGTTTCGGAAAAAGTATTTTGAAATGAACTAGCGTTGGTTTTTCTCGTTTTACCAATTTATTTTAAATTTAATCTTTTGTTGAATTGTAGTTTTGTTTTGGCAGGTGTTTTATTGCATTGGCTAAATGCGTAATAAATAACAAGTTGCTTGCCTTTATCGACAAAATTTACCGGCAAATTTATGTTATAAATAAAACTTATTTTTATTTCAGGACATCATGAAGTTAAATATTGCATATCCTGCCTCGGGATGTCAAAAGTTGTTCGAAATTGTGGATGACCACAAAATCAGAATTTTTTTCGATAAACGCATTGGTTCAGAAGTCAGTGCTGACCACTTGGGAGACGACTGGAAGGGTTACATATTCAAAATCGCTGGTGGCAACGACAAGCAAGGTTTCCCTATGAAGCAGGGGGTCCTAACAAACGGCAGAGTGCGTCTACTTCTAAGCGACGGCCACTCGTGCTTCCGCGCCCGTCGCGACGGTGAGCGTCGCCGAAAATCGGTTCGCGGCTGCATTGTCGACGCGAATTTAAGTGTGCTATCTTTGGTTATTGTTCGTAAAGGTGAAAAAGACATTGCGGGCCTTACCGACACTACCGTGCCTCGCCGCTTGGGCCCCAAACGCAGCAATCGCATCCGCAAGCTGTTCAACTTGACCAAGCAAGACGATGTGCGCCAGTACGTGGTCAAGCGCCCGCTCCCGGAAAAGGAAGGCAAAAAACCGCGGTTTAAGGCGCCCAAAATTCAGCGCTTGATCACTCCAGAGGTTGTGCAACGGAAACGGCATCGTTTGGCGTTGAAAAAGAAGCGTTGTCTTAAGCGCAAGGAAGAGACCAACGCTTTTAAGAAGCTGTTAGCTCAACGGCAGAAGGAGATTAAGCAAAAGCGGCAGGAACTCAAACGGCGTCGCACTGCTAGTTTGCGCGAAAGCAAAAGTAGCGTCGATAGTATCGCTAGTAACCCTTAAACTAGGACTTGGCAAGACTGGACAAAACTACACTTTTGGAAATGCGTTGTAATCTTCTCCTAACAAAAAGGAATACTGTAAATTAACCGCGAGAGTTACAACAATATCTTATATGTAAAACGAACTTTATGGCTTCAATTATCTTGTGTTACAAAATTCGCCGACATTTTAAATGTTTTGTCCAACCTTTCCAGTCGTAGTTATTGTAGTTGTGTTATTTTAGTCTTAATTATTTTTAGTCATTTCGTAGTACCCATGATATTTGTGAAAGGTCGGCTAAAGGCTTCTTTACTTTTGGAAGGTATTATTATTCTTATCAGTATTTTTATTGGCTGTTCTAGTTTCATTGTTTTAAACTAAATTCTAAGTATTGATATTAAAAAACCAAAAGCTTTTGCCAAAGATCTGTTTGTAAGTTTGGTGTGTTTTAATAAAGTTTAAAAGTTATCTTTTGGTTTATTTTTTAAACGAATGGTTTTTATAATTCCAAACGTGGTAAATAAAACTTAAACTTACCCTTCCAGTTTCAATTCTGCGAAAAGTGTTTCCGTTTCTTAGCTTCCGGCTGAAACACTGCACGTTTCCGGTAAAATGCCGTTAATAATCCTAATCGTTACTTGCCGCTACCGTTAATTATCATTATTTTATTTTACTAAAATAGCAGTCCACAAGCACAAAATACCCAAGATTTGGAGCTAAATCTACAGTTTATATTCCTTCACAAGGAATATTATTATTTTTGCCTTTTATTTGACCCTAAAAATAAAGAATTTTCACAAAACAAAGGTACAAAATTTTAAAACAGTATCGATGCACCATCGATCGATGATTTAACCTAATAAACATGCCTTTAGTATGATTAATGTCCGTATTTCATAATCCGACCATTATTGCTTCTTTTTGAACTACGATGACGCGTCATGTCACTCGTAGTTCAAATGTAGTTTGCCACCACAACAGAAACAGCCCCCTCCAAGCCCCCCACACTTAAAAATAATTACTCGTGCCTAATAATTGCTTTTTAAATTTTCGTTCTATTATTTGTTTGTATTTCATAGCATAAAGAATAGCCTAAAAGTACTTAAGCCCTAGGCATGTCAAGAGTTTAGTGTATTATTTTAGAATTGATGAATTAAATAGTGTTTATTTCAAGAAATTGTGATTTTTAAAGAAAATGTCCGTTAAAAAAATTTGTTGTCTTGGTGCAGGCTACGTTGGTGGTCCTACCTGCAGTATAATTGCTTTAAAATGCCCGGAAATTCAAGTTACTGTGGTCGATTTAAGTAAGGAGCGGATAGCCCAGTGGAATTCGGATAAATTGCCGATTTATGAGGTAAAGTAATGCTTGTTTATTTAGGATTCTGCAGTACCTAAATTTTAGGACTTTGTGATACAGAAACATTAAATTATAATGTCTATCTTATCTTAATTCTGGTATATTTTTTAATCTCCCGTTCTTGGAATTTGATGCTCTAAGAATTGCCACGCGATTTATTTAAATCTTTTTTTATAATAAATTGTTTCTACATGTTAATTCTCATGTTTTGTAGCCTGGATTAGACGATGTAGTAAAGCAATGTCGAGGGAAAAATTTATTTTTTTCAAACGACGTAGAAACGGCGATAAAAGAAGCTGATTTAATATTTATTTCTGTAAATACACCAACGAAAACTTTCGGAAATGGAAAAGTAAGTATAATCCAACTCATAATCCTATAGGTAAAGTATCATCGTTACCTTGAATTTCATAAAAAAGTATTTAAACAATAAATGTAATGATGCAATTAGCTAAAAATGTTTATTCTATTTAAAAAGCTCTACCCTCTTTTGGATGAATAGCCTTCGATTTATTATTATTAATTGTTTATTTTGATTAGTAATTACTAACATTTAAACAAGAATGGTATTTTTTATGGCTTAATCTTCAATACAATATGATTAAGAAATTAAAACTCTTGTTATGACTAAAAAATAAAAATTGTTTAGAATTTAGTTTAAGGCTATGTTTTAAAACGTACAATTATTATTGTTTTTTTGGGTTAATTTTTTTTTAAATAACAAAATTTGAAGGCTCTGGCTAAGTTTTTTTTCTCATAGGGACCTCAATTTGCATAAAAATATGAACGATAAAAGCGTTAAAGACTAACATTAAGTGTAGCTTGTTTTTATCATAAATAGAATAAAACACACACAGCGAAATAAGTATGACTATTTACTTTACACTTAAAATTAAATTATCTTAAAAAAATAAAAGAACAATCGTACACTTGTTATACTGGGTGTCCAAAAAATAGCGCATAAACTCAATGGTACGTTTTTGGGGAATGTCTAGGGAGCCCCAGAGAATTGTTGAAAGAAATCTATCTCAAATAGCCTCGAAGATATGAGGCCCCAAACGCTTATAGCTTGAAGATACAGCACATATTAAAGAAAGAAATGACTAAATACAAAGCACAATCTATCTTATTATTTTACCATTTGTTTATGGTTTAAATCGAGGTTTAAATGGTTAAATTACCTTTTTATAATCAATTTAATTTTTCAAAAATTTTATGAAATGAACCTAACAACAATATAATCTAATGCAAAAATGTATGGTTAAGAATCTAGTTGAGTTTTTAAGTTGTATTTTATAAACTGTGTTACCGAACTTATGCAACTTTGTTCGCATTTTTCTCAATGAATATAAGAGGTGGATTTTTATGACAATTTTATAGGGATTCCTGAGAATGCCCCAAAAGTGTACCATTGCGATTATGCGCTATTTTTTGGACAGCCTGTATTAGCTATAAAATTAACAATCTTTGGATGCAAATGGCTTAAATTTACATTAATTTATCAAAAAAGAATTAAATAATTAGAAATGTTTTTTTGTTTTAATTAAAACTATTCAAAAATTAAAAGTAAATTTTATTATTTTTTGTGTAAGAAACGGTACCTAATAATTGCGTTTTATTTTAAATAATTTCTTTCGTATGTTATTAATAAACTTTTAAAGAATATTTTAGAATATGTTTAACGGGAAATGTCGGGAAGCATAGAAACTGTGGTTATGTAATGTTGGTTGCCTAAAATCAACAAAAAACAGCACTTTCTGGTCATTGCTCAGTGGGTTTATAAGTGTTAATTTTAATTAAAAATTGTGCTTACCCGCAACATAAATAAACAAAGCACAAGTTGACATATTCTAAGCGTTTAAATACAGAATTTTGGCAATTTAAAATGCAAAAGAGTGCTTCTAAATTGCTAAAATTCTGTATTTAAACGCTTATTAATGGACCTTTAGAATATGTCAACTTGTGCTTTGTTTACTTATGTTGCTGGTAAGCACAATTTTTTATTAAAATAAACCCACTGAGCAATGACCAGAAAAAGCTGTTTTTTGTTGATTTTAGGCAACCCACATTACATAACCACAGTTTCTATGCTTCGCCACATTCCCCTTTAAATAGTAAATTACGAAAATTTTTATTAAAATCAATGAATATTTTAGAGAGATTATTTATTTTATAAATTTACTGGTTTTTATGAAAGAAAAAATTTAAATGCATGTATTTTTGCAGGGAAGAGCAGCTGATCTCAAATATGTCGAAGGAGCCGCACGTATGATTGCAGATATAGCCCAAAGTAATAAAATCGTCGTAGAAAAAAGTACAGTTCCAGTACGTGCCGCGGAAAGTATTGCCAAGATTTTACATGCTAACCGAAAACCAGGAGTGTCTTATCAAATTTTATCTAATCCTGAATTTTTAGCAGAAGGTACGTAGCTACTTTTTATTGCCATTTAACTTTTTTTGTAATCTTGTGATTTTTTTTAAATAATTAATTAATTGGTGAATTTGTAGGTACGGCCATACACGATTTATTAAATGCCGATAGAGTATTAATAGGGGGCGAAGAGAGCCCAGCAGGAAAAGAAGCAATAGAAAAATTATGCAGTGTTTACGAACATTGGATTCCTAGAAAAAGTATTCTTACCACAAATACATGGTCTTCTGAATTATCAAAATTGGTAAGTTTATTGCAAGATTTTTTCTTTAAAATATAAGTACCCAAAATTATTATTTTTGTGTATTATTATACAAAAAAAAAATTAGCAAAAAAAATTGTTTTTAAGTGATTTTTCATATTTAAAATAAAAAGAAATGTTTAAATAACAGTTTAATTTTGTCTAAAGTCTCGGAAATATTAAATAATTTAATTAATCTGTGTTAGGACATCAAAAAATACTCTTTGGACCTTTAGTTATAACATATAACAAGAGCGGGTTAGATCAGTGAGTGGGATAGATCATTTCAAAAGTTACACTTCGCGGATAGGTCTATTTTTATGACTATTTTTTTGTTATATAATTGTTACACATTCTATATGATACTCTTTGCAGTAGATGAATCAAAAGGTGCATTTTTTATTTTATTAAAAAAAACGTAAAATTTATTTTTTTTGTAAACGAGTGGGGATACAAAAAAATTACTAGATGCTTTTTAATAGGTAAAAATACAATCTTTAATTTTATTAAGAATATTTTTTTTCGTGAAATTGATATTAACCGAAGTCCGAAATATACAGTTTTTTCAACTTTGGGGGTGGTTTCTACCCTCTATTTATAAATTTGATCTTTTTCAAAAACAATATAGTTCTTTCCCCAAACAAGATTGATTTTTTTACCAAATCTCGAGTCAATTAAATAAACCATTCTTCAGTTATCGTGATAACAAGTTTCGTTACAGATAGACAAACGGACAAAAAATAAAAGTCCTAAAAAGTCATGAAACGAACAAATCTGCAAAAATGTTTGCTCTAGGATGAATATTAACGATTTTAGAGAAGGCCCGACCAAAATATACTCTTCGACTTTGTCTGCGAAGAGTATAATAGGTCTTACCCCTAATTTTTTCGATGTCACCTAATTAATTAGAACAAATTAAATGTAGTAAATGGGACTTAATTCCTAACAAAATATAAAATTAAAAATGTCGTTGGTAAAATGTACATTAAAATTTTTTTTTAGGCGGCAAATGCATTTTTAGCTCAAAGAATATCCAGTATTAATTCACTGTCTGCGGTTTGTGAATCGACAGGAGCCGATGTTTCTGAGGTAGCACGAGCTGTCGGATTAGATTCTAGAATCGGATCAAAATTTTTACAAGCTTCAATAGGTAAGTTTCTATTACAGAAAAAGTAATCGCTTATTAACAAAAAAAATTGACCAAAAACATCTTAAAGTTATTCGAAAAAAATACTCGTGCTGCAATTTTAATTATGTAGTGTGTTCGTTTTGTTCTGTCCAGTTCTTATAATTTTATCAATGACTTATTTTTCACTTTTTGGTTTTGGTGGGAGCTGTTTCCAAAAAGACATACTCAACCTAGTGTACATCTGCGAATGTCTAAATTTACCAGAAGTAGCAGTGTACTGGCAACAAGTTATTGACATGAACGAGTATCAGAAATCCCGATTTACAGGCAAGTAATATTAATAGTGTTAGATGAAGAAATGAAAATGCGAGGGGTTAATTTGTAAAAAAAAAGTGTACAAACTATTTCCGCGTATTTCCACCTATTTCCGGGTATTTCCCTTATTTCCGGGTATTTTCGTTATTTCCAAACTATTTACGGGTATTTCCGGCCAAGTGTACAATTATTTCCGTTCAAATTAACCCCTCGTGAAAATGTTAGTTATTTTAATAGAATTGTACAGTGTGTCTCAGGATGGATACACCTTTTAATTTTGAACTCTGAACATTTAGTTAGCATGAATGTCATTTTGATTATTTTTTTCCTAAACAAAAATTGAGTGGTGTTCTGCATATAGAATTTTTAAGGCTTTCTAATTATTTAAAAAATATATATTTTCTTTAACATTCTCGAACTACAGGGTATCCAAAAATGACGCATAAACGCGATGGTACGTTGTTGGGGCATGACTAGGGAGCTCCAAAAAATTGTTAAGAAAAATCTATCTTAAATACACTTGAGGATATGAGGCCCCAAAGTGCGAAATTTTAAACGCTTAAATCTTGAAGATAACGGCACATATTAACGAAAGAAATGGCTAAATACAAAGGCACAATCTTTCTAAAATTATTTTACCATTTTTTATCTATTAAATATTCAAGTTCACTTTTATAATCAGTTTAAATTTACAAAAATTTTATTAAATGGAGCTGACAACAATGTCAGTATAATCTAATGCAAAAAGGCATGCCCAAGAATCTAGATAGGTAAGTTTTTAAGATGTATTTTACAAACTATGTTGCCGAACTTATGCAACTTTGTTCGCATTTTTCTTGACGAATGTAAGAAATAAATTTCTTTTCACAATTTTCTAGGGATCCCTGAGAATGCCCCTAGAGCGTACCATCGCGTTTATGCGCCATTATTTGGACACTCTGTATATTTAAAGGAATATTTTGTTTGCTTTCGGAATTAAAAAAATTATAAAGAGTTACAAAAAAATAAGTATTTAAAATTGTTCAATATCACACGATTTAAATCTGACATAAAAATTTAAAAAAAAATTATTTATTTTAAATTTTTGTTGCACAAAACTGTAGTGAGGCAACTTATCATCTAAGAGGAATTTTATTCCCTCCTAAATTAACAATATTAATTAATGAAACATTTTTTTTATCAACTCTAGGAAAGGTAGTTGAATCGTTATTCAACACAGTAAGCGGTAAGAACATCTGCATTTTGGGATTCGCATTCAAGAAAGACACAGGAGACACTCGAGAAAGTCCAGCTATCCACGTAGCGAAGACACTGCTAGACGAAGGGGCTTCGTTAAAGATATACGATCCTAAAGTTGAGGAATCGCAGATATTCTATGACATAACCCATCCTTCTATTTGTGAGTCGCCGGAACTTGTTAGGAAGTCGGTTAAAGTCTGTAAGGATGCGTATTCGGCCACTGAAGGTGTACATGCCATTGTTTTATGCACTGAATGGGACGAATTTGTTGTAAGTTATTATTGTTTTGTACTTTTTGAATTGAAGGGCTCGGGGAAACAACGGTATAAGCCACATTTTTAAAATATAATTTATAATAATTTAATAAAACAAAAATTGAGTTTTAAAAAACTAAAAGATCCTAAATATCTTTTTCCTTAAATGTTCAGTATTTTATTTTGTCGACATTTTAAAAATGTGGCTTATACCGTTGTTACCCTGAGCCCTTCAATTGTTATACATAGTTTTCTATCGCAACATTGCCTTCAAAATATGGGGCTTACAAAATTTTAAAATGTTTTTTAAAACCCCTAAATGGGCTTTATGCAACAATAAATACCGGCTCGTATTTTACAGCCAAAAAGTAATCTACAAAATAAGTTTTATTTATATCGGAAATAGAGATGTGGGGGGGGGCCAGTGGTATTTGACCAAGATTTTGTTTAGGTATTTTTACCGTCATTTGATCACCCAAGTTTGGGAAAATTGGTCAAATTCTCGGTCAAATTCTAAATATTTTTTTAATCTGCCACTTTTTGCTAAATTTTTAATGTTGTTGTCTTAATTTTGCTATTTCCTTTTTAATAAAATTGGCTTAGTGGGATTTATGCGTAAAAATATAGTATTTAGATGAACATAATTTAATTTTTCATATATCACCAAGGGTTTTCTTCAAAAGATTTTAAGAATTTGACCAAATTTGACCAGAGATTTTGACCATACCAAAATGATTTGGTGATAAGCACATCTCTAATCGGAATTTTTTTAAAATTTGAAAAATTTGTACGGCTCTACCAAAAATGCGAAAGCACTTGAAATAATTCCAATTGCAGATTTGTTTTGTACGACTTCTAATAAGCATAAAGGCACAGTTTCAGTTAAATCCATTTTTTTTGTCTCAAATAATTTTTGCCACCAACAAGTGCCATAAATGCCTATGCAAAACTAGCTGCTAAATCCGAATCTAGCATTTAAATAGTTCCAACGCTTTTAGTTTTTTTGCTAAAAGCTTTTAAGAGCAACTTTAAACGCAACACTTGATTTTTTTCAAAGTGCTCTATTTTGAAAAATCATTTAAGAAAACTAAATGAAATCCCGAATTCTACAATTAAAAAGTAGTCCACAAAATTAGTTTCATTCAAATCAGAGACCAACAAATATTTCTAAAAACTTACCACTTTTAAAAAGCTCTAGCAAAAAAAACGTAAGCACTGGGAAAAATACCGATAGCAGATTTGTTTTGTACGACTTCTAATAAGCATAAAAACACAGTTTCCGGCAAATTCATTTTTTCAAAATTTACCCTATTTTGAACTAAGGGGTAAGGGTCCAAATAATCTTAGTTTTTTCAATGTCACGGTCCCAAATAATTTTTTTTAGAAAAATTTAAATGCTGATTTGTATTCTGCGGCCAAAAAGTAGTTTAGAAAATAAGTTTAATTCAAATCGGAAACAAAAAAATATTTTTCAGAGCTTTTTTGAAATTTTCTAAAAATTTATCATTTTTGAAAAGCTCTAGCAAAAAGACGAAAGTACTTGGAAAAATCAAAAATGTCTGTTGCAGAGTTACTTCTTACGACAAACACAGTTTCAGGCATATTAATTTGTTTGAAATAATATAACATTAATAAAAAAAATTCTTTAATTTTTCAGAAATTAGACTACACAAAAATCTACAACGGTATGATGAAGCCAGCTTATATTTTCGATGGTAGAAAAATTTTAGATCATAAAGAACTTATTAATCTTGGATTTCACGTCGAAACAATTGGAAGAAAATTGGAAAAGCCACTGCCACATAGATGTTGCAATAATAACTCTAATGGAAATTTGTAAATTGTAATGAACCAATTTTTAAATTATGTTTCAGGAAGTGCAATAATTTTAACTTTTACATGTACTTAAGTATGATTAATTCCATTATTTTAATAGTATTTTTATTTATAATTAACGCAGTATTCGTAATTGTTATACGTAAATGTACGACTTTTTAAAAAAAATTATTTTATCCTAAAAAATGAAAATCATATCAATATTTATTTAGTTAGATTCCATATTCGATGCCAGTATTTTAATTCAGTTTACTGAAATGACTAGATTTTAAGCCTATATTTATATTTTATGTATGTCAATATTTTTTTAATGCATTGTACCATTATTATTTTACATCATTTTTAAATTATTATAATACAATTATACGTTTATTATCTTATCTTATACAAATAAAATATTTTTATTTAAACCAGGCCTTTTGATAACCATAAAAAGATTATTTTAATCCAATGTTACAAAACAAATAAAAAAATCAGCTCATTTTTACGCAAATTTTTTTAATCTTAAGTAATTTGACCCAACATTTAAATTTGGCGCCTTTTTATTTTGACATTTGACACACAGCCCTCTAGCGGTGACTTAAAAAATCAAAAGTAAACGTCGCAGAAGAAAATTGACATGGCCGATATTTTTCGTTCCTTGCATTAAAATATTATAAATGCATGCAAATTATCATAAAAAACAAGTAGAAAGTGTGACATGCCAGTTAATTGTTAACAATTTACATTTTATGTTCAAAAATGTTACCAATAATATCAAGTTCAAAGTGGAAGTGTAAACAATTCACAACATAACAAAACTGTTCATTAATGGAATGGCTGGATCCTAAATTTTGCCGAATATTTCCAATTTATCTTACTTGTACATAGTTGTGATATGCACATTTTGTTGAACGATACCTAGTTTTTGTGAAATTTTAGGTTTTAAACGCGTGAAAATCATGTCGAGAACAATTTGTGTTGTTATAGTTTGTTGTCTGTTTTGGCTCTGTCAATTCAATAAGGGTAAGTTTTAAACATAAAATTCCATCAAATTCCCAAGCAATTAAACAGAAAATCATAGCAAAAACCATGTAGGAACATTTGTAAATCAAGGAAACGATTAGGGGCCCCGTTTAGTTGGTTCCTCATTGCTTTTGTCTACCTACAAAACAAGTTCAAGGTTAATTTTTCTAATGTTTTAGGTGTATGGGCATTAAAATGTAAGTGCAATATCTGCCCAAACAAAATATGCGAAACAGATGGGTACTGCTTCACTGCAACGACCGAGGGAAAAACTGGGGAAATCGAGCACCTCTATCGGTATGTAAAAAGCTTTTAAAATTAAAACAATAACCATAATTTATTCAGATTCTATCAACTTTTGCCAAGTAACCTTGTTTAATATTCCATCAATAAATTTTGGACATTTCTCCTATGCTATTCATGACCTCGACGGTAGTCTATCATAATAAAAAACAATAATTAATTATTGGTTTACGATCTAAATTTTTGGTAAAACTAAAAAAGCCAGTCCAAATTATACATTTACAATGTAGGATAATTTTTTTATTATATTAATATTTTATTTAATCAAATAAGTAATGATTCCCGTTAACTAGAGATAACTTTCCCAACAAAAAGAGTGCACTTATAAAATTACACAAGTATATTGTTTATTTAATTTATTAATGTAGTAATGTAAACAATGCATTATCATTATTTAAAATCTTTTTTTATTCCTATTAAAACAGATTTGTGGTGTAATGAAACGTTTAGATACTAGATTTAAATTATTATTAACTTGTTTATAATTTTAATTCAAATATAGGCCTCTAAAATACAGGGTGTCGTGAATTTGAGTGCCACCATTGGGATCTAGCTTAACTTGAGAGATACAAGATCGGGTAAATGGGACCAAAGTTGCCTATTTTAATGACCATTAACCTCGGAGATCTGACATACCACACGTCGGTTCAGATGCTAACTGACATTACTCCTGAATTTTATATTTATATTAAATATAAAGCTTATATACCAAAAAACAACAAACTGCCGGTTTAAAACATTCTATGTACCATCTAAAAGGTTTGTATAACATTTAGAAAGTGCTTTACATCTTTAATTCTTTATAATTCGGTAAAAAAGGAAATTATGACTCATTTACAAAAGGATTTCCGTGAATGTTTAAAATAATAAGGATTTTTTTGGATGCACGGATTTTGCATTAAAAGTACCATTAAAATGAGTAATTATGCCCTATTTTACCTAATTATGAAGAATTGAAGTTGTATAACACTCCGTTAATGTTATACAAACCTTTTAGCTGGTACGTAGAATGTTTTCAACCGGCAGTTTGTTGATTTTTGGTATATTAGCTTTATATTTAATAAAAATATAAAATTCATGTCAGTTAGCATCTGAAACGACGGGTGGTATGACAGATCTCCTTGGTTACCCCAACCAATTTTTGTACGAATACGCTCCATTACAAAAATTTTGTACGATGTTCGATTCTTAATATTTTGTTTGAATAAAAATTTAATTAATTAATTAATCTTCCATAAAAAAAAAGAGCTTTATAATAATTATTAGCTAGCGAAATGGAGTAGAATTTTATTTTAACCAAAATCTAATTGCAGCCAAAAAAGTGTCTTCATAATGTGAAATTATTATCAAAATTAAAAAAAAAATGTTTACATGCAGGGTGTCCAAAAAATGGCAAGACGCGATGGTACGCTCTTGGGTCATTCTCAGGGATCCCTAGAAAATTGTCAAAAAAAATCCATCAGCATACATTTTTGCATTAGATCATATTGTGTTGTCAGCTTCATTTCATAAAATTTTTGCGAAAATTAAATTGATTATAAAACTGTAATTTGACGATTTAAACGATAAACAAATGGTAAAATAATTTAAGATAGATTTTGTCTTTGTAATTAGCCACTTCTTTCGTTAACATGTATCTTCAAGATACAAGCGTTTAAAGTTTCGCACTTTGGGACCTCATATCACCGAGGGTATTTAAGATAGATTTTTTTTAAGAATTTTCTGGGGCTTCCTAGACATGCCTCAACAACGTATCATCGCGTTTATGCGCCATTTTTTGGACATCCTGAAGAAGTTTAAATCATCTCCAGTTAGAAAAAAAGGGCATGATAATAATAATAATAAAATAAATAAGGGAACAAAACGTTTTTTTTTAACCAGAATTTGATTGCTGACAAAAAAGTGTCTGAATATTGTCCAAGTTTCAAAAACATCCCCTAAAAAACAAAAAAGTTGTAGCCAAATAAACAAAATGCACTTTTTTTAGTTTTTTAAAGGTAACTGAAAAACGGTTGGAGATAATCAAGTTCTGCTTGTGGGAGGTTAATGGGCATTAAAATAGGCAACTTTGCCTCCATTTAAGCGATCTTTCATCTCTCTTTAGATAAGCCAAATCATAATGATGGTCCTCGACATCCTGTCTTGTACTTAGGTGATTTTTTTTTTAGTTTTATTAAAAAAAAAATTTATGCAACAAAAGTTCACTTTTATAAATAGTTATCTACATATTACCTTGTATATTAGCTGTCTCAATAGAAGCCAATTTTTCCCACCCGAAGAGCCAATTTGGTGCCACAGAAATCCAACGAAAAATATTTGTTGCGGCGATGCAGATTTTTGCAACGCTGCAATAATTTTTCCAGTTGATAACGAAGTTATTTCTTATGAAAGTTCAGAAAGTACAGGTAATTGTGTGCCCCTTTGGTCCCCGTTTTTTTGACTTCCTGCTAATACAGCTAACCCATAAAAATAATTAAAAAAAAGCAGTTGTGATTTTTTTATTTATTCAGTTTTTGACTAACATGAGTTTTGATCTTTTTTTAGTGATTTTTTTTCTTTATAAGCGTTGCGTGTTGCTAAGCAAAGCAAAACCTTACTTGTGATTGTGAACGTCCTTTCATCAAGAAAAAATAATTAACTTTTTTAATACTATTTATAATCTGCAATGCGGCAATAAAAATGGAATTTTTGATTGAATGTCGTACATTAAACTTTATAGATCTTATTACAAAAACCGCATTAGGTATCGTAAGGTTAATGATCGGTCTAATCATCCGGTTAAATGTCTGATTAATAAAAATTAACTGGAAAGCAGCATTTAGTTAGACACCAAAAAATGTATCTTAATAAAGAATAATTTAAATCTGCAAAAAAAAGACTAGTTTGACCTCGAGTTTGACTAAAAACTATTTTATTGAACAAATAAATCCGAGACAAAATTTAAATTAAAGAAAAAATAAAAAAAAAGAATTTTTTGCTGATCGTTTTTGAAAATGTTTAAAGTTTTACCACTTCTAAAAAACTCTAGCAAAAAAAACAAAAGCACTTGGAAAAATACCGATTGCAGATTGATTTTGTAGCTATAAGCTTTTAAGGGTAACTTCAAACGCGTAATTCGATATTTTTTAAATGGCTTATTTGCAGAAACATTAGAAAAAAATGAGGGTAATTTCTAAACCCATTTTAAGAAAAAAAGTCCATATAAACATACAAACGAAAATCTTTCGTTTCTGAGATAGAGGGTGTTAAAGTTTCTCAATAAAGATTACTAAGAAACTAAACCCGATATTTATTTGAAATAGTAATAAAAAATAGAAATGAATTAACACTTCATTGTTAACTATGTTTTATTTTCATTAAAATAAAAAAGCCAAACAAAGAAATTTGTAGCCTTTGGGCAAAGAATTTTTTTCTCAAAAACGGTTAGTTTTATGGAAAAAGAACAGGATATTAATTTTTAAGATCATATTCTAGGGTTTTTAATTATTTTATAAAAATACCAAAAAAGTTGGGGGTAAACAACTCCCATGGTACCCCCACATGTGCCCAAATAAATATCTGGTTTATTTTCTAGGTAACCTTAAAAAAAAGTTTCGGCACCCTGTATCTCACAAACGATGGATTTTCGGACACATGTTAATATGTTATTTTTATATGAACTTTTTTTCTTTAAATGAGTTTAGGAATTATTACCTGAATTTTTTCCTGGTTATTTGGTATTTTGCAGAGTTTTTTTTAAATTGTAAAATGTTACGATTTTGGAAAGTTTTAGCCAAAAATACTTTAGAACTTGGAAAATACCGATTGATAAAAAATAAATATTAATAATTTTATAAAATTACTAACTGAATATCCTGAAGCAGGAATAATTTCTACATAAATTTCTCGATTGCTATTTTGAAGTATCTACCAAATATTATTTGGATAAATAAGTATATAAAAAGAAATAATTAAAAAAACACGAAATTGTTAAATGTATGTTTTGAACTGGCTTTTAAAAAAGCCAATAATTGGCTATATCTACCTAATAAAATATAAAATAATTGGCTGTTAAATAATTTGTAAAAATGTGTCAACAATATTAAATATTCAGGTGTCTCCCTGCGGATTTGAACCTACCTCAATTAAATCCAATGTTTTGCCACAAACAACCTCGTAATCACACATTTGTAATGGAGTGTTGTAATAACGGAGATTTTTGCAACAAGCACCTGTCTCCGCAACTTGAAAAAAAACGTTCAGGTAAAATTTTCGCATCGCTGCTTCTAAAAATTCTAAATCTTCTACACTTTAGTCTACACTATTTTCTTTGTAGTTTCTTTCTAATTTTCCTTTATTTATTTTTATTTTGCTCTTTTTGTTGGTTTCTAGTCTAGTTTTTTTGCATTAAGAATGTGCCTAAAGCAAAACAAAGAATAGGGTCAGTTTGGGTAATAGACAGCGTCAAGTCCTACGTCACAGTTCACAGGCGTGCATTAAAATACCATCTGTAAAATGTTTTTAGGCAACCAACATTACGGACCAAAGAAAATGGTCATTTTTTTCTTATTTTGTGTTTCCTACATTGGTCTTTTTAAAACATTGTTTAAAGAAAAATAAGAGAGTTTTTTAGGTCCCATTGGTGTAAAAATGTTCCTTAATATCTTATTTACGATATTTTAATTTAAAATTACCCGAGAATCTACCGCAAAAATAAAAAAATCCCTTATTAATCTGATGATCATGTTGACCCACCAAGATGTCAGCTTTAAATGCAAATTGCTTGAGAATGCAACCATATCATGGTTTTTTCGAGGTAAAAGAAGAAAATGTTAATTTTACAATGGTACTTACCAGACCTCTTAATATGGTTGCCTTCTCAAGCAATTTGCGTTTAAAATTCACATCTTGAAGGGTGCACAACATTAACTCATAAACTGCATATTATTGAGTTTTACAATGAACTAAACTTGAAATATTGAATTTAAGCCATTATAGCACATTTTTATACCAAGAGCTCCCTAAGAATGTCTTTTATTTTCACAAAATATTGTTCTAAAAAAATGACTAAATCTGACAGAATCAAAAATCTACTTCACAGACAGTTTTTTAATGTGGTTTTGTGATTTGTGACATAGGAGTTGACCGTTTGTATTGTAAACAGGGGTAAATATAATCGGTAGTAAGTCCTCTATGAATTTTCGATTATAAAATAAACGAGTGCTTTTTGCATAGTAATGTCCCGCAAAAGTAAGGTGTTGTCTAATTATTTACCGAGTGCAAAGCACGAAGTGATTAATTAAAAGAAAATATCCTTACTTTTAAGAGACATTGCGTATTCAACAAGCACGAGTTTTTTTTTTAAATCGAAAATTTATTAAGAGCACGAGGGCTATTCGACACGAATATTTCATTTATAAATACTATTTACGCAACAAAATAATATTAATTTTATTTAAACACTGAATACGACTAACCAAAAGAAAAATTTTTGACAAAATTAACAAAAAATCATAATTTTGACTTATATTTAGGTATTTTATTTCGCTGTCAGTGCTTGCCCGTGTCCTCTTATTTGCGTACACCCAATTTGCGTACATACCCAATTTGCGTACCTAAATGGTCAAAAACGGAAAGGTTAGAGGTAGTGAGTTTTTTTACCTGGGTAAAGTTTAATACGCATATTTATTTTTGAATTTCAGGGTTTTAGACTGACTTTTATGAAAGCACTGGGGCAAATTTTTCCTCTGGGGGACATTAGGTTAGGTAGGTTAGGTTAAGTTAAGTTTTGCTGCTAAAATGAAAATATAAACTCTAGCTATGTCGGTGCCTAGCAGTGCGTCCAAAATTGTGTGCGTTACACTGAAGGACATATTACTAGGTGTTGTTATGTAAAAAATGTATCAACACATTATCAGAAAGCATTGTAGTTTAAAATTATTTGATCTTTATGCTTAATAAAAGCATAAAATATTATTACTGACTTCTGCACATAAACATCTCAAATTAAAGGATAATCCTGTTCTTACTGCAGGTAAACGTATTAACTCTTACTTAATGACTATGTACGCAAATTGGAGAGTATTTTGGAATGTACGCATATTGGATGTACGCAAATAAGAGAGCTTCGTGCTTGCCAACGGGATATTTTAATTCAGGTTGTTGCCAACGGGTAATTTTCAGTATAATTCGCAGTAAAATGCTTCAAATTTTGGCATAAACCTCTAATTTGACATATAAATGAAATAATCCTAATAAAATCTAAAATTCAGTGTCTTATGGAACTTTGTTGTTTATTATCCCTTGGGGCATTTAAAAATTACTCCAAAATCTAAGTTGTGAAAAGCGTTTATAATTGCCCCAACTAAGCCTAATATTTATAGAAAAACCCATTGAAATTTTTTCAGAATCATTCTTAAAAATGAAAACAAATTAAGAAACCAACAATATTTCTTTCTTTAATCTTCTAGATTCTTTCTTAATATTGCATTGTAAATTAGCATTCTTTATTTTCTTTCTGTAAACAGCTTCTTTTATTTAAAATAGTAGATAGTAGAGCATAGTTTGTAGAAATTTATTTGCTTTATAATTAAATTAAAATTGATAGGTGATGGTGCTAGCTAAAGCCAACGCTTATTGTACATATTTTAATTAAAAAATATTTTAAAGTTTATGTAAATAAAAACGGTATTCGAATTCGATAGCTAGTATCTTTTCGAAAATTTTGAAGTGTATTACCCCAGAAATATGATAAGCGGATGTTTGATTTTAGCAGGTCTGCAAAATTATTACTTCGAATCAAAAAAACACTAAAAACTTGAACAATTTTATTTTATTTTTACATACAAAAAATATTAAAATTTAAATATCCAATTTCGATGAGTAAAAAAACCTATACTAAATAAAAGTATCTTTGAGCCAATAAAGATTATTACACGCACCTTTCATAGTTACGAATACGATCTATTTTTTCTACGCTTGTAAAAATCTAAGGGTTCATATTTAAACAAAAATGGGTTGGGGTTTCCAAGGATATGTGTCATACCACCCGTCGTTCAAGATGCTAACTGACATAACGTCATTACTTCAATACTGTTATCAAATCAAATATAACGCTAATGTACCGAAAAGCAACCAGCAAAAGCTTAAACGAGGGATGTCGCGAAGCATAAAAACTGTGGTTATGTAGTGTTGGTTGCCTAAAATCAACAAAAGACAGCACTTTCTGGTCATTGCTCAGTGGGTTTATAAGAGTTAATTTTAATTAAAAATTGTGCTTACCAGCAACATAAATTAACAAAGCACAAGTTTACATATTCTAAAGGTCCATCAATCTAGAGTGCCTTGAAGAATTGACAGTTATTGTCGCCTTATAGAGTGGCGACATGCATCATTCTTTCTCCGTCATTAATTGTGATTGTAAGTTGTAATTGTTGTCACTTTGGCTATAACGTTGATGACGTTATCTGTATGACAGAGAAAGAATGATGCATGTCGCCTCTCTATAAGGCGACAATAACTGTCAATTCTTCAAGGCCCTCTACATCAATCAACGTTTAAATACACTATTTTGGCACATTAGTATGCAAAAAATAGTGCTTCTAAATTGCCAAAATTATGTATTTAAACGCTTATTGATGGACCTCTAGAATATGCCAATTTGTGCCTTGTTTATTTATGTTGTTGGTAAGCACAATTCATGATTAAAATTAACTCTTATAAACCCACTGAGCAATGACAAGAAAGTGCTGTTTTTTGTTGATTTTAGGCAACCAACATTACATAACCACAGTTTCTATGCTTCGCGACATTCCCCTTTAATAAAAGTAATAATGTCAATTAGCATCTTGAACGACGAGTGGAATTATACAAATCTTTGGAAACCCAAAACCATTTTTGCTCGATTCATTTAAAGTGCCTGCAAGATTTGACAGATAATGTCGCCTTATAGAGTGGCGCCATGCACCCTTCCATCTCTCTTATTGAAATATTTTAGTAAGAAAATATCGAGAAAATAACGAAGTGACAATAATTGCCGCCATATTATTATTATATTGTTTTTTTCTTGATGACAATATTTGTAAAAGAGAGATGGCATGATGCATGGCGTCACTCTATAAAGCGACAATATCTGTCAAATCGTCCAGGCACTCTAGATCAATTGAACCCAAGAAAAAATGCTTTTTGTAAATAATTCCTTTCTCTGTAAATATGCAGACAGTGACTAACCAACAACAAAAAAAATGACTCAAAACATTTTTTAATGACGCTTTTAAATAATTTTAACAATTCATAAATCACCTTATTTATAAACTTTAATAAACATTTATTATAGATGTATGGATCTAGTAACAATTCCAGAAATAACTATACACGCCAATTTGGTTGAAAAGGAATATTGTACGGATCCCGTAATTTCTGACATTCATCCCAATTACACTAGAAAGAATTCGTCATGTTGCAAAACCGGGGATTTTTGTAATGCTGATTTAAATATTTCTCTTCCGACTTTTACCAGTAGTACACAATTATCAGTGGCAGGTTAGCCAAACTTATTGAAAATTGATTGATTGGGGGGCCTTTTGTGATTTTGTTACAACTTACGTTAAGTTTTTGGTCTACAATTTTTGATCATTGAGCCAAAATAGATAGATTTTCACTTTGCAAACAATTTACAACAGCCAGATTTTTTATTTGTGTTAGAACATCTCTTCAGGAAGTGAAATCCACAAAATGCGCACCAATAAGAGTTTAGGGTTGGCGGAATGCCCCCTTTAATTTGCAACATTAGATTACGATGGATCAGCATCAAATGTTACAAATAGATGCTAAATAAGATTTTAAAAAGGTTTCTGCAAAGTTGTTTTCTCTAAACAAAATTCCTTCGCCGCCTAAATGGCCCCCGAAGAGTAATATTCAATCATAGAATTAACACCAAACTTGGAAGGTTCTAAAAAACTTTAACTAATGAATTCTCTTGCTGACTAAAGAGAAACTGTTGACGAGCAGACAAACTAACTGTTATGACAGACAGTAGGGATACCTTCTAGATAACTAGGCCTGAAACGTTTATAATGACAAATATAAAACATGCGTCGACCTGAAATGAAGTATGCCATGAAACAAAGTTATCCCTACTGTCTGTCAAAAAAAATGACGTGTTTCTTATTGGAGAAGTCAGAAAAAATATTTATACCGCTCTAAGGGCCCCTTTCGCGAATGGAATAAAGGAATTTTTCTAGAAAAAAAATATAAAGTGCAAGTTTTTTGGAATCTTATTTTGCATCCGTTTACCAAGTTAGGTGTGAATTCAACATGTTATTGAATATACTCTTTGGGGGCATAGGCATTTTTTTTTTATTTTTGCAGAAATCTTTAAAATCTTATTTAGCACCTATTTGTAAAATTTGGTGCAGATACATCGTAATTTAATGTTGCAAATTAAATGGGCTTTTTAGGGGGCTTTTATGCCAACCCTAAACACTTATTAGTGTGCATTCTGTGGATTTAGCTTCTTGAATAGATGTCCTAACGCATAAAAGAAAATCTGGCTGTTGTGTATTTTTTTGTTATAATTCTTGTTTTTTTAATATCTTGTCCTACAGACTACAGAGGGCGGTTGCGTAAAAAGTTCTTCGGAAACACTTTTTCTGCACCTATCTAATCAGATTGCATGATAATTAAAGAAAATTTTAAATAGGTACTTAACTTTATAATTCAATATGCTTTTGATAAAAAAAAATTGTTTTTAATTTTTTTAGGAAAGAACCCACATTTTATGTTTATTACAAGCGTTATCTCTTTTAAGCGCTCTAAATAAGTACGTTATTATTAAATTATCAAATGCAGACGTACTAAAATTATGTAATTGGCAAATCGTTATTTTTGTTTATTGCTAACAAAAATGCTGCAACGTCAAAAATTATTTATGAGAAACTTTTTATGATATAAAATGTACTTTATTTTATTAAAATTTGTTTATCAAAAATTGACCACGTCAGAAAAGAAATTGGTTGGGATTTCCATGGATATCTGTCATACCACCCATCGTTTAAGATGCCAATTGACATAACATTATTTTTATAATTTTATCAAATTAACGCTAATATACCAAAAAACAATAAGTAGCTGCTTTAAAACATTCAATGTACGTTATGTATGTTATTTTGTATAACATTTACGGAGTATTTTACATCGTCAATTTTAGATAATTAGGTAAAAAAATGCATAATGACTCATTTAAAAAAGAATTACGTTACGTTATGTATGTTATTTTGTATAACATTTACGGAGTATTTTACATCGTCAATTTTAGATAATTAGGTAAAAAAATGCATAATGACTCATTTAAAAAAGAATTACCATAGATGTGTGAAAGTCGTTCTGCGTTTTTTACCTAATTATCTAAAATTGTCTATGTAAAGCACTGTATAAATGTTATTCAAACCTTTTAGTTGGTACATTGAATTTTTTAAAGCGGCTGCTTGTTTTTTGGTATATTAGCGTTTAATTTGTTAAAGGTATAAAATTAAGCACGTTGGTCACTGTCAGTTGGCATCTTGAACGACAAGTGGTTTGACTCATATCCTTAAAAACCCCAACCAATTTTTGTGTCCAAGTATGGACCATTAAAAAAAAACAGCAATTTTGAGAAAATGCCGTAAATATTTTTTTTTATAATCTTAACTTTTTAAAAGGGGGTCATTTGTAATCGTACCCCTGTAGCAATTTACTCATTAGTTTAAACAATTCTCTCTTGTTTGCATCTATTTTTAGTCTTATCATTATTGAGGTCATAAAAAATATTATAGAAGATTGCCGTGTTGCAATAAAAACAGAAAAAAAATAGATATTTTAAGAATGACCTATTGAGAAAGAAAGCATGTTTTTCAAAACTTTGTAGACCAAAACTGGGAAAATTTTTAAAATGTGACTTGTCTGCTACTGGGATTTAATTATATTTTATTTACACACGTTTAAAATAATAAGGAATCTAACAAATTTGAATTAATCCATTTAAATAATCAAATAATAATTTAATTTTACTAAAATGTTGCTATGTTGCTGGCTTGTTTATTGCTGCTTATGCTTTTGCTTCTATCTTTGCCTTGGTTGTACTATTTTATTTTTCATTTCTAGGTGAAAAAAAAAACAAATTTTATTAACTTATTTTGTAAAATAAAAAAAAAAAGAGTTATAAAAATTCATTATTTTAGCAGTTAATTTTATTAAATTTATGCACCATCAATGTCGTCTACCATTTTGATTGTTTGATCATTTTTTCATAAATGTGCATTAAAAATGTATTTAAGGGTAGGTTGTATAAAGATTATGAGCAAAAATTGGTTGGAGTTTCCATGGATATGTGTCATACCACCCGTCCTTCAAGATGCCAACTGACATAACGGAATAATTTTCATACTTTAATTAAATATAACGCTAATACAGAGTGTCCCAAAATTGACGCATCACATGGTGGAACTGCACGAAATTTTGCAAATAGATGTCAAATAAGGTTTTAAAAAGATTTTTATAAAATAAAAATCTCTAAAAAAATTCCTTCACCCCCTAAATAGCCCCCCCCCCACCAAATTTTGCAGCATCTATCTGCAAAATTTGGTGTAAATCCAACGGAAAATGAGATGCTAAAGAATATTTATTAATAACTGTTTTTGAAAAAAAAAATTTATGCCCTCCTTAAAAGGCCCCTACGTTTATGGGGCGAAGGAATTATTTTTTCAAAAAAAGTTATTAATAAATCAATTTTAGCATCTCATTTTGCATCTATCTCCAAAATTTGGTGTAAATCCAACGTGATTGGTTATTACTCTTTGGGAGCTATTTAGGGGGTGAAGGAATTTTTTTAGAGATTTTTATTTTATAAAAATCTTTTTAAAACCTTATTTGACATCTATTTGCAAAATTTGGTGCAGTTCCACCGTGATGAATTAAAGGGGGCCCTTTGGGGGGCCATAACTCCGTTTCTGCAATAGGTAGATATACGCCAATTTGGGGTTTTACTCCTTGGACATCCAGTTACATCATGTAAAAAAGGCGGCCCTATCAGGAATTTTGTCAATGTCCACATAGGGATTGACTGTACTATGTATGTAGTATTGGAAAATACTACCCTGCTTTAAAACTTGTAACGTAGCAGCTAAAAGACAACTACATTTGCTAGAAACTACGTTTCTAAACGTAGTATGTAGTTTTTAAGTGCCCTAGTTTGTATAACATTTACGGAGTCTTTTTTGTCGTTAATTTTACCTAAATAAACGGCAAAATTTCTTATTTCTAAATGAACTATTCATGCAAAGTCCTTGAAAAAAGCAAAAGGCGGATTATTTTTACACATCTATAGAAGTTATTTTAATGTAAAACTTTGTTAGCATTATACACATCCCGTTAATGTACACCCTTGCGGTCGTTATACTTGGGAATAGGATGATCACCAGAATCACAATTCCTCAAGTCAATATAACGCATATTTGACGTTTTCAAGTATAACAACCGCGATTCGCGAAGGTGGTCGTCAACGGGGAAGGTGTATAAAAAACCTTTTAGCTGATACATTGAATGCTTTACAGTAGCTGCTTGTTGTCTTTTGGTATGTAATATTAATGTTATATTTGATAAAACATAGAAGTATGAAAATGATGACGTTATGTCGGTTGGCATCTTGAACGACGAGTGATACGACACATATCCTTGAATACCCCAACCAATTTTTCTTTTAATATGGTCCATTCCTCTTTAATTTAAAAAAAAACGCACTTCATTTAAAAAATTAACTGCTACCACCATAACATTAACCCCTAAACCTAATATTTCTATTTAAAAAGCAGAACCTCCAGCATGGGCCAACATGAGCCCCCTTAAGATAACGGCCGTTATTGTGGTGCCCACCGTGCTAATATGCACGATTATAGTACTGACTTACTTTTACCGTACCTCGCAACATAAACGAGGGGGAATGCATCGTCATCTTGGGCTTAGTGAAGACAGCACGGAGGCTCCGGATCACCCCATTTTAAAGGGGGCTAGTTTGAAGCTCATGATTGAGATGACAACGAGTGGCAGTGGATCTGGTAAGTTTAACATAAACCTTAGTAAAAACTAAAAATTATTTTATAAAAAAATAAATTAAAACTAACATTTTAGCATAGATAAAATACATAAAGATATCCAAAAGCAGGGTATTATTGGGTGCGCAAAAAGGAGCTTATCTCAAGGAAACCTAATAATCATAAAATTGGCGATCATTGACTGTCTTTTGTATGACATATTCGTGTCAGATTTATGGACTTCAGGACGCATTTGGTTTGGTATAAAATTATAATCTTTGATATGATTTTGAAAAGTGGCAATGTATGCCAATACGGCGGTTGTAAAAGTAGTTTCAGAAAAAAAAAAATGCATCATAATTTTAATTTTCTTAAATTATTCACCTTATTTGCCAAATTTCGTACTATTGTGGCCGTAATAAAGTAGTTTTAAGTAGTCGACGCTTTTCTTCATTGTGATTATGGCCATATATCAGCTTATAAATCTTAAGTTAAATTCTAAGTGCATTCTTATTACCTGAATTACATTCTTAGTTGTATTTTTAGTACAAAATAAATCTGACTGAGCAAATTTTGCTGTTGTCAAATTGTCAAAATAAATGTGACTGTCTTAAAACCCTGTTTACACCTAGTAATTTTACGAAAATCTAGTCATGTTGATAACAAATCGATTACTTTAATACGGCCACAATAGTGCCTTGAAAACAACGGCACATATTAACGAATTGACTTAAGACAGTCTATCTTAAACTATTTTACTATTTATTTATCTTTAAAATGGTCAAACAACATTTTTATAACTAAGTTAATTTTACAAAATGATTATGAAATGAAGCTGACAACAATGTCAATAAAATCTGATGCAAAAAGGTATGATCAAGAATTATGGGTGGGTTTAAAAATGTCCTGTTCTTAACAGAGTTGTTAAATTTATAAAATAAATAAATAAACTTTAACAGTATGTTTCTAAGAGATAGAAAAATATTGATTTCTTTAACAATTTTGAAGTATTCCTAGACATGCCCCAACAACGTACCATACAGGTGGTGCCGCAATTCTGGGGCATCCTGTATAAATATAAAAGTAATGCGCAAAATATTATTGAATTCTGCAGAGTGTGACCATCATGGTAAATTTTGCAAAATATCTCCCAATGATTTTTATATTTGGCTTTATGAGCCACCATAAAATTTCGATGGGATATGCTTCTTTTTTTTCTTCTTAAATATCCATTTTTCTGATATTTCTGCACTTTAAAATGTTCACCTTAACTTGATTTTCAGAAACGTCTTTTAATTGACATTTATACCCACTTGTACTGACAAAATTGACTATACAAAATTGTACAACCTTTAAAATCAAAGGCATAGATTTTGTTTTACACTTAGGTCTTCTGCGATTAATCAAAGCGCACCCAATAAAACTCCTGTTTTGGATATCTTTATGTATTTTATCTATGGTAGCGGTAACCAATTTAAAATATTCTCACTATTCGTTATTTTTTGTTTAATAATTGTATTTGTTAGGATTGCCTTTACTGGTACAACGAAGTATTGCCCGTCAAATAAGCCTTTTGGATATAATAGGACAAGGCAGATTTGGCGAAGTCTGGCGGGGCCGTTGGAGAGGTGAAAATGTAGCTGTTAAAATCTTCAGTTCTCGCGAAGAACGATCTTGGTTTCGCGAAGCAGAGATCTACCAAACTGTCATGTTGCGGCATGAAAATATACTTGGATTTATTGCAGCCGACAACAAAGGTAATAAAAAAATTAGGTTAAAAATGATTTTTGAAGTGATTGGTTAAGTCTATATTCAAGACTAAATGAATCTCCAAAATGTTTTTTTTAAAACGTCAAAAAAACAACACTTTAGGGACAGTTAAATTCACATAAAAGGGGTACACTGTCAAATACTTTCAAAGTTTCATTAGATTATTTGGCATTAATTTTTTAATTTCCAGTTATCTCTTCATTATAGTAATAAAATATGACAAAGCAACGAAACAACCATCATGAATACTACTAAATTATGGCAAAATAAACGCCAAATTTTATGAAACAAATTTGACGCAACTTTGACAGTGTACCACTTTTATATGAATTCAACTGTATATGACGAACATAAAGTAGCATTTTTCTGAACTGTATCATAGAGTTTTTAATTTTACGGCCAGCGACAGTAAAAGTAACTTTAACTGACGCTACCACATATTTTTTTCTTAAAACGTCAAATAGACATCACTTTAATGACGTTTATTTTAAAATAAATAAAAGTCAACTAAAATAAGTAAATTAAATTTATTATAAAACCATTGTGATTAGAAGTTTTAAGAAAAAGCATTGTTTACTACACAGAGTCAAAGTGGTTTTGTGTGCCTCGGCAGAATTGCCTCGCTTTGCTTACCAGACAATTTTTCTGCCTCGTCACACAAAGCATCACTTTAATTCTTAGTTCTATCTTTTATTTAGATAATGGAACTTGGACTCAACTTTGGTTAATTACCGACTATCATGAACATGGTTCTCTTTTCGATTTCTTAAACAGAAATGTAATGGACACCAGTGGAATGATTAAAATGGCTCTCTCCATTGCTACAGGGTTGGCGCATTTACATATGGATATTATGGGCACTCAAGGTATGTTAAAAAATTAAATATCATATCTTAAGGAGTCCTTCTAAAAAATAGGTTACAAAATCACCGTTTAATATCTTTTTCGTACATCGTTTATTAAACACATTCATTAACGCACTCCAAATCGTTGATTAATGACTCCTATTAATGCATGGTTACGAGAGCCCATAGTAACGCTCTTCTATGTTTAAAATTACTATCTATGTTTCGACATTACAAATGTTAAAGCAGCTTTAATTACGGTTCAAGCAACAAAAACCAAAAGATATTAAATATTCACCGTTGGAAAGAATGAGAAGCAGATGCCTTTACCACATTTTAAGGAAATGACATTCATTTTCTATTCACAATTAATAAGACTTCAGTGACAGCTCTTCTTCTTCTTCAACTTTAATAAATTTGAATGGCCGAAGCATTGTTTCTGTTAGTTGGTGAAATAACTGTTTTATTTTATAAGTTATTTAATAATAATCTACGATGTGCGAAAAGACATTTTAACCAGTTCGTATGTTAAATGGCGATTAATAAACTCACTTATTAACAAGCTCGCTGATCGCTCGCTTATATGTAAAACCGCTTGTTTATTTATCGCCTTTATTGACTCACTTACTGGTTAAAGTAACTATAAATGGTGTATTTTTTTTAGGTAAACCTGCAATTGCGCACAGAGATCTGAAATCAAAGAACATCCTAGTGAAGTCTAACGGTACATGCGCAATAGGTGACTTGGGCTTAGCTGTACGTCACGATGTTAACACTGACACTGTGGATATTCCTTTAAACAACAGAGTGGGGACTAAACGTTACATGGCTCCAGAAGTAAGTTTTATTTTTATCCGAAGATTAAAAAAAAATTTAGTAATTTCTTCATAATGCAAAGAAAGGGAATTTCACTCATCTGTTAAATATTTTTAGGTTCTTGACGAAACAATGAATATCTACCAGTTTGACTCATTTAAAAGAGCTGATGTTTACGCTCTGGGTCTTATATTCTGGGAGATTGCAAGAAGATGCAACGTAGGCGGCATCTATGATGAGTATCAGTTACCTTTCCATGATGCTGTTCCTCCAGATCCTACTATTGATGAAATGAGAAGGTAAGATACACTTTAAACTTTAATAATTAAGTATTTGAGTTGTGTCAAAAAATAAGATTTTTGCTTTGTGCCTACGTATTTAAATAATGTTCCATCTATTTAATTCTTTCATCATTGATTGTTGCATTATCACAACATATTATTATTATACTCTTCGCAAGACTAGGTCCGAAGAGTATATTGCAATCGATACGGAAATCCTAAAATCGTCAATTTTCATCGTAGAGCAAAAATTCAGCAGATTCGTGTTTTCCATCGAATTTTGAACAACTTTGAAAAAATCCGTCCGTCGGTCGGTCGATCGGTTTCTTGTAAACACGCTACCTTAAGAACCAAAACTTCAATCCAATTCAAATTTTAAGGAAAAATCGATCCCTATAAGAGGAAGAACCCTATTGTTTTTGATAAGAATCCGACTACTACAAAGCCCCCTTTTCAGCCCCCCAAATGAAAAAAAAATCGTAGCTCAACTATTATTGAATTTACAAAAAAAATTATCTGACATAAAACATAGACAATTTAGGGTATAGTCCGTAAGTCATTTTGGTAAACCAAAATGACAGTTGCAACAATCATTTTCTATGACAACGAATTGTGTAACAAGTCGTTTTCTATCACTTTGGTTTACCAAAATGGCTTACGGACCATACCCTTAATTCTTCACTAAAAACCAAAAAGTATTCTTTATTTCTTTTTGTTCGACCTCCCAATTACCCCCCAGCACAAAAAAACCTTCGTTATTATTCAATCTACAGAAATACTCTTTACAAAATTAAAGAAAATAAAATTTTTCATTAAAAATGTTGGTTTATTTTTTGTAAAGTAAGCTAGTAAAGTTAAAAAATCAAAAAATAAACTATTTTGGTAGCAAAAAACTTCCAAGTTCGAAACTCGTCACGTGTCGGTCTAGAAGGCCATGCCAAAAATATTTCAACCAAAGAAACAAAAGCAGCTGTCAGAACAAATAACCTTAAACCTGTTAAAGGTCAGAACTGACGTTCATCCTCTTCGTTATCGAAATTCTTAGTAGATTGCACTCTTCGCAGATAAATAACAAAATTTGTTTTATTAAAAAAAAACTATTATCCTTTAATGGTTTTCTTGCGAAGAGTATATTATAGAATGTGTGTATATATAGAATGTGTAGCAAATATTGATTTAGCTTTGATTTAAAAAATATAAAATGACACTTCTACCGAATCCGAATTCTACTCGAGCTACTCATTTGCGAAGAGTAACTTCTACGCGTTTCGAATTCTACCCATTTTAGTTTACTTCATTTTTTGTTTTTAGATTGGTCTGCCTTGACAAACAAAGGCCAAACATCCCAAATAGATGGCACAGTACAGAGGCATTGTATGTCATGACCAAACTTATGAAAGAATGTTGGTATCACAATGCCACTGCAAGATTAACCGCGCTTAGGATTAAAAAGACACTCTCTAGCTTCAGGGCATCTGAAGAACTTATTATGTAACCTGTATGTGATATTGTAAGTATTTTATTATTAAAACTATAGACAGATAAGTAGTAAAATAATAAGTCGCTTTTGAATTGACCTTCGGGCAAAAATAGTGTATTAAAATAAAACATAGAGATTTATACCGGATTCATGACTCTTCATTTAACAATTATCATTTAATTTAAGAATTAATTCAAGAAATTTATAGTGGATTCATGAACTTTATTTAACAATTAAATTAAAAATTAATTTAAGAAATACGGCTGCTAATTGGTTTAATACTTGACATTGACAAACGATAAACTTCAATTTCAAATAATAGACCAATGAGCAGCCATATTTCTTAAATTAATTCTTAATTTAATTGTTAAATAAAAATCCGCTCTTACAGCAGCTAATTGTTTGAATTGTATTTTTCAATGTTAAATAACCCAATCAGCTGCTATAGACCTTTTCCGTTGGTCCGACATTCATTGTTAAATTTGACATAAATCATTTGTAATACAGGTGGTCACCACCAGTGTCACAATAAGTTATGTCAAATTTAACAATGAATGTCGGACCAACGGAAAAGATCTATAGATATCTTAAATTAATTCTTAAATTAAATGTTAATTGTTAAATAAAGAGGTCCGCTTTTAAAGGGAACGATTTTTAGTACGAGTCAAGGTTTCCAATAAACAATTTATAAAAAACGCCTTATAAACGAGTTTTTCATACTATTTTTTATATTTGCTTTATTTGTGCTCGGTTTCTCCGCAAATTCTTAACTGTTCCTTAAAGTTAAACTAACATTTTATCATAAACAGAGTTTGTCAACCACCACATAGAAATTGTCTAAAATTATGTTTTCTATGATAAACAGTCACTTATTTATTCAATGATTAAAAACGTGCTGTGCAACCGGCCATTAATCTATTAAATAACATTTTTGTTTTGAGTTAAAATCTTAACTTAAAACTTTATTTTTGTTGGATTGGCAACATTGACATTTTGAAGTAAAAAAAGGTCAGACATATTGAATAATGACATTTAAACTTTACTTACTTAATACTGAATGAATAGACCTTTTTAAGCAAATGTAACCGTTGATATTGTTTCTTAAATTCTTCTTGTTATTCTACAAAGAAACTATGTCCCCCGATAGTTTATAACAGTAAACATTTGTAAATAAAAAGTACATTGCAAGGAAAGAATTCATCTTTTTGCATCTGGAAAACCAACCTAATAAAATAAAATTTTGGATTTAATAATAAAGCAATTTAGCAACCTTAAGAAAACACATTTCGGGTGTCATAATGTGCTTATTAGAACGCAAATATAAAAACTTAAAAATGGCCATTTTTATTGTAATTTTGACTTTATTTCAGGTTATTATGATGAAAACAGAACGAGCAACTTTTAAGTGTTAAAGTTGAATCCCCCATATTAAAAAACAATACACGAGGATAAAAGACGAAAATAGTTTCAAGGTTCCGACAACACTGCCCGTTATAAGTAAAAACTAAAAAGTAAAATAGTTACTTTAAAAATAAAAATGTTGCTCACAAAAAAAGTAACAAAATGTAGGCCTACAATGTATAGCGGTCTTATGAGAAATAAAAATACTATTTATGGTCTATATTTTGTTATTTGTATCCCTAAAACTGCCGTGTCATTCCAAAAAATACTTATCGATACATTACAAGAATCCTATGTTTAAAAAGTTGATTTATCTCATTCTTTAAAAAGGGGATTTAAAAGTACAATTTTTCCGGCTTAAATTTCTTTGAAAATAAAAGAAAAATTGTTTAAATGATCTAAAACAAGAATTTATTGTTTGACAGTAACTTTTTATTGGATTGGTAATATTGTACTTTTAAATGTCTTAAAAAAAACAGACCAAATAGAGCAATTTTCAATTTAATACTCAATCTAAATCGATACTGCCTCATGCCAAACTAACCGAATACTTTACTAATAATAAACAAGACTTACCTTAAAAATCAACTTTTTAATCACTAAGAGATATTCTAGTTATTTACGTAACATTTTCTTGTGTGTTTCGTATGCCTACTATTTTTTCTGCAACTTAAAAAAAATTCATTGCATTTTTTAAATGTACTTGTAGTTAAATCCATAATAAAATTAAATGAGTTTTTATCAAAGCTTTTATTTAATGTGATTTTAAAAACAAATTCAGCCTCTCGTTCAGCCTTAAAGTTGCAGAAATAATAAAGTAAAACTCAAAAAGCTAGTCATCCCTTTTGAAATTAATATCCTCATGTGTTTTTGTACTACGTTTTAATATTATAATTAAGGGGAGTTTCAAAAGTGCAAAAATTTCAGCTTAAGGCTAGAATTTTAAATTCACAGATTCAAAGATCTGTGCTTTTAGAAGCTCGTATAAGTCATCTCCGTTAAGCTTCCGTCAATTCTACTAAATAGCACATCTACATGAGGGCCTCATCGTATATTAAAAAAACTAAATGTAGTTTTTAAAAATAGAAAAGTAGGACTACAAACGTATAAGCTATGATTTAAATCGGTTATTTCTTCGTAGTAGAATTGAATGGAGCTCAACGGAGATGACTTATACAACTTCTAGGAGCACAGATCTTCGAATCTGTGAATTTAAAACTGTAGCCTTAAACTTGAGAATGTTGTAAATTTGTATCTTTTCTTAACGTATAAATGTACAGAATCCTCATTTGTTTTGTGTAGTTCCTACTAATAATCGTAAACAAAACGATTGTAATAACATTACTAATTTAGTAGTTATGCAAAAGAAATTTATTTTTGACTTTTAGAATAAAAGCACCATTTCTTAAAATTTGGTGTTAGGAGTTTTTCTTTGGGTTTTAATATTCGCAGCTAATGTTTTATTACTTTATTAAACAAAAAAAAGTAAAAACAGACAGATATTTTCGTAAAAATTACAATTTTTGGTCACATACGTACCTCTTAACTGTTTTATGTATGTCGTCACATAAATATTTAAAATTGTCAGAAAATCTCAAACAATAATGTTTCTTCTAGGCGTGCCCCTGTAAATATTATTTCTCCCCCCCTTTTTTTAAATTATAAACATAAAATGAAAACCCTTTATAAAAACTTTAATCTTCAAAAATGAAAAAAGAAAAAACTAATTACTGTATATTAAAATTTTTCTAACCATTATGCTAACACATAATTATATTTTTAAGAATATTTATGTAGTTATTTAGAAACGATTGTTGTAAGCCTAACATAATATAATTTTGCGACAAAAAACATAAAAATTATAAAAACAAATGATATTAATATTGGCAAAAAAATTGTAGTTGGTAATTTAAAATCGCATTTAAAAAAATGTTAAACTACTATAAGATAGATGTAGCACATTTTTTGTTTTTTAATGTAGAAGCAATTTTTTATCACGAATGTTAAGAACACTAAATTTAATGATAAAATTACGAAAAGTATCAATAGCGTATTGAGTAGAATGTGAAAATTTGTGGACTGTAACAAAAAGAAAATTTTAAGGTATTTTTTTTTTTTTTAAAAACTAGTGTATCTTTGTATCTTATTATATCTTGCAATATTTCAGAGCATCAGAATTTTTTTCTATTCCAATGGAGCGTATTCGTACAAAAATTGGTTGGGATAACCTAGGAGATGTCATACCACACGTCGGTTCAGATGCTAACTGACATTACTTCTGAATTTTATATTTTTATTAAATATAAAGCTTATATACCAAAAAACAACAAACTACCGGTTTAAAACATTCTATGTACCATCGAAAAGGTTTGTATAGCATTTAGAGAGTGCTTTACATCTTTAATTCTTTATAATTAGGTAAAAAAGGAAATGATGACTCATTTACAAAAGGATTTTCGTGAATGTTTAAAATAATACGGATTTTTTTTGATGCACGGATTTTGCGTTAAAAGTACCATTGTAAATGAGTCATTATGCCCTATTTTACCTAATTATGAAGAATTGAAGTTGTATAACACTCCGTTAATGTTATACAAACCTTTTAGCTGGTACGTAGGTTAAACCGGCAACTTGTTGTTTTTTGGTATATTAGCTTTATATTTGATAATAATATAAAACTCAGAAGTAATGTCAGTTTCAGTTAGCATCTGAAAATACGGGTGGTATGACAGATCTCCTAGGTTACCCCAACCAATTTTTGTACAAATACGCTCCATTTGGCACTTTGTTTTTGTTCTTTAAAAATTTAAAAAATGAAATGTTTAAAAAAAACCCAAAAAAATACCTTAAAATGTGGTGCGAAATTTACGAAGACTGATTTTGAATTTAGGCGGACCTATTGGCATAAAAAATTAGAATATTTTCACTAAACATTTATAATTAAGGCTAAATTTTAAAATTAAAACATAAGAGGCTTGAAAACATATGAAGTCAAATTTTCAATTTTTGGACTGTGGAAGTTTTTTTTTTATAAAAAAAAAATTAAAATTGGAGTAAATGGTAGTTGTGAAAAATTGACGTTTAATGTTAGAAAGCCATTTGTCCCCATATTTACGCTACAATACGGTGTTATGGATTTTTTTTTAATTTTTTGTAGCATTTTTTTTATTATTAGAATAGTTTTTGTCAATAGTGTATATACAGAACAAGCAAAAATGTTGATTAAATCCGAATTTTAATTTTTTTTTCATTAAAGATGAATGTTGCGAAGCATAGAAATTGTGGTTATGTAATTTTGGTTGCCGAAAATCAACCAAAAACACCACTTTCTGGTCATTGCTCAGTGGGTTTATTAGAGTTAACTTTAATTAAAAATTGTGCTTACCAGCAACATAAATAAACAAAGCACAAGTTGACATGTTCTAAAGGTCCATCAATAAGCGTAAAATACAGAATTTTACCAATTTAAATTGCAAATAAATAGCGCTTCTAAATTGCCAAAATTCTGTATTCAAACGCTTATTAATGGACTTTTAGAATATGTCAACTTGTGCTTTGTTTATTTATGTTGCTGGTAAGCACAATTTTTAATTGAAATTAACTCTTATAAACCCACTGAGCAATGATCAGAAAGTGCTGTTGTTTGTTGATTTTAGGCAATCAACATTACATAACCACAGTTTCTATGCTTCACGACATTCCTTGTTAACCAGCTAAATAATGTTCAATGGTGAAAATACTATTATTTTGGACACTTGCTGAAATAAAGAATGAAGATTTTGATTTGGTCGGCATTTTTGTAAAAAAATGGTAAAATATTTTTTAAACAACAATAGTGCTGTTTTAAAGGTACAAATTCATGTCAGAGATATATACGAGATTAAATTTGTTGTAATGTTTGCCAAATAATTTACGTATTATCATAATGTATTTAAACTAGAGGCCTAAATTTTTTTTTGCCAAAAAATACCCAATAAATAATTGCGCAATTTTTTTTGGGTAAACCTTGTATGCATTGTACATTAATGTGTTTTGTTTCCAATTAATTCTCAGTCATTTATAAAAGTTATAAAAAATGCCTTCATTTTAAAATAAGAAAAATATACATTATGGTAATATGTAAAAAATAAGATAGAGATTTAGGTGTATCTAAATTATCTCACTCAATTTTTCAGTGGTCTAATTATTACAAAGAGTCCTGCATTAACAAAACCCAAAAACTCTACTTAATTTTTTTTTTAAATAATAACTAGCAGAAAAAGTAAAATTCTTAAATTAGCAATAATAGCTCTATAATTTTTTTGATACAAATCATTTTTCTGTAGGGCTCTTTTAAGAACTAAAGATAGTATGAAAGCTATTTTATTCTTAGTAATATTTAATTAGTATGAAATTCCTCAGGATAAATGTACACACAAAATGCAATAGAAACATTATGTATTTAATTAAAGAGTTAGATTTTAGGTCTTTTGTTAAAAATATGTTATCATCTCGGTTTTCATTGAGTATGTTGAGTTATGCGTACTAATTTTGTCTTAGTAGATTTGTAACATTATATCTATTATTACCTTTGGTTTGTTTTTCGGTTTGTTACTTTGTGTATAAAGAGTTTTGTGGCTTATATACAGTATATATCTATCTACCATTTGTAAACGTATTTGAAAATATATTACTATTCCATTTATATTGTTTTATTTTTCCTTTAAATCGAAAAAATCAGACTAATGCAGAATTTAAGCTAAGCGTTTAAATTTTTAAAATCAAGTGACCACAAATTTGCCCAACCCCAATGTTTAGCGGGCAAAATCCCTACTGCGAAATGATCGATTAATATTTCCAAGAATGCCCAACCCCAATATGGAAGCGTTCGTGCGCACTGTGCATCGATTATAAATCCAATTTTTTTGCTGACGGTGTTTTAGATTTTCCTATTACTTGTTTTCGAAAATTATTATCTCTACCACTTTGTTAGGCCTTTCAATGAATAATAGGCCAAAGCCTCAAAACCCATGGAACAAAAACCAGCCAAACCAAAAACGTCCAACCAAAGAAAAGGGCTTAAATGGAGTACCACAACAATCCGACAATAAATTCAAAGAAGCCCAAAAGAAACTGCAGGCAGCTGTTGAAAAATATTCCAAGGATTATGAATCGTCATCAGAGGAGGAAGAAATAGAGTCGGAGCAAATAATTGGTAAACTATTTTAGTTAAAATGGTTACAAGAGTTAAGTTTTACTTTTTGTAGAAAGCTTACTTAAAAGCTATGCGGCCACCGGTGGGTCCGGCGACAATGTGGCACGTACGGAGGGTTTTTTGAAGAATGCTTTTATATCTGGAGCCGTTACTTGTTTAATTTGCATTTCGAAAGTTAAACGAGACGACGAGGTATGTTTTATTTTATACATCATACCCTAAATTATGTTTAACAACAATTTTTCCAACAGATTTGGAGCTGCGAAAAATGCTACTGTTTCTTTCACTTAATGTGCATTCAAAGATGGTCAAAAGACAGCGTTGTGCAAAAAAAGCAAGCTTTAGAAAGTCCGATTCAAGTTAAGCAAATTTCGTTAACGTGGGGCTGCCCCAAATGCAGACAAAGTTACGATCCGGAGGATATTCCATCGAAGTATACGTGTTTTTGTACTAAAACTACAAATCCTAAGTATCAGCCGCTATTGGTGCCGCATTCTTGTGGGGAAATATGCAAAAAGGATTTAAAACCAAAGTGTGGACATCAGTGTCTTTTACTATGTCATCCAGGTAAACTTCTTTATTTTTTACGCATCGTGAGAAAAATTGCTTTTCATAGAATTAATTAATTGATACGAGGGGTTCCTATAAAAAAAGTCGCATAAAACAGATCAAAAGTTCCAAAACCACATTAGTACAGTCAATCCGTATGTGGACATCGACAAAATTCCTGGTAGGGCCGCCTTTTTTATATGATGTAACTGGATGTCCAAAGAATAAAACCCCAAATTGGCGTATATCTACCTATTGCGGAAACGGAGTTATGGCCCCCCAAAGGGCCCCATTTAATTTATCACGGTGGAACTGCACCAAATTTTGCAAATAGATGTCAAATAAGGTTTAAAAAAAAAAATTTATAAAACAAAAATCTCTAAAAAAATTCCTTCACCCCCTAAATAGCCCCCATAGAGTAATAACCAATCACGTTGGATTTACACCAAATTTTGCATATAGATGTAAAATAAGATGCTAAAAAATATTTGTTAATAACTTTTTTTGAAAAAAAATTTAATGCCCCCCTTAAAAGCCCCCTTCGTTTATGGGGCGAAGGAATTATTTTTTGAAAAAAAGTTATAAGGAAATATTTTTAAGCATCTTATTATGCATCTATCTGCAAAATTTGGTGTAAATCCAACGTGATTGGTTATTACTCTATGGGGGCTATTTAGGGGGTGAAGGAATTTTTTTAGAGATTTTTTTTTATAAAAATCATTTTAAAACCTTATTTGACATCTATGTGCAAAATTTGGTGCAGTTCCATCGTGATGAATTAAAGGGGGCCCTTTGGGGGCCATAACTCCGTTTCTGCAATAGGTAGATATACGCCAATTTGGGGTTTTACTCTTTGGACATCCAGTTACATCATATAAAAAAGGCGGCCCTACCAGGAATTTTGTCGATGTACCCCCCTTTTTTAGGACAGATTGACTGTAGTACATGAGAACTTTATAAGTTTTTATGTGTTTCTAAAGTTTTCATATTATATTTTATAATACTTTGCATATAGATAAAAACAGAGGCGCCACCAACGTCACCACAAGTATATATATATTCGTATGATTATTAATAAACATTACAAGTCATAGTAGGTATAAGGATTGGTATGTGATAAATATAAACATTCGAGAATATAATAAAGTTGTAAATATTATAAAAAAGTACAAATAATGTTCTTTTTGGGATGCCCATGGACAATGTTCATATACTGATAAAGCATCTGCTTCGGGGGGAGGGGCCAGAGGAAAAACCATGGGAAAAATAACTCCAGCATACCAGGGTCACCACAAGTGCTGACCAAACATAGCTTAGATAGATTACCAAAAGTTTTGCTGTTTGAAATTGGAGAGTTTTCAAAAACATATAATTGTGCCGAAAAAAAATTAATGCAAAAGTGTTTTTACTACTTTAAAAGAAAATTATCTCAACAACAAGGTCTTGCCAAGTTGATTTTTACCTTTGGCGACGACCACACCAATAGACTATTTCTTGCTGGTTCTTGAAATTCAAACATGGACCCATCAGTCTTAGCGCCCATCTTAAGACAGGTCTACAAAAAACAGGAGTTTCCCGGAAATACATGTATGCTTTGCGCTAGTTAAAACCCGAAAATGCACAAGTGACACACCGCAAAATTAAGGCATTCAAAGGCAATTCAAAGACATTTTACATAAACAGTTGATTGGGAAAACAATTATTGGACAGCTCAGTTTCTTAGGGAAGCACAATAGTAGACTGGTTTTAATTAGTAACCCAGAATTTTGAGTTTGTTCGGCAGTGAAATTTTATAAATCGCATATAAAGCCGTGAATGATGACTATTATAATCAAGAATTTGTATAAAAAAATTTGAAAATAATCAACAATAAGCTTCTAGGGGGTTTCATGTAAAGAATAAGCCAAAAAGAGGTATACATTTTCTTGCAGCTTAACTCAATAAACGAAGTATTCTATAAACATTGAGCTTAACTAAGAAATTTACTGTGGCGAAACCACTTGTCGTATCTTAACAAAACTTTCGGTATAGTCCTAGTAAACTTGAAGGTTTTGTTTGGCTTTTGTGGTGCCGTTAGTGGTGCCCCCTATTTGACCATGTGCAAAATATAAGCAAAATAAAAGACAACCCTCGTAAATCAATAAAACCCGAAAAAACCTAAAATTTTTATTCAAAAACGTAGTATTGTGACACTTGTGAGTAGGTTTTTTTACTGGTTTTTTTACCGGTCAAAAATGATTTTGACCAGTCAATTATGCTAAAATAATGGTAAGAAAGAAGAAATGGCTGTAAACTGTTAATTTTTGATTCGTTTTAAGGGGCGCTCTGTAAGTTTTACTTTGATTTGTTTAAAAAACTAAAATAAAACATGGTAAGAAAATCGATAATGAGAAATTAAGTTATTGAAATTAATTTTTTTGTAAAAGTGGGCAAAAAAAGTATTTGGTCACAAGACAAAGTACATCCGTTTTTTCAAATAAAAAAATAAATCAATTATGCTAAAAAAATGTTTTCCAAACTAAGCCTATGTAAATTCAAAAATCAAATTTTGATTTTTTTTGTCAACAATTTATTTTAGGTCCCTGTCCACCCTGCCCAGTAACTGTCCAAGTAAAATGTTTCTGTGGTTCAAAACCTGAAAGATTGCAACGTTGCAGTCACAGAGAATGGTCCTGCGGAGACCCTTGCAAGAAATTGTTAGAATGTGGCAAGCATACCTGTTTAGAAGCCTGCCATAATGGAAATTGTAAACCTTGTGCAAAGAAAAGCATCCAAAGATGTTTGTGCAAGGCTCAACAAGCTTTGAGGGATTGTTCTTCGCCTATTTGGCAGTGCGATAAGGTAAGTTTACTGCTTAATAAATGCTCACTTAAGAGTTATTGCTTTGTGAAAATAATCAGTTAGAATGGTTTATTATAATGTGTTTTGTTATCAAAGAAAACCTTTCAACCAACGGAACTATGTAGAAAATTTGCAAATAAAAAAATGGATGATGATTGAAAATGGCTTTTAAAGTCCATGATAATTATACTTTGAAATAAATAATAATAATTTTTTTGTAAATCTATTATGCCCAAGTATTTTTGGTGAATTTTGAATAAAGTTTTTTGTTTGGTAAAAAAATAAATTAGGAAATACCTCGCGAGGAAAGTACTAGTTTGCATTGATTTTTTGTTTGTTTATCTATTACTATATAAAGTAATTTCGAGTTTACTAATAAGTAAAAAAATTAATTATTTTAGGAAATACTTGCTTGCAAGGACTAATTTTTCTCTAAATTTATTATGCGCACTAAAATTTTTTTGGTAAAAGTTTAAAGGAATTTCTATTTTCGGAAAGTGGAAATTTAGAATCTACAAGATAGGGTTTTTTTTTGGTAAAAGTCGAGGTAAAAGTAGATATAAATATTTTAGGAAATACCGCGGGAAATATTTGTTTGCAAGGAATCATATTTTTGGAAATCTATTATGCACACGATAAAGTATTTTTGGTAAAAGTTTATAAGAATTTCTACATAGTTGCGGAAAGTTAAAATTTTGAATTTAAACGCAATAGTTTAATAAAAAAATAAAATACATATGCATGAAAAAAAAGTTCATATAAGCATGTGTCCGATTTTGCCCTCTTAGTTAGATAAACCCCTCTAAAAAAACCCTAAAAAATAATTTTTTTAACTTTATTTTTAAAAAATAATTCTTTTAAAAAATGCTGTAGTACCTGTTTGATGCATCTTAATATTATAAATATTTCTATATTTATAAAATTTTGGTCTCTGACTCCTTTTTAATTTAATTCCTAAACTTAAAATTTTACATCAAAAATTAAGTTTAATTAAGTTTAAATAATCGAATATTCTACTTAACAGTATTACCAAACTTATCAAACCTTAAACATATTTTTCTCAAAGATTAAAAAAGATTTTTTTTTCACATTTATTAATAGTATAGAAGCTATTAACATGAAAATCCACATCATTAACGTTGTCATGTTTTTTTGATATTACATTATATTTAAAATTACTTTTCTTAATCCAACAAAATGGCAGGCCAAACAGGTCGTGTTTTTTTAAAGGTAAAAACATCATAAGTGGGATCGTTTTCTTCGTACAACAAAATTGTAATTTTTGCTCCTTCGAGCTATAACCCTGCCAACCCTTAATGATGGTTTAATCGCTTTTCAAATGTGGTTTTCAAGGACAGAAACCTCTCTGTAATCATGACAATGTTCGATGATGTGTGTTTTTCATTTTTGTTGCTAGCTCTCGTACTATAAGAATTATATTGATGTGACGTAATTTTCAAAGAACTTTGGTTTACTAAATCACATTTTGTTAAGGTATGCAACAAGCCTCTGGAATGTGGCAATCACAAATGCAATGAGGTCTGCCACGCTGGTGTTTGCGATATGTGCCAGCTAGCCAAGGAACGTACTTGCCCATGTGGTAAAACCAAGCACCATCTACCGTGCACTGAAGACACTCCCACTTGCAAAGATACGTGTGGCAAACTCTTGGAGTGTGGACTGCATTTCTGTGGACTTAAGTGTCATAGAGATAAATGCGGTGCTGTAAGTATGGTTTTGTAACACAACACGTTTTATAAACGTCTTTATTCTTTCGTTTATAAAACTTAGAGAGCTTATGGCCAAATCATTTTGGTATGGTCATAATCTTTGGTCATTTGACGGTCAAATTTGGTCAAATTCTAAAAAACTTGAAGAGAACCCTTGGTGATGTCATATGAAAAATTAAATTATGGTCATCTAAATACTATATTTTGACGCAAAAATCCCACTAAGGCAATTTTTTGTAAAAGGAAATAGCAAAATTAGTACAACAACATAAAAAATTTGACAAAAAGTAGCAGATTAAAAAAATATTTAGAATTTGACCGAGAATTTGACCAATTTTCCCAGATTTGGGTGATCATATGACGGTAATAATACCTGGTCATAATCTGGCACATCTCTTATAATACTTAATACAAAATAGTATATTAAAATGCAGAGTTTTATAAGGAACGTTTATTAGCACGCGTCCAGGTTTGAATTTTTCATGCTATTTTTTATATTTGTTTCATTTAATTTATTAAAAACTATTTTAAATATGAATTAAAAACTTGACTTAAAATTGGCAACATTGACATTTTAATTTTAAAATAAAAAGTTAATTTATGTCAGACATATTGAATAATGACATTTGTAAACTTTACTCAATACTGAATGAATAGGCGATTTTGGGACAATGTAACCTTTGATATCGTTTCTCCAATTCTTCTAGTTATTCCCTCTACAAAAAAAACTGTGTCCTCCGATAGTTTTTAATATCATTGGTAAATAAAAAGTACCTTGCAAGAGAATAATTCTTTTTTTTGCATCTTAATAATTAACCTAATAAAATAGAATTTTAAAATAAAGCAATTCAGCAACCTTAAAAAACCAAATTCGGGATTCATAATGTCCTTATTATAGAACGCAAATACAGGGTATCCAAAAAATGACGCATAAACGCGATGGTACGCTCTTGGGGCATTCTCTGGCATCCCTAGAAAATTGTCAAAAAAATCTATTTGTTGTATAAATTCGGCAATCCTGTCTAGGAAAATCATCTAAAAATCCCATCAATGAGTCTTAATTATATACTTTTGCATTAGATTTTATTGACCTTGTTGTAAGCTTCATTTCATGAAAATTTTGTAAAATTAAAATAATTATAAAAATGTAATTCGACCATTTAAGAAATAACCAATCGGTGGAATGGTTTAAGATAGACTGTAGCTTTGCATTAAACTATTTTTTTCGTTAATATGTGCTGTTACATTCAAGATATAAGCGTTTAAAGTTTCGCACTTAGGGGCAACATATCTCCTAGGGTATATGAGATTTTGAGATTTGTTTTAACAATTTTCTGGGGCTCCGTAGACATACTCCAACAACGTACCGTCTTGTTTATGCGCCATTTTTTGGACACCCTATATAAAAATTTGTTTTAGTGTTTGGAAACTGTAGAAAAACGATGCAGATGCGGCTCACATTTAAAAGAAGTTCAATGTAGCAAGCCATATTTATGCGAAACTAAGTGTAAGAATATAAAAGATTGCAACAAACATCCATGTAACCGAAAAGTAAGTAACATTTTTGAATAGCTTCCTTAAAAAATAGGAAAAAGCGTCTCTTTTTTCCAAAATATATCAATAATATTTTTTTTAAATAAATAAATAAATTTTAGTGTTGTGATGGCAATTGTTCAGCTTGTGAAAAACCTTGTGGCAAGACTCTTAGTTGTGGAAATCACAAATGCGCCTCGATCTGTCATCGTGGACCATGTTACCCTTGTAATTTAACGGATATAGTGACTTGTAGATGCGGTAATACCAAAATGACGGTACCTTGTGGAAGAAAACATAAAACCAAGCCTCCGAAATGTAGTTTGCCTTGCGAGTAAGTATTTTGTGTTTTTCTTTTTTTATACGAATACCCCATCAAATGCTTCTGAAATTTGTCAGAATTTGTTTGAATAGTTCAAAGTGAAAAATTTTAATTTATAAGTGTTTTTAGTTACCCAGTACCCTATTTAGTTTTCTGTTAAAATCAGAGTTGCTTTACTCATAAATGTACAAGGTTTGTTAATTTTTCTACTCGCAATTTGAAAGTCATTTTTCCATAAATTTCAAAATCCAAACAAAGATTTTGAACTTAAAAAAACCATCAAAAATGCTAAAATTATTTTTAAAGTGAAATTTTTATGAAAAAGAATAAATTGATGTTTGTGAAACTAGTACAGTTTGTAGAACGGTCTTTCTAGTTTTTAAAATTGTTTTTAGTTTGAGTATTTACCTTTCCCGCCGTTAGTCACCTTCGCAGTCGTTATACTTGGGAAACGTCAGATTTGCGTCAGATTGACTCAAATCATTGTTATGCTGGTGGTCATTCAGTTTTCCAAGTATAACGACCGCGATTGTGATCAACGGCGGGAAAGATCTATAGGATAGGGTCTTCATATTTTGTCGTAATAATTTAGAGATGTGCTTATGACCAAATCATTTTGGTATGGTCATAATCTCTGGTCATATTACGGTCAAATATGGTCAAATTTGGTAAAATTCTTAAAAACTTTTGAAGAGAACCCTTGGTGATGTCATATGAAAAATTAAATTATGGTCATCTAAATACTATATTTTGGCGCATAAATCCCACTAAGCCAATTTTATGTAAAAGAAAATAGCAAAATTTGGACAACAACATTCAAAATTTAGCAAAAAGTGGCAGATTAAAAAAATATTTAGAATATGACCGAGAAGACGGTAAAAATACCTAGTCAAAATCTTGGTCAAATACCACTGGCACATCTCTACCGGTAATATATACAGGTGTCCAAAAAATGGCGCATAACGCGATGGTACGCTCTTGAGGCATTTTAGGATCCCTAAAAAATTGTTGAAAAAAATTCATATGCTCATTGAGAAAAATTCGGACAAAGTTGCATAAGTTCGCCAACACAGTTTCTAAAGTACATCTTAAAAACTCACCTAGATTCTTGAGCATACAGTTTTGCATTAGATCATATTGAAAAATTTAATTTTCTATTAAAAATGCTGATTCATTTTTTGTAAAGTTAGCTTGTAAGGTTAAAAAAACAAAAACTCATTCTAGTTTTTTGTAGGATACCACCAGACTGCCACCACGAAAAGCGTTCAAACCATCGCTGCCACTTCGGGGATTGTCCACCCTGTAAACAAGCCTGCGACAAACCAAGACCAAAGTGTGTTCATAACTGTAGCGCTGCCTGTCATTCTTCAGTTCTTATTAAAACAGAGTCACAAACAGGAAGTATGCCTTGGGAGCAAACTGGACCTAAAGTTGAAAGGAAGAAACTGCCGTGTCCTGATTGTGTTGTGCCAGTTTCTGTCACATGTTTTGGTAAGAAAATAGCCCCTTTAAAAAAGTACCAATAAAAATAGTTTATAACATTTCTTTTCACATCGTTTATTAAAGTCATTCATTAACGCACTCCAAATCGTTGATTAATGACCACTATTAATACATGAATACAAGCCCATAGTAACGCTCTTCTATGTTTAAAATTACTATCTATGTTTTTACATTACTAATGTTATGTTAAAGTAGCTTTAATTTACGGTTTAAGCAACAAAAACCAAAAGAAATTAAATATTTACCGTTGGAAAGAATGAGAAGCATATCCTTTTACCACATTTTAAGGAAATAACCTCGGAAATAACATTCATTTTCTATTCACAATTAATAAAACAGCTCGACTTCTTCTTCTTCAACTTTAATAAATTTGAATGGCCGACGCATTGTTTCTGTTTGTTGGTGAAATAACTGTTTTATTTTATAATTTATTTAATAACGATCAACGATCGATGTGCGAAAAAGCACTGTAACCAGTTCGTATGTTAAATGGCGATTAATAAACTCCTGATCTGTAGCTGTTAACAGAAAAAGAAGTCTTATTTTGTTAGATTTAATGTAGTCCAGCCACATAAAACTTTTAAAACCATTTTGATGTACTTTGACAAGAACTTTCGAGTTTTTTGACAGAACTCTGGCGGTGCGAGTTCATGACAGTTCATAAATAGTTCTTTCAATCGAAAAGGCTATAACTATTATGGGTCTAGGAGAATTCACCGCCCACAATTTACCGCCGACAATTCATCGCCCACAATTCACCGATCCACAGTTCATCAATAAGACAATTCATCGACAAGTCAATTCATCGCCACACAATTGTTCGATGGGAGAATTCATCGCCTAGTATGAATATTAAATGAAATGATTTTAAACTACAATGCTTTCTGATAATGTGTTGATACATTTTTAGCATAACAACACCGAGAACAACACCTAGTAACATGTCCCTCAGTGTAATGCACACAATTTTGGACGCACTGTTAAGCACCGACATAGCTAGAGTTTATATTTTCGTTTTAGCAGCAAAACTTAACCTAACCTACCTAACCTAATGTCCCCCAGGGCTTTTATATAAGTCAGTCCAAAATCCTGACATTCAAAAAAAAGTATGCATATTGGACTTTACCTAGGTAAAAAAATTCCATTACCTCTATCCTATTCGTTTTTGACCATTTAAGTCTGCAAATTGGGTGTCTGCAAATAAGAGGACACGGGCAATATTCTAGGTAAATAAATATCCAAGAAATTTCAATAAAATCATTAGGTAATTATTATCTATAATTATTTTGGTGGCAGGCAATATTCTAGGTAAATAAATTTTTATTATTTATTTTGTTCATTAAATAAACTAATATTCATACTAGGCGATGAATTCTCCCATCGAACAATTGTGTGGCGATGAATTGACTTGTCGATGAATTGTCTTATCGATGAACTGTGGATCGTCGGTGAATTGTGGGTGATGAATTGTCGGCGGTGAATTGTGGGTGGTGAATTCTCCGGATACCAACTATTATTGTCAAACTCAGTTTATGATTTAACTTCAGAAATGTCTAAAGAAAAACCCAAAAATTTCGCAAAAAATTGTCATTAGTGCGCTAACTTAAGCTATTTTTTTAGGGGAACACGAAACTTGTGACTGGCCTTGTTACATCGCTAAACCATCGAGTTGTCAGCGACCCTGTGGTAGAATGCTCTCTTGTAACAATCATTTTTGTTCACTGCCATGTCACGTTGTCGAAAATGCAGAAGATAAAATAAAAGTAAGTTATGTTTAAATTTTTTTATTTACATGATGAGCCCATTTTATAATAATTACAAAGCGACACTTTTACAAGTCTCAAATGGCAGGACTAGGAGACAGCATTAATGAGTTCAATGACGCTGTTTCCTGCTATTTGAATAAAGAATAAAAAAATAAATTATTAATTTTTCTTCTTGAAACTTCTACATTTCTACACTTGTCGACTTGTAACTTTTATGAAATGGGCTCAAATTGTAAATTAAAAAATTAAAACTGAAATAAAATAAAACTTAAAGGAAAATGAATAAAAAGAAATTTCTCGATTTTTTTTAATTACCTACTTATTTTTTAAGGATTTACAGAAGTACCTTGATAAAACATAGCTTTATTTCTGAGAGTCTCTTTTGGGTAGATAATGCCCAATAACAAAAATAATTAATATTTTTTGAGTTATTTTATGTTTCATTAAACCGTGTGTCCCGCAAAAAGCGGACGAGCTCATTACTTTATACGTATACTTTCTACAGAACTGAAATTTTAGAAGTTGTCTGAGAAGACTTTTAGCCTTTTTTACATGCATTTACAAAAATGTATGATTTCCGGTTTAAGCTGAAATGACATTAATTTTGTATTTTAAATGAAACGCCCCATTTATTTTGACATTTTTAGAAACATTCTTTTAATAAAAATACAATCGTATTTAAAAAAATAATGTGTCACCAATATGAATGATTCTATAGTACTTTGAAAATGAGCTAATTTGGTCCTACAGAGAACGCTGCAATCTACCAGTGTCTAATTGCAGCAGGGTCTCTCATAGAAAAATTTGTTTAAATCTATGGTTTTGCACTCTTCTTTATCTTCGATTTCTTAAGTAGGCCTTCGAGCTAGATAGCTCATAACAACTTATAACCAGGGTTGTACACGAATACAAGTATTCGTATTCGAACACTGTATTCGAATACTTTAACAGTATTCGTTATTCGTATTCGAATACATTTTTTTCAAATGATTTTGTATTTGTATTTTTATTCGTAAAAATTTAAGTGATAGTATTCGTATTCGTAAATTTACGAATACTTTTTACGAATACATTTTTATAGTCGAACACAAACGAGTAAGTTCGTTTTGCAATAATTTTAAATTTTGCGCCAAAAATCGTGGGAATTGTATTCGCAATATTGTATTCGTAGTTTTACGAATACGAATACTTTGTATTTGTATTCGTACCCGAATACATGCTGTTTCAAATGTATTTGTATTCGTATTCGTGCTTAACATGTAGCTAAGTATTTGTATTCGTATTCGAATACAAAAAAAAGTATTCGTGTACAACCCTGCTTATAACTTATAACTTCATAAGTGTTTTTAAATGTTTAAATTAGATTTTAATTTGTCTTAAATGTAATAAATGAAGTTATAGAGTCTCAATGGTAAATACCCGTAATAAATGGAGCTTAGCAAAATATTGTGCACAAAGCTAAAATGTACAAGCTATTTTAATACATTTGTTAAAGCGCGTACCTACAAAAGTTCAAAAAAGTGAAAAATAACCTTATTATTTTAATTATTAATGGCATAACAAACACCCTAAAAAAAGTTAAACCTTATTTAAGAACAATAATATGCTTATTAACGTTTTATTAGTGAACAAAATAAACAGATTCTGTTTTGTTCAAAAATAGATGAAATAAAGCGAATCGGTTTAATTGTAACATTTTAATTTTTATTTATGTTTATGTTTATATCCAATATTAATTAACTTCTCTTTAAACATTTTTGACTGCTTAATACTAAAGTATAAGTAAAAAAAGGTGCTAAGAATTATAACGATCTATTCTCTAAAAATAATTTCGTTTTTTTAAAAAAAGGACCATCTTTATTTGTAACTAAAGAAAATAAATAATACTTAAGGGGATAAAGAGGATTTTAAATTTGGATAATTACACAATATGCAAAAAAGTAATTTTACATTTAATTTTTAAATTTAACAAAGTAAAAAAAGGAAAGTTATTTTAATAATATTAAATCTTAAGAAAATTTAGTACTTATTGATAAAAAAATATTTTTTCGTGGCTATTATATTAAAAGTAACATCCTAAACACTATATACATATACAGGGTGTCGCATTTTAGATAAAAAATGAGTTATCAACATGGATAGAAAAAAAAAACTGATTGCTCATTAACACTGTTTTTACATATTTACATACAGGGTGTCCAAAAAATGGCGCATAAACGCGATGGTACGTTGTTGGGGCATGTCCAGGGAGCCCCAGAAAATTGTTAAAAAAAATCTCATATACCCTCATAGATATGTTGCCCCAAAGTGCGATACTTTAAATGCTTATATCTTGAATATAACAGCACATATTAACTAAACAAATGGTTTAATACAAAGCTACAGTATATCTTAAACCATTCAACCATTTTTTTATTTATTAAATGTGTTACTTAGTATATGTGCTGTTATATTCAAGAATCTTCATCATCTTGAATATAACAGCACATATTAACTAAACAAATGGTTTAATACAAAGCTACAGTATATCTTAAACCATTCAACCATTTTTTTATTTATTAAATGTGTTACTTAGTATATGTGCTGTTATATTCAAGATATAAGCATTTTAAAGTATCGCACTTTGGGCAACATATCTACGAGGGTATATGAGATAGATTTTTTTTAACAATTTTCTGGGGCTCCCTGGACATGCCCCAACAACGTACCATCGCGTTTATGCGCCATTTTTTGGACACCCTGTATGTAAATATGTAAAAACAGTGTTAATGAGCAATCAGTTTTTTTTTTCTATCCATGTTGGTAACTCATTTTTTATCTAAAATGCGACACCCTGTATATGTATATAGTGTTTAGGATGTTACTTTTAATATAATAGCCACGAAAAAATATTTTTTTATCAATAAGTACTAAGTTTTCTTAAGATTTAATATTATTAAAATAACTTTCCTTTTTTTACTTTGTTAAATTTAAAAATTAAATGTAAAATTACTTTTTTGCATATTGTGTAATTATCCAAATTTAAAATCCTCTTTATCCCCTTAAGTATTATTTATTTTCTTTAGTTACAAATAAAGATGGTCCTTTTTTTAAAAAAACGAAATTATTTTTAGAGAATAGATCGTTATAATTCTTAGCACCTTTTTTTACTTATACTTTAGTATTAAGCAGTCAAAAATGTTTAAAGAGAAGTTAATTAATATTGGATAAACATAAACATAAATAAAAATTAAAATGTTACAATTAAACCGATTCGCTTTATTTCATCTATTTTTGAACAAAACAGAATCTGTTTATTTTGTTCACTAATAAAACGTTAATAAGCATATTATTGTTCTTAAATAAGGTTTAACTTTTTTTAGGGTGTTTGTTATGCCATTAATAATTAAAATAATAAGGTTATTTTTCACTTTTTTGAACTTTTGTAGGTACGCGCTTTAACAAATGTATTAAAATAGCTTGTACATTTTAGCTGTGTGCACAATATTTTGCTAAGCTCCATTTATTACGGGTATTTACCATTGAGACTCTATAACTTCATTTATTACATTTAAGACAAATTAAAATCTAATTTAAACATTTAAAAACACTTATGAAGTTATAAGTTATAACTTATAAGTTGTTATGAGCTATCTAGCTCGAAGGCCTACTTAAGAAATCGAAGATAAAGAAGAGTGCAAAACCATAGATTTAAACAAATTTTTCTATGAGAGACCCTGCTGCAATTAGACACTGGTCTGCAATCTATGCTTCAGGACTCTATGACTAAGATAGACGATGATGGAATTAGGTGATTTTCATAGATCTATAGAATCGTTAATATTCGTGATTCATTATTTCTTTAAAAACATATTTTTATTAAAAGAATGTATCTAAAAATGTCAAAATATGCATATAGGAGGTTCCATTAAAAAATACATAATTAATGTAATTTCCGCTTAAACCGGAAGTCATATATTTTTGTAAATACATGGAAAAGGATGCTAAAAGTCTCCTTAACTCCTTAAATTTCAAATCTGTAGAAACTATACGTAGAACGTTATGAGCTCGTGCGCATTTTGACGGACACACGGTATATCTCATTTTATGAAACAATGCGATATTTCGATATTTGATTAATCATTTCTTTGTGACCATCTTTAACATTTAGTTCTTTTCTTAATTTTTAGTCTGGAACAACATGTGAGACTTGTGACAACCCCTGCTCAAAAGAAAGACCAGAGGGATGCGTTCACCCTTGCCCTAAAGCATGTCATCCCCAAAATTGTCCTCCATGCAAACAAATGCTCAGAATTAAATGTCATTGCGGCCTGACCCAACCCTACATTGCTTGTAGTGATTGGCTATGTATTGAAAAACGAGAAATTATACAAAGTTGTGGAAATCAGTGCCCGAAAAACGTAAGTTTTAGTATTTTTCAATTAATTTTTATACAGTTTTCTTATGAAGTATCGAGTGAGCAAATAAAAACGGCCCATAAGTAGGCCATGGGGATTGTTAATTGACATATTTTACATTGTTCATAGCCTACTTATGGGCCGTTTTTATTTGCTCACCCGATATAAGGATATTGCGAGGGATATTGTCTATACAGGGTGTCCCAGAATTGGCGCACCACCTGTATGGTACGTTGTTGGAGCATGTCTAGGGATCCCCAGAAAATTGTAAAAAAAAATCCATCTCATACACCCTCAAAGATATGAGGCCCCAAAGTGCAAAACTTTAAACGCATATACCTTACAAACAACAGCACGTATTAACGAAAAATATGGTTTAATACAAAGCTGCAGTCTATCTTAAACCATTTCACCAATGTTTTTTCTTTTAAATGCCCAAATAACATTTTTATAATCAATTTAATTTTACAAAATTTTCTTGAAATTACAATTACAACAATGTCAATAAAATTTTATGCAAAAGTCTATAATCAAGACTCATAGATGGTATTTTTAGATTTATTTTCCTAGACTGTGTAGTATTTTCCTAGACTGTGTTGCCGAATTTAAGCAACTTTGTTCGCAATTTTCTCAATGAATATAACAGATGGATTTTTTTAACAATTTTCCTGGAATTCCCAGGCATGCCCTAACAGCATACCATACAGGTGGTGCGCCAATTCTGGGACACCCTGTAGTTCTAGAATTCGTATTAAAATCGAGGGGCAATTCACCTCCAGAAATTTGTACACTATACTTCCACTTTTCAGGTACTTCCACTATACTTCCACGTACTTCCACTATACTTCCACATACTTCCACGTACTTTCACTGTACTTCCACGTACTTCCACATACTTCCACTATACTTCCACATACTTCCAATCATACTTCCACAATAAATTATAAATGACGCATGCGCAGAACAGTATAACCTCAAATTTTTTGTGCAACTTGTCTATTAATGTGAAAAATCGATCCTTATAATATGACTTTATGAGAATCGATTATATTCGATTAATAAATACAAATTAATTTATTTAAAAAATAAATTTTTAGCCATTTAAAAATGCATTAAGAATCGAAAAAAATATAAATTGTTAACTTATATTTTAAGAATTTTTTTTTAATTTAGCGCCTACTTTATAATAATTATGTGTTAAAAACTTAAAAAATCAAAAAGCATAAATTTTGTTATTCAATTTAATTATTTTTTGAATTTCGCGCCAATTTTTTAAATAATTGACTGTCAAAAATTAAAAAAAGCAATTTTTTCAAGTTTGGCGCCATTTTTTAAAATAATTTACTGTCAAAAATTGAAAAAGCGCAATTTTTTTGAATTTCACGCCATTTTTTAATCTAAAAACCTCCATATACTTCCACATACTTCCACTTTACTTCCACATACTTCCACGTACTTCCACATACTTCCACGTACTTCCACGTACTTCCACATACTTCCACATATTTCCACGTACTTCCACATACTTCCTCCTACTTCCACATACATGTACACTATACTTCCAAGGTGAATTGCCCCTCGATTAAAATATTAATTTAAAATTGTGACATTTGGGTTAAAATTTAACATTTTTCATACAAAAACAGAATACACACGGTCAACTCCTACGTCACAGATCACAGATCCACATTAAAAAACTGTCTGTGAAGTAGAATTGTGATTCTGTCAGATTTAGCCACTTTTTTAGAACAATATTTTGTAAAAATAAAAGGCTTTCTTAGGGAACCCTTGGTATAAAAATGTGCTATAATGTCTTAAATTCGATATTTCAAGTTTAGTTCATTGTAAAACTTTATAATATACATTTTATGTGTTAATGTTGTGCAACCTCCAAGATGTGAATTTTAAACGGAAATTGCTTGAGAAAGCAACCATAGCAAGAGGTCTGGTAAGTACCATCGTAAAATTAACATTTTTTTTCTATTACCTGGAACAAACCATACTCCTTGATATGGTTGCTGTCTCAAGCAATTCGCGTTTAAAGCTGACTTCTTGGTGGGTGATCATCATCATCAGATTAATAAGGGATTTTTTAATTCTTGCGGTAGATTCTCGGGTAATTTTAAATTAAAATATCGCAAATAAGATATTAAGGAACAGTTTTACACCAATGGGAGCTAGAAAACTCTCTTATTTTTCTTTAAATAATGTTTTAAACCAATGTTGGAAACACAGAATAAGAATAAAAATGACCATTTTCTCTGGTCCGTAATGTTGGTTGCCAAAAAAAATTTCACAGATAGTATTTTAATGCACTTCTGTGAACTGTGACGTAGGACTTGACCAGGTCTATTTTTATTTTCCTATTTTTTTTTAATATTTTTAGTTTGATTGTGGGCACCGATGTCGAGAAAACTGCCACTCTGGCCCATGTCCCAATGCGATGCTTTGCAAAAAGAAAGTCAAAATAACGTGCAAATGTAAGCGAATTAAAAAAGAGTTTCAATGTGAACTAATCCGAAAGAATGAAGCAAAAGTGGACTGCGATGAAATCTGCGAAAAACAGAAACAAGAACAAACCATGCTGAAAGAGGCATTAAATAAACAAAAAAAGAAGGAAGATGAAATAAAAAACCAAAAAGAATTGGAAAAGTATCAAAAAATGTTTGAAGGAAAACGCAAAAATAAAGAAAGACGCCGTTATGAACAGCAGGATGAAAGAACATTTTTAGAGAAATATTACCTTGCTTGTTTATTAATTTTATTAGCTGTGGGAATATCTATCTTTTTAATCATTTTTTTCAAATAAGTAGTTTTAAGTTTTATTTGTGTTATTATTTACTTCTAAGTAAGTTTATTTTTAATGTAAAAAGTTTATTTGAATAAAGTTTGTGACCAGAATCATTGCCTTTACTTATTGTTCCCAATTTTGCATTTTGTTCTGTTAATTATAATTAAAAAAATTAATAAATTATAAGAAAACGCTTTGAAAAACATGAACGATTAAGAATAATCGATTATAAATTAGTTTGCGCAACCCTAGTATCAAATGTTACAACGTAAACATAACCTTCAAAATTTAACGTCCGCAGAAATCAAATGTAGGGTATTTACAAAAATAGTTTGTGTTTTTGATTAACAAAATAATTGTGAATATATTAATCATAGGATTAGAATCTCTATAAAACCAATAATGGACGATGCCGATTCTTCCGACAGTTCTGAGCCAGAACTCTTTCCCTTTGTAAGAATGCACGCATTTTGTTCTCTTAGGATGGTTAAATTAATACTTTACTTTTTTCAAGAATCCCGATTTACATGGTGATGCATTTAATTATGACGATCCATTATCCTACTCTGGAATGATCAAAGCCGTAATCGAAGGAGATATTGAGAAAATCAAGTATTTAAAAGTAAAGGGAATGTCTGTAAACATTACTGAAAATAGAGGAAACACTCCTTTGCACATAGCAATCATTTTAAAAAGGTAATTTCCCCTTAAAGAGGCTTATACTACAGGGTATCCGCGAATAGTTTGCTTTTTTTGATATGGCGAATAGCTGGGAAAAACAGTTTTTTGAAAAAGTGCCCCCCCTTGGAAATAATGGCCTTTAAGCAGGTAGACTAAAAACACGTAATCGTAAATATTTACCAAATGTTTTGTCCAACCATTCTTAAATTTGTACAATCAATAAAGGTAATAAAAAAGGTCATTTTAAACCCAGTTTAAAATTAGGGGCCCCTTTTAAAATGGTTTTAACCGAATTCAAGTTAAAACTATTTTACCACTTGAAATTTCTGAGAAACTGCACCGTTTACGAATAAACTGCCAAAAACACTCTTTACCCCATTAATCCAGTGATTTAGGATTTCATCTGCCGAAAAATTATTTGTTAACTTTTTTTTTTACCATTATCTCTATATTGCCATAATATACAACATATCAAAAGTCCCCTAAGATCCCGTGCCGGCGTCATGCCATTTTAGAGGGTCAAAGGTCGAAGAGGACAGTTTTTGGTAAATAAATGTCTTCCTATTGGTCGGACAAAAAAAATGTAGGATGTAAATTGCAGATTGAGCAATTACCTACAAAAAAATATACACACTTTTCCATTGAGCGACCGTTATCGCGTAGTAGTGTCAATTATGCATGACGTTGGTATACTTTTAACACCGGTTAAAATACAAAAACGAGGAAAATTTCTTCCAAAATTTTTCAACCAGGGTTTTAATTTAACCCCTAAGATACATAATCGGCAATAAAGGGTCTTGTAAATTATAAATTTTAGTTGGTTTTATTAACCTGAGGAATTACAGACATAACCAAATTCATTTTTGGAGCGCCTGTATACACGCAGTTGATAATTTACAAGACCCTTTATTGCCGATTATGTATCTTAGGGGTTAAATTAAAACCCTGGTTGAAAAATTTTGGAAGATGTTTTCCTCGTTTTTGTATTTTAGCCGGTGTTAAAAGTATACCAACGTCATGCATAATTGACACTACTACGCGATAACGGTCGCTCGATGGAAAAGTGTGTATCAATTTATTTGTAGGTAATTGTTCAATCTGCAATTTACATCCTACATTTTTTTTGTCTGACCAATAGGAAGAGATTTACTTACCAAAAACTGTCCTCTTCGACCTTTGACCCTCTAAAATGACATGACGCCGGCACGGGATCTTAGGGGACTTTTGATATGTTGTATATTATGGAAATATAGAGATAATGGTAGAAAAAAAAGTTAACAAATAATTTTTCGGCAGATTGTATTAATTTTTGTTTTATTTTCCTGGGTTACATATTTTTGCATAAACTAGACTTTCTTTTGAAATTTCTATGACACTGACCATTATCACTAAATTGAAGTAAGTTTTTTGCCAAGATAAATGCAAAATATGAGGTACATTAAGAAAATTTTTGAAAGTTTATTTAAAAACGGTACAGTTTCTCCGAAATTATAAGTATAAAAAAAGTTTTCACTTGAATTGTGGTATTCCAAAAAATTACCAAATTTTCAAAATTCTTAAAGGTAAAGAATTTACATGCAGTTTTTATTAACACTACCAGTGTTAAACCCATTTTAAAAGGGATCCCAAATTTCAAAATGGGTTTTACATAAGCGTTTTTATTACCTTTATTGATTGTACAAATTTCATGATAATTAGACAAATCATTTGGTAAATATTTACGATTACTTGTTTTTAGTCTACCTGCTTAAAGCCCATTATTTCCGAAGGGGGGCACTTTTTCAAACAACTGTTTTTACCGAATGTCTTGGATTTTCCCTGCTATTTGCCATATCAAAAAAAAAGCAAACTATACGCGGACACCCTGCATAATAATGAGTAGTAGTAGTACGTGTGCTCTGTGAATTTTCGATTATTAAATGAACGAGTGCTTGTTGCATAGTAATGTCCCGCAAAAGTAAGGGTGTTGTCTAATTATTTACCGAGTGCGAAGCATAAGGTGAATAATTCAAAGGAAACACCCTTACTTTTAAGGGACATTGCGTATTCAACAAGCACGAGTTGTTTTAAAATCGAAAAGTTATCAAGAGCACGAGGGCTATTCGACACGATTATTTCATTTATAAATACTACTTACCCAAAAAAATAATATTAATTTAATTTAAACATTGAATACGATTAACCAAAGGAACAATTTTTGAAAAAATTAACAAAAAATTATAGCTTTGACTTTTATCCAGATAAATTAATTCGATGTCAGTGCTTGCTTAGAGAATATTTCAACTCAGGTTGTTGACAACGGGTGATTTCCAGTATAATTCACAGTAAAATACTTTAAATTTTGGCATAAACCTCTAATTTGACATATAAATGAAATAATCGTTAGATATACCACATGTGGTGAATATTTTTTTGAATATATTTTTAGGTTCCTATGGAAATACACCGAGCGCTTGCGCAAGGTGTATTTTTAGGAGCAAGTTGGTAGAGTGAAATTTAAAAAGTTTCCATAGGAAACTTAAAATATGTTCTAAAAAAATATTTAACACGAGTGGTATATGTCAAGATTATATACCGAAAAATGAACACATTTATTTAAACGGGTTAAAACTTTATTATTTTAAACGATACAGTAAATTTAAAATTTGCTGTCACCAAAATATTCGCTGTAATTTTGAATCATGAAAAATATACGCTGTAATTTTGTATCATGCAAAATATTCGCTGTAAGTTGACAGAACATGACATCTCAGATTGTCGGAAACCACAATGAGGTATATAATCTAGTAAATTCCTTGCTTAGATTGGAAATATTCGACTACCTCATCAGTCTACCAGAAACAAATCTAGATGCGGAAAACTTCCACGGTGAAACGCCATTATTTGTAAGCCTGAAAGATGAACCCATCGAATATATGGTTAAAGCTCTACTTGATAAGAATGTAGATGTAAATATTGTAAACAATGACTACGTAGCCCCTTTGCAAAAGGCTGTTAAAGCTGAAGCTGTTGAACTTGTGCAATTATTATTGATAAAGGGGGCAAATATAGATAATCAGGATTGGTTAGGGGACACTCCGTTTCATGATGCCGTAGATAATCGTTTAGATTCACCTTTGGAAATGGTTAGCCTTTTGTTGTATTACGGTAAGTTTATTAATCTTATAAATTATGGAGACTGTTTAAAAGCGTTTTTCGCACATCGTTTATTAAAGTCATTCATTAACGCACTCCAAATCGTTGGTTAAGGACCCCTATTAATGCATGGATACGAGAGCCCATAGTAACGCTCTTCTATGTTTAAATGTACTACCTATGTTTCTACATCACAAATGTTAAAGTAGCTTTAATTACGGCTCAAGCAACAAAAACCAAAAAATATTAAATATTTACCGTTGGATAGAATGAGTAGCAGATCCTTTTACCACATTTTAAGGAAATAACATTCATTTTTAATTCACAATAAATGAAAGTTCGGTGACAGCTCGACTTCTTCTTCTTCAATTTTAATAAATTTGAATGGCCGACGCATTGTTTCTGTTATATGTATATATATATATATATATATATATATAGATAATGATCTACGATGTGCGAAAAAGCATTGTAACCACAATTCGTATGTTAAATCGCGATTAATAATAAATTTATTAACAAGCTCGCTGTTCGCTCGCTTGTTAAAAGCGCTCGTTTATTAATCGCCTTTATTAACACACTTACTGGTTAAATAACTACATATTAAATATTTCGCTTAATATTCTGTTGATTTCTTAGCTAAAATATGTAAAAAAATCCAATTACTTAGGCAGCTTTCATGACGTTAATTGGTGTGATTTAAACACGAAGCTTTTTGCTTATTAGGTGCTGATCCAAATATACCAACTGGAAATGGCCTGACTCCATTTATGCGGGTAATAATAATGGAAAACTACCAAATGCAACAACTCTTACTGGACTATGTAACCGATTTTAATGCCGTAACCAATGAAGGAATGAGCGTCCTATTTTTGGCACTGGAGTACAACAGTCCGTACATTGAACATATCATAAACCAAGGGGCTGATGTCAATTTCTTAAATCCAGAACGCGAAGATTTGAATTGCCTCACCATCGAGAATATTACGATAGTTCCGAGAATTTTTAAACTAATCTGGGACCGGTTTGATTATGAGGAAACGTGGTCCAAGCAAAACCGACATTTGTTTTTGTACTTAATTGAACGCTCGTCGGGAAAAGAGGAGACTTTAGAGATGATTTATTATGTTTTGGACAGTGGAAAATCAGTTAATAATTACACGGGGAAGGAATTGTTTCTTTCTGATGTGATATGTTCTTGGTATAGTTTTTGCGATCAACCTGGTTACGAAGACGATTTGAATAAACTTATTTGCGCCCTACTTTCTGCGGATGTTGCCCGCGTGTTTTTCAGAGATTTACAACTAGTGTTCGATCGCTTCGGTTATAGTGATTTGTTCGGTATTCTACTACATTTGGACATTGACACAAGTGTTCGTAACAAGTTTTCAATGCCCACTGATCTAATATTCGACGTGAAGTCAGGGTTAAACTGTGATGATATATTTATAGAACTTATCATTAAATTAAATTTGTCTACGCGAGGGCGGCGACAATTTATGAGATTATTAATGATGAATATAGACAGACTAATGCCTTTGACTATTCATCCGAAATTTGTCCAAGTTTTACTACATGATTTTCAAAATCGTGAGTTTGAAGCTGATATTGACAAAAAGTTTTTGGATTTCGTTTTATTGTTTCCTCAAGTTCCCAAGCTAATAGATTTGGCCAGGAAAAAAACTAGGGACTTTATTTGTCAACGGTATAATGTAAAAAATTCTAAAGACTTTTATTCTCTGTTAAATTCTTTTAATTTACCGTTAGTTTACAAAAAACATATAGCTCTAGAAATACCACTTTATGGTCAGGATGAAAAATGTTTGGGATTGGCCAGTGAATTAAACAGCTTTAGAAAGCGTTATTATGATATTATGTTGCAGGCAAACGTACATTGATTTGTGATTTCTTTGTTAAATAAGGGACATTCCATATAAAATCGACAAATCATAGTTGCTATTATTTGATTTGTTTTATATTTGGAAGGTACACTACAATCCTTAACCATGGTGAAGGTGGAAAACATTTTTTTTTTTTAAATTTTCATAATTTTTCTTGTCTTAGACTAAAAATTGAATTTTCCGATTTTGCGATTTTGGAAGATTAAAATTGGTAGTAGTTTTTAGTTCACAAAGGACACATCTTTTTATAAAAAAAATATGAAACGCATATTTGCACTCCTTCACTACCAGGCAGCTATGGAAAATGACCAAGTGTGGCACTAAAAAAAGTTATGTGGGACTGAGTAGCTTTATTTTTTTTTTGATAATTTTAAAATGTTGTAGGGGTAATAGAGACGCATGAAAGAAAAAATTTGGTTTGTGATTTAACTTCGTTAAGAAGCTGCAACGGTATTAATATGCTAAATTTACACAAAATCAAATCACAAGACCGATTATCTTTTTTATTGTTTATTATGTCCTTGGTAACATTTTAATCTAAAAATAAAAAAAGTTTACTCACTCCCACATAGCTTTTTTAGTTTTTTTAGATCCAAATTTGGTCATTTTTCATAGTTTAAGGTGCAAACTATTAGGGAAGGAGTGCATATATGCAGCTGCTAATTTTTTAATAGAAAGGAGTTATCAAAAGTAAGCACTGGACTAAACCTCAAAAGGATTTGAAATCATGCAGCAACTCGAAAACCGAATTTTGGTCGATTATATATGGAATAGGCCATAAGCAACATTATTTTATTTTTTATTATACCTATTGCTTTGTTATAAAGAAAAAAGTCTTAAAACCAATGTCATTTTTTTTTATATCAATCTAATCGTTTACATTTTTTGTAAAGATTAAAATACCATAACCATAATTCAAAAATGATTTGCACCAAATTTGAAAACAATAAAATACGCTTTGCATAATTCAAGTCGCCACGTTTAGTTTGTTTAGGTGCTACACTCGATCCGAAATTACTTAACAACATTATAAAATTAAAGTTATCAGTTGATACTGATAAAATAATTTAATTAAAGCAAAAGTATTTTTACTTTGTTTACTTTGTATTGAATGTTAAAAGGATCTCAAAAGTTTGGAAATATATGAGACATTGTAACACTAATAATTCTCAAAACTGGTTTTTTTTTAAGTGTGTAGACCACTTAATTTTCGTTAAGACATGAATATGGTGGCATTTTAGTTGGACGTGAACTATTTATTTTTTTAAAATGGATAATAAGGATCTATATGTTGTGGGTGCCGAATTTACAGAACTAAAATTTAATGGGGTAAGTGCCTTTCATAAAGTTACAATATAAATGTATCGTGTAATTTTAATATTTCTATTTTTGTACCGATAATAATATAGTATATTATCATCCTAGGTAGAGAAGAGGTTCATTATTGACCTAGCGCAAAGATTGTATCCCGAGCCGCGCAGCGGCAAGGGATACAATTGCGCGAGGTCAATAATGACCTTCTCTACCGTGGATGATATATTATTTTTTTCACTACTAGCATTTTCTTGAAAAAAGGTAATTTAAAAATATGTTCCATTTTTATCAAAACCCTGTATATGATTTTTACAAAAATTAATCGAAGTTTCCATGGAAATGACAATGACGTTACATCAATCAAAACAATAAAAAGTTCTTCAAATGGGTGTTTTTTCCAAAATAACTCATAATTTGCACGTAAATGGCGTAAATGATTTAAATAATATGATGGTCACTGATAAGGAATTTGTGAATATAATGATAATGATAGAACACTGACACAGCTACAGAAAAAAGTGCGACATGTTTACAACTGTACAATTTTTTTTTTCGTTAAAATATTTGTGCAATAAAATGTTTTCAAGTATTTTAAAGTAGTTATGTTTTCAAAATAAAAAAATCTTCGTAGAAAACTCACAAAAACTTCTGTAAGTACCGTTCTATTTATAATAAAACCTTGACATATGTTTTGACATTTCATTATTGTACAGTGTACATAGACATGGAAATTATTATTGACCAAGGGAGAGAAATGTAATTTCTCTGGTATAAAATCGATCAAAAATTGCCTCTTCTATAGGTAGTAGTGAAAAAAATTATTTTTTTAAAACTTTAAATACTATCCCAAAATTCTAAGAGTATAGTTCTATAGATTTCATGCGGACAAAAAAATAAAATTAATAATTTTACGCCCTCGATAAATTAATAGGCAGGTTCAGTATACAGGGTGTCCACGTATAGTTTGCTTTTTGTTTGCAAATAGTTGGAAAACATTCAAGACATGCGGTAAAAATAATTTTTTAAAAAATTGTCCGTTTTTGGAAATAATAGCCTTTACACAGGTAGACTAAAAGCACGTAATCGTAAATACTTATACTCTTCGCAGACAAAGTTGAATAGTATATTGATTTTAGTCGGACCAATTCAAGTTAACACTTTTTTACCACTTGAAATTTCTGAGAAACTCTACCGTTCAAGAATAAAATGCCAAAAACACTTTTAACGTACCCCATACTTTTGGATAAGACTAGACTTTTATTTAAAATTGCTAAGTCACTAAACACTGTTACTAAATTGAAGTAAGTTTTTTGCCAAGATAAATGCAAAATATGAGGTACATTAAGAGAGTTATGGAAGTTTATAAAAAAGCGGTACAGTTTCCCAGAAATTTTAAGTATAAAAATAGGTTTCACATGAAAAAAATAAACAAAATTACAAAATTCTTAAAGGTAAAAAAATTACATGCAGTTTTTATCAACACTACCAGTGTTTAACCCATTTTAAAAGGGACCGCAAATTACAAAACGGGTTTCAAATGACAATTTTTGTTACCTTTATTGATTGAATAGATTTCAGGATGGTTGGACAAAACAGTTGGTAAATACTTATTACGATTACGTGTTTTTAGTCTAACTGCTTAAAGGCCATTATTTGCGAAGAGGGACACTTTTTCAAAAAACTGTTTTTAGCGAATGTTTTGAATTTTTCCCAGCTTTTTGCCATATAAAACTAAACGCGGACAACCTGTATTTCTTCATTTAGTTTTTTTTTAGTTCTGGGATTGGTTTGTTACAGTTAATGATTTAAGCACTCATTGGAAGTACCAACCAACATATCTTGTTGTATTTTTTCTTTTCACATTTGGGGGTGTGGCAACCTTTTTGCATTGTAAGTATAATTTTAATTTTATCAAAAAAGAGGGTTTTACAAAGTAAAAAACACAAAAATGAGTAGCAAGTAAAAACTTTCTTACCACATAAAATTTTTGGTAAAATATGTACCGTTTTTTTATTTATTATACTCTTCGCAGACAAAGTCGAAGAGTATATTGCGATTGGTCGGACCTTCTTTTAAATCGTTAATATTTGTCCTAGAGCAAAAATTTTGACATATTCGTTCGTTTCATGACTTTTTAAGACTTTTATTTTTTGTCCGTCTGTCTGTAACGAAATTTGTGACCACCATAACTCAAGAACGGTTTATCGGATCGACTTGAGATTTAACACAAAAATCAATCCCATTTAAAGGAAGAGCCCTATTGTTTTTGGAAAAAATCAAGTAATAAATAGAGGGTTAAAAACACCCCCAAAGTAGAAAAAAATTCATATTTTCGTTAATATCAACTTTACGAAAAAAAATATTCTTAATAAAATTAAATATTGTATTTTTCCCTATAAAAAAGCATTTGGTAATTTTTTTGTATCCCCACCTGTTTACAAAAAAATAAGTTCAATAAAATTAAAAAATGCACCTTTTTAATCATCTACTGTGAAGAGTATCATATAGAATGTGCAACAGTAATATAAAAATAAAAAAATAGTCATAAAAATGAGCTATCTGCGAAGTTTAACTTTTTAAATGATTTATCCCTCTCACTGATCTTACCCGCTCTTGTTTAGCATAATTTTTTTAGCACAAATAAATGGAGGACGTCTAAAATGGCTATGGCTGGGCACATTCGTTCACGGAATTGTTGTAGAATGTATGTGCTATCTTTTGCCAGATATTGACAATTTTTGGCACTCACAGACACCAATTATATTTCTTGGGAGAAGATTGCCACTTCATATTATGTTTTTATGTAAGTACATACCGTGTGTCCCGCAAAAAGCGCAAGAGCTCATAACGTTCTACGTATAGTTTCTACAGATTTGAAATTTCAGGAGCCGTCTAAGGAGACTTTTAGCCTCCTTTTACATATACAGTGCGAGGCAAAAGTCCCCCCCCCCCATCTTAACTTTTGAACGGTTTAAGATATTGATTTAAAAAAAATTCTTGGCAAATTAGCACTAAAAAAACTACCTTTTGACGAAATTTTTTTTTCAAAAAATAATAACCCCCACATAGGGGGACTATCTACTTAATTTTTTTAAATGTAAAGGGGGGTCAAGTGACCCTTCATTTGAAAGCTATTTTTATTTCCAAGACAATGACGTTTACGAATTTTCGATTGATTCAGTAGTTCTATTGTACTGTGTGTTTTAAAATAAAGCACAAAAATCCTGTTTTACGTAATAAATGCAACAATAAAAGACTTAAGTGAATCCAAACTAAGTAGGGGTGTATGTTTTCTTTTTATTTAAAAATATTAATAATTTTTTTTTTGTTAGTATGTTTTATAACAAATTTTTTAAAATAACCTACCAAAATTATTTTTTTTTCAAAAAAACGAAGTAAAATAGGGTTAAAAAAAATAAAATTAATTAAAAAAAAATTATTAAGAAGCATAAGGTTTTGTTTTTTTGTATTTTATGTTGGGACACAGGGTATAACACATTTTAACAAAAAAATATTACATATTTTTTTTAATTAAAGAAAAACATGCACCCTTACCTAATTTCAAATAGTTTTATTTTTACACTGTTGCATTTATTAAGGAAATCGTTCTTTTTATTGAGAAGCTCCTAGCCAAAAAAATAATAAATATATCTTAAATTGGTAAACACCATTGTGTTAGAAATAAAAATAGCTTTCAAATGAGGGGTCACTTGACCCCCCTTTACATTTAAAAAAATTAAGTAGATAGTCCCCCTATGTGGGGGTTATTATTTTTTGAAAAACCAATTTCGTCAAAAGGTAGTTTTTTTTGTGTAAATTAACCTAAAATTTTTTGGAAATCAATATCTCGAACCGTTCAAAAGTTAAGGCCAGGGGGGGGGACTTTTGCCTCTCACTGTATTTACAAAAATGTATGACTTCCGGTCTAAGCGGAAATGACTTTAATTTTGTATTTATAAATGGTGAGTAGAAAGTAACGCATATCGCTTTTAACGGCGTAAATACTTTTCCTAGAGTCCTAACTTTTATCAGGTTATTCCTAACTTTTTCTTGCGAATTTGATGAAACTAAATTTAAATATACAGGTTGTCCTAGTTTTAACTAATGAAATGCAACTTTGTAATTTTAAATGGGACACCCCATTTTTTTATTTTTTTTTCCAAATCCACGATGAATTTGCAGTTCAATGATATAGGTTTTGTTACTACCCCTTGTCAGCAAAAAGGTTGTCAAACATCAAAAATACAATTAAATTATTTTAAGATATCCAACGATTTTGTGCTTCTTTTTTGGTTGGATTTGATAGTTAAATAATACTTTTTAATAGAAAAAAATTATATTCAAATTTTTTCAAAAAACATTGCCACTTTCAAAAAGAAAAATGTCTTACACTTTTGAAAATGACTTAAACATTTTTATTTTTTTTTTAAATACTTTTAATTTTTCGAAAATACCTTCATTTCCCCATAAATGTTTTTAATTTTCCGAAAATCCCTTTAACTTCTTAAAAATATCTTTAATTTCCAAAAAATACCACTAATTTTTCGAAAATATCTTGGAATTCATGAAATAAATGCTTTGTGTCAAAGCCAACCATCTCTTTAAAAATACAAAATTGATGTAATTTCCGTTTAAACCGCAAGTCATACATTTATGTAAATAAATGTAAAAGGAGGCTAAAAACACTTTAGAAGTAAAAATGAAGATACTTGTAATATTCAATAAACGGGTTATGTTAAATCCAAATCCTACCTCTGCTGCACTAAACACTGTCTTAAATTATAAAAATACTCAAGAAAAAAACTCACGGTTTTAGCTTCAACGCGTTTTTCTAGCAGACTTGTTGACATCCCTATAAACTAACACTACCAACATTTGCAATGGCTTTTATTTTTAAGAAATGTAAACATACTTAATTTTTAACTGTAACTTTAATTAGAATTTTTATCAAAAGAAGACACCAAATTATACGTTTTTGACAACTAAAATAAATACAAACAATGTCATCTGTCATTTTCTGCGAGCAACGCTAACTTCGGCCCGTGGGTAAAGACCTTGTTGCAACTTCACCCCATGGGTAAATTGCCACTTTACCTACGGCTTGCAAGACATAGCTAAATAATTGTTTAAGGTTTAATCAATTTTTGCGAAAAGTGTCATTTTAAAGGTGGAAGTAGAAAAAAGTATTTATTTGTTACAGATCCCTGTTTTATCTACAATTCATCGGTTGCTGTGGCTAAGCTCCGCCTTCCTAGGTGGGCGGAGCCATTTGCTGTCGGGTTAGGATCAGTTCTAGTGGATATTCCGTACGATATAATGAGTGTTAACTTTAATCACTGGACGTGGCATGACACTGACCCTAATATTGAAGAACGTCATTACTGGGTTCCTTGGAATTCATATTATTTTCACACAACGTTCGCATGTGGTTTCACGTTTTGGTTTCATTTTTCTAGAAGGATGCTTTGCAAGAGTGAAGGAAAATGGTTTACCGATAAAAGGTACTTATAAGCACGTTTTTAGATGTTAAAATAGTTATTCTAGATTACCATATTTTTTAAATACGAGGGTTGTCTTTTATATCTTGCATATGTACTAATAGGGGTGCCACTAACGGCACCACAAGTGCCAAACTAGAAATGGGTTAGGTGAGCGATTGGGTTAGTTCAGCGAGCGGGTTAGATTTTTTATAAAATGCAAACATTTAATAGAATACTCCTCGCAGTAATCAGATAATAATAAATAAAAAAAAAGCAATAATTTTATAATATTCGAGATACTTAATATTATTTAAAAATCTGCAAAGAGCCAAACTCTTTACCCTCCAACAAACAAAAAAAAATGAATTTTATTCGCGAAGAGCATAAATAGGTAATAGGTATCAATTCTGACACTGACGTTTATGATTTAATTTGGCTTAAGAAAGATGCTTTTGTTTTCATTTTTTTTTGCAAAGCCACCTTACCAATCCTCGACTTACGGGACTTAGAACTTTTTATTACTAAAAACCTTTCTTTTGGCCTTTTTTGTCTTACAAACTTGACAGAAAAAAAAACAAAAAATAATTTTTAATAAAGAACTCGATTTTCTTCCTTTTTTATAACTTAATTTTTTTTTGTAAATTGAAAAATAACAAAGATACGGCTTTTTTTTAAATTGGGGGGCTTATGTGGGGTCGGACAAAGAAAACTTTTCATAACTTTTTATAAAGAATTAGACGGACTTTAGTATTACGAAAAAGAAAAATTTGTAAATTTTATAATAACTGAAATATGAATTTTTTTCCAGTTGGGGGGCTTCGGTGCCCCCTTTGTCATTATCCGATTATTCTCAAAAGCAATCCCAACCAAGATTTTAATAGGACCGATTTTTCCTGAAAATTTGAACATAATCACCCTTTTCGTTCTTAAGTTATCGTGTTTACAAAAAACGTGACAGAGTTCAGACAGACGGACAGACGGATTTTTTTAAAGTTGTTCAAAATTCGATAAAACCCACGAATCTGCAAGAATTTTTGCTCTACGAAGATTTTTTACGATTTTAGAATTTTCAAAACAATCACAATATACTCCTCGTTTTCGACTTTGTCTGCAAGGAGTATAACAATACCTTTAAATTTATTAGCACTATAGCAACAGTTTTCTTAAGATACGACAAGTGGTTTCGCAACAGTAAATTTTTTAAACTCACGAGTTGCAAGGAAACGTATACATCTTTTTGGCGTATTCTTTACATGAAACCCCCTAGAAGCTTATTGTCGGTTATTTTCAATTTTGTTTATGTAAACTTATGATTGTTCATCATTCGCAGTTTAGTATGAGATTTATGAAAATTCACTGCTGAACAGACTCAAAATTCTGAATTACTAATTAAGCCAGTCTACTTTTGTGCCTCCCCAAAAAATTGGACTGTCCAACAGAAAATAATTTTTTTCACATTCAACTGATTATGTAAGATTCTTTAAATTGGAGTCATTTAATTGCCTTAGAATGTCTTAATCTTGCGGTGTGTCACTTGTGCATTTTCGGGTTATAACTAGCGCAAAGCACTTATGTATTTCTGGGACGCTTCTGTTTTTGGTAGACCTGTCTTAGGATGTGCGCTAAGACTGATGGGTCCATGTTTAAATTTCAAGAATCAGCAGAAAATAGTCTATTGATGTGGTGCATCGTCGCCAAAAGTAAAAATCAACTCGGCAAGACATTGTTGAAATTATTTTCTTTGAAAGCAGTAAAACATTAAATTTTTGCATACATTTTCTAAGCACATTTTTTTATAAACTCTTTAAGAGCGTCATATCTCCTCCGACTACCATGGTGAGAGGCGAATCGGTGCGGGGAACGCTAGCATGAGAGGGCCTAGCGTTGAATGCAAAAAGAGTGTATGTGCAAAAATCGGATTTTGAAATAATAAGGTTTTATTCAATATGCTTCACATTGAACTGCAGGTACACCTTCAGATGTATTAATATCTAAATATTTATCAATAAAATAATGTTTAAAGTATGATTTCGCATGGTCCAAAAAACGTATAAATCAGTAAACATGTTAAAATCAGATACATCCTTTTTCCATTGTACGATAGAGGCTGGCGGAGGGGGAACCCTTTCCTATGTAAATATTCTTGTAATTTAGACTTCAAATATCTTTGCTAATTCTTATCGGATTTTTAAAAACCTGGTGTCATTGGAAAGCTTATTAAATTTGTAATACTTATTGTTTTTTAAAATTTGTTTTTGAGCGCTGAATTTCTTAAAAAAAATAGTTGTTGTTTTTGGCATGGTTTACCCACCTTTAAACTGTTATTTTTGCTAAACTAGGGACCCAAATCAAAATGTGCCAAACAATAAGTATTTTAAAAGAAGTTAAGGTAATACTATCAAAATTTCAAAGTCATTGCGTTAATAATAACTCTAAAAACTGCGGTCTAAGTTGTACACAAATTTGCATAAGAGAAGGTGGGATATAGGGCTCTATAAAAAATTCTTGTGGCTAAAATACTTGTCGTATCTTAACAAAACTATCGTTAGAGTCCTAATAAACTTGAAGGGTTTGTTTGGCACTTGTAGTGACGTTGGTGGCGCCCCCTATTTTTCTATAGTTGAACTATAAAAAAATGTTTATTTTTTTTAGTGCTTCGAGGGAATTTTTGTGCACCATAATAGCAGGAGTATTGGGCACCCCAACTGGCATTCTATTATTTCTCCCAATCTACCACCCTTTACACGATATTTTCAAAATTCATAGCGAAGTTACCTTTTTCACATTATTCGTGATTTGCTTACTTATTATATGGAGTGCAGACAGACGTCCAAAATTGGACGCATTTTACCAAAATGTTAAACATAAAGTGAACTGGTCTACTTTTATTTTAATTACTCATTTAATTTTGCATTATGGATGGTTTTTAAGTATGCCAATCTTTTATAATGCCGAGGATGAAATTGCTATTGGATTAAAAGAGCCTATTGGTCCTTGTGATGAATATGTGCCGATACATACTGCTTTTGGAATGGTATGTATTATCATAGATAAAATGCATAAAGATATCCAAAACCAGACAATTATTGGGTGCGCAAAACGGAGCTTATCAGTAGTAATAGTACGTGTGATCTATGCATTTTCGATTATTAAATGAACGAGTGCTTGTTGCATAGTAATGTCCCGCAAAAGTAGGGGTGTTGTCTAATTATTTACCGAGTGCGCAGCACAAGGTGAATAATTCAAAGATAACACCCTTACATTTAAGGGACATTGCGTATTCAACAAGCAGGAGTTCTTTTAAAATCAAAAATTTATCAAGAGCACGAGTGCTATTCGATACGATTATTTCATTTATAAATACTACTTACCCAAAAAAAATAATATTGATTACTGAATAAACACTGAATACGACTAGCCAAAAGAACAATTTTTGACAAAATAAAAAAAAAATTATAACCCATTACCCATTGTTGATAAGTAGCAATAACTACGAAACACGGTGTCCAATGGTGGCTCCACCTGGTTCACATTTTTCTAACAATTTTTCTAAAGGTGAGATGTAAACTTTGACTTCTATCCAGGTAAATAAATTTGCTGTCAGTGCTTGCCAACGAAATATTTTAGCTCAGGTTGTTGCCAACGGGTGATTTCCAGCATAATTCGCAGTAAAATGCTTCAAATTTTGGCATAAACATCATTTGACATAAATAATCTTCAGAAAAACTTTTGTTTTCAACAATCACAAAATCGACTATGACTATGACAGATTTGTGTCAGATATAAAATACAAATGTTTTTTGCACTTCGTTTATTAAAGACATTCATTAACGCACTCCAAATCGTTGATTAATGACCCCTATTAATGCATAGAAACTTTCTGCTATGCTCAAAGTTTACTATCTGTGTTCCTACATTACAAATGTTAAACTAGCTTTAATTACGGTTTAAGCAACAAAAATGAAAAAAAAAAAGAAATGTTTACCTTTGGATGGAATGAGAAGCTCCCTTTAGGGAAGTAACTTTCATTTTATTTTCACAATTAGTTAAGTTAATTAAGTTAAATGGCCGACGAATTGTTTCTGTCAGTTTGTAAAATACCTGTCTTTTTTTATAATGATGTACGATGTGCAAAAAAGCATTGTAACCAGTTCGTATGTTAATAGTTATTTAACCAGTAAGTGTGTTAATAAAGCCTATTAATAAACGAGCGGTTTTAACAAGCGAGATTGATAATAAGTGAGTTTATTAATCGCCATTTATATTTTTTTTATTACAAAATTTTATTCTCTTTAATTTTCATAAGAATGATTTTTTCTGTAGATTTAATAATAAGCAAGTTACAGTTTGCAAAGAGTATAAAAAATTCAGGAAGGACTAGCGGCGCAATTTTATTTTTTATTAGTGATTTAAATTTATTTCTGAATGTTTTGAAAAAAAAATTAAGTCAATCCATTGAGTTTCCCCAAAGTTAGAGGTGAAATGCTAGTTTGACGCGACTATTTAAATGTGGTTAAAAGCTCTGCTTCTCAGTCTTTCCAACGGTAAATGTTTAATTTCTTTTGGTTTTTGTTGCTTGAACCATAATTAAAGCTACTTTAAAATTTGTAATGTAGAAAAATAGATAGTAATTTTAAACATAGAAGAGCGTTACTATGGGCTCGTATCCATGCATGTATAGGGGTCATTAATCAACGATTTGGAGTGCGTTAATGAATGTCTTTAATAAACGATGTTCGAATAATAACTATTTAAGACATCTTTTTTTAAATGTTAGTTTTTTTCAGACTCTACAAAAAAGAAAATACCTATGTGCCACCGATTATGACGAAAAATACTTCGATTGGAGCTGTCTACCAAATCAAAAACCGCCCTCAAATGGATCCTATTGGTACACCGCGTGTACACCACCCTTACCAAACCGAGTTGAATATATTCTGATCATTTCTATCATATGTTTAGTTGCTTTAACAGTTTACGGAAATTTACACTTTAGATCTTGCGGCGACAATGTCTTTAAGTACAAAGACAGTACACAAAAATTGGACACAAAAAAAGAAACTCCTCAAAAGGTGGAAACCAAAAAACTTAAGAAAAAATAAGCTTTTCAAACTTGTCTGAATAGACACGGTCAAGCCCTACGTCACAGTTCACAGAAGTGCATTAAAATACTATCTGTGAAAGTATTTTAGGCAACCAACATTACCGACCAAAGAAAATGGTCATTTTTATCTTATTCTGTGTTTCCAACATTCTTTTTAAAACATTATTTAAAGAAACATAAGAGAGTTTTTTAGGTCCCATTTAATGTAAAAATGTTCCTTTATATCTTATTTACGATATTTTAATTTAAAATTACCCGAGAATCTACCGCAAGAATTAAAAAATCCCTTATTAATCTGATGATGATGATCACCCACCAAGATGTCAGCCTTAAACGCGAATTGCTTGAGAAAGCAACCATATCAAGGGGTATGATTTGTTCTAGGTAATAGAAAAAAATTATTTTACGGTGGTACTTACCAGACCTCTTGATATGGTTGCTTTCTCAAGCAATTTGCGTTTAAAATTCACATCTTGGTGGGTGCACAACATTAACACATAAACTGTATATTATAGAGTTTTACAATGAACCAAATTAAAAATATCGAATTTAAGACATTATAGCACCAAGGGTTCTCTGAGAAAACCTTTTATTTTCACAAAATATTGTTCTAAAAAAGTGGCTAAATCTGACAGAATAAAAATTCTACTTCACAGAAAGTTTTTTAATGTGGATCTGTGACGTAGGAGTTAACCCTGTGTATTTATTATCGATCGTTTTAATTCAAATAAAAAATTTACTACTATAAAAAGTGGTTTAATTTGTAAATTAAGTTCTATAAAAGAAAAAAAATAAATCTATCAAAAGTCTTTAATTATTTCTAGCTTTTACAAACGTAAGATTACGGCGGAATACCTCCCCTTTGGAGTAAAAAAAAGTTTTAAATGACTGAAGATTTTGAATGAGGTGGTTGTTAAACTTAAAAAATATTAGTATTAACTTAAAACTATACATATAGCTATTGTCGACTTGGTACTAATTCTCGATTGTGTTAACGGTTTATTTTAAAACTGACCATTGTCGATAATTCTTTTAAATGTAATACCGCAGGGGTAGTAAAAGTACCAAGTCAAAATGTTGTGAGAAATAAAATAACTTAACAATAACCGCCGGTTTGCTGCTGGTATACTTCTATGGTGTCTCCTTCTTCCATATCCAGAGATGCAGGTGTGTCGGTTTCATTTATGGGGTTACCATCAAACCGAAAACGGACTACTTGCATACTAAATCCCTGAAAACAAAAAAAAATTAAATTAAAATATGCTACAAAAAAAAAACATGTTTTTATATTTGCGTTCTATAATATGCACATTATGAAACCCAAAATTTGGTTTTTTAAAGTTTCTGAATTGCTTCATTATTAAACCCAAAATTTTATTTTATTGGTTGGTTTTCCTGATGCAAAAAGATGAATTTTTTTCTTGCAAGGTACTTTTTATTTACAAATTTTACTATTATAATCAATCGGGGGACATAGTTGTTTTGTAGAGGGAATAACTAGAAGAATTGGAGAAACGATATCAATGGTTACATTTTCTCAAAAACGCCTATTCATTCAGTATTAAATGAGTAAAGTTTACAAATGTCATTATTCAATATGTCTAACTTTAATTTATTTTTTACTTCAAAATGTCAATGTTATGCTATAAGGTTGGTCATAAAAACAAAATTTCATCTTAAGTTTTTAATTCAAATTAAAAATGCTTTTTAATGAATTAAATGATGCAAATATAAAAAATAGTATAAAAAACTCGTTTTATAAGGCGTTTTTTATCACTTGTCCATTGGAAAACTCGCCGCTGCGCGGCTCTTTTTCCACACCTGGACGCGTGCTAAAAAACGTTCCTTATAAAACTCTATGTTTTAATATACTATTTTATATTTGCTTTCTATAATAAGTACATTATGAAACCCGAAATTCGGTTTTTTAAGGTTGCTGAATTGATTCATTATTAAACCCATAATTTTATTTTATTCGGTTGGTTTTTCCAGATGCACAAAGATGAATTCTTCCCTTGAAAGATACTTTATATTTACAAATTTTACTATTATAAACTATCGGGGGACATAGTTTGTTTGCAGAGGTAATAACTAGACAAATTAACATTTTACTTCAAAATGTCAATTTTGCCAATTCAATAAAAATAAAATTTGAACCTTAAATTTTTAATTCAAATTATATGAAGCAAAAAAACCAATTAAAAAACCGACTCACAACACTATTTTTATTAAACCAAAATATTATGGGATTTTACGAGGGATTTTATTTGCATTTCATTCATTATAATTTACAAAAAAAAAGTTAAAATTCAATGTTTTTTTAAATGGGTGGGGATGCAAAAAAATGTTTCAGATGTTTATTTATTAGTACAGGCTATCAACATGAAAATCCACCTTATTAACGTTGTCATGATTTTTTGATATTACATAATGGCATGCCAAACAGGTAGCTTTTTTTTTAAAGGTAAAAACATCATAAGTGGGATCGTTTTCTTCGTACAACAAAATTGATTTTTTCACCTTAGAGCTATAACCCTGCCAACCCTTTATGATGGGTTAATCGCTTTTTAAATATGCTTTCCAAAGACAGAATGCCCTGTAATAAAAATTTCTTATTTTACGCATTAAAGTCTACAGATTACACAAAATTAAAAATGGTTACTTCATAAATGTCTGGCAGTGTTAAGGCTCATATTTGTACATATTATTTAATTTCTTCAACAAAAAAAATCCCACTTATGATGTTTAAAAAAACGCTACCTTTTAGCGCTGCCAGTGTATTGGACAAAAGTTAAGAAATATTAAATATAATGTAGTGCGCAAAAAATCATGACAACGTTCGATGATGTGTGTTTTATTTTATTTTTTCTTATCAATTTTTTATAAATTAATAAAACGTGTCGCGAATTTAAGAGTCACCTTTGGGATCTTGCTTATCTTAAAAAATACAAGATCGTTTAAATAGGGGTATAGTTGCCTATTTTAATGCCCATTAACCTCTCACAAACAGAACCTAATTATCTCTAACCGTTCTTCGGTTATCTTTAAAATATTAAAAAAGTGCATTTCAGTTATTTGACTAACGTTTTTGTTTTTCAGGGGCTGTTTTTTATTTTTGCCTGCAATAAAATTCTGATTAAAAAAAATTCATTCATGATGATAATTTTAAGAACAAAACGTTGTAGAAATCAGAATCTGGCCAAATTTAAAGATAACGTAAACAATTTTGATTAAATTTGTCGTTTAAAAAAACTTTTTTCCTGCTTTGCCTTGACAACACCGAGTAATTGCTATGCCAAATATTTTACGTTATTATAAACCAAAATAAATAAGCAAAAAAATTAGTAGTTGCAAAACATTTTGTAACATTTTGTAAGCATGACTCATTAACATTTCAAGGTCATTAAAAAAATCGAAACGCGGATTGTATGTTCCTGTTTAGATGCCTTTAAAATATATGATTTTGTAATATTTTAGCATAATTCATTTAAGCTACTAAATTTTATTTATTTGACGAAAACTTTGGAAAAAAAAACCACTTTGTTCTAAAAATAGATCAAGAAATATTTCAAGGTCAACTGTAATTTCTGTATGAATAAATGGTTCTGGTAGTTCATTTAGAAATTACAATTTAAAAATGATAACAGCAATTTCTCCTAATGAAGGTCTTTTAAGTTTTATATTAATTTTGGCGGGCTTAAAAATCAAAGTAAACTTTTATCTCAACCAGCCAAAAAAAACAAACCAAAGTAAAGATTTAAAATAAAGATAAGGTTCTACTCTTTTAATAACAACAATAAAAAAACCGTTATTGTTAAATCGCTTGGGTTGGGAAGCCGAATAAGAGCATTGGCCGTACGGTGACACTATCTCAGAAAGCAATATTTTCTTGGTTTAAAATTACACTTTTCTGAACGGGTTTTAAATTGGAGTTTTAAGGGATGTATGCCCCAATTATTTGGCAATGAACCGGCAGGCAAAATAATGTAGTTTTTCACAAAAACGACTTACGGCTTTGTCACAATAGGCGCTCATCAACTTCCTCAAAGGTGTGTGCTTCTTAATTTTAAATTGGACGACTCCATTGTCTTGTCCGAGTACTTTCAAGTTAATGTGTTCAGATTCTCCCTAAAATAGAAGCCAGCGATAAGATACAACGAAGTAGAAAGCAAATAAATAGATTCTGACAACACAGACACAACCATCAAGTCAACGGTTTTATCAAGATTACTGAGTCCCTTACCTTTTTCTCATCACCCATTTTTGTTTAGTTATTTATTGGTTTTTACTGAAGACAAATTTAATTATTTAATGACGAGTACAAACACTTAAATACACAATTTTATCGGATTTGCCTTTTAAACACGCACCTTTCGGTTTGCAAATGGCCGGCTTGATGCAACGCAAGAAAAGCGGCAACTTGTGAAAGCGGAAGTGGACGAATCGATCATAATGGCGTCCTTGGCATTTACCGTTAATATCCGTAAATTTTTTGAAAAATGTTAATTTGCATAAATAGTTCTGAATAAAAATAAAATAATATTGCAGGAACTAATTTTTTTGAATTTTTAGATTCGTAAATTCCAAATTAAAAAAATTAAATATTTTAGCGTCTTCAAAAAACATACAAATCTTCATGGGATATCTTTAACTAAATATTGATAATTAATGTTAAGTTAATAGTAAATTAGTTTAAAATTTGACAAAGCAATGCGTTTAATTAGAAAAGTAATGCTTTCTGAATAATTAAGTATCTATTTTGACTTTGGAAGAAAAGGAAGAACCATTTTCCCGCTAAAACTATCCCCACCACTGCAATCGATATCGATCCAAAGATGCGGACTCTTCACCGAATGCGAAATAAACGTCGGCTTGTATGAATAATACCCATTTTTGGCATTATTGTGCTTCAAAAGTAGAAACTCTAAACAAATCAAGAAAAACTCAATATTTTAGTTGAACTCAAGGCGTACAGTTGTTGAAAATCTTGTCCAACATTCGATAAACTCAAATAAACAAGCAGGTATGCATTTATAAACTTTTAAACAGAAAAAAATCAAAACAATGCTAACTTAACCTAACTTTTTCATACAGAATCTCAACATGATTATTCCTGTACGGTGTTTTACTTGCGGAAAGGTAATCGGCAATAAATGGGAGACATATTTGGGGCTGTTACAAGCCGAATACACTGAAGGTGATGCTTTGGATGCCCTTGGCCTGAAACGTTACTGTTGTAGGCGAATGTTGTTGGGGCACGTTGATTTGATCGAAAAACTTCTTAATTACGCACCTCTTGAAAAGTAGAGCACTTTGTGGTATGTTTTTTTAAATTTTAAACTAGTTTTGTAAATATTTTTAAGTAATAAAGTAATGTAAACCTACTTTTTTTTATGGCGGAGAAAAACACAGTATTAGTGTAAGTAAAAATATTTATTTCGTTATATTTTGATATAGTTTCTGTAAGAGCCGCCTATAAGTTAATAATATATATTATTTTATTACACAAAAAGTAAATATATCACAAAATGCAATAACACAAGCTCACATACAACAAGAAGTAGTAGGAGATTTAAAGTCCTCTCTAAAAAACTAATGATGTTTTCTATGCTAAAATGGATGTTTGAATATTTAGTAAGGGTACTAATAACATAACAATTCGAGGTTTAATACTGTATTTAGACCTCGATTCAGACTTACAAACTAGGATAATGCAATTCTCGTAATGGAGCCAACCACCTATTTATCGAATAACTCGTTTAACACAAAATTTAATAACTTAGCGCCTAAATGTAAATTAGTCTTTATAACACACAAAAAGTTTTTGCTTTAAGCCCTTGTTGGTTGATTTAGTAACCGTGCGCATTTACAAATCTAGGCCAAAAAAAAAAACATAATGTTTATGCGATTTTAAAGGAGTAGAAAAAATGTTCTTATTATAGTTTTTAAACCCGATTTTGCACCAATATTTAATTACGCTCAGTCTACGTATTTGACTAGGATAAGATCTACGTAAGACTAGGAAGAAACAGTTCTTAAAATATCTTATTTAAACAGTACCAATTTTTATTGCACATGGTAATTTTTATAAAAAGAAAATCAAAACTAGAAATCGTTAAAAGCCGAAACCGATAGGATTTATACTCTTTGCAGATTTGTCGATATTTTCAGGTTCCTTGGATGAAATTTTTTGGAAACAATTTATAAGATACTGTTTGCAGTAATAAGCAAAAAAGAAAAGATTATTTTTTCTGATGAATAATAAAAAATCTGCGATAGAATTTTTAAAAATATGTCTGGCAAGAATCTGCAAGGTTTTTGGTCGACAAAAATTAATGGTTTTACTAGAGATGTGCTTATGACCAAATCATTTTGGTATGGTCATAATCTCTAGTCAAATTACGATCAAATTTGGTAAAATTTTTAAAAACTTTTGAAGAGAACCCTTAGTGATGTCATATGAAAAATTAAATTATGGTCATCTAAATACCATATTTTGACGCATAAATCCTACTAAGCCAATTTTATGTAAAAGGAAATAGCAAAATTAAGACAAAAACATTAAAAATTTAGCAAAAAGTGGCAGATTAAAAAAATATTTAGAATTTGATCGAGAATTTGTCCAATTTCCCCAAATTTGGGTGATCAAATGACGGTAAAATGACCTAGTCAAAATCTTGGTCAAATACCACTGGCACATCTCTAGGTTTTACGCTTGGGCTAATCGAATTTATAATACTCTTTGACTTTGTCTGCAAAAAGCATAAAAATATATTTTCCGAGATATTATATATTTTTTTTTAATAAACACAGTTTGAAATTAAGAAACTTAGTATGATGTGGCTAATTTTTTAATAGCCACTTTGATTATTTGTACTCCAGATTCTGGAGTATTTAACGGGGAATGTCGCGAAGCATAGAAACTGTGGTTATGTAATGTTGGTTGCCTAAATTTCAGATAAAACAACCCTTCTTTGTTATGTACTCAGGGAATATAGGAAACATTTAGGATTAAAAATGGTACCTACTTACGCGCTAAAAAAAAGATCAATGAACAATATGAGTTGTTTAAAATATGTATCAGATCACAATTCACTAAAATACCAAATTTAGTAAATTTAAAAACACTTTTTATTGACCATTTGTAGCTCTTTTTTAGTAATTTTATTCAGCACATTTTAGATTTATTCACAAACCCAAAATCAATTATATGTATTGTATTCGTTTTACGTAGAATAATTATTTACTGCATGATAGATGTTTTTAATTCGAATAAACTCCGACTCCATGAAGAGAATTTGTAATGTGTCCGGCTACAGCGTTCCAAATTCTCTTCATGGAGTCAGAGTTTATTCAAATTAAAAACATCTATCATGCAGTAAATAATTATTCTAAGTAAAATGAAGAACAATATGATTGATTTTAGGTTCGTAAATTAATCTAAAAAGTGCCGAATTAAATTACTAAAAAAAAGCTACAAATGGCCAAAAAAAGTCATTTTAAATTTACTAAATTTGGTACTTTACGACATTGTGATAAATTTTTTAAACCACTCATATTGTTCATTTTGTTTTCTTGCGGGCAAGTACCTTGTTTAATCCTAAATATTTCTTATATTCGTTTCGTCCAGAACAAAGAAGGGTTGATTTTCTTGAAATTAAGGCAACCAACATTACATAACCACAGTTTCTATGCTTCGCGACATTCCCATTTAAGAATTTACGTATTTGGCGAAAATGACCTACTTCAAAATGTACCCTTACTAATAATATCAATCCTATAAAAAGTCTATTAGTAGAAGAACAGCTGGCAACAATAAATTCACCATTTAATAATTTTTCATTTTTTAAATACGGCGGGGGAGGTATTTTAAAGTGTGGTGTATCAAAAAATACAACATTGATTTTCCAACCTTGTAAAAAAAATATACAAAATCCTGGTGGGTCAGTGTCTTTTTCAAAGATTTAAATTTATTAGTTGCCAGCTCCTTTCCTATACATAACTTATCCAAAGTCGTGAGTATCCAGCACCCAATTTGGTTAAGCATCGAGGTTAGTAGTTACAGCCTACAAAGAAAAGAACTTTAAGAACGCAGAAGGGGACACTGGACTAGGAGGGGTGATGCCCCCTGCTTCTTGGAGTCGGGCACGGAACTCTGGACATTGGTCCGCAATGCAGGGGTGACCTATAGACTTCCAGAACAGGACTCTGCAATACCGGCAAAATGACAACATCTCGGCGTATTGGCGGTCTTCACTTAGTCCGTAACATCTACAAATACAGGTAACATTACTTTTAGTCCGAAGTCCGATAAAATCCTTATTTTTAAAAAAAAATTCGGGCAGCACAATTTTGTAGAAAAATGTAGTTTTTGATACCAGAGAAATAATTACCATGTGCGCACGCATGCCCACATTAGCATTTTGTGTGAGTGTGTGAGTCCCACAGAGTCTCCTTTCATTCGTAATACTAGATCATGGTGGATCTAGACCAACTTTTGGAAATAGACACCAAGGTTCTAAAAAGATTTTCATAAAAAAATGTCTCCTAGAAAAATTTCTTCACCCCCTAAATGACCTCTAAAAGAGTAATATTTATTACGTTGGATTTACACCAAATTTTGTAAATAAATTCATAATAATGTTTTAGAAGAAATTTTCAATTTTTTTTTTAACCGACTATGAGAAATGGCCTTTCAGGGCGGCAAAGAATATTTTTTTTTAAATGTTAAAAAATGTTTTTTACGATCTACTTGCTAAATTTGGTGTAAATCAAACGTGATAAATATTTCTCATTTTGGGGCTATTTAGGGAGTGAAGCATTTTTTTAGGAGATATTTTTTTATGAAAATCTTTTTAGAATTTTTTTGTAAATTCACCATGATCCAGTATTACGAATGAAAGGGGGCTCTTTGGGGGGCGCTAGCACAAAATGCTAATATGCGCATTATGATAATTATGTTTCTAGGTATCAAATAAATGTATTTTGGTTCACACTTAAACATTTTTTTAATTACACCTAAAATTCGTTATAAAGCGATACTAAAAATTGATAATTTGCAACTTAATGCATATTTTCGATTCTTAATACACGGGTTGTCTTTTATATTTTGCATATAGACAAATGGGGGGCGCCACCAACGACACCGCAAGTACCAAATAAAACCTTTAAGTTTATTAGGACTATACCAAAAGTCTAGCCAAAAGTTTTGTTAAGATACGACAAGTGGTTTCGCCACAGTAAATTTTCAAGTTAACCTCGCGAGCTGTAAGGTTTTTTGGTTTATTCTTTACATGAAATTCCCCAAAAGCTTATCTTCGGTTATTTTAAAAAAATTATGTAAATTCATAATTGGTCATCTTTTGCGGTTTTGTATGCATTTTATAAAAAACTTCACTACCGAACATCCTTAAAATTCTGGGAATTAAGTAATTTAATTGCCCTACAATGTCTTAATCTTGCGCTGTGTCAGTTGTTCATTTTTTGATTTTAACTGGCGCAAAGCATCCATGTATTTCCGGGACACTTCTATTTTTGGTAGACCTATCTTAGAATGGGCCCTAAGACTGATCGGTCCATGTTTGAATTGCAGGAATCAGCAGGAAATAGTCTATTGATGTGGTGCATCTTTGCCAAATGTAAAAATCAACTCGCCAAGACATTGTTGGTGGGAAAATTTTCTTTGAAAGTAGTTAAAAATTTTTGCCTATAAATTTTCTCGGCACTCGGCAATTTAATTTTTTTGAAAACTTTTCAACTTAAAAATATTATTGTCACTAAAATACTTGTCGTATCCTAACAAAACGTTTGATATAGTCCTAATAAACGTAAAGGGTTTGATTGGCACTTGTGGTGACGTTGGTAGTGCCCCCTATTTGTATATAGATCTTTCCCGCCGTTGACCACAATCGCGGTCGTTATACTTGGTAAACTAAATGACCACCAGCATCAAAATGATTTGTGTCAATCTAACGCATATCTGACGTTTCCCAAGTACTTATAACGACCGCGAGGGTGACCAACGGCGGGAAAGACCTATATGAAAAATATAAAAGACAACCCTCGAATTACCTATATTAAAAATACTTGGCTTAGTGAAACAACATTTCTCGGTTTAATTTTGGAATAAGCAATTTAAACAAAAATGCGTATCTTTAAAATTTAAATAAAATTTTCAGATCTTTTTTCTTAAATCTATATAAACCTCGATTAAACTCAAAACTCACCTTTTAAGCGAATTGTAAACCACCTTCCAATCACTAGTATTATTTTCCTTATTTAAAATAAGTTCAATTTGTTGTGGACTAAAATGAAACTGGGTCAGCTCTCGCCAGACTTTTTGTTCGTTGACAATATTGGCGAGCTGTTCGCATGCCTCGGCACTGGCTCCTAGGTCTCTATGATCCGATAATCTTCTTATTATTTCCCTGAGACATTCCTCTGGCAACTGCAGTAGTTGAGGATGGGTATTTGGTTCTACTATTTGCATCTGAGCAGCCATACTTAAGATGCTAAAGAATAAAAATAAAGTTTGTATTTGCGTTCTATAATAGGCACATTATAAAACCAGAAATGTGGTTTTTTAAGGTTGCTGAATTGCTTCATTATTAAACCAAAAATTCTATTTTATTAGGTTGGTTTTCCAGATGCAAAAAGATGAATTCTTTTCTTGCAAGGTACTTTTTATTTACAAATTTTACTGTTATAAACTATTGGAGGACATAGATTTTTTGTAAAAGGAATAACTAGAAGAATTTAAGACACGATATCAACGGTTACATTTTCTCAAAAACGGCTATTCGTTCAAAAATAAAATTTTAAGTTGAGTTTTTAATTCAAATTTCAAAGTGTATTAAAACATGGAGTACCATAAGAAACGTTTTTTAACACGAGTTTTTCAATGGACAAGTGTTAAAAAACGCCTTATAAAACGTGTTTTTTAAACTATTTTTTATATTTGCTCCATTTAATTTTTTAAAAAGCATTTCTAATTGGAATTAAAAACTTAACTTAAAATTTTATTTTTATTGGATAGGCAACATTGACATCTTGAAGTAAAAAGTAAATTTAGGTCAGACATATTGAATAATTTGTAAACATTTGTAAACTTTACTCACTTAATACTGAATGAATAGGTGTTTTTAAGAAAAAGTAACCGTTGATATAGTTCCTCCAATTCTTCTAAGTATTCCCTCTACAAAAAAACTATGTCCCCCGATAGTTTATAATAATTATAATAGTAAAATTGGTAAATAAAAAGTACCTTGCAAGGAAAGAATTCATTTTTTTGCATCTGGAAAACCAACCTAATAAAATAAAATTTTGGGTTTAATAATGAAGCAATTCAGCAACCATAAAAAAACCAATTTCAGCTTTCATAATGTGCTTATTATAGAACGCAAATATAAAAATGCTTTTTAATAAATTAAATAAAGCAAATATAATATAGATTTATAAGGCGTTTTTCATCATGCTAAAATACATTCCTTATAAAACTCTACGTTTTATGGCTGCCCTACACGCAGCTTCTTGCTAGCTTTTAGAAGCTAGCTTCTTTGTTGCTGTTACTGTCATTGCGGTAGGTTATTTTTCATTTTATTTTTATTTTGTTAATTGTATTTGCTGGAGCGAGACGTGTATTGTGTTTTCAAAGTATTTAGTAGTATTCATTTAAGCGTATGAACAAAATGCACAATAAACAAATAATACTCTTTTATAAGTTATATTTATAGGTTAGAAGCAAATATCAACGTTATAGCAAAAAGTGACAACAATTATAATAATGGTTGACAGAATCTGTATGACAGAGATGGAATGATGGTTGGCAGATGTATGCGTCACTCTATAGAGCGACAATATCTGTCAAAATCATAGAGGCACTTTTAGAAGCTAGCAAGAGGCTACGTTAATAGCTAGCATTAGTAAACTATTACCTTTCTATTTTTCGGGTATGTTGATGCCACAACATCTGAGATCCAAGTGGGCCACCCCAGCAAGCTTTAGTTTTGGCAGTGCGCAGCGCTCGTACTTTGTTTAGTAGTTTCCTGAACCCTCTTGGATTGTGATGACTAGTAGTGGAGTGTTCAGCAACTTGCTCGAGCATCGCTATCAGGACTTTCTGTGCACATCCTGATAATGTCATTTGCTGACCAATTACAAGATCTAAGAATGCGCATATGTAGTTAAAGCGCCTGACGTCACGGACTGCGCTTAGGAAGTCTAGTCTTTTAACGGCTTCGTCTAGTTCGTTAAAACCGGCGATCTGAAAGGTAATTTTTTTTATTAACACCTAAAAATAGCGATTGGAGCACTGCAGTCGCAGTTGGCCACTAGCACCATCTATGAGTACTTTAAAAATTAAAAGCAAAAATGAAAAAGAAATACAGTAATTTTACAGACTTATTTTTACTTTTTAAAAGATTTCTATAATTTTAAGGACTTTCTTATTTCGTACAGATTCCGATAGATGCTTGTTTTTCTAATTAACGCGAGCAAAAAAGGAAAACCTTATTCAACAATGGTAAACGCAAAAAAATTATATTATACTATCCATTCGCTTTTTTTTAAAACCAGAGTAGGCGAGCCATAGGGTGACAGATTTTACCCTGTATATTGTCACTTGTGTTTGCTGGTTATGTAAGAAAAGTCAAAAAAATTAAAAAATGCATTTAAAAACATGTTCAGGGCATCTGAATCGAAAACAATGGTCTCAACATATACAGAAGTATTTTTTTTTTTATTAAATTACTTTATATTGCACTAATCATTAAACCATTTAAAAATTTACACAAAATAGGAATTATTTATGTAAGTACTCACTGTTAAGAAGTCCTTTTAGGTATCATAGGATAAATTAGCACCTTTACAAAAATGTCTGCAATTTTCTTCATAAATTTTCACATCTCAAGCAGAAATCGATTCTTTTTTCCAATTTTTACGCCTGTTTTATGTAACTGTCATATTAATTTTGTTATCTTTGAATTTTTACTGTCAGTAAATTAGAAATGTAATGCCAACTTTGTGGAAAATTCAACTTTTCAAAGAAAAAGGTTCTAGTTTTCATAGGTGACTGCGGTTTTTAAAAAACATGAATGGATAGTATATATATTATTAAATTATTGTTGAAAAATGGGCGTGTTTCACAAGTAACAAATTTCATTTTTTTATCTAAAAATAAAAGGTAGACTTGGGCATAAACTTTTACTAAAAATCTTTTGTTTATCTAGTGGCCGGTTTGGGTGTTCTAGCGCTCCAAATTTTGATTGAACTTATTTTGCAATACACCATTGACAATTCCAACAAGAGAAATGTCACATTTTTTGGCAGACAAAAAGTGATTCGTAGCAAGGCATACTTCATTTTATCGGACCGCCGCACTCTCATGTTTATTTTTTTGAATCCTGGGGCCTGTAACACAACTCTTACAAGTCCAACAAGTGTTAGTTTTTAACATTATAAAATCTACAATTGAAAATTTTTATAATGGTAAAATTCTACACTTGTTGGACTTGTAAGAGTTGTGTTATAGGCCCCTGGAGGCCTTATTTTCTAGAAATTCCAGTTATGTAACGTCACAAAAATTAGTTTGGCTACTCGCTCACGGTATCGCTTTAGTCAGCAATAAAAGTGAATATGAATGCATAGGTAATGAATAGTTTAATAGAAATCGATCAATCAAATAAAACTACTTTATGAAACACGCCCATTAATGTTTGTAACCCTATATTCACGTAGCCAGGCTACTCCAAAGCCTAAGGCTGTCCGGATTAAGAACAAGGGGGACCTATAGCTTAACGTGGGTTCCGAACCACGAGGTTGCGAGCCTTTCGACTAGTACTTGGGTGGTCACCCATCCAAGTACTAACCTAGCCAGACGTTGCTTGACTTCAGTGATCGTGTGATCACTGTCCAAGCGGCCTGGCCGCTCGCTCCATTGGTTGGGATAATTAAAAACGCTTTTTGACAACTTTGGTTTTGGAGTAAAATATTTCTTTTAAATGAAAACACATTATTATGATTTTAGTACGCTATTTTTATTGGATTTATGTCGTCTATTTTTTTCCTTTCAATAAGTTTAATTTTGGTTTGCATTTTAAACGTTGGTCTGTTTGTATTTGCCCCAACAGGATTTGATTTTTATAAAAATTTGGGGTAATTTAATCTTAAATTTAAATTTGAGTGGAGCAAAAGAAAACATTGTGCAATTAATTTAAAGCGTTTAAAACTATTTCGTTTTTAAAATAATTCAAAAACAAAAACTAGTTTTTTAAATAAATTTAAAATTTCGTAAAAAGTGCACAGAAATAAATGGTATCCATTATTATTACTCACCTCTTTTGTGCACTTTATAGTAATGTGGCAATGGGGTTGAACTGCAATTTCTTTATCCTTATTTTCTTTAGTTTCTTCCTCTAATCTAAAATTAAATAAATAATTTATTTACTGTGTTCTTGTATTTTACGAGACATTTTATTATTTCAAACTTTTATGAAGACTTTAATAGAGCGAAACGTATATTTTTTATCAATCAGAAAATCGGATAAAATCATAAATATTTTATATGGTTTATATATAAATATGAAATTTTGATTACTCAACAAAATAGATTCGTTCTGGTTCGCCTATCTCTATGCTTTATGCTTTGTTATAAAATATTTTATTTTTTCAATAAAAAAATGTTTTAAACGGGAAATACCAAATAGTTTCAAATTATTAATGATTTCGGAGAAAGCAGGATGTTAATATTAATTTTTAACATCTGGGTGACAAAAAAATAATGGGACAAACTGTTGTTTTTTTTAAATGCCTAGACAGTATTTATACAGGGTGTCCCGAAATTAGCGCATCACTTGTACGGTACATTTTTGGAGCATGCCAAGGAATCCTCAGAAAATATAAAAAAAATCTAACCCACACATCTTTGCAAATATGTGGCTCCACATTGCAAAACTTTAGATTCACATACTTTAAAAAGACAGCACATATTAACCAAAAAGATGTCTTAATACAAAGGCACAGTCTGTCTAAAGCTATTTTATTTTTTGTTTTTTTCTTAAAACGTCAAAAAAACATCATTTTAGTGACGTATATGGCGAACATAAAGTAGCACTTTTGTGAACTGTATCATAGAGTTTTCTTTTTACTGACGCTACCAAATTTTTTTTTCCTAAAACGACACATAAATATCAATTTAATGACGTTTATTTTGAAATAAATAAAAGTCAACTAAAATAAGTAAATTAAATTTATTATAAAACCATTTATAGTTTAGTATTTAGACGGCAGAATTGTCTGTCTCGCTTCGCTCACCAGACAATCTTTCTGCCTCGTCACACAAAGCATCACTTTAATTCTTAGTACTAAAATCTACTATTTTTAAATGGGCAAATAACTTTTATATAATTTATTTAAATTTACAAAATTTTTATGAAATGAAGTTCACAACAAAGGTATGGCAAGAAGAATCATAGATGGGTTTAAATGCACTTTTCTTGACCAAGTTGCCAAATTTATCGAACCGTATTTTTCTGAGGGATAAAAATAAAGGATTTTTTTTGACAATTTTCTTAGGATTCCTAGACATACCCTAACAGCGTACCATACCGGTAATGCATCAATTTTAGGACACCGGCCCTGTTTATTGCAAAAGGAGTACTTACGCTTCACATTTTTATAAAATAAAATATTGAGTAATGAATCTGAAAAACTAACTTTTCTATAAAATTCAAACTTAATTGGCGCTGAACTAATTTATTTTTTAGAATATATGTTTTTCTTTGCGTTTGGGATAAATTACCAATTTTAAGTTTGAGATAATCCAATTGCTTATTAAATGTGGGAAAAAGTATGCCTAATTATCATCAATAGTAGGTAATTGGCAAACTTTATAAATTTATTACTTAAAAGGAGATAAAGGACTTTAAAAATAGACTTCGAGAAACCTAATTCAAATTAATTAAATAATTAGTTGACTCCTACGCATTTCCGTGGATTTGCTCTCATAACGCAATGTACTCAAAATATTTCTTGAAAAAACGCAATACTTTAATTGAAATAAAGAATCGGTATTGTAATTTTTTAATTATAAGTTAATTCCGGTTGCAAAATATGTTCTTGTGCATAATAAAACAAACAAAAGTAAAAGTCGTCCAGTGTTATTAAAAGGTTAGGTATAATGTTACAAATTGCGTTTGAATATTAGAACAAAGGAAAGCAGAAATTTGGTTGCAGATCGATCGCTTAAAATATAAACATATGACTTACCTTATGCTTTTGCAAGCTTCAAGGACCTTCTTCTTTTCCCAGCCTTCACCAATTTTGACCCAAGCTTCACCTGGGGACCTCCAGTCCCTCGAATAAAATGGCATGTTTTGATTCAACTATTGAAACAGCTGATCGACGAGATAAACAACACTGTGTTTAATAACAGAGATTTCCTAGAAGGCCTAGTTTGGTGGGAGCGCAGCATTGTTGCCACGTTTACTTTAAGCAAGCGTTCCTGCTATTGCAGGAAGTGCAAAACCTAATTTACGACACAGTTTCAAACACGACTAATTAATTTTTAGGAACATGGCTTATTAGAAAATCCTAAAGGGTACATACCGTTCCAGAAATACAGCCCTTAAAATGGGTTTGACTAAAAATGCTTAGGTTATCAAAATATTTAAAAATTGGTTTGTCGAACCATAATAAAGTTTGCACAATCAATAAGGGCAATAAATAATTAGTATTTTAAGCCAATTTGGTTTCTTAGAACCCCCGCTAAAATGGGGTAACACCAGTATCCAGTAGTGTCAATAAAAATTGCCTACAGAATTTTGGAAATTCGAGAAATTGGAATCTCTTCTTAAGAGATATAAGATTGGGTAATTAAATGTGGGCATTTTAATGCCAATTAACCTCCTGCATGCAGCATTTGATTATCTTTAACCGTTTTTCGGTTACCTTTAATAAACCCCTGTTTAATTTATTTTAAATCGGTACAGTTAAGCGAGAAGTTTCAGGTGATAAGAAAGTTTCTTATTGATTCCATGTACCAGAAACAATAAATAATAAAATAACAAATACAAAATAGTTTGGAACAAAAAAATTACGAAAATACCTCAAGTTTTGCTGACGTGAGGCTTAAAATATGCAACTTTGTCCCCATTTATGAAACTTTGTATTTCTTTGATAAGGCAGATCCTAAAGTATCATTCAGAACCACTTAACTTAAAAATACTTAACGCGGAATGTCGCGAAGCATAGATACTGTGGTTATGTAATGTTGGTTGCCTAAAATCAACAAAAAGCAGCACTTTCTGGTCATTACTCAGTGTGTTTATATGACTTTATTTTAATTAAAAATTGTGCTTACCAGCAACATAAATAAACAAAGCTCAAATTGACATATTTTGAAGGTCCATCAATAAGCGTTTAATTACAAAATTTTGGTAATTTAAAATACAAAAAAAGAGTGCTTCTAAATTGCCAAAATTCTGTATTTAAACGCTTATTGATGGACCTTTAACCTGTGCCTTGTTTATTTATGTTGCTGGTAAGCACAATTTTTAATTAAAATTAACTCTTATAAATCCACTGAGCAATGACCAGAAAGTGCAGTTTTTTGTTGATTTTAGGCAATCAACATTAACTATAGTTTCTATGCTTCGCGACATTCCCCTTTAAAGCAGGTCCACTTCCGTTATTTATGAAAATGACTTATTAGAAAATCCTAAACGGTATATCGTTCCAAAAGTACATTTTTTTTGCAAAAACTAAGAAAATTTGAGTTTTAGACTTTTAACGAAATTATCTCTATTTTAGGAGAATCCGAAAACATAAAAATATGTAGGGTTTTTCTAAAAAAACCTAAACAGGTTAATGTGTGTTTTAAATAAATTGGAAAATACCAAAAAATAAAAGTTTTATTTGTTACAAACTATTCTGAGAAAAAAAAAATTAGGAATATTTTTAGTTCCTGACATAAAAGGTTGGGTCATCTTATGTAAGACACCCTGTAATTTCTAAAACAAGTTAGATTTTGATGGTGGCCTTAAATTCAGGAGCCTAAAAATTAAGTTAAAACATTCTGTATAGCAATGTTTGTGAAATATTCTTTTAGTCAACGTAAATAGGCTAAATCTGGCAACATGCAAAATGTGCACAAACCAATTTCATACGTTGGCGTTGATCGTCTGTGAGCATGTCATTTAGACTCCATGTGTAAATGTTTTGATGTTTCTTTCCTGCGGGGTGATAACGGAATATCGCTTCGTACGAAACCTACATAAGAAGACCATTAGGTTTCGTACGAAGCGATATTCCGTAATTACCCCGCTGCTACAAGCTACAATGTTTTATTTTGCAAATTGCGATCGTCTGTTCTGCTGGATGCTATGTTAAAATCTCTTTTTACTCCACAGTTCATTTACCTTTATACCTTAACCAATTACTTTTCTATAATTCTATAGAATATTGTACAGTCATAATGTTTTATTGCAATCTTTATTGTTTGATAATTAGAGCGTTGCATATTTTTTTAAATGATATTTAACATTAGAAACAACACAATAACATTGTGTTTTTCTAATTTTCCCATGTTTATTATACTCTTCGCAGACCATATGACCTTCTCTAAAATCGTTAATATTCACCCTAGAGCAAATATTTTAGCATATTCGTTCGTTTAATGACTTTCTAAGACTTTTATTTTCTGTCCGTCCCTCTGTAACGAAACTTGTTATCACGATAACTGAAGAACGGTTTAATCAATTGACTTGAGATTTGGTGCAAAAATCAATCTCGTGGGGAAAAAATCCTATTGTTTTTGAAAGAAATTAAATAATAGAGGGTAGAAACCACCTCAAAGTGGAAAAAAATTAATATTTCGTCTAATATCAATTTTACGAAAAAAATATTCTTAACTAACTTAAAGATTGTATTTTTCTCTTTAAAAAAGCATCTAGTAATTTTTATGTATCCCCACCCGTTTACATTTTACATTACATTTTACGTAATATTCTATAAAATATAAGTTTAATACAATAAATAGGGGGTTAAAACTACCCCCAAAGCAGAATTTTTTTTACATAAAATAAAAAATTATTTTCATTACTGCGAAGAGTATCCCATAAAATGTTGGATTTATAAAAAAGAAACCTTAAATAATCAACCTCTGCAAATAAACAAACTCACAACTCACTTATCTAACCCACTCTTGTTTGATAAATACACCAGAAAGGCCTATTTTATAATACGATCAATTTTTGATACATTGATTAGAAACATAAGAATCGTATATGATGACCTGAACAGCTGAAAAAAAATTTGTTAGTAAAATTTAGTGCCTAATGAATAAAACCCAAAGAATTACCGTTACTAAAAACGCCATGTTTTGGGCTCCTACAGGATTAGCCTGGAGACTTAAAGGTATTTGAGCATGTAGAAAAAAGTAGTGGTAGTTCTTTTTTAGCCGGGGTTCCCATTGATACCAGTTTAAAGAGGAAGCTGTTAGAATAATGTCATTTCCCTAAAAAAACGTATTTATGTATGATCGAAAGATTCGATGAGGGTAGTTTTACGAAAAGTTTTAACCCCAATTACAAAAAAATATATTACTTTTATGTTCCCTTCAAAAGATAATCGACTTGTCCTTGCATTTTTTTAATTCAATTTAAATAAAACATTATTGGGGTAAAACGGTTCGTAAAATCACCCTTATCGAATATCTCCAAAAGGGTTGGAGATAAGTATAAGGATGTGGGGTATCAAGTAAAAGAAAATTAAAAATTAAATTTAATAAACCTAAAACTAAATATAGCATCGCATTTCATTTTTCAGAAATAAATCGGTTTTAATGTAACGATATTGAATGACGAATTGTTTACTTTCGGTTACGATTTTTGGTCAAATTTTAGATAAAAATATTTTTAAAGCATCTAAATTTTACGTTGTTTAAATTTTATGCAAAAATTACAGCCATGAAAGACACTATGGTTTTTTTTTAAACAGCTGTTTCTGGCAAAAGTTTCAAAAAAAAATTTTTTTTGCAAAAACTAAAAAAGTTGGGAATTTCAGACTTTTAATAAAAAAATCTTCATTTTTAGGACAATTTAAAAATTTTTCATTTAAAATAAGGGAGTGGATGTGTGTTCCGAGTAAATGAAACACCCTGTAAAATGAGACACTACTTAAAATAAAAATTTGGTTCATTACAAACAATCCTGCGAAGAAAAAAAATTTCTAGCATTTTTAGTTCCTGAGATAAGGGGTTGGCTCATCTTACGTGGGACACCCTGTACAGGGTGAGTCTCTATGAATTCCCCCCCTACTTTTCTCAGTTAATAATAATATTTTTTAAATTTTTAAAAACTTGTTTAACTTAGCAGTTCCTAAAGTTTTTGAATCCAAAGTCAAAATTTTTGTAGGACAGGGGGTAAAAAAAATATTTTTTTTTAAATGGAACGCCCTATATTTTTTTATTTTTTCTTTTAGAACTTTTTACCCTGAATTGAAAAATATATAACATGTTACCGCTAAAATTAAAAATGGCGGAGTTATTAACTGTCAAAATGTATGTTTTTTAGTCATTTTATCCAAGTTTATTGTGAATAACTTTGTAATAACACTGAAAAACCCGATTTTCGTTCATTATTATGTTCTTAGCAAGAAAAATATAACTTAAATAAATTAAAAATGATTTTATTTTAAATTTTTGATTTAAAATTAGGAAAAAATGACAAAAAATAATGAATTTTGACAGCTTATAACTCCGCCATTTTTAATTTAAGCATTAACATGTTATATATTTTTGAATTCGGGGTAAAAAGTTCTAAAAGAAAAAAAAAAAAAAAAAAGGGGGTGTTCTTTTAAAAAAAAAATATCTTTTTTTTTACCCCCTGTATACTATAGGTCCTACAAAAATTTTGACTTTGGATTCAAAAACTTTAAGATCTGCTGAGGTAAACGAGTTTTTAAATTTTTAAGAAATATTATTAATAACTGAGAAAAGTAGGGGGGGAATTCATAGACTCACCCTGTACTATACCACTGCTACCTTAATACGGACTTTTATGAAATTGCTTGTACAATCTACCATGTTCTTAATATTTTCTATTAACTCTACAATTTTGCCTACCCCGTCAGTTATTAGTTGTCCTCCATGGCAAATTAATATTGTCACTAAATACCATGTTGCCAAATGCGCCAAACAAAATACAGGATGTGGCTAAAAAATACATATAGTTTCTGGTAGTTGGGGTAATTGTAAACAAAGGTAAATAAATACACCCTCATAAAATTTAAAATGCAGGGTTTTTTTGGAAATTTGTGTATTGTTATCTTACATTTAAATTAAAAAAAAAATCACTTCGACAAAGTAGAAAAGTGCATTTTTCTTATTTTAATGTATCTTTTTTAAGTTTTTTAAGATAGATTCTTACCATTCCTCCAGTTATAAGAAGATATTCTAAAATTCCTACGATTAAAGGAGTAATGGTATATTGTCCATAGTTAAAGTTTTGAATAATTTTATTGAGGTCATGAATATTTCTAAAATTAAAAAATAAAAGTCAAAAGGAAATATTTTGGTATCAAGGCTAGGGTTTCAAATTCATAGATCTTCTAATCTGTGCTCCTAGAAGCTCCCACCATTCTACTAAATAGCACATCTAAGTACATGAGGACCTCATCGTATATTAAAACTAAATGTAGTTTTGAAAACTACAAAAATAGGGCTACAAACGTAATGGTTTTATTTAAATCGGTTATTTCTTTGTGTCAAAAATCTGACTTCAAAACTCATTATACTATTTTTTTGTTTTTCTTTTTGGACTACGGATACATTTTTTGGTTTATATACCCTTGGTTTCTTAAGACACTGGGACGCTGTCAAATCTCTTTTGGTAAATATGACCTTAATTTAGCCACAATTTAATCATATTTATGGTGGTTGTTTCGTTGCTTCCTCATATTTTTCGAATATAATCACAAAATACCCAAAAATCAAGAAATTAATACCAAATTTGGTAAAAGAAATTTGACAGTGTCCCAGTGTCTTGTAAAACCAAGTGTACATTACGTGGTCTATAGCAAACCATAATACGTTAATTTGGCATGGTTTCTTAAGCTTGTGAATGATTAAAATTGCAACTTTCGTTTTTACCTAATACAGATGTGCTTGTTCAAAGATTTCAATGTAGAAAGAAAAACACCAAGTACTATTTTACCAAATTTTTATTATTTCTTGCACTCAGTACCACTTCTATGTATCACAAACTTTATCCTAAATATTTTTAATCATAGTTATTGATGAATTACTCTTGTTAAAATTTTGAAAATGACTATTCAGGGAGAGATGACTATTACGAACTTTTGAGTGCATCGAACATCCCATTTATAAATTTGAATCTATAGCCTTAAATTAACAAAAAATACAAACCTTCTTATTAACCTGTGGTACTGAATACATACAAAAAAATGTTCCATTTGTTGTTCTGTTGACATGGTATTAAGCAACAACAAATATTTATTAAAATGCAAAATTCGGGCATGAATATGGTAACACATTTCGGTAAGAACTACGAATAATAAACAACAAAAAGTTACAATAAACGCGCAGATAAATCCACAATAAATCGCGCCAATAAGGTTCCCAATTTTATTAACTTTAAAAGGAACCCACAATGGCAACATGGCCCCACAAATATGATCATTAACAATAGTATCGCAGTAAAAACCATTTACGTAATAAATACATCCAGTAATGAAGAATGCTGTTAACAACGCTATGTGGTAGAATTTTGTCCATCGGGCAAATAAATGGGTCATTTTGTCAAATTCTTTGGGCTTGCCAAATTCGCAGAAACACAGTTCTTGGAGAAATAGTATAAATTTTTTTCGTATTGCTATGTTGTTAAATAAAACTGTGACGAAGGCGACTCCTTCCATGGTCAGCATTAGGGAATCAAATCGGTAATTTTTTTCTCCTTCTAAAATTATTTTTGGTACTAAAAATGTTTTTTTCCAATCGTATGTACGATAACTAGGCTTGCTAGACAAAGTGATAAATTGCTACGATGTGGCTGTAAAATTTTTCTTTTCAAAGAGTAAACACCAATCACGTTGGATTTACACCAAATTTTGCAAATAGATGCAAAATAAGATACCAAAAAATATTTCTTTATGTTTTTTTTTTTCAAAAAAACTTTCTTTAGGGCTCCCCTCGTTTATGAGATAGAGGAATTTTTTTTAAGAAAAAATATTAAAAACAAATTTTTTAACACCTTATTTTGTATTTATTTGCAAAATTTGGTGGTAATCCAACGTGATTGGATATTACTCTTTGGGGGCTATTTAGGAGATGAAAGAATTTCTTCTAAGGAAATTTTTTTTTTCAGGCAAGGGGTATTATCATAGATTTAAAAAATGGGGGAACCCCTTTTAAAATTACAGAATTGCAGTGCATTACATAAAACTGAAACTACCAGTATATTTAAATTTAGTTTCCCTGTATGCTAGAACATCTATTAATAATTAAGAGTTTAGTGTTGGCGTATAGTAGCTCCCCGAAAAGCCCTCTTTAATTTGCAACATTAAATCACGATAGATCTGCACCACATTTTACAAACAGATGCTATCCTAAATATGATTTTAAAAAGATTTTTGGAAAAATTATTCCTTTAAAAAAATTTCCTGTCCACCTAAATGGCCCCCGATGAGTAATATTTAATCATGTTGGATTTACACCAAACTGTGCACTGTTTCTTATTAAATTATTTTTCTATGACTCAATCTAAGATATACTGGAAGTCGTTGCAATTTATCGTTACAACTTATCGTCTAGAGCTGGCAATATGTGTGAAAAAATAATTAATTTACCTTTAAATGCAAAATAAGTGTATAATATAGACATTGTTTGCACAGGAAGACATATCAGAAATGTTATACACGTCATTATCTAAAAAAATAACTAACCAAATGTTATTTGTCAAGTCAAAAACCAAATGATTGGCTACCTAGCACATGGCTGACCTACGCATTTGTGCTAGCTTTGCTGGACATGCGTAGACTGCCTATGTGTGAGTCACTTTTGCCTCGACAGATGGCGGTAACACTACAAGTACTTCATTCAATATTTATTGAAATATACAAGAATCTTAGTTTCTTAAGGTTATGCATCGACTATCCCTGATACGTGATTCTGATGAGCCCCAATAGGGCGAAACACTTTAGGTTTAGTGGGTGCATACCCTTAAGAAATAAGGAGGGATTTTTTTATAACTTGGCCGTTTCGCCTAGGATCGTTGTAAATCTTATTAGATTATTACCTGGTTAAATATACTTCCATGAAGTTGATTATTTTTGGGGAACAAATGAAATAAAGTACATATTTTTAAAAAATAAGATCCAACTTTTGTTTTCAATTCTGTCATTTGTTTTTTGAGTGGGTAAGAATTTTTACATATCTAAAAAGAGAAAAAATTAATTTGGTTTGTCGATTTTTTTTGTAATACGGCTTTGGTAACTTTGGTTATTAATAAGTAAACAAATACAAGAACAAGGGTTAATAATAGCACTTAAAACTATGAACATTAATTAGTCTTCTAACATAAGTAATACCTAAATGACCGGATAGGTTAGTAAATAACCCTAACTTTGGTAATTAAACAAAAATTAATTGTTATTTAGTGAATACATACCAGTTACTGTGTAAACTCGAGTTTATTAAGGCATCAATATCAACAAAATTGTAAGTTAAGTTTTTTATTCAAATTAAAAATGCTTTTTAATAAATTAAATAAAGCAAACAAATATAAAAAATAGTACAAAAAACTCGTTTTATAAGACGTTGTCCATCGAAAAACTCGCCGTTGCGCGGCTCGTATTCTTTACCTGGGCGCGTGTTAAAAAACGTTCCGTATAAAACTCAATGTTTTAATATTCTATTATGATCTCTTGCTGTGTTTGGGTTACCTTTAAAAAACTAAAAAAGTTTATTTTGGTTATTCGGCTAACGTTTTTATTTTCCAGGGCATGTGTTGAACTTTGACATTACTACGCTTTTTGAATTGAGGGTTTAAATGGTGTAGACTAATTATTTTTTTTTGTAAGAAAAAACATTACTATAGTAAAAAAACATGAAAAAGAATACAAAATTACGATGGGGTGCACTAACCTATTTTTTACTAAAATATTAATGGTATTATGATTATTAATCATTAATATTAAGCTGAGTTAAATATAATTGTAATCTACAGGATTTCGGCTACATAAATGTATTTTTTATTTTATTTTTATTATTCATAATAGTTCAGTATTCAGTTTAATTTTAAACATAAAAAGCGAGACAAATATTATTTTGAAAGAATATTAAGTGTAGTGTTCGAATATTGCTTTTTAAGTATTTCATATTTTCTGATCTGTTTTTCTATTTTAATGAGATTGAAGCAATCGTAAAATATATAATTAAATTATTTATGTTGCAAATGGGAAATCAATATAAATATAATATATTTTAGTACAAAAAGCTGATTCGATGTACACATATTTTATTTTGTTTTAAATTAGTGCCCACTCAGTTTAGTTTGTAAAAAACTCGTTGATGTTGTTTTCTTTTTTTTTGTAAATAATCTTAAAAATATTTAGTTTTAATGTGAAACTGAGCTTATTATCCACTCACTTAAAAAAACAGAGTAGACGAGCCATAGGGTGATAGATTTTACCCTGTATATTGTCATTAATGTCACTTGTGTTTGCTGGTTATGTAAGAAAAGTCAAAAAAATTAAAAAATGCATTTAAAAACATGTTCAGAGCATCTGAATCAAAAACAATGGTCTCAACATATACAAAAGTATTTATTTTTTTATTTAATTACTTTATAATGCACCATTAAAACATTTAAAAGTTTACACAAAACAGGAGTTATTTATGTAAGTACTCACTGTTGAGAATTCCTTTTAGGTATCATAGGATAAATTAGCACTTTTACAAAAATGTCTACAATTTTCTTTATAAACTCTTGCATCTCGTACAAAAATTGTTTCTTTTTTGTTGCAAAAAAAGATATCACACCCCAATTACCATCTTTTGCCACTTGATAATTAAAAAATAAAAATACCTTGCAAAGTTAAGGTATTTTTATTATTATATTTACATAAATAAATTTCAAATAATTTTTGTAATGACTTTATTACAAATACAACAAAAAATATCATGCTGATACAATTTATTTTTTCAATAAGGTATCTAATGTGTGTAATTTCCAATTACATCAAGATATGCCACCAAAAATTTATAGGTATTAAATAAGATAATGATATGTTTTTTTTTTAATTTCCTAATGATATTTTTTCCGTAATTAAAAAATCCAAAATTTATTTCTCAAGCTGCATTAACTAATTTGTAAAAAGCTGACATGAAATCAAGCAAAATTGGCTAGCTTATAATTAATTTGAATATTTTTTGTTTACCGAAATAGGTATGAATCTTTTTTTTTTTTATTTTGAACAAATTATAGGCATTATAAGTTTGCTTGATCCGTTATATTTATGTCTAATAAACTATTTGTATAAAAAAATTACTGTACACATTTCAAACAAATAAATAAAATCTAACTATTTATTTACTTACATAATAAATAAGTTTGTATACAAATTATTATAAAAAATTTACAAAAATTACAAGCAATCCTATTCTAGGACTAACCATGTATTCTTACTAAGGAACGTTGTTGTATTAAATTCACAAAGGTTATAATTTATTGATAGAAGCAAAAAAAAACGTCAAAGGAAACTTTTTTTCAAAAACTAATGATTCTAAAAATTGGTTGGGGTAACCTAGGATGTGTCCTACCACTCGTCGTTCAAGATGCTAACTGACATAACTTCATTATTTTTTACTTTCAGAGTTTTAACAAATATACAATCGTGGACATGGAATTTAAAACGATTTTTTATCAGCCACCTTTGATTTCTTAAATTTCCCAATATTGTGAATGGGGTTTTTTTATGTCAGTTTTCGAATGTTATTTTGACAACAAATGCGTCAAATGTATTTTATAAAAATAAATTATGTAAAATGTGCAGCCGGCGAGAAAAATAGTAAGAAGATATTTCCTATTTTAAATAATTTTGTTTTAGGATAACAATAAGGTTCTAATCTTCGTAAAACATCAGAGAAATGTTTCTTGTTAATGTCCACTTCGCATAAAACTTGAGATGTTTAAGCCACTATTTTGACCAAATTTACAATGCAAAAATTGATCGTTTTAAATTCCATGTCCACGATAGTACCAAAAAACAACAAACTGCTGCGCCGGTTTAAAACATTTAATTTACCAGCTAAAAGATTTGCATACCATTTACCTACATAGTGTTCTATATCTTAAATTCTTTATAATTGGGTAAAAATGAGCATAATGACTCATTTACAAAAGGACTTCCGAGAATGTGTAAAACAATCCGCATTATTTTTAATGTACGAACTTTCCATTAAAATTTCCTTTGTAAATAAGTCATTATGTTCTTTTTTACCTATTATAAAGAATTGAAGATGAGAAACACTCTCTAAATGTTATATAAACCTTTTAGCTGGTACATTGATTGTTTTAAACCGGCAATTTGTTGGTTTTTAGGCATATTAGCGTTATATTTGATAAAAGTATAAAATACTGAAGTAATGTCAGTTAGCATCTTGAACGACGGGTGGTATGACATATATCCTAGGTTACCCCAACCAATTTTTGTACGAATACGACTCACTTTAAAGTTTGTAGTTATGCCTTAGTAAAAATACACTTATAGGGGATCTTTTCACTATTGAAATAAATTTAAACTAACCACATGTAAAAAAAATCTTACCAGTGAAAATTATAGCCTTAAAAATACACACTACATTGTTGAACATCTACTTTGGTAGGTTTTACTGGCAATTTTTTTTTAACAAAATATGTATTATAAATGCCTTGATAAATGCACAATAATGTCAAAATATTTATTTTAGTAATGGGGTGAAACACTTACTAAATAAATAATTTTTTTTAAAAGATATGTTTCTTACCTGACTGACCGAAGGTAAAATAAACTAAAATTGCTGACTCAAAAGAAAAATTTCCAGCAGAAATTTTGGTCAATCAAGTATTTTATAATATTTGGGTATCTATTTAACATTATTTTCGGACGAATTTTAACAAATATTGAGTAGGTATGTGTAAAACCTTAGGTCAAAATTGACTTCATTTTTATACGGACAATTTTATTTTTAACTTTTGGATTTAAGAAACACATGGACTATTTTACTTTGTAAAAATATCAAAATATTTAAATTGACAATTTAAACATTTTTTTTTATTTTCATCCACAAAATATCCATATTTCTGGCAATGTTTGTGATTTTTTTGACTTATGGGTACATTCAATATATTTAGTAAATTGTTTTCAGATAAATTGCGTAGTCTTCTTCAGTTTTAAAATCTTCAATTCTGAAAAATAATAAAATTAGATTTGGGTATAAAAATTAACATTTTTAGGAGAAGTAGTGAATATAGCCCGATAAAATCTTGGATTTCGTCAGGAAGCTTTTGGGGCAGCACGATTTTTGTGATAAAATGTAGTATTTCATATCTAGAAACATAATTATCATGTGCGCACTCATGCACATATTAGCATTTTGTGCTAGAGCCCCCCAAAGAGCCCCTTTTCATTCGTAATACTAGATTATGGTGAATCTAGACCAAATTTTGCAAATAAATACCAGACAAGGTTCTTAAAAGATTTTGTCAAACATTTTTCTCTTAAAAAAATCTTTCGTCCACTAAATAGCACCAAAATGAGTAATATTTATCACGTTTGATTTCCACAAAATTTTGCAAGCATATACAGGGTGTCCGCGATCAATGTGCTTTTTTTTTAATGGGAGATAGCTGGGAAAAATCCAAGACATTTGGTAAAAACAGTTTTTTGAAAAAGTGCCCCCCTTCGGAAATAACGGCCTTCAAACATGTAGACTAAAAACCCTTAATCGTAAATATTTACCAAAAGATTTCACCAACCATCATGAAAGTTGTACTATCAATAAATGTAATAAAAAGGGTCATTTTAAACCCATTTTGAAATTTGGGGTCTCCTTTAAAATGGGTTAAACACTAGTAGTGTAGATAAAAACTGCATGTAATTTCTTTACCTTTAAGAATTTTGTAATTTTATGTATTTTTTTAAATACCCCAATTTAAGTAACAACTTTTTTACCACTTGAAATTTCTGAGAAAGTGTACCTTTTACGAATAAACTACCAAAAACACCTTTGATGTATCCCATATTTTTGCATAAGACTAGACTTTCTTTTGAAATTTGTATGTCACTTACCACTGTCACTACATTGAAGTAAGTTTTTTGTCAAATCAACGTAAAATATGGGGTACATCAAAGGTGTTTTTGGTAGTTTATTCATAAACGGTACAGTTTCTCAGAAATTTCAAGTGGTAAAAAAGTTGTTACTTAAATTGGGGTATTTAAAAAAATACATAAAATTACAAAATTCTTAAATGTAAAGAAATTACATGCAGTTTTTATC